>OZ005691.1:815721-2015721 GCA_963930775.1 Cliona cf. orientalis | reverse complement strand
AATTCTAAAGTTTTGTACGTCGGAGTCCCTTGGGACAACAGAGGAGTGTTTGTAGGCAATGGATGTCGATAGCTTGGCTTTCTTAGTCGCTGTGTCTTGCTGCTTGTCCAATAGCCGTTTCTGCAAACAAACGATGATGGTTTTGTAGATTGGAGACGAGAGGTAAGAGCGAAAAGAGACAAAGCATTTCCCATAAGGTTTGAAGGTGAAATAATTCAATAGTAGTGCAATACAGCATATTCATAAGTGGCCCACAGAACTATATATCATAAGCTTATCATAAGCATACATACATGTACATGCGTAGGTACATGTACATGTACATGTATGCTATGGTATTCATTTCATGATTTTGCTCACTAACGTGACATACATGGCATTGTACATGTGCATGTACATGTACAAAGGAGCTTAAGCCACTTGTGTATTATGACAATACTATCAGACCAATGATCAAACAGCTCTAGAGATGTCTCACCCTGGCCTCCTGGTTCATCTTCTTGGTGAGCTTGGACTGGTGCTCCTTCCTTCGTCCCTCGGCTGATTGGTCGGTCCTGGCACCTCGGTCACGCCCCCTCAGTACCTCATCAAGCTCCTCCTATAAAATTAATATGATTGTGTCATTAATACTCAAAGTATGTGTGTGTGTTCACTTGTAGCATACACACTCACGGGAATAGCTTGTCCATTGCCTTCCTCCTCTTCCGTCTGTCAGAATAGAAGAAAATAATATGTTATCAAAACGCATGATGGATTACACTTCAAATTTCAAGATCAGGTGGGATGGGGGAGGGTGGGGGATATACCCTATCAATGGAAACTAATCGTTGCATTCTACGGGGGCATGATGTACATGTATGACAAACATCAGCAGCTAAGGGCCTAAAAGCATTCACATGTGCAAGTGCATGTACATTAAAGTTGCATACCCCCATAAAGATTGCAATACTTGATATCTTCTTCTTGGACATGGCCGTAAGCTCCACCCCCGGCCCCGCCTCCCCGGCGAGTACCGTATCCCCGATGAAGAGGGCGTAGTTCCTCCCGGCCGCATCCTCGGCGGACGGGTTTGACAGCTCAGCAAATCCAACGTGGACGCTGAACACCATCCCCTTCTGTATGGCCATCGTGTTCTTGGGGTTGATGGTGAGAGAGCTCTCCCGGAACTCAATACCCATTACAAAACTGGAATGATTGGAAATGGAAAATATGATGATTATTGTACAGTGTATGTAAACACGGATTGTTGATCAAAATAAAGTTCAGCGGTCAAACGTAACTCATTGGACACAGCTCATTGGTCAAATAATCTCTCTCTCTCTCTCTCTCTCTCTCTCTAGTTATGAGTAGTTATTGACCAAATAATACCGGATGTTGACACACTACACCGAACAAAACTTGCTGGGGAAAACACTGGGTACAGGCTACCGCTTAATTTATACAGTTGGGCCTGTGTATGATGGTCACTGTGCAATCTCTAAGTGGCAAAACTCCATATACATGTAATACACATCTTTAAAGCAGCCAACCTCCCTATTGCAACCACTGATTGTTGGCCCAAGGGACCCAAGAGTGATTATAGACAGGTTCGACCATATGTATATTCATAAATACAAGTATAGGGTAGGTTGTGAAAATGCTCACCCAGCATTTTTGGTGAAGTGGTTCTTGAGGTCTGGTCTATTTGCATCGATGAAACTGACTGCCGCAGAGTAGACGTCGCACACCCTGGCACCGACGCGAATCTTGCCCAGAATCTGCTCATACACGGAGAGAAGGAACGAGTAGTTGTCCTGCATCTCCTGTGGGGAAGTAAAGGTTAGTGTGTAGCTGAGGGAAGGTTTAGTAGCAAAGTAACGTAAATACGGAAGGGAAGGGTGATTCACTTTTAACACTAAAAAGACGAGAAAGGAATGTAGGGAGAGGAGGAGAAAGAGGAGAGAGAGAAGGAGGTAGAGAGAGGTGGAGAGAAAGGGAAGAGAGAGAGGGGAGGGAGGAAGGAAGAGAGAGGAATGAGACACCCCTGCAAGCCACCACGGACCTGAGTTGGCTCCACAAACATCGTTCTGACGATGTTAGAACAGTACGACTTGTAGCGGACGCCTAGGCAACAGATGATGGTACCAAAGTGCAGTCTCTCCTCGTTGCTGACGGTGCTGAATCTCAGCTGGTATTTACCGCCACTCTGGATGATCGGTGAGTAGCAGATCTCCACCTGTGCCAGTGTGTATGCGTGCAGGTATTTACACCATCAAAGGCTTATTTGGGGTCTATAAGCCCTTGACTCCATACAATGTCATGCATGTAGGGGAAATTAACATCAAAGGTAGGAATCCTTGCACTGCCCACCCTTAAATAAATCCCTATAACAATTGGATATGAAATTCAGTAGATTTATTTTCTACCAATCCTAAATCTAATCCCATTGCCCGCTCAAATCCCAGCAAAAAGGCATGCAGTCACTGGTGCCTGGCCTCGAGTATAAAATTCTCACCACTTCGTCTGCACTTCCTGGAGGAGAGTACTTTCCGTCAACGATGGCCTGCTCAATGTCCTCCGCCAGCTTCGAGTGTTTCACCTTCTTCTCCACGTCCACGATTGTTACTATCTCCTTCTTGACGTGCTTGCTGAACACCGTGCACGTGATCTGACATGCCTTCTTTATCAGGCCTAGCTCTGTGGGGTCCTTGGGGGCAGAGACGTAGGCAAATGCCCCACTGATATCAACCTGTGTGTGTGTGACGGAGTGAGGGAGGGAGGGAGAGAAATTCAGGAGGAGAGAAATGAGCTTGCTTAGTCTCGCTACATACCGTAATGTCCTGGGTAAGCACCCATGGGTGCTTAAATATACACTGTAACTCGCAATTTTGGCCTGCATGGGTGCTTGCTTACGAGGGATCAAAATTCCATATGTTTGTATAGAAGCTGCTAACAGTGGCCCCTTGAAATGCAGTACATGGGCGCTTGCCCGGGACACTACGGTAATTCTACTGAGTGTATAGAGTAACTTGGGTATCCAGTCTTGAGATCAGACAGGTAGTTGTGTAGTCTGCAAGTATATTGTTGAGCAGTCCTCCTCACCTGAGACATGTTGCTGTCACTGAGAGAGGTCTTCCAGCCATCGACAAAGTCACCAGTAAATTCATCCTTCTTGAAAATACCAACTCTTTTACCCTAGAGGGGGAGAGGGAGGAAGGAGAGAGAGAGACATACCCATGAATATCAACATTTCCCCTGAACATGCAACCATCCCCCAAATATACACTAAACTCACGCACACCACCTTTCACTGTATACACAAACATAATATCATCACAGTGCACATCGATAATACTTATGTGCATACAATATTTACCTTTTGTGCAAAATTTGGGGAAACACACACAAACACATGCTGTCGTAGAGTGTACCCAAAACACAGTAGTATAATGTTATAATAATACAGCTCTGGAAGAAATTGGGAAAAACATAGGAGCATTTGATTCTGGGCAAGAATAGACACAATATGTTATGTTATGATATCCCGGGATGATGTCCATATGCAGATAAACAGTGGCTTAACGGTACAACATTACAAACTTAGAATATTTATGTAGATTTCGTATATTATACTACAGTGGAACCCCTCTATTCTGAACACCCTTGGGACAGCTTAAAGTGTCCTGATTAAAGGAGGTGTCCTCGTTTCAGGGGTAGTTTTGTATACTGTAGTGTTCTATGTAGCTGGGACCATGCTTGGTGCTCTGATTAAAGGAGGTGTCATCATTTCAGGGGTGTCCTTATAAAGGGTTCTACTGTATACATTTATCAGCAGTATATGTGCATAATACTATAGTGACGTTAGTCCATTTGGAGGTTGTGTCACAATAGTTTCACCGATGTAGGAAATACTGAAAGTTTGCTCTAGAATACAAAAAATAGTTATTGGAGGGACTGCCAAACTAAAATCAATATTCCCTAATGCAACTCGTATGATCCTACTGGGAGTTTCAGTGGAAAGATAACTTAAGGATATTATAATGAAACATTAAAAGCACTAGCATAATAACTATTATAGGTTGGTGGGGGGCCAATGAAAATTAAAAATAACTTAAACAATAACAATAATATGCATACACTGTAACACATATCTTGAAATTTTAGGGAGCTCAGTATTACATGTACGTAGACTACTCTCCAATTATTAGACAGTTGCGTCATAACACCACCATAGAGCCCCTTCCCCAATACCCCATAATAATTATTAGGTATACTAACTTCTTTCAATTCACTTAAGTGCATCACCATCCATATATATGTGCTATAGCCCACCCACATGCATCATGTGTATATATATACTATAGTAGGTATTTGTTAATGAAACCAGACTCAACCACAAGTATTCCATCTCAGAGAGCCTATGCAACACAAACTCAATCGATAGCACACACACATGCAGTGAAATAATACTCAAATAAGACTCAAGCAGCACACACTGTACTCCCATAAGTCAAGGAGTCCCTCAGAATACTCATCATTTCCACCTAGCCCTCTAACTCCACCCTTTTCTTTGATGTTTATTAAATTTTAGTCCAAAGAGAAACAAGATTGGGCCCACCCAGCTTAAATGTCCTCCCCCCACCCAAATGCATTTCTGCACGTCGTGCTAGTGGTGCTAAACACTTCCTACAAACGAGTACAATCCTTACATTTTTACTCTTCTTCATGACAGTGGCTACATTGATGAAGTTGGTGGCATCGGCGTCCGCCTTGTTCCTTGTGAGCAGCTTAAGTGTGGGTAGGTCGCTTTTCTGAGACAGCGCGGCTTCGAGCGGTCGGAGGAATTCTATCTTCTTCTTACTGGAGAGGACGTGGATCTCGTTGGCACAGAATACGCACAGCGTGTCCACTAGCTCATAGCCAAACAGCCATATCTGCATGTGTTCGAATCACAAGTGTGAGTGTGTGTATATTGAGGGTATAAAAGTAGCATAATAATGGCCCATATAAGCCTAAAAGAATAGATAAACTAAATTCTCAACATTTATGTAGTAGCTAACACAGAACACCTACATGTAGACCACAGAGTTGAGTAGTCTTCCTTTTGCGCACTCCATTTATATCAAAGAAAACATTTCAATACATGCACACACATCCGCAAATATCACGTCGACAATCTACTAATGGGTGCAAATGACATAATGAATCAAACGATGTTGTTATCAGATATTTAGCTACAAACCATTTAACAGTTTATGCAGAAAGCTGTGACTACACTACTACTTTTTTGTTCCTTATCTCCTCTCACACCCACCCACTCACACACACACACACGTACAGTCACGCAAACTGAGTTTACAAACATACATGCAGTGCTGTGGACTTGGAGTATGTGACATCATCTTTACCAACGATGACGGCCAACGCATCAGCATCGTTCCACTGCTCTTCCTCTGAGGACTGCACATGTACATGTGAGGAGAGGGTGTGTTTCTATTTAGAGCACACCATAAGCATTTGGAGCGGTATCTCACCTCCCAAGACGCGTACAGCTTTCCCAGTCGAGAAACAAAAGCATCCACGTCCACGGAAGGGGCACTCATCACTCACTTTCACCGTATCTTGGCAGAATACAGACAGAGATTGATAGTATGAGCTTCTTCACGCAAATATGATTTCCCGCCAATCGCGCCTGGCTTATTCTGCGCGCCCCCGCATTATTCACGTGATCAATACGCGCACGTAAAGTAGCCCCGCCCACTCATTTTCAGCTAGCTCACGCAAGCACGAAGTTTGCATAAAGAGTGTTACTGACTACTACCACCGTGGATATCTGCAGTGAAAATCAGCTATGTCTTTGAATGCTCCTTATAGCTTAGCGAAAGAGCCTGATGGTTCGATTCAAATCAGTAAATCTGGTACAAATCCGTTTTGTACGGAGATGCATACACGCACCTCGAGCCATGGTACGGGAGGACAACAACAAATAGCTCCGGGAGCAGCGGATCATCAAAATCGGACCGAAGAAAATAGGGAGAGTCGCGGCAGTAATTCCTACGTACCTCCCGACACAGTGTTAGCACAAACGGATCATTATTCGCGAAGAAATGCAAACGTGCCGAATGACCCCGAGGCCAATTCAAGCACAGTGGCTGGTCCCGGGTATCCCGCGCCAGCAGACAGCTCCATTGTTCAAATAGGGATAGCAAATGATCACACTGCAAAGAATCAGCGTCCTCACTCTCTTCAAATCGCTACCAGTAGACCAACTGCTACTGATCAAGGACAGACCTCCGTAAAGGGTATTCTAAAGAAACCTTCTGGAAGCGTAAGCTTTGATACTACGGTTCAGGTATCAGAGGGTGGAATAGAAACTATTACCACCACTGAGAGCACAGGATTTAACGAATCTGATTATTCAGGTACAGTGCATGATACAGTACACATGACATTGTAGCTAACTATGGATTATGTACAATGCCATAGAAATTAATATGATCAATTATTATGTTTCATGTAATTATTTAGTAGCTGTACATGTATCAGCTACATGTATACAAGCATAAGATAAAAGCCAGTAAGCTACTCCAGTCAGTGCTGACAAAAATTCTTTGATAGTTATTGTAGTGAGCTACAACCGGGTGTCACTGTGTATCATACCAGAGTTAGAGAAACGAATCGAAAAGGCCACTAGGGCCAAGTTTACCTATTTATAGCATTCCTGTGCTAGTGAAGGCAAAAATTAATAATAAGGTACCAATCTTTTAAGTTTAGAGCGAGTAGATAATTATTTTTATAGTATGGTTCTCTATATTACCCCACTGCCAATTAAGTTGAACTTAAAGAGCTCGTCATGATCGGTGCAGTGTTCATGCCAGCAGCACTGATGCCAGAGTCTGAGTGCTTATTGCAGCTGTATTATAATACTGGTATTGTAGGACTTGATAGAGTTTAGGGTAGTTCTAAGAAGAAAACACCATAACAAATGTGACGATTTGTAAAAACATCAGCAAGTTTTATGGTAGTTCAATATTCTGACACTTTTTGGGAAAAATGTAATGATAAGTTGTGAAAACATGTCATCGATGAGTGACATGATTAGCTAGCTACTGTAATCTTATGCAGCACCATATAAAGCAGATTAGCTATACTCAAGATACCTAATTGAATTGGTGTTAAAAATAACAGTTTTTATGGACAATCTATAGATCATCTATTCATTACCTTCCATATAGCTATATCATGCTCTTAGGCTGTTATGCACATCTTTACAAAATTATAATCTTCCCCAATGTAGTTGGTAATAACTTCACTAATCTCCATCCACAACCTGATGACGAGGATAATGACAATGATGATGATGACACTCGACAACTAATTGAGTTGGAAGAAAGATGCGCTGACAATGGCAAGATGGAGAGCAAAGGTGGATCAGATCACCATCATGATGTAGTGCGGCGACCTCCACCACCTCGAAGGACGCTTCAGCGCTTGAAAACTGAGCTAGATCTCAACGTTCTGGCACAGAATGAGCTGGAACTTAAGGCTAACATCTTCTATCACATCGGGAATCCCATCAAACGCTGGAGAGTGGAGAAGGTGGTCCCTGGGAAACTGGTGCTGCAGCTGCTCAAGACATTCTGCCTCATAGCACAGGTAAACATAAATGTTAGCATACCGATAATATTGCTATAATAATTAATCTGTGTTAGTCTTGACTGTTAGGTATACTCTTAACATTAGCCCCCTTCTCATTTTGAAATACCATGGCACTAGCTGGCATGCACATACACGCTTACACACATGCACACACATTGTCAGGTGGTACTCTACACCACCACATTTCCTCGTAAGAGAGCTGAGTTCTTCTACGAGTCCAGGGAGGTCTTCGAGAATCTATTTCTGAAAGATTTTGATCAAACTAATCCACGAGATTTTTACTCAGATTTCAATGCTGGAGACATTCTCTGTCAGTTTAATTATACAGTGAGCAGAGTAAGTCAATGTATTAAAGCATAATATGGCATTATCAAGTTTATGCATACTGCCGAGTCTGAATGCCAAATGTAATGGTAATTCGGGGGGGGGGGGGGGGGGCGGCTTCATTTCTCTCCCTCAATGAATGTCTGAGAGATATCAAATCCAGCTGTCCTGTTCACGATAGCCAGCCAGGCAGTGGCATATCTAGAGAGTTTGTATTAGTAGGGCCCCAAAGGTCCCCAACTGCATGAGGTATGCTTCAAACCAGGGGGGTCTGGGGGCATGTCCCCCTACCCTATACTAGGAGCTAAAGTGGCATTATTCTCAGTTGCTATCTGCATTGAAATGATTCTCTCTGTGGATAACTTAACTGTTAAACTTTTGTAAACTTGCATGCATGCTGACCTTTTGGCTAGATGCCCTGAGGATGACTAGAGCATGTAGTCGAAATATTGGCAAGCTTATCGAACAGTTAAGTTGTCCGCAGATAATTATTTTCTATTCCAGAGGTATAGCTAAGCATTCTTATCTTTAATTTGCCACAGTATTGTGAACTGCCGAACATAACCATTGGCGGATATGATTTTGCCTTTGATGAAAATAACGCCGTCACTCCAGTCAGCATGACCCTGCAGCAGTATGCCGAAGCATACTTTAACACATCAACCGACACCTATATTCTGAACGGAACCATAGTCACAAGTGAGCAATAATATAATTATTACACAGCAAAAACAACTGGATCACACTAATCTAATGCGGGTTGCCTCAGTTGCACCGGTATATTAATCGTATCATAGTTCTTGTAATCCAGTTTGTTACAGATACTATCTCAAACTTGCCAGTTTATGAGATACAATTACTATATGAATTTGACAACACTCATGCATGGGACAAGTGGTACGTGCAACTATGCCTGTTAGTTATTCACAAATTTAAACTGGCTTTGACGTAGTTTAGTAATATTATTATATTATGAGAGCTATGATGTGGAGGTATAGTATATATATGCAACTGAAGTAACCCACATTAGTTTAGTATATATGATCCACTTGTTTTATTGTGAGGCATACATACGATGGTAATTATTATTATGCAGAAACCTTTGAGGTTGGGTGTGGAGAGAAGGTCATTGAACGTTACATCAATGAGTCCCAAGACAGACTTTTCAGCAGGTGATCATGAGGAAATTAATAAAGGATTCAGAGATTGTTATAATTATTATTAGTAGCATAAATAATTTGATCATGCAATTGGCAGATTTATTGAGCTGGAGATCTCTTTTCCGGTCAAGAATATGCGAGTCATTCATCCAGAAAAAGTAGAATGTTACCTTTTCATGATATCAGTAAGTTACTGGAGGAATTATCGATCCACCACACTGTGGCACATGTTCACAAAAAGCTGAATTAGCTACAATAATATTATTATCATTTGTTGTACTAGATCCATTTCAAAGTAGAGGATAATTCTGGAGAGGTTGTTTACTATCTCAGAGAAAAACACTCCCAGTTCAATTGTCAAGGAAATATTCACACCCGCAGAGGTAAAAAAAAAAAAAAATCATATTATAGATTCTACATTAATAGCTATATGTAGGGCAGTCCAGACAGGCACATATTAAGACACATTATAGCTACTGTACATGTAATACATAACGCCAAAAATTGGAAAATTAAATTTTGGGATGCATGCATATAGGCACATTCTATCAGTTGTATGGAGTATTGACGGTGCTGGATTTGATAGTGTTGGGGATGTGTGTTCTGTCCATCTACCTGACCTGCTGCTCACTAAGGAGAGGATACAAACTCTATAGGGTATGTGCAAAATCATTTATTTATTGTTATCTCAGCCACATATACTATTATAGCCACAGCAATAATATGAATGATCTCATAATGAGACATTGTACATGTTACGATATATAACTCTTTGATGAGTGATGGGTCAAGAATTGTAGATTATATTTTATATAATTATTGTGATCTACTGGTACACGGTATGGCATAATTATTTTATAGGTGATGAAAGCAATTAATAGGTCAATTTCAATTTACATCACTTATCAATAATTGTTATTAAAGGCCATAGGTGGATTTTATGAGAAGCAGCTGAAGATTGAGCTGAGCTGGTGGGATCGAAGGTCTCTCTTTCCCATTTGGCACGTCATCAACACCATCAGCGACCTCATCATCATAGCAGGATCCATTTCCAAGATCTTACTGGATTTCTTTGTAAGTATAGCTATAATTATACTACATGTAGTTATTGCATGTGTTGGTAATTATTTTGTACAGGTATTTGACTATAGTGCTCCAGTGAGGGTCCTCCTTGGAACGGCAGTAATCTTTCAGGCAATGGTCATCCTCAGATACATTTCCTACTTCAAGCAACTAAATGTAAGAAGTTCAATGCTATGTCCCACTAGTCTTGTAGAGGATTATAATTTTAGCTATAATGTGTACACTAACAGAGTCTAGTATTCAGTACACCCTAGCTTCTCTTAGTGAATGTGATGATTCAAACTTAAATCTGCACACACTCATGCAGGCACTGACTCGCACAATGTACCTAGCATTTCCAGAGCTGCTCAAGTTCCTTCTGTGCAGTGGAATCCTCTTCATAGCATTTGCTATGACTGGATGGATCGTACTGGGGCCATTTCACGGCAAATTCGAAGATTTGAACAGTGCAATTGAAACGCTGTTTGGTCTACTCAATGGAGATGATATCTACAACACTTTCATTCAGGTACGGCCTCAGGACGACCTTACAGCCTATGTCTTCAGTCGGATATTCCTCTACGTCTTCCTAGCTCTCTTCATCTACGCTGTTCTCAACCTGTTCACTTCTCTCATCATCACTGCCTATGAAGCTTCACAGGTATTAAAGGAAGCTATACTAGAATAATTGACAGTGTTACAGCTATAGTTGAAAATTCATGACTAAGTTAATTTTAAAATCTCCTTGGTTTGCCATTATACAGGATTGGGACACAGCCACTCGGAATGAGGTGAGAAGATTCTGCTTTTCTGGACCACTGACTCCAAACGGTGTTGCCCTCCGAGACTTTGGGCTCACCAAGAAGTACGTATTAATCATCAATATTAATAATTAATTTTTTTAGCTAGCTGTGATGATCAGCTAGCTACTAGTGATTATATTAAAAGGTCAATCATACTAATGACAATAATTATTATTATTTAACTGCAGGTATGTGGACCCAAAGCTGATCAAAGAGAAAAAGAGAACATCGTTAAAGAAGAGAATATCCTATCGTTTACGCTCTCGTGCAGAAACTCTTACTGCTCAATACTAACACTCATGTATTGCATACTGCATTAAATTATTATCATGATATTGTTTAATATTATTGTATTCAGCAATATGATTATGAGCTCATTTGCCGCCCACTTCCTGGCCCCGGCCTCCATATCCGTTATGACCGGATGCAAACAAAGTTAATCACATCACATGACCTCGTACTACACATCAGCTGATCCTAGCCTAGTGTGCGAAGAGATCGGTACCATGGCCACCCTGGGCCCGCTAGAAGAGGAGCGAAGCGAGCTAGGCTACAAACTGGTGGAGGTGAGAGAGGGTCGTCAGCTGCGGGTCATCCACAGAGCGTGCGATGCCTCTGACGTGTGCCTTTTCTTCGTCCACGGAGGCGGAGGGAGGGCAGGACAATTCAAGCACCTGATCAAGGCATTCGAGTCCACGTAGGTTCATTTTAGCATGCAATCTGAGACAGCCAAGCTACAAGGCTTGGAGAGGGAGGCCCTGAAACCTGCCTTCTAGAAATTATGATGAACTGAATTGATCGAGCCCGGGGTGAATTCCCATAGATCCAAAATTTCATAATGATGGGAACAGCACATAATAACCCAAGTTGTTAATCAGCCTAATACTATAAAATATGTAAAGTTAATACATTAATTATTGTTGTTTCCCCTCAGAGTGAACATTGTTGCATTTGACTTCCTTGGTCATGGCGAGAGCCCCCGCCCACATCAATCTGAACTTTACACCACTAATGAAGTAAGTAAAACCATAATGTATTAAAGGTTACAGTTAACTAGAATGGCATCAGAGTTGTGGTACACTTCCAACATTAGAGCTAATGCATAGATTAGTACCATTACATTAAAAACTGACAGTGGAACCCCTCTATAAGAACACCCGTAGGCCCTGAGGTGAGGACACCGGCTCTGTAATCAGAAAAATGCCTGTTGTCCCAGTTACATAAAGGAGTGCCTGAAATGTGAAGATATCTCCTTTAATCAGAATACTTTAAGCTGTCCCTAGGGTGTCCAGAATAGAGGGTTTCCACTGTAATGATATCGTATCGAAGCGTCATGTCCTCTAATAGGTAGAGCTTTGATATCGGACTACCTTACAGAGGTCTTGGTGCATGCTATAGTTTAAGTAGACACTGCCTTCTTAAGCTAACCTCCTCATAATTTGTGGGATTTACAGCATCTTCATGACTTGAACGCCGTCTACAACATGTACAAGCTTCATCACAATGTTTTCATCTCTCACTGCTACGGGGCCATCCACACTCTGAGACTCTTGGACGTCCTCTCGAAAGAGAAGGCCATCGATGGTGTGGCAGCTGTGGTACTCCTTGATCTGGGTATCAATGCTGCAGCTTCACTCGGTTTGGTGGGGAAGCTACCAGCTTTTGTGCTGGGTAAGCAGTACTGTGTTTATTCTAAAATTAATAGCTAACATGATTATTTTTGCGTGATTTTCTGGTAAAGGTCATCACGTTCTACATCAAGATACATTACAGAGAGTCCTATATAGAACTCAAATATTCTTAGCACGAACACAGTATTATACAGTTGAACCTCTCTTAATGGGCACCCTTGACGAGCAGCCTCTCTATTATAATGTATTATTGTTTTAGAAGCTGCTAGTACCATGGTAACTGATATGTGTTAGGAGTATGCAGTAATAGTAACGGTTACTGTAAATAACATTTGCACAGACTACACAGTATAATGTGATTATAACATTCCTGTTAACATAATTAGCGAAACCAGTTTGCGATAAAAAAAGGCTATGTTCCGTGTGATTTGATTATTACTGTTAGAATTCCACTCCCATGAGACTTTTGTTTCCTTGTATCATGGAGTCGGTAGAGTAGGGATGGCCCGGATGTGCCATAATTATTATACAGTATCATTATAAAAAAGTTAATGACTCATAATGATAATAATAATTATGCAGAATGGCTTCGTCCTCTGGCAAGATCTTCCTCGAATGCAGCTCTGTTTACTCCAAAGACAGACCCCGCTCTGATCAGCTTCGAGAATACTCACTCAAACAACAATCGCATGTACGTCATGAAGGTCGTCGGCAATGACTGCTCCTCGCAGGAGACGTGGAGTGAATGGTTGGACAAGGGCAAGCAAGCGCTAAAAGCTGCCAAAATCCCAAGAATGTTGATCAGTGGGGACTCTGATGGAATCTTCTCCGTTGAGAGCGTGACACAAGTTAAGGATCTTCTCGAAGTGCCTGATAATAGCTTCCATATTGTGAAGGAAGCTGGACACTTACCGATGCTGGAGAAGCCAGAGGAGGTTGTTCAGGTGGTCAGGACGTTTCTTTGCAATCAGACCACCTGCTTGTTGTGTATTCCAAAGACTGAAGTATCAGAGAATGCTCTGATCAAGGGAGACAGTCATGGCACAGAACCTCAGTAAAATTAAACTTCTATCAATAAGTTTGATTTACCTTGTATAACGCAGCTGAATGTCAATATGCAATTGCAATCACTACCCGACAATGCACATGCGCAGTAGGACGTCAGATGACGCATGCGCATAATTATTGCGTGCGCTCTCAATGCACCTTATTAACCTTTGTGTAACCTAATATGCGATCCAGCACGCAGATGTCCTTTGAACCGACTCACGGATTATGTAAAGCCCTTTTCATGCGCTGGGACTGCGCGCCAGTCAGTGCTTAGCAGTTGAATCAACATGTCCAAAATAAACTGGGAATCAGAGAAAGGACGTTTGTTGCAAGTAAGTTTACATAATGACATAATTTGTGGACGTCTCTATATAGGATGATCTACATGCACGTATTCCAGACTCTAGCAGAGAACCTCAGGTTACAGTAGCCATAGCACAATAATAATATATTAAATCGTGGTGCCAAATTGTGTACCAAAATCCTTGTAGACAACTCACAAGCTAGAAATTTGCCAGCTGGCTGGCATTGGTTGGAGACCTGACTGACTGATCGTTGTGTTGAGTCATTCATACATGCATATTATATTATTGCACACACAGGTGCACTGCAGTGCTAGCTAGTACTGTTTAAATCACTGCATGTGCATGCCATAGGCTCGTGGTAAGTTTAGATTTTGATAGACTACATCACATGGCACATCTCAGGGGCCGCAACATGCAGTGCAACACCAGTACTCATAATAATATTATTAAAAATATTATTATGTGGCATGGAATTATCTGTTGAGATGTAGCTAGCACTTGTGGGATGCTGAACCTGCATGATCTTTGACCTATTATATTGAAGGTGCAGAGAATCCTCCTAAATTTCCCATTGTATGATCCAGTTCAATCAGCTCTGGTGCCAGGATACAACTAGTAGCATGCTGTTTAATATCATGACATAAACATGCCATCGTTCATTACGGTACCATGTTATTCTGCTTATATTATACCCTGGCATGATCAGCAGAGTCACGTATATAAAAATCATACCGGTATAATATTATAGCTAGCTATTATTGTTACAGGATCAGGCTACAGATGTGGTCTGTCATCCCATGAGCTTTGAGGGGAGCCCTGAAGATTCCGAGCGAGAGTGTGAAGATCACGATGGTTTCTTTGAGCCTTGGTCTCATGAAAAGCTCAAGGCTTCTCCAACCAATGGGCTTGAGATTACTGTCGGATTTCTAGCAGTGAAGGCTTCAAATATTCCAGGTAAATACCACATGCATTAGATAGAAGTTTGGACTTTCTATTAGGAAATTAGCCTAGGATATAGGGCAAAATCTGCCTGATCGAATTATGAATTCTGCCTACTAGTAGGATATAGGGGAAAATCTGCCTGATTGAATCATTCATTTTTATGAATTCTTCGCTATCCTCCGTTAGGCTTCTGTAGGAAATACGAGAAATGTTATGCTTGCATGGGGAGATCTGTATAGAAAATCTTATTTTTGCATTTTATTATCATAATGGTGTAGTAGCTCAGTAGCTATATAGCATGTGTAACATGAGAGGGTCCATGCAACTGAAGTTCCAAGTTCAATTCCCAGCTGCCAGGATCCTGAAAAAGAGTTCTGTCCCCTCCACCTCATTTAGGTAGTAATTATCCCTAATAGTATTGTGTTTCCAAAGCCATTAAGCTATAAAGGTACAATGTCATTGCTTCTCAGGGAAAAGGATCTTTGAATTACCTCATGAGCTGCTTAGCAGCTGGGGTCTAGCAGAAGATAAGATTATTGGCTGGGCAAACATTTGGTGGACTCAGGGCAACAAGGAGGCAACCAACTACATACCAAAGTTTGTTCTTTATCCCAGTAAGTCAAGGTTCTCAATCTGTGAAGATTTGTCATGCGTGATCTTTCTTGTGTACTTTTAGAGGCAGCAGATGAGATTCTGGCTGATAGTGAAGATTCAATGATCACAAATATCAAAGAAAATTGTAAACTTGTAGTTGAACTAACAGGTGAGCCAGAGCAAGAATATTCAACTTATTTAGAGTGAACTTTTATCAGTAGCCATAGCAGTGCCACAATGCTAACCCCAAATGGAGTGACCAGCACACAATTAACCTTTGTGTTAATTTTGTTTCCTACTTAGTTCCCTCTGGATGTGGTTTGTAGATGAGTAATTGCATGATCCAGGCATGCACATGACCTATTGTTTATACAATGACAAATTGATAAAATCTTGTTTGCATCAATATAATGCCTTGGTACTATAGTGGTATACTTACAGTAACAAACAAGTCATCAGCACAATACATCACGTAGCTGTTAATTGTTATTCTGATCTTGTAGCTAACTTAGGGCTACGATTATTTAAAGGGTACAAATTTTGGAAACAGTGCATTTAGGGGGTACTCATTTTAACGAACTAAAGTAACATTCTAAATTTTAACATTCACAGGTACAATTTTGGCAAAATTTAATAGCTAATTTAGTACCTGCAAACACCTTAAGATTTATAGCATGCATGCATAGCCAATTAAGGACCCATCCAAGCAGTAATTCACATGCATCGTTTATGCTAGGACCAAAATATTTCTTTTCCCATGCATAATATTGCTAAAAAAACTTCCATTTTTTGTTTCTCCTATGCTACACAGAGGAGGCTGGATCAGTCACTGGAAGATTTGGCTACAGTGTCTTTGACGAGGAGAGAGCACAGCTGACACTGAATCTCAAGGACACAAATGAACTCTACCGACAGCACACAGTTGTCCACGAGTTTGGTCATGTCCTCGGGCTGAAGCATGAGCACCAGAGATCTGATTTTTGGCGAGGCATTTATCGGTTCACTGACTTCAATGCGATAAGTGGGGAGCAGTTTTCAGAGCGCAAGGAGACGAAAGGCGTGTATGATAACTACACCACCTACGATCCCCTCAGTGTCATGCATTACTTGTGAGTTCATTTAAAATTGATGCACATATTAATATTATAGCATATAGCTACCCAGCAGAAATAACTAATATTTAGCAAATGGATTTAGCTAAGCCAGAGTATTATGGTGGGAGTCAACATGTTGGTATTTAGGGGAGGGGCAGGATTATCGGATTCACAGTTGCATTGGTATTCTGCATTACTGGTTAAAGTTAACTTGACCCCTTGAGATAAATATAATCTCTCTTTGTAGTTGGAGGTTGGAATACTTCAAAAAGCAGTGCAGGCAATGGTTCAAGCCACAGTCAGCTAGAAAACTTGAAATAGCAAAGAAACGCTTAAACCTTGAAATATCCGCAGCTGAGGAGATGGCACTGATGAGTGTATGTGACCAGCTACACGAAGTAAAAACTTGTAAGCATCATACGTAACCACTAATAATACGTTGAACTTCCTTTTTTTAAGCTATTTCATACGAATCTTGTGGCTATATGCAGTGAAGTGCTGCATCAAATATAAAGATTCTGAAGCTGAATGGGTGCTGGCAACTCAGCTTGAACCCTGGAATGAACCTTTACCAAGCAAGCCAGAGGATATTCCAGAGAAAGGTATTGAGGCATGGAACAAGGTCGTCAGTGGACCTCTGAAACCAGTCACTATTTCCAAGGTGGAATGTAAGTTCAGCACATTAATAATATACTATAGTGAATACCATGATTCGCATTAATTTCATTTGCAAAATTTTTATGTTAGAAATATTTGTGTAATAATATTTTTGTCTACTTCAAAATTTTAATGCGTGCCATATATTCACTGAATATTGCAAGGGTTTTCAATGTTATTATTACTGGTGATTGTTGATTCTGCATAGGCATGTGTATAAGTTGATATGCATACCACCTTTTTATTATGTGCCCGTACCATAGATGTCGCTGGTTCCACAGACAGTGGATCACATCACATAAACGATGATTATAAGTTTGTAGTGAAACCATCAATGAAGGATATCAAGTTAGTCAACTGGGCCTACAACACAGACCAAAACAGTAAGGCTTGATAAGCTAAGTAATTTCATTGCTTATAATAATATTATTGTATTACAGAACCACTGAGACCATACAGTTTACCAAAGCCCCCTCCTCCAGGTAGCTATACTTACTATTACTAGGGTGATGTAAACCATCGAAGGGGCGAGCCTTCACTCACAGCATGGATATAGACTTAGTAAAGGGATGTCCCCTCTACTATCCTCGATCCAAAGTACATGTACAAGTAGCTATTGCTATCGTCATTCACTGAGCACAATCTATTGTGACAGTCGCTATAAAGATCAAGAAATGAGGATAAGTGTACAGTTAACAGTTGTGTACCAAGCTTCATTCCCAGTACGTCGGGAGCTTTGGCTCCTATGTGGCTACAGAATGGGCAACTATTGCATATGCATGCATGCATGCTAGCTTGGACTTTGTAGCGCTACAGAAATTAGTCCATAAATTAATGTAGCCCTAGCACCCAGATTATAGCCTTGTTGCTGTAGAAACCTTTCTTGTGTACTGATACCTTACCTTTGCTTGTTTTCTAGTTGTCTACTCATGACAAGCTGGATGCAAGCTGCATTATTGGTCACACTACATTTCAAGTTCATGTGGCCAACATTGATAATCTTTACTGCAATGATTATGTGCATGCGCTATGAGCTAGCGAACACGTGGACAATGTATTGCTACCTACTCATACATACATAAGTATAGCAATTTTTTCATAATGTGGGGCTCGCCAATTACTATTGAGAAATATTGGTCACCTTAATTGCATTCTCCATCTCTTTCAACCATTTACATTGGGAATCACTATAGTTGTTCTGCCAATTCAACCACCTTCCAGTGGGAAGGTCATTCATTTCAAGATTCACCTGGAGCCCTTTGATGAAAGCTATGGTGATCTGGGCAACTACAAGGTCATTGTGGTTGCTGGTAATCCCATGAAATACAAGCTGGTGCCTACTGAGGCACAAATACCCAACAAAGCTTTGCCGAAAATTACTGGACAAAGCAAAATAAATAAGAGGTAATTATAACACAGAATTACAGTATAAGGCTACGTGCTGCATACTTTTCTGCTTTCTGGGAATTTAATATAGGGTTTTTGTGGCACATACTGAAGATGCTAGAAAATTAAAAGATGTAGTCATCAATGAAATGGCTACTCCAAGTGTGAAACCTGATGAGGATGACTGTTATTATGTCTTTGTCCGTGTTTATGCCCCTAATGTAAGACTTACACAGCTAGTGTGTCATGATTATAATCCTACTCCCACATAATGCAATTTAGGGAAATAACTTCAGGGATAGCAATACTGTGCCCCGTAAGTTGCCCAAAAATCTTCCTGCATATACATGTCCATGACATTAATTTTATGCATGCAGTAACCATGTATTTTCTACATTGTATTATGCTTTTCGTCAGTGTTTGAGTTGAAATCAGCACAGTTATGTTATGAAAACCTTAAGAAACGAGCTATAAGTGAGATTAAAGTGGCTATGTTCGCTCCACAAGCCATCCTGAGTGATATTCAAGAACGGCTTCAGCTAAAGGAAGAAATCCTCAAACTAGTAAAAGAGGACATCAAGCTGCCAGAAAAATGTGTGGAAAAATATAAACTCGGACCCCTCAACAATCATTTTTTGCAGCATTATCTTATCAAGGCAATGAAGTTTCTTTTACATTTCTGTGGCAGACACTATCTACCTTTTCAATTGATCAACAAAATTGGCTTGCTTAGTAACTGTTCCGATTTGAAGAATGATATAGCTCTCTACAATGCAGCATTTGAAGTTGAAGCTAAATATTCGAAGCTCCGAGTTGCAATCAAAATGAATGAAAATCAGTACCTCTTTGAGAGGCTGCGAAAGCTTGGCAGGAAGCTCAGCGGTGGAAAACAGTTTTACACCCACGAAATGTACACGAGTGAACGTGAAGCGAGTAAATTATACATTGTGACAGTCTTCCTCGTGCCTCTGGTGGAGGATGAGGATCAAAAAAAGGCTTTCTGGGATAAAAAATTTATCGATGACTTTGAGATCACGGAAGCAGTGCAAGTCTCTCGTGAAAACAAGGAGACAGTACTTTACCGTAAGGCTAATACACAATGTCAAACAATGAATTATTCATGATTTGCATAATTATTATTATTTTCAGCAAACAGAATTGAAGCTGATACTGCAAGAAGACCTGTAAGTAATTAACTACTATAGCTATAATATTATTATACATGAAGCATTAGCTTTAAGACAGAAAGCATTAAAGGTGCTGTACACTGCAATTTTTTTCACTAATAGAGAAAGCGACGTCGAAAGGTGCCAGCTACAAGTGGTATGCTTCATAGTGTGCTATACATGTACTAATACTATACTGGTGCTTGCTGCTGCATGTACTCTCTCTCTCTCTCTCTCTATAGAACAAGAAGGAATGCTCTCTCTACTCTCATCAATGAAAAGGCATTGTTTAGGACGAACTGCAGTTACTAGTAGAGTTGAAGCTGATTCAGGTGAAGCACATAGTCACTGATTGTGATCCATATCCATGCAAGCTAGCCTCGTCCCCAGGCCACTCCCACGTTTCAATGTTATAATAATAATATATACACAGGTGTTGAAAACAAAATTGGAGAGCCTGGGGACGAGGCTATAAGAAGCCTATAATATATAGGTGACTGCAATGGCTACTTATTTAAATGTCATTATTATTATCATTATAGGAATGGAGTCCTCGGTTGATCTTGTGCTGAAGCATGCACCACAGTGGAAAGCAGTGGCCAGGGATCTTGGTTTTAGTGACAAGAGAGTGGAGCGCATTGAATCAGACTACCTAGAGCCGGAGAGATGCTTGCACGTAATCATTTGGAAGTGGCTGCACAATAATAAAGGGAAAGCGAAGACAAGAGTGTGGATATCCTGAAAACTGTGATGGAGAATATTTCTCGCACTTAATAAATTTGTTCAAAAAAGTATAACCTGCATGTGTGATTATTATAACAAGTACTAGTTTAGCAATAATATATTGATCATTTATATTAAGGTTACTTTGTATAATATTAGCACTTTGTTTTAGTACTGCAGCTGGAATACATCCTGTGTGAATTAGCTACCATAATATTAGATTCAATACTAAGTTTGAAGTGTGTGCAAGTGCAATCACGTATTGTTAATAGCGGATAATAATTTAGAATTCACTCAGTCTGGTAGAAAAATTAATTTTTTGGGGAATCAAAATACAAATAGATTCAACATTCCACAAAGAAAATAAAGGCAAATTGAAAATCACTGCAAACAGAGATTGAGTGGGTTTCTGCCCGCAAAAACACTGAATTGATCCAACTGTTTGCAAAGGTTATATTGTGTTGCGTCTGCTCCCATCTCCTCCCTCCACAGCTGAAACACTCGCACTAGTCTATGAACATCCCCTGGGGGAGCACGATCCATGAGATTAGCGAGCCGAATCGGACAAGTCTTAAAGAGTTCAATAATGTAGTCGGTGTTCTTGTGCATGCACTTAGCGATTTCGAAAAGGAATCCATCTTCCACAGGGACTTGATCATCTTCTTTGAATAGTTCATCGAGAATCGATTGTTGGAATCCTAGGTATGGTTCGTGGCAGAGTAGCCCACCCTTTAGGTTGACCATTTGATTGTCACTATCTAGCACACCAAGTTTGCCTTCTACAACAGCTTGTGCTACTTTCTTCATCGTTACAACTTTCATATTAGGAAGATCTAAAGGATAGCTAATGGCATTTTCAGGATGCAGGAAAGATTCCTTGACTGTAACTTTGGGACACAGTTCTTTCTTTGTGTCAAGAACTCTCATTATAATCTGCGAGCGTACAAAAGTTAGTCTCGTTTGGGATTCTAATTCTTTCAGCGATCTTATTAAGACGATGACACTTTTCTGGTCAAGTACTTCGACAAAGATTTCAAGTCCTGATGTATCTGACCAACAGATTCCACTTTTCCATACGTAGCAATTCCTCTCAAGCACTGATTCATCGGAATCAGAGGATATCTTTTCAGATGCAACGAAAGCCAGGCTGTATGCTAATCGAAGAAGAAGAACTTGAAGAAAGCGTGGAGTGAGATACTGTCCACGCTTGATGCGCTGTAGAAGCCATCCACTGTGGTAGCCGAACTGACAGTTGGGCTGCCACACATCAGGAGGGACATTCAGGTCTACAAGACCAGGAAAGAAAAAGAAATTCTCATCTGAAGGAGAGGAATCTGTTTTAGCCTGTAGCAGGGCGAGAATCTCGGGGTCTGTTATTTCATGGCAAAATTCTAGGTGGCACAAGAACTGACATATCATGTCACAGTCAAGCTCTGGAAAGAGAGAAGCAAGTATCGATAGTGGCACCACTCCAGTGCTGGTGGAGATATTCTGATGCTCCTTGAACCCCTCAGGGGCAAAGATGACTCCAATGACTTGAGAGAGAAGAATAGCTTTGTTGAATACAATCCAACTGCTTTCTGGCTGCTGGCGATTCTTCATGAGGAGAATATCTCCTCGCTTATTCAACATTTCACACACTTCAATTAGATTGGATGAGATCACACAGTTAAGGTACATGTAATGTTCAGCATCAGCACAGCAAATCATTTCTTGTTTTGCTACATCAAGCTTGACAGCTGGTACCCCTCTAAATTTATCAAAGAGAAACATCAGGAAGCTGCGATGAGTAATGGCCATTGTTTCTATGTTTCTCAATGCCTGACAGCTGTGAGAGAGAACTGAACGTAGCTGAGACATAGATGATGACTCAGCATATCGGCAATCCAGCATGACTTCCCCAGCGATTAAGATATTACCTAGATTATGATACCTGGTGATTGATTGCAAAAATCGTAATTTTAGCTTCATCACACTGGAAGACAAGGTGTCTACATGACTACCAATGATCACTAGATGT
Source organism: Cliona cf. orientalis (assembly GCA_963930775.1). Classification (NCBI taxonomy): domain Eukaryota; kingdom Metazoa; phylum Porifera; class Demospongiae; order Clionaida; family Clionaidae; genus Cliona; species Cliona cf. orientalis. The sequence continues at coordinate 1,993,166 of OZ005691.1, read as the reverse complement.
GATTCCGACCTTCCCTCAGTGCTGTGGTTGTTAATGAACTCAAACCAATACTGAAGTGTTTCTCTGACTAGCCCCTCTTCACCTCTCATATCAATGACCAGGACAATAATCGATGGAGAAGCTGTCATTGAATTCCAGAGGAGGGCATCATGACCAGCGTAGAACTCTCGATGACCAGCAAAGTCATATAAGGTCACACGTCCCAAAATGTTACTTACAATATCATAAGGAATAATACCAGCTGTCATTTCATCAACGTCTGTGACCTTAGATAATCGATGCTTGAAGCGGACTAGCATACCATCACCCTCTGTCTTGAGAGACTTCACCAGTGTACTCTTTCCCGCTCCTGGATTTCCAAGTATGAACATCTTGATGGACATGTCAGCAGGCTCTTCTTGAAGTTGCCGAGGAAAATAGTTGTTCATGAGACTTTTACTAGGCGTTGCTCCAAACTTGAGAAGAAGACGGATATGTTCAGGCTCCCTTGCCAAGTCTAGTGGTGTTTGGCCATCATGTGTAGCACAGTTAGGATCACAATGGCCGTGCTCAAGGAGACAGGCAATAATAGCAGCTGCTACTTCTTTGTAATACATGTTCTGCCCAAACCTACAGTTGTAACGTAGCCATAATATTATATTAATTACCCTGAGGTGAGGTGGACACATTATCTGAATTTGGCAGTTATACACTATAGCTACAAGTATGTAAATTTGTTGTTTGCAGATTCGCTAATAAAATCAAGAGCAAATAATATCTCAGAATATTAAGTGTACCGTAGAATCCAGCGATTACGCCCCCCCCCCCCCCCGGCCCTTTGTGCATGGTAGCATTGGGCAAAAGTGGGGAGGGAGCTTATTCCGTGTGACAAGCATTATCAACCTTTGAATGCCAAGTGGGTGCACGATCTCTGTACTTTCTCTGGCTGTTTGATGGGCAAAACTCGAGAAAAACAATAAGTAAGGCATAATATGACACAAATTGCTAGGTTGCTGGCTATATATAGCTAATGTTTTTGTTGGCTTATGGACTTGAAATAACACAGTCAGGGAGGGGGGGCTTATATGCGAGACAAAACTACCTATGCAGTGAGCTTTAGGTAAAAATGCAGGGGGGGCTTATGCGCAAGGGGGGGGGGGATTGCAGGATTCTACGGTAATTTCAGGAATGTAATTATCTACACATGCATGTCATATAGTGTGTTTGACTACAAGTTCATATTGACTTAAGATTCTGGTAAAGTGATAGGATATATAAATAAGCAAAGGAAGTATTTTTTTTTTCCACAGGAATGCAAAATGACCTGATGCAGATGGCCATGGCAATATACAATAACTCAAACAGAACAGATGAACATCAGGGACACAATGACCATGCCCATTCTATGCCCATACCACACCTACTAGGACTTATTAAACCCGAGAATGTGACCTTAGTGCCACTAATCATTAATGGTAGACTCCACCCCAAGCCAGCTGTTTGGCACAAGTCAACAATCAATCCACTATAGAGAGATTTTATAGCTATTTACTAGTAGTTTTGAAAGTTGCTCAGCTGTTTACAAGTGCAATTTGTAAGCTATAATTGTTAATCAGCTCAGTCAGGTAGAAATTCTGGGACATTTAAGCCAACAAGCAAGTTCCGTACAGGACATGGGACAAAGCCTCCAATTTCAGGACTGTCCCGGATGTTCTGTGAGAGTTGGCACCTATGGGCTAGGCCCCACGCTAGTCATGAAGTCAGAATTTATGACCAGCTCTATCCAGATTTCTATTGGAGAGCACTTACTCGCAAGCATGATGTAATGGAGTTTGCCCACTGTTATCAGTACATCCAGCAGAACATCCCTGTACTCCTATGAGATACTCCACAATCTCTAGTTTGCCATTCCTACATGGATAAAAGTGTGGAAAATTAATTATTAGCACTCTCAATGATGAATAAATGTATACATAACCATTAGAAATTGACCAGAAACCGAGCAAGGCAGCTTCATGGTTGCCCAAACTCCAATACAGTCTGCATACTCAGCAAGTTTGTTAACTGTACAGGTGGACAGTGATCTGTGCATGTATTGTACAGTTTATGCGGTAGGCCAGACATCAAAATTTTCACGGTTTAATTTCATAGATGCGTGCGATCATGCCCATTTAATTTATACACTGTATGATCATGTTTATATCGTGGCACCATAAGGACCTGGGTATATACGGCTGAGGGGTCGCCCAGGCTCCCAGGCTAGTCATGAACTCAGCATTTACGACCACAAGAATGTGCACGGAACACATGGAAACTCTATCCAGATTTCTATTGGAGAGCACTTACTTGCAAGCAACATGAAGTGGAGTTCGCCCACTGTTATCAGTACATCCAGCAGAACATCCCTGTACTCCTATGAGACACTTCACAATCTCTAATTTACCACGCCTATACATGGATAAAAGTATGTATATGGAAAATTAATTACATGTATTAGCACTCTCAATGATGAATAAATGTATACATAACCATTGGAAATTGACCAGAAACTGAGCAAGGCAGCTTCATGGCTGCACAAACTCCAATACAGGCTGCATACTCAGCAAATTTAATTGTACAGGTGGATAGTGATCTATGCATGAGTTATACAGTTTTATATGGAAGGCCAGACTTCACAATTTTAATGGTTTAATTTCGCAGATGCGTGCTATCACGCCCATTATACACTGTATAGTCATGCTTATATCGTGGCAACACAAGAACCTGGGCATATATTACTTAGGGGTCGCCCAGGCTCCCAGGCCAGTCATGAAGTCAGAGTTTCTAGAATGTGCACTGAACATGGAACGGGGACGTGTTCCCACTTAAACAGAATGGGACGGGATGGAAACGTAACCATTCTAATGTCTCCTAGTGTATACTATATAATCATGGCACCGCAAAAACCTGGGCATATAATATAATGGCTTAGGGGTCGCCCAGGCTCCCAGGCTAGTCATGAAGTTAGAGTTTACCATCAGAGAGAATGTGCAATGAACATGTGGAAACTCTATCCAGATTTCTATTGAAGAGCGCTTACTCGCAAGCAAGATGAAGTGGAGTTTGCCCACTGTTATCAGTACATCCAGCAGTACATCCCTGTACTCCTATGAGATACTTCACAATCTCTAGTTTACCACGCCTACATGGATAAAAGTGTGGAAATTATTTACATGTATTAGCACTCTCAATGATGAATAAATGTACAAGTGTAAAAACAATTGAATAAAATTGAAGGATGAAGTAGGGATGGCAATGCAAAAAAGTACACAAACAAGATTTTTAGAGATAAGAGATAATCACAACCACTATACATCCCTACGCTTGCATTCTTGATTATAACTACAGACCTATTGATGTCGACTTATTCACGGTATGCTATCCTTGGAGTGTTCTTGACTTGTATGTAGGAAAAATTAATGTTCTCCCTATCAGTAATTTTATATTGTTATTGATTATTTATGATCCCCATGCTACTCAAAAAGCAAGCGTAGGGATGTATAGTGGTTGTGATTATCTCTTATCTCTAAAAATCTTGTTTGTGTACTTTTTTGCATTGCCATCCCTACTTCATCCTTCAATTTTTTTCAATTGTTTTTACACTTGTTTCTGTTCTTTTTTATTGCATGAGTGCAACTATTATACAGTAAGTACAGATGGGAGGTGCCGAAGTTCGCGCGTGCGCGTAAAAGTAATAGCCGCGATCCCCTCGTTAGGCGATAAAGCCGTTTTCAGGCGGCCAAGTAGCGATGAGACTCTAGTAGTAGTGTAGCTATTGTTAATTTTATCAACTATCTTTGTCACTACTGAGCTGGCTGTTATACCGACTGCCCGGCGAGGGCCGTGCCACGCCCGTACGTTGAGGCCTCGAGTCTCCATATCCCAGCGCAGTACTAGCGCTGCACACGCTAGCTTCTAGCTAGGTTCGCTTTATCGCGCTCGCGCTCGCACTGGCCTAGCTCGTGCGGGAGAGCCTGGCGCTTAGCTATGGCTAGAATAGCTAGCTTGGTTCGAGGCGCTAGCTATATAGCTGGCTTGCTAGCGATGGTGGTGCGCGCCGCTGACTACAGTCACATGACTTCACCATGGCAACACATTATGAGCATGCGCATTATATGACAAAAATGGCGTATCAGACACACCGGCCCTATCTTTAATGTGCCGTACACACCCACCATTACATGACTGGAGAGATAACGCAAAACTAGCGTGCCACTGCACTGCGCGCTACAAAATTGAGTGGATTTATATGAGAACCAAGGTGAGAGGTCCAGAAAGTCTTGAGTTAGCCCTGGAAATGACAAAGAAAGAAAGAAAGAAAGATTGACAAATGGCTATTTTTATTAACATCTGGTTCTGGCATATACAATTGAGTTGATGGATGATCTTGGTCTTATTAGATAGATAATTTGCTGTAGATTCTGATTTTGACACTTAGAAATTCCACAAAGTTACCTGTTTTGAAATATTTGGATTTTTGTAATGTATTACATATATGGAGTATCCGTGCCATCCCTACTTATAGAGTCTACCAACTCTATGATACATAACCATTTGAAATTGGCCAGAAACTGAGCAAGGCAGCTTTATGGCTGCCCAAACTCCAATACAGGCTGCATACTCAGAAAATTTAATTGTACAGGTGGAAAGTGATCTGTGCATGTGTTATACAGTTTATATGGAAGGCCAGTCTTCACAATTTTAACGGTTTAATTTCGCAGATGCATGTTATCATGTCCATAATACACTGTATAGTCATGCTTATATCGTGGCAACACAAGAACCTGGGCATATATGGCTTAGGGGTCGCCCAGGCTCCAAGTCAGAATTTCTGACCATAAGTCTTAGAATGTGCACTGAACACGGAATGGGCACGCGTTCCCACTTAAACAGAATGGGACGGGATGGAAACGTCACCATTCTAATGTCTCCTACTGTATGCTACATAATCATGGCACCGCAAAAACCTGGGCATATAATATAATGGCTTAAGGGTCGCCCAGGCTCCCAGGCTAGTCATGAAGTCAGAGTTTACCATCAGAGAGAATGTGCACTGAACATGTGGAAATTCTATCCAAATTTCTATTGAAGAGCACTTACTGGCTAGCAAGATGAAGTGGAGTTTGCCCACTGTTATCAGTACATCCAGCAGAACATCCCTGTACCTCTATGAGATACTTCACAATCTCTAGTTTGCCATTCCTACATGTGTTTACATTGTCAATGATGAATACATGTGTATAATTGGCCAGAAACCAAGCAAGGCAGCTTCATGGCTGCACAAATTGCTCGAGTCAGACATCCTGTTAATACATGCTGCATGCAAATGTAATCTTGATCTGTGCATGTGTTGTACAGTTTACATAATGTTCACCTAGGGCTCTCCACAATCCACCCTATTGAGGTTTGTGGTATACACATGAGTGATGTCAAGTACAATACTCTTGCAGTTTCAGTTGGTGATGTAGCAGTACAAGTTGTGTACATGTCTCAAATCCAAGGAGCATTGGAGAGTCGATACATAATGTCAGCCAAACAATAGGAAGTATAATATTATTATAGACCGAGCTGTATAATGTGTCGCTCTAGCCAACTATTGGTGATAGCTATCCGATCAAAGTTTAATACGATCTGACATTCAAATCATTAGCAAAGCTACATGTAGCTACCATATTTCCTGCATTGGCACAAAATGTTTGTGCTCGAGCTTCGTCTCCTAAGAACCAAATATTCAAGCGATAATAACTATGCAGAATTATTCTAGTCCTGCATGTTTATAGCATACTACAATTGTAGCTAGTACAAAAATATGCCTAAAGAGTCTAAGATAGCCAAAAGAAGCATCGCTCTATCCAAACGATCACATTTGGAGTTGATCAGAATCAATTGGCAACACAAGATCAATCTATTATCGATAGTCAACTTCAAACCCAGTCACGCCTCGATTGCAGAATGTACTCAAAATCGAAGAACAGCAGTAGTGCATTGCCCCAGAAGATTTTAGAAGACCGTGGCAGTATAAAACTAGTCGACGAGTGAACGAGCTGGCCTTTCACCTTGCATGTCAGTAAACCACACCCAATTACTAATTCTACACATATGCATACGGAACGGAAACAGTACAACTAGCATAAATAGTGCAATGCCGACTGGATAGAGCTGGATTTTTTATGTAAGCCTAACACTATCCAGGGTTTGATTTAGGATTTTCATCAAGGGGGGGGGGGGGGGGGGGGGGGGGGGACAGACTAGCTTTATGCCACATTTCAGCATTAATAAATGCAGTCTGGGGTACCAGCCCCTTCGCAAGAGAGAGGAAGAGTCTGGTAATATCCCTATACCCATGTTGTGCTCATGTCTGGAATGTGGACATGACCAATCAGATCATAGTGTGGTTTAGCAGGTTAATTTCACCGCGTGTATCGCGTATATTTTTCCAAACAAAAATTTTGTGCCATGGATTTCCAGTTGAGAGAGATCATTTCGGCCGCCGTTGGAGCTCTTGGCTACGACTCCATAAACCCAGAGCAGGAGTTAGCTTTGCTATCCTTCCTGCAAGGGCACGATGTGTTTGTATCGCTTCCGACAGGCTACGGAAAGAGCCTTTGTTACGCTGCCTTGCCTGGTGCTTTTGACAAGTTGTTGAAGAGAACTTCACCAGGATCTGCAAGTATCGTGATCGCTATTCCTCCCTTGATCGCTCTGATGAAGGATCAGGTCGCCTCTTTATCGACAAGAGGGCTAGCTCTAGGGTGCATCACTCATGAAAGCTCGAATGAAGAAAGAATGTTAAGTGAAGGACGGTCAGTACCAACGTTATTTATGGTACCAACTTGTCCAGAAGCTTTGTTGACTGTTCGTCGATGGAGAGAGCTATTGCAGGGGACAAACTATAGTTCTAGAATCGTGGCTTTCATCGTTGACGAGGCACATTGTGTCAGGAAAGTTAATATTAATCGTGCCATGATTATTGGCGCGTGCATGGTGATTTTGGTTAGCAGCCACTTGAGTTGCAGTCCACAACGTAGTAAAAATTACATTCACAACATTCCACTTGCACAAGAGTAGTATAGGGATATTAGTAGACCCTTCCTCTCTCTTGCGAAGGGGCTGGTACCTCAGATTAAAAGAAACGATTGTACACGGCTAGCAATAGTAGCCACGCCCACTAAATATGGCTGCACTCAACGACACATGGTGAAGTATTGCAGCCGCCCTTGCTCTGGATTGGTAACCGTGCTTGAATAAGGCTGAAATCAATAGTAGCCGCTGCTACTATTCAAATTATGAAGCCAGCGTGGTAACCTGCCTGGGCACTCTTTCGCGTATAAACACGATACTGATACCTCGAATATCTAGACCCAATGTAAGGTGCACCCCCCATGGGCCCTCTTTTGCGAGGGTATGGGTATATACTAGGCCACTTATATGCAATTGTGCAAGAGCAGAAGATACACGTACATGTATGCATTAAGCATTGAGTAGGCACTATCCATAGGCATACCTACGATAGTAAACAAAAAGCAACGCTCATGGATCATGCCCCTCGATTCGAAGCACACTAAAGACAGTTTTTTGTTAAATTCAAGTGATTCGTTGTGCTAACGAGTCACTCAGGTGCCTAAGTTTCGAGATATGGCAGTTTTTATGCTAAAGATAACGATAATGATGACGACACAACTGATTATAACATACTTTACCCCGCTGCGCATGTGCATGGGGTAATAACTAGCATGCTAGTGGTTTGGACTTCAATTTATAGTAAGAGAGGGGGGCTTACATGTGAGATAAAACTACCTGATCTGTGTAGATGTAAGATATGAACTAGTATAACAGGAAACTTTGAGGGAGAAACTTTTGTGGATGAGTAGGAAGTGAGCATTACACAAAGAAAATTTTTGTGGAATGCTAAATAAATGGTGTGGTCTGCCTAACATTTTGTGCAGAATTTTTCACAGGTGGATATCATATGTATACTGTATTCTGTATGTAAGTCCAACTCTGTTAATAATAGCCTCATTCCTAGATTCATTCCCAGCTTTTCAGTGATGCAGGCTGACAAGCTGGAGGGTCTGGTACATGACGATAAATGGTTATTATCTCATAACTGATGTTGGCTACACTAGAGCAGGTCTATACTACTACTACTCTTCAATGGCAGTGTGCAAGTGAGTGTGCATGGTGTATGTGCTATAGAGATGCTCCAGTTATGTGTAAGTCTGCACAGTGGCCCCACCTATCATACAGTGCACTCATTGGCAACCATAGATTATATCTAGACCAAAAATGCTAATCATTTACCAAATACAATAAGCTCAAATAGCCACACTAGTAACTAGAGCTCTATAGAGCACATACCCCGCGCGCACATTGTGCAATCTATAGAGCTGCTTTTGTTGCTGCTTGCCGTTATATCAAAGGCTTATAGACCCCGAGAGCCCTCGGCTATAGGGCTCTTGGTGATATCAGCCAAAACACCACTGACTCTCTCTGCACCAGGTGTAGACTAGGTACATATAGGTATCTTACATTCTGATTCGATGGGGCTTTGCATCCAGTCTGTGGATAGCTTACCAGCCAAACGTGTGCCACTAGCATTATTGACGATCTTTACCAGTACATAATTATGCGCATGAGCAGAAAGCACAAGACCTTTATGCATAAAAAGTAAAGCAAGGCTGCATTTTATCCCCTACCCTTTTTGCTATGTTTATTGATGACCTGATGGAAGAGATCAAGGAGGCCCAGGCAGGGGTCCAGTGTGGGAAGGATATGGTATCAGGCCTTTTGTATGCAGATGATGCTGTGGTCATAGCCCCAGACGAGGGTCAGCTACAGAAGCTTATTGATGTAATTGTTGCATGGTGTAAGAGATGGGGTATGAGTCTGAACATCAATAAAACTAAGGTAGTACATTTTAGGAAGAAAGGGAGGGGCAGGTCTAGATCGGAGACTGCATTTATGCTTGAAAAGGAAGAAATAGCCTATGCTGACCAGTACAAATACCTGGGACTCATTTTGTCTGAGCACCTTGAATGGGACTTAGCCTTTCAGGAGTTAGTAAAGAAAGCCAACAGAGCACTTGCTTTATTGAATCACCGAGCCAGGATGTGCGGTGGCCTACACACTAACACCTACACCATGCTTTTCAACCAATTGGTGCAGCCAATAATCCTGTGCAATGCATGCATCTGGGGGCATACAGTAAGTAGAAGCATTCTAGGTATACAGTATAGCGCGATGAGATACCTTCTGGGGGTGGGTAAGGTCCGTCCCATAGCTGGTTTGTTCGGGGAGACGGGATGGGTTCCTTTAGCCATGGCCATCAAATTTCAAATACTTAGATTCAACAACAGAATTAGGAAAATGGAGGGAGAGAGAGTAACTAAAAAGATACATGCATGGAGTAAATTTATTTCAGGAAAGCCTACAGCAAAAAACTGGGCAGGGAAGACGAAAGAACTAAAGGAGAGCATCAAGGACTTTAGTGGGTTGATGACCGGAGATGAGCAGTGGGATGCACTGGCTAACTTGGAGTCAAAGAAATGGAAAGAGACAGTTGATGAAATCCCAGTCGACAGTGAAACAGGTGGCCGATTTAAGTATTACCGTGAAATTAAAGTAACTCCTTCAAGCGAGCAGTATATTATGAGATCAGCTTCACTAAATAAAAGAAGAATTGTTGCACAACTGAGATGTGGATGCCTACCCCTAGAAGTAGAAACAGGTCGGTACAGATCTCCCAAAACCCCCCTAATGGAAAGAATCTGTCAACTGTGCAAGGATGGTGTGGGGGACGAAAGCCACTTCCTCTTGTCATGCCACGAGCTGAGCTCCCCTAGGACTGAACTTACCCAGGCAATTACAGATATTGTACCGAATTTTTCATCTCTCTCAGCTAAAGAAAAAACCTGCCAGATCTTACTTGCCTGTGCAACCTCCCCCAAAGTTGGCACTGCCGTCTGCCATCTGTACCGCAAGAGGTGTAGCCGTTTGAGGTAACTCAGGCCGTGAGGCCGCAAAGAATAATTATATCATTTGACACCTTTTCTTCATATCTCCTCCACTCTCTCCTCTCCTTCTTCCCCTCCCCTCTCGTTCCTCTCCATACACACACACAATGGGCTTAAATATAATAAAAGATAAGGAAAAATTATACACTAAGTAGAAAAAAAAAAGAATTTATATAATTAATTAATGTTTGGGGGGTTGGGGAGCACTTGGGGAGATAATTTTTACATGAGCACGCAGAATGGGTTGAAACTAGAGATTTGACCTTGGGGAATTTTGATTCACGCCTTAGAATTAAAGTTACGGCCCTTTGAAGTTCTCCCATATGTTTGTATAGGAAGCCATGCATTTGCAATGTTTTCCACCCACGCGCTACGTGAGGGGCGGGGCCACGCGCACACATTAACGTGACGACCATTACCCACTTTGATCAAAATTGATGTATAGGCTGCCTGCTTGCATTGTATGGCTCTACTATGCATCCAGCTCAACTATGTGGCGGTTTTCGAACAATTTTTTTTTCTGCTTAGTGTTCTGGTCGCCTTGTTAAATACTAAGTAGAAAAAAAAGCAAATTTAAATAATTAAATAATTAAATAATCTAATTCATGGGGGGTTTGGGAGTACTTGGGGGGATAATTTTTACATGAGCATGCAGAATGAGTCAAAACTAGAATTTTGATGGCAGGGAATTTTGATTCACACTTTAGAATTAAAGTTACGGCCCTTTGAAGTTTTCCCATATGTTTGTATAGGGAAGCCATGCGTTTGCAATGTTTTCCGCCCACGCGCTACGTGAAAAATGGGGAATCCCCGTTAGGCACGCGCACACAAACGTGACGACCTTTACCTACTTTGGTCAAAATTGAAGTATAGGGTGCCTGCTTGCATTGTATGGTTCTACTAAGCATCCAGCTCAACTATGTGGTGGTTTTGGACAGTTTTGTTTTTTCTGCTTAGTGTTCTGGTCTCCTTGAAAAAAAAAAAAAAAAAAGAAACAAAACCCTATAACTTATCTGGAAAAAAAAAATTACATCCTAAGTTGGAAAAAAATACAATTAATCTAAATGATGTAATGTAATGTAATGTAATGTAATGTAAATAATGTAATTGAACTCAGCCCCAGAACATGCTAGAAACATAATTCAAAGACCAGCAGATAGAGCATAAAAAAACTAAGATTTTCTCCGTTCAAATTTTTTATTTTCACTTTCATTATCGAGTTATAAGCGAAAATGTCCTTGTCAAAATAAAAAAAGCCACAACTATGCTACTGTCCAGATGGTCTATTGGTTAAGCTCAGTGTCTTCCAAGCTGTGGCAATTGCTCGCACCGGTTCGAATCTCGCTTGCTCAAACCAATTTTTTTTTTTTTCCTATGTAGTGGTAGGTAAAGATCGTCATTAACCTGCTGCTCAGATGAAGGTTGAGGAGTTTTTTTAAAGAAATGAAACATGATATAAGACAAGATTTCAGTAAGAGATTAGAAGTTGTCAGAAGAGAATGATTTCAGTTGTATAAATGATTTGCCATGTGAGGAGTATATTATTTATTTTATTTATTTATTTTCAAGAAAGTAACCGCATCCTAAGTTGGGTTGGCGACCATTACCATATTATGAATCGAGCATGCGGACATGCTAACTGCTTTTATTCTGTTGAGCTGGAGTTGCTGAGCGCCACCATTTATAAAACTCTGGATATATAGAGGGGCAAGCTGTACGTGTAGGCCGTTGCAAGTATGTTTCAAATTTTGTTTTTAGATAGTAAATGTCCTCATCATCTTCTGGAAGTGATTCTATTTCAATTCTTGGCTTCAACATTCTTTGAGTAGGTACTAGCTCAGTTTGCAAAAAAATCACTTGTCTAGTCATTTGATATTGATGAAAGCCCATGAGTACCTCAAGAGCTTCTACTGAACCAATCACACATGTGCACAAGTAGTGCTGTAGTGCACTAGCATTTTCTGGAAGCTGAATGCTGAGGCTACGCTCAGCATGTTTTGTGCTGCTGCATTTGTTCAACTATTTTTCTTAGATAGGCTGCCCTTACATCATTAGTGTTATGGCCTCGGGGCATTTCAGCCATAACAGCATAGCTAGGAGGGAGCAGTTCCTGGCTTAACCCATAACAGCATGTGCCAATGGACTGCTCCTCTCCATTGGTATTCTTTTTTGACTACCTTATCTTGGATTATGCCAAGCGAGCCAATGGCAAAATCATTTTATTCTCTTCCGAAAACTTCTAATCTATTATTGACACTTATCTTATATCATGTTCTAAATAACAACCAAAAAAAAAGAAAAACAACTCATATTACCTCCATTGAACTTTCCCAATCATATTATCTCTATTGAACATTCCCAAATGGCTAATTTCTCGATCGTACTTTACTGATGTGTATATACAACGGAAATCACTCTCAAACATTCACCTAATCTGACAAATCTGTATAATATTATCTCTATTGAACCTTATGGCAAAAATTTTTTACTACTTTCTCCTGAACATATTTGTGTACACAACAAAAAGCATCCTCAAAATTCACCTAATTTGCCAATCTAATATTACTATATTTATTGTTGTTGCAAAAAAAAAAAATTAAACACTAAGTAGAAAATTATACACTAAGTAGAAAAAAAAAGCAAATTTAAATAATGTAATTCATGGGGGGTTTGGGAGTACTTGGGGACATAATTTTTACATGGGCACGCAGAATGGGTCGAAACTAGAGATTTGACCTGAAAGAATTTTGATTCACGCCTTAGAAATGAAGTTACGGCCCTTTAAAGTTTCCCCATATGTTTGTATAGGGAAGCCATGCGTTTGCAATGTTTTCCGCCCACGCGCTACGTGAAAAACGGGGAATCCCCGTCAGGCGCGCGCACACAAACGTGACGACCTTTACCTACTTTGGTCAAAATTGGAGTATAGGGTGCCTGCTTGCATTGTATGGCTCTACTAAGCATCCAGATCAACTATGTGGTGGTTTTGGACAATTTTTTTTCTGCTTAGTGTTCTGGTCGCCTTGTTAAACACTAATTAAACACTAAGTAGAAAAAAAAACAAAACTTAAATAATGTAATTCATGGGGGATTTGGGAGCGTCTGCGGACATAATTTTTATATGGACACGCAGAATGGGTCGAAATTAGAGATTTGACCTGAAAGAATTTTGATTCACGCCATAGAAATGAAGTTACGGCCCTTTGAAGTTTCCCATATGTTTGTACAGGGAAGCCATGCGTTTGCAATGTTTCCGCCCACGCGCGCACATAAACGTGACGACCTTTACCAACTTTTTGACAAAATTGAAATTTAGGCTGCCTGCTTGCATTGTATGGTTCCACTATGCATCCAGCTTGATTATATCGTGGTTTTTGGACAATTTTTTTTCTGCTTAGTGTTCTGGTTGCCTTGAAAAAAAGAATTTAAATAATTAAATAAATAATCTAATTCATGGGGGGTTTGGGAGTACTTGGGGACATAATTTTTACATGGGCACGCAGAATGGGTCGAAACTAGAGATTTGACCTGAAAGAATTTTGATTCACGCCTTTGAATCGAAGTTACGGCCCTTTGAAGTTTTCCCATATGTTTGTATAGAGAAGCCATGCGTTTGCAATGTTTTCCGCCCACGCGCTACGTGAAAAACGGGGAATCGCCGTTAGGCGCGCGCACACAAACGTGACGACCTTTACCTACTTTGGTCAAAATTGGAGTATAGGGTGCCTGCTTGCATTGTATGGCTCTACGAAGCATCCAGCTCAACTATGTGGTGGTTTTGGACAATTTTTTTTTTCTGCTTAGTGTTCAGGTTGCCTTGAAAAAAAAATTAACACACTAAATAGAAAAAAAGAAAAAAGGAATAGGGAAGAAGAAAATCCTTAGGGGTTTATAAAGTATATTATGCCACAATTTTTATATAAGCACGCAGAATGGGTCAAAATTAAGGATCTGACCTGGGGGAATTTTGATTCACACCTTAGAATTAAAATTACGGCCCTTTGAAGTTATCCCATATGTTTATACAGGAAGCCATGCATTTGCAATGTTTTCCACCCATGCGCTACGTGAGGGGCGGGGCCACGCGCGCACAGCAACGTGACGACCATCACCCACTTTGGTCAAATTTGATGTATAGGGTGCCTACTTGCCATTGTTTGGCTCTACTATGCACTCAGCTCAATTATGTGGTGTATTTTGGACAATTTTTTCTGCTTAGTGTGTGGTCTCCTTGTTATACACTAAGTAGAAATTAAACACTAAGTAGAAAAAAAAAGCAAATTTAAATAAATAATCTAATTCATGGGGGGTTTGGGAGCACTTGGGAGGATAATTTTTACATGGGCACGCAGAATGGGTCGAAACTAGAGATTTGATCCCGGGAAATTTTGATTCACGCCTTAGAATTAAAGTTACGGCCCTTTGAAGTTACCCCCATATGTTTGTATAGGAAGCCATGCGTTTGCAATGTTTTCCGCCAACGCGCTACGTAGGGGGGCGGGGCCACGCGCGCACATCAGCGTGACGACCATTACCCACTTTGGTCGAAATTGATGTATAGGCTGCCTACTTGCATTGTATGGCTCTACTATGCATCCAGCTCAACTATGTGGTGGTGCAATTTTTTTTTCTGCTTAGTGTTCTGGTCGCCTTGAAAAAAAAGAATTTAAATAATTAATGTAATTCCCTGAGGACTTGGGAGCACTCGGGGAGATATTTTTTACATGGGCACGCAGAATGGGTCAAAACTAGAATTTTGATGGCAGGGAATTTTGATTCACACCTTAGAATTAAAGTTACGGCACTTTGAAGTATTCCCATATGTTTGTATAGGAAGCCATTCACTTGCAATGTTTGCCCATAAAAAAAATTACGGGCGCGCGGGGTACGTTGACGACCCTTTACCAAACATGGCATATATGGCTATTTGGATGCCTGCTTGCATTGTATGACTCTGCTATGCATCCAGCTCGACTGTGAGGTGGTTTTCGGACCATTTTTTTTCCTGCTTAGTGTGTGGTCCCCTTGAAAAAAAAAAAAAAAAAAAAGCCCTTTCCCACCTTCCCCTCTCTATCTACCTCTCCTTTCACCCTTGATTATTAACTATTCTATGTACAATTCCCCGAGGCTCCTGCAGGATTTTGTATATATCTCTCATATTATATGACACTCTCTTTATTATATTATTATCACATTATACCTTTATTAATTTTATGTAAAATTGTTGTCACATGGGCCAAACTTGTGGTCTGCCGCCTAGAGGCGTGACTTTAAAATAAAATTCAATTCAATTCAATTCAATTCAATACATTCAGTGGGCACTGTCGATAGGCATGGTTACGAAGGCTAACAGAAAGGCACCATTTATGACGCTCGTGGACAATATCCTTCGATTCGAAGCATACTGGAGCCCATTTTTTGCCAAATTCGACTGATTCATTGTGCTTACTAGTCGCTCAGGTGCCTAGACCTCGAGATATGGCGATTTTTCTGCTAACAACGACAACAACAACAACGACGACGACGACACGACCGATTACTTTACCCCTTGCGCATGCGCGCGGGGTAAATATACAGATTTTAGCAACCTTGACCTACACATACATGATTAGAGTTTTCATTATAGAGAGAGAACTCACTGACAAGCAAGATAAAGTGGAGTTTTCCCATTGACATTAGTGCATCCAGTAGAACATCCCTGTACCTCTATAAGATACTTCACCACCTCCAGGTGGCCATACCTGACAATGTGTGTGGGGAGGGAGGAGGAGGGAGAGGAAAATAAATAAATCACAACTATCAGCCAGGGCAAATTAGACACATCTGTAGATCTGGCTGGTATTAATTAGAGATTGAGGGCAATCACAGTGTTCTCCCATTATGGCATAGCAGGTGGGTACAATAATTATTTGGGAGAAGTACATGTATGTCACCACATCACACAAGAAACTTTGAGTACAATATTGTAATGGTATAGTATATAGATGGTCATTATTTGGGAGGAGTTTGTGACCACATCACACTTCAAAGATTAACTAGTGTTTGAATCCAGTGCTGAAAGTGCTTGGGGAAAACATTACAATACAGATGAAATTAAAATTGATGTAAAATGGGTAATCCTCTTCTACATAATTTTAGTATCAGCAAACGATTACTCATGAACAAGCATAATGAAGTGGACTTCACTTCAAGCGATCAGTGCATTCAGTAGCACATCCTTGTACCTCTACGAGATACTTCACCAGCTCTAGATGGCCATTCCTGACAATATAAGAAAGGAGAGTGAGTGATTCAGAGCTACACAACTGTAATCCCTTCACATCATACAATTTTGTTACATGTATGAGTATGCTAATTCTGCTTGGCTATGTACTCAGCAACTGCAAAGGTGCCTATAAGCTGCATCTATTAATAACGTAAACATGTGTGCATTCTATAATATTATGATCACTATTCATAATTATTACTACCATGTGAATTTTCTTGTGCTAATTAGATCTTGCGTTTTATTAGCATAAACACGGTAAATTCACTTGCCTAAAACAACGTAGTCAAACCACATTAAGCCTGTGCTACAGTATGGGTATTATGGCTCACACTAATAGTGAAACAAACTGTTCCAAGATGTTAAATAGACTGAATATTTTACAGGAATACCGGTATACGATGTACCAAGATTCTGGATAAAAGCAAGTGAATGCACAGTCCAGGGGCGGATCCAGAGCCTCCAATAAGGGGGGTGCTAATGTAAATATTTGCACGCAAAATGCGCGCGAAAAATTTTGGCCATGCCCCCTTTTACGAAACCACACCCACTTAATTGCCGTGAAGCAAGGCTACAACCAGAAAACGTGGAAAAATCAGTGGAACTCGAGTTTTTGTCCCTACAGACAGGTTTGTCAGTCAGATTGTAAATTTAAGTCAGATCAAGGTTTTTTGGCTAGAAGGGGGGTGCTAGAGCTAGCTATGTCTATAGAAGCCTGTATGTTGTCTTGGCTGGAGGGGGGGTGCTTGAGCACCCAAAGCACCCCCCTGGATCCGCCCCTGCAGTCGGTATGTACCAGGTGCTTTCTCCATGCACTGGAAGGGCCTGGAGATGAGGCTAGCATGACAGCTGCTGCATGCACATAAAAAGTTGTCAGGCACTTCATCAATTCTATGTGCAAACGAGCAATGGAAGTCATAGTCTTTCTATCTTTTCCATTTGGATGCTGCTCTCAATTGCATGTGGACAATATGATGACAATAGCAGCACTTACTATACAAGGGAGCATCTCTAAATTGAATTTAGTATGCATAGAAATGCTAAGCTCAGATCCCCACTCATTATCAATGCACAGGGATGTTGAGGCTATGACAATAGGAACAATCCCCATTAATATCAACAGAGTATTTAATATATTATCATTATTGGTGGGGTCCATGACAGTGACAGAGATGTAGATGGTCTAAAATTTAATCTATTTTGGCGTATAATATTATATGAAAAGTAATTGGGGCAAGCCTGAGTGAGCCCCACACAAACGGTACAGCTGAGCAAACGAGAGAAAAATAAGGCTGCAAATAGTCTCGTGTCCAGCCCCCTTCATGCACGTGTGCGAAGGGGGCTGGACACGAGACTAGCTTGTCATCAATCATAGTCAGTGCGAGAAGTGGCTAAGAAGACGATCGAGATAGGGCCTGGGCACAAGGATAACCGAGGTTGAACACAGGCAGCTATGCGGCTGTCTAGTACAAGACTACAGTAGGTGTTTGTTGGCATACAGAATAGATACTGCAGGTACAAGGCAAATATGACTCATGGTCTGCTTTGATCTGTGTCAGTGGTCTTCACGATCTATCGTGCTATGGCTATAAACTTTAATAGTTTTCTACTCAAGCCTTGTACCCAAAGGGCCTGCATGGGTACTAGGCTACAGCTACATGTACTCCAGTTCAACAGAGATTTTCTCTCAGGCTCGCCCCAAACAGGCCCTGCATGATACTAGTTGGTCACTGTACAATAGAGGCAGCCATGCAGTATGCTATCTCTCCGGCTATTCACTGTTTAATAGCATAGAATAGACACTACATGGAGGGGACTATCAAGCAGGTACACGACAACTATGATTTGTGGTCTCTAGCATCTGTGTCAATGGTCTATGGCTTTTCAAGTGAGTCTCAGTTGAGGCGTTTCTGAGGCTCAGCTCAGGCTCGCCCCAAACAGGCCCTGCATGACCTAGTTAACAAGCGGGGGGTCACTCCTATAGGCGCTGTGTCCCTGGTTTCCAGAGCTGCAACTGCTGTCAAAAGGTCAAGGCACTTCTTGGGGATCAATCAAACGGTCAAGCGGTGTTCTGGGGCCTATCTCAAACATAGCTAGGCGGCCAAAAAGCATGGCTGAGATTTTATGCATGCACAGTTAGTCAATAGTCAACGGGTCAAGGGCAAAAAATCACTGTGGTCAAGTGATCAAGGCCATTTTTAGACGATCAAAAATCTTGACCGCAGTTGCAGCTCTGGACACAGCACCTATGGGAGTGAGCCCCCTTGAATTCATAAATACATGCAGCTCTTCATAATGGCAGAAGCGTGGGAACATGGGGGTGGGGGAGAGGGTCTATAATATGCTACCCACTGCCACGCCTACTAAATAATGACATACATGCATGCTGTGTGCAGGGGTGTTTCTTCATAAGACCAATGCTTATTGATTGCCTTCTTTGGATCCACTCCAGCAGCAATGGCTCTGCGTACTCTGTCAACGTCACCAGCTTTGCAGGCACTAAACAGTTCCTTCTTGAGCTCGGCTTCACGGCTACGAAACATCTTTCTCTATCATGTGATGCAAGAATGTGGGTGTGGCTAGAGCTGTACCATTGATTAATACGCATGCGCAGAAACATTATCCACCACAGCAATTGCACTTCTATAGTTGCAATCAATCAGCCAAGACTAGTGTATAGAAGAGTTGTGTTAGTTGGACAAACAAAAGGTTCGAAATAGTCCCTCTTCTGAGCTGCGGGAGTGATCATGTTGTTCCACAGTTCTTTAGCCATGTTCTGGAGAGCAATCAGTGATGGATGGAAACAGTCCAGCTGTAAAAAAAATTATATGAAAACATTGTATCTACAGTATAATACTATAAAGTCCGCAGTCTTACATTTGAGAGAAATTCCACTGGAAAATTATCAGCTTTTGCCTGGAAAAGAAAGGCTGGACCACTACTGCAAAGTCTGGGTGATTCTGCCTTGCATAATCAGCTGCAACTTGCTAAAATAAAATGACATGGAAAGCTGAGAATAGATCAGGGGAACAAGGCTACACAACAGTATGATTTGTGCTATTCACTTTCACTTGTCGCATATTAATATCAGCAATTAGGTTATCCATTTCCAGTCTATAAAGAAATTCAAGATGCCAATCAAACACTTGTTGAACCCTACATACGTAGCACACTTCACTTTGTCTCCCTCCTTTCCTGATGCAAAGGCACAGATACACTCAATGGGAAGAATGCGATGAGCTTCTCTGCAGTGCCCTGACTTCAATTACAACTTGTACACCTAGGCACACAAATCTGTATGAATTTTATTCCAGCCATAACTAGCTGCTTTAAATCTTATAGACCTCAGATATGTTTCCTAGGAGCACTAGGTTGACAAAGAGCTTTGGAATGTTCTTGCGTACTTCTTCCAAAGTCTCCCGCGTATTCTTCTCAAAATCATTATTCTGCCATTATGGTTAGTACATCTCCAGAACATGTAGAACATTAATATTTATCATGAAGATCCAAGTCTATTGCTTTCAGATCTATAGACACTATACTATTAACTAACCCTAGACAGACATCATTTGCTCCTACTAAGATGGACTTAGATGGTCATTAATTTCCAGTCATTCTTCATATCAATGACAATGTCATGTGAATGCTGCATAATAACTATTATATTGCTAGCTGTTTCGAATCTGCCCCAACTTACAAATTTCAGTTTATTGTTCCAGTAGGTACTTAAATTCATGTGAGACAAGGGTTGGCACCATAGCTCCAGTCTGCATGCATGAGCTGCATTGAAGACATCCTTGGAGGACTCATATTGTAGAGGAGGGTACACGACATCATAGCAAAGCTGTAAATTTAATCACAAGAGAGTGTATATATGTATGATTTTGTGTGTACATAGAGGGGAATCTATAGCTAGGTTTAGTGTGTGTGTGTGTGTGTGTGTGTACATGTGTGTATGCACTGTGTATGTGAATAATAATATCATTATATGACATTGTGTGTTATAATATATAATATTGTGTAACTGTCATAACCTGACTAATCAATTTGCATACATGGTCAGCCATTATTCACATTAGATCATTGCATGATAATTATTTTTCCTTCTGACTGACTTCTCCTATATGAGAGCCAAGGCTTCCACTGACAATTGAAGAGTTGTAGAACTTGACTCAGAAAGTTTGCCACAGTCTGAGCATCCTTATCCATTCCAATGCTCCAGGATTGTCCCTATAATATTAGTAATTACATGCATGTAGGAGCTGATCCAGCTGCATTAGCCACCTAGGTCCTTTCTTGCAAACTTTATCTCGAGCTCCTGGGTTAGCTACACCTATATTATATATAGCTAGCTATAAAAGTTTTCACAGGAGGGCCTGGGCAAGGAATCTATATACATTCACCTCACAATAGCATCATTAATGATGGATTCTGAGACCTGTGATAGCTGCAGCTGGGCTTACTGATTGCTGCTTATAACGTGAACAGTTACCATAATTTATTTTATAATTACATAATATTATTGTATCAGATTCCATACTCTGTACTCGTTGAGATCCTCTGCAATATCTCGATGAGAAACCATCATGGCATTCCAAAGCCTGCCGAGAATAGACCATATTAAAAACAGGAATGGATCGGGACAGATTTTAAGCATGGATGTACCTGCTGTTATACTGCCATGACGACCTTGATGTCGTCAGGCCTGAGTTCGTGAACAGTATTTGCTGGCTGGGTGATGGGCGGGAGCTGGAGGCAGTCGAAGTGAACCTGACATCTCACCAGCTGCAGGCCAATCAGCAGCGAAACAACAACCAGAGATTTTCTAATAGCAGTGAAACCCATTCTTTTAGGCTTTGCAGATGATGCGGAGAGATGATACTCGTGATCTAACTTTAAATGCGCATGCGCACAACGGGACATGCCAGCACGCACACGGGGTATAGGGTATGACCATAAAACAGTTAAGAGTCAAGAGAACAGAGATGCTGATGAATATATATTTAATAGTACAAATAACTTAAATGCAATATAAAAATATGAAAGAATTGTAAAATTAATGATGATGCTGTAGTTTCAACCTGTTTGTGAAAAGTGTCAGTCAGTTAGTATAGAGAAGAGTTGAGTTTGTAGGGCATACAAAAGGCTCAGTAAAGTCAAAATAGTCCCTCTTCTGAGCTGCAGGAGTGATTATGTTGTTCCACAGTGCTTTAGCCATGTTCTGGTGAGCAATCAGTGATGGATGGAAACAGTCCAGCTGTGAAAATTCATGCATAGCAATATTAAACTGTTAATTCTGACTCATGGATCAAGTATAATACGATTGATGCAATCTTGTTTAACATTCCTAGATCCACCGTTGAGTATTTAGCCGCATGATTGTATAATTCTTACGTTTGAGAGATAGTCAATGGAGAATTTGTCAGACTTGGCATTAGATACGAAGGGCTGGATTACCACTGCAAAGTCATCATAGTTCTGCTCAGCATAGTATGCAGCAATCTAATAAAGAAATACAAAACAAACTTAAATTAAAATTAAACTTTTGTGATAAATCTTGTCAGTCATACTCACCTTCTTCTCTATTTTGTTGATCTCAGAGACCAAATTATCCATATCTTGCCTGAATTTGTCAAACAATAAAAATAAAAGCTTAAAGGGGGGTAGGGGTATAAAATTTACTAAAGCCACTGAATAAATAATGCAACATTGACACTTCCCTATCCATGAGTGATACCTCTGCATCTAGTATCATCATAATACTTACATACCTGAGTTTATCTCCCTCCTCCCCAGGTATAAAGGCACAGATACACTCAATAGCAAGTAGCCGATGAATGTCTGAACAGGCCTCCGACTTTAGGGACAACTTGTAAATCTGAAGCATTGAGTGAAAATGTACTTCAGCTGCGCGGATAAAAAAATAAGTACCATTATTATTATAAACACACCTCAGAGATATTTCCCATGAGCACTAGGTTAACAAAAAGTTTTGGTATCTTCTTTCTCACTTCCTCCAATGTTCTATTCAAGTTTTTCTCAAAATCTTCCGGTGTTAACGTAGGGACATCCCCTGAGCACCTAACAATGATGAAGTATTAATCGACAAGTCATACATGTATTTACACAGTACTACTAGGTTTCTGTTTCAGGACTTACCCCAGGCAGACATCATTGGCACCAATGAATATAGTCATAAGCTTCCAATCATTGTCCATATCAATGTTCGGATGCTACATTTAAAAAGTCCATCATTATCCATTATTATAGTATTAAGTACTATTATTATCTGTTCACAAACATATTAATTAGCTATATTAAAATTAAAAGTCTCATTGACTAGCTAGCCATGATATTAAATTTTATGCTTCAAACCAGCTGTCTTGGACCCCACCCAATAAACAGACACTATATCTACAGTACTAACAGTGTGATGACAGCTTTGCCATGCCAATTACAATATACTGCATCTCGTGCACTCCAGAACTCAATCGATGCCTACTGTACCCTCTCTCCTTTGAAGGTGGGGTATGGGAGCGAGGCTGTACTACTACTCCACCAAAAATTTCCCAAACTATTGTCTACATACCGACTCCAGCTGTTTCACGAGGTAGTCAAACTCATGAGAGACCAGATTTCGCACCATAGCTCCACTCTGAGCTGCATTGAAGACATCCTTTGAGGGCTCGTATTGAAAAGGAGGACAGATGATGTCATAGCAAAGCTGTAGAGCAACAGACAAAATTCTTTGTATACATTAAGTGAGGTTTATACACCTTGAATGGCACTACATAATATGATACATGCATTATTATAGTTTTCTTAGGTAACTCAATGCTCACATGACCGCTATAGTTTATTTAATAAGTACAGTGACATGATGTATGCAAATTATGTAAGATGCTCATAATATACAAGTGATAATTTGTACACTTGGCAATGAAGATGCTTACCTCAATAATATGGTGTCCAAGACTCCCACCAATGAGAGAGGGATTGTAGAATTTTAGGAAGTTGGCCACCGTCTGTGCACCCTCGTCCATTCCAATGCACCAAGACTGACCCTATACACATGAAAACAATAACTGTAGTCATCCGGGCACATTATCTTTGAGAAAATGCTATAAAATTCGTAACTTCCATCTTCAGTAACACTACTATCAGCTCCATAGTACATAGGTGCACACAAAGGAAATGAATTACTATAATTTGTGTAATTCGATGTAAGCAGATCCCATACCAGGAGCAGTGATGGTATCTATGAATCTGATTGTTTCTGACACTTACCCTGTACTCCTGAAGATCATCAATGATGTTTAGCCTGTGACTTCCCAGCATTCCAAACCCTGAGGAATATTAAAACATCTCCATGATATTATTAAGGTACCATTTAATTGCGTGGGCGTGAGCGTCAGGAATGGCTAATTCAATTATCGAATCGTGAAGGGGCGTGGCCGAAGAGGCCATACGAGTGCTTTTGGTCGAAGGTGGGCGTGTCCAGAATCGGCCAGGGATGATTATGCGCGTGTAATTAGCGACCGGAAGTGGCCCCTGAAGAAAAGGCCGGTAATTGCCCACATCAAAGCAAGATCAAAGCATTCTTGCTTAACTATTAACCGCAACGACTTAAAAAAAAAAAAAAAAAAAAAAAAAAAAGCTAAATAGGCCTAATTAAGCATGTGGGCGTGTTCCTGGCACTGTGTGGAGTGTGTGCGTGTGCGTTAATGCAGGTTTTATTGCTTCCGATTGGGCGTGGCTTCACGGGCCAGTGCTTGGACATCGGCGCCTGGGACTTGGCCTCGGCGATAGGTGGGCGTGTCCCGGAAGCGGTGGTGACCTTTGAACCCCGCGAGGAGGCTTTGGGGGCGTGGCAGGAGGTCAAAGGTGAGGCCATGTCTGTTAATGAGGCACTGTACGGCGGTGCGATCGAGGGGCCTGTACGGCTGGACGGAAGCTGACGATGGTTTGAAGCGGATGTGGTTGCGATGACGTGTTGTTGCCCCGCCCACACAGGAAATGAGGTGAGCTCTTGCGTGGGCGGTGTGGCAGAACGGCCTCCAAGTGTTTGTGTGTGTTTTGGCCTTGAGGAAGCTGTGTGTTTTAATTGGGATTGATTGTGGGCTTCCGGTGGACATCCGGTGGTTAGTAGGCACTTGATTGAGAATGGTGGTCCTTGGGGAACAGGGTGGGGCTGTTTTGGGCGTGGCCTGGCCCCTCCCTTCCGGCTCGGCTTCCGGTCCATGGAGGATATTAAATGAACACTTCCGGCTCTAGCAGCCACACCCCTGAGACCTGTGCAATTAAAAGGGCGTGGTTACACAGCATGCACCTCACTAATGACTTTGATGTGGTTTAGGTGTCATATCCCCCACCTCACGCCCACGCAATTTAATGGTACCTTAAAACTTATCTACTGTACACAGTATATAGCATAGTAGAAAGCTTAAGGTACCATTTAATTGCGTGGGCGTGAGCGTCAGGAATGGCTAATTCAATTATCGAATCGTGAAGGGGCGTGGCCGAAGAGGCCATACGAGTGCTTTTGGTCGAAGGTGGGCGTGTCCAGAATCGGCCAGGGATGATTATGCGCGTGTAATTAGCGACCGGAAGTGGCCCCTGAAGAAAAGGCCGGTAATTGCCCACATCAAAGCAAGATCAAAGCATTCTTGCTTAACTATTAACCGCAACGACTTAAAAAAAAAAAAAAAAAAAAAAAAAAAAGCTAAATAGGCCTAATTAAGCATGTGGGCGTGTTCCTGGCACTGTGTGGAGTGTGTGCGTGTGCGTTAATGCAGGTTTTATTGCTTCCGATTGGGCGTGGCTTCACGGGCCAGTGCTTGGACATCGGCGCCTGGGACTTGGCCTCGGCGATAGGTGGGCGTGTCCCGGAAGCGGTGGTGACCTTTGAACCCCGCGAGGAGGCTTTGGGGGCGTGGCAGGAGGTCAAAGGTGAGGCCATGTCTGTTAATGAGGCACTGTACGGCGGTGCGATCGAGGGGCCTGTACGGCTGGACGGAAGCTGACGATGGTTTGAAGCGGATGTGGTTGCGATGACGTGTTGTTGCCCCGCCCACACAGGAAATGAGGTGAGCTCTTGCGTGGGCGGTGTGGCAGAACGGCCTCCAAGTGTTTGTGTGTGTTTTGGCCTTGAGGAAGCTGTGTGTTTTAATTGGGATTGATTGTGGGCTTCCGGTGGACATCCGGTGGTTAGTAGGCACTTGATTGAGAATGGTGGTCCTTGGGGAACAGGGTGGGGCTGTTTTGGGCGTGGCCTGGCCCCTCCCTTCCGGCTCGGCTTCCGGTCCATGGAGGATATTAAATGAACACTTCCGGCTCTAGCAGCCACACCCCTGAGACCTGTGCAATTAAAAGGGCGTGGTTACACAGCATGCACCTCACTAATGACTTTGATGTGGTTTAGGTGTCATATCCCCCACCTCACGCCCACGCAATTTAATGGTACCTTAAAAATGCAGAGAATACAAAGTGCTTTTTGGGGCCTTGATTACAGTCCGACATTGATTGAGCTCTGATCAGATCATAGGAGTCATATTAAATATCATCAGTGGACACTATCATACTATGACAGTCACACTATGTCATTAATAGGCAGCTGGGTAACAATCAGTTATTAGCACATTACAATTTATACCTGCCGTCACGCTGTCGCCTAAAGTCATAATGACTTTGATGTCCTGAGGCCTGAGCTCGTGAACGGTCTTTGCTGGCTGGGTGAGGGGCGGGAGCTGGGGGCAGTCGAAGTGAACCTGACATCTCACGAGCCTTTCCAGCGAGAGAAAAGCCACGATGCCCAGATAGAGGTTCATGTTTACGACGGTTGATGTGGCTGCGTGTATGTCTATGATCTGTATATATGCTAATTTGCGAGGGCGTTACGGAGGCGGAACTCAGGTGGAGTTGGTCATGCAGCTGTCACCTGACCAAAAACCGGCAGTTCTGCGCATGCGTGGTAAATATTTCACCACCTACGTAAGAGGTCGTAGGTCAAAGATACGCCAAGTCAGCAAAAAAAAGTGGCCACGGATCCATTGACACAATTACAAACCACGATGCCTCTTGATCGAGTAGATCAGCTTCCCCTGCCGAGTCTACACTGGTACGCGGCGTTCAGTGGTCTGGCGCTGTCCTATGCCACAGTGTACGCCCTCACGGCTCAAGATGGACTGTTTGGGACACTCTTTTCTGATGTCTGGTGCACTGCTGTGAGTGATGATTTTTAGCAGTGGTATACAGGCTTTTTATATTCATGTTGCGTATCGAGCCATACCTATTTTAATATGCATATATTAACTGAGAGAGACTCAGAGAGAGAGAGAGAGAGAGAGAGAGAGAGAGAGAGAAGTACCACACTTCATCTCATCTTATCATAGGCCATCTTGAACATGCTCTGCTGTTGTTTCTTCCTGCTGGCCAAGTTCATCTACTCCATAGTATTTGGAGCTCTGCAGAGAGTGGAAGAGCAACACATGAGAGACAAGTTCTGGAATTTTGTCTTTTACAAGTTCATCTTTGTGTTTGGGGTGATGAATGTCCAAGAGATGCAGGAGATGTTGTGCTGGTGTGTATGGTTTGCTGTGCTGGGCACGCTGTTGCTCACTGAGCAGCTCTGCAAGGACAGATTTCAATTTGTGAGTCTGAATGCTGATTTTGAATATCACCTCCTATAGTATGTACATGTGCCTGTATACCCCCTCCCTCCCTCCAAAGATGAAATTTCTTGCTCCAACGGTAAACAATTCCTCTTTCATTTAATACATGTGGTAATATCCGATTCGTATAATTTGGTTTCAATTTGGAGATAACCTGCGCAACTCCATACATTTGAGGGGTGACGTACACACACATAATTCTTTGTTGGTAATTGATCTCTGTTCATTATTGGCCTACTTTATGATGACCCACCTCCTTCCCATAGCCGCCAAATTGCCTATAAAACCTTTGGTTGCTAGGTAACTACATGTACAGTCATGTATGGAGACTGCTCATCAACAATAAATTTCGTCTCCATACACACTCACTCACCCTACAGCTCTCCTTCTCCCCCAACACCCCGGCCTCTTCCCACGCCAAGATCATCATTCTCCTGTCCACGGTGATCCTCTGCTGTGCTGGGCTGTTCATGGTCTGCGCCATCGTTGGGTGGCAGTTTGGCTTCAACCACTTCACGTTTCTCTTCTCTGAGGTTTTCATCCTGTTTGCCAGGACACTACACACCATCATTAGGTCAGTAAAAGCTGCTGGGAGAGAGGGCCTGGGGATAAGGGTATGCATATGTACTATATCCTTTACACAGCTGCTATGGTTGCTATGTAGGCAGTGAACCTACTGACCTTAATGAACTCATAATCACCTCGCTTGTGTGTATTCTGCTTTGTATGCATTGATGATTTGACCCACGAGACCATCAACATTGTGCTAGTAGTAGCTTTGTGAACACTTGGTTTGCTGATCTAATGAAAATTTAAGCTGCATAGAAAATTCAACACTTCTAGCAGAAGAGGAAAGACACAAAGCCTTACATACATGTACATGTTGTATAGTGAGTAGGTTGTTTATATTAAACCATAAGTTTCTAAACTTCTATTTCTCTATATAAATACATGATATTGTACGAGTATATGGTTTCTGGACTTTTACATGACTGTATAATTATCTCTATACATGTGCAGGTACATCATCCACCTGTGGGACATGCACCACGACGGGACCTGGGAGAACAGAAACACCTATACCTACTACACGGAGCTGGTGCTAGAGCTGGCCGCGCTCTGCGTCGATTTCATGCACCACGTCCACATGCTCCTCTGGGCCAACATGTTCCTCAGCGTCGCCAGCCTCATACTGCTCATGAAGCTCAGGTTCCTCTACCAGGTCAGCACTTTTCCGTAATGTGTTATTATGCGTGTACATGTTATGCTTTGGACCTGTCCACTGTGCATTTGGATGATATATTGCTACCATAATATGTTACCAGATGTGTATTATTGCATTAGCTGAAGTTCTTACATACATAATGTGTATATGTATATGTCATTATGTGCTACCTGTACATAGGGGGTACTGTAGCTTAATCACATCAAAATTTATAACTTTTCAGTGACGTTTTGATTGGGAATTATTCAATGTTGACCTCATATTACACCAATGTGGCATTGTAATAGTTTATGATTAAAATTTTCTTGCATCTTGATTTATTCCCATAGGAGATCCAGCACCGGCTAAAGCGTCATCGTAACTACGTCCTGGTGAGTCGGACCCTGGAGAGCATGTACGCTCAGGTGCCTCCCCATGAGCTCTTCATGAGCGATGAAGTCTGCGCCATCTGCTGGGAGAAGATGAACTCGGCTTGTAGGCTGCCCTGCGGACACCACTTCCACATGTGAGTCATATCATCCAGCCATAATGTAGTTGTATTGACAATATTATATTATTATATTGATACATCATAATACTAAATAATATGTGATTGCCATTTCCTGGAGACAGATACATGTAACTATGGTTAGGTCGTGCTTCACATAATATGTATGCTGACTCCTGTATAGAAGGTTGTATCATCACTTGATTGTGTGGTACATACATACATGTATGCATTGTGATACTTTATTAGTACCTGGAATTATGGGGTTTATGAACTCATGCACTCACATCTCTACACTGTACACATACATCACACGAAATGATGTGAGTATTGCATAATAGCTCTATTATGGTGCGTGCACATGATGATATTAATTGCAGGGGTTGCCTCAGATCGTGGCTGGAGCAGGACACGGTCTGCCCCACGTGTCGGCGCTCTCTCAGTCAGGACCTAGCAAATGGGCAGGGCCAGGGGGCGGAGCCTGCCGAGGGAGGGAGGGGTCAAGCTCGAAGAAGAAATCCAAGAAATTGGCTCCTTCATTTCAACGGTGCATCGATAGCCAGCTGGCTACCCACCTTCTCCCTGGAGCTCCACCAAGAAGATACACTCATCAATGATACAGCTGCTCTTCATAGAGGGGTAAGCTCCTGTAATTATTACTCATTAGTTTACATGCCTATAATATCATTATGTGTTGCACCGTATATTTGACGTGAATTTGTGCCAAGTATTGGCAAGTACACGCATTGATTGGTATCCCATGTGTATCTGTGAGTGTGATCAGGATTTAAGTTCATGCCAAATTTTAAGGAAGTTTATACTCTCTCCTCTCTCTCTCTTTCTCTCTCTCTCTCCCCCCACTTTCTCCCTCCCTCTTAGGCTCAGCAAGTGCACTCCATGTTTCCACACATCCCTCTGCAAGCCATCACTCTCGACTTAGCCGACACTCACTCTGTCTCTCTCACCGTCGACCGTGTCCTAAACAACACAATCTACATCCCAGAGCAACACCGCCTTCAGCAACAGCAACAAAATCAAAATCAGCAACAAAACTCACAACAGCAGCCGCTCCCGCTACAACAACTGGGACCAGGAGGAGGGGAGGAGCCAATGACATTGGAGCCACACCCACTTACTGGTTCACGACACGCATCATCATTACATCATGGTGGGGACTCGACAGAAGGGGACAGTATGTTGTATAGTAGCAGTAGTGATCAAGAGGGTACCACTACTACTACTACTGGATCGAATGCATCGTCACGGGATTCGTCCGAGACGCCCCCTGAGGAGCAAGGTTCCTCAACGCTGTCCACCAGTAGGGAGACAGAGTCACACAGCGACTCTTCAGCCCTAGATCTAGAGGAAGAAGAGACTACTTGTACCTCAGGACTAGTTCTACGAAGACGGAAACATCGTCATAACCACCATGGTGACCGTCGTCATGAACATAAGCTTGGGACAAGCTCAGATTCTAGCGTACTATTGTGTAGTTCAACTGATACCACAGGAGCAACTACTGATACTGTTAGTAGTGATGGGAGGACAGAGGCGGTGGGTGGGGAGGATAGGATTGGAGTGGTTTTATCGACGCCTAATGGACAGACGGAAGGCTTTGGGGCTCAGTTGAGGAGAAGCAGTGGCCATGGGAGAGTGGATTTACATGTACAAGGGTACAACAGTGGACCTGCAGGTTTGGCTTCTCTAGAGCACCAGGGAGTTGGAGCTGGAGCTGGTGTAAGAGGAGGGGGACTAGGGACATTCAGTTCACTTCAGCAGAGGAAGGAGGAGATGCTGAAGAAAGCGAGAGAGTAAGTGATACAAATTTAGAGATCTGCTAACTATATTCATATCATCCTCCCCCCTGCACTGTTGTTCTAGCTCACTTGCCAAAGCAATGGTGACAATGTATAACAGTGTGGTGCTGTAGACCTATAGTATCATAGCCATAATATTATATTTCAATATTTCAAGCTGTTTCAATCCATAGTTTTGCGTCTATTTTATGGCCTGTTTCTCAGATTTTTAGCTGAAAGGGGATGCATACAATGTCATACAAGACCACCACACTATTGCAATATTCTGCCACTGTTGTTCTCTTGTCCCACTTGCAGGCAATATCGCAAGAGAGAAATGAACAACTAAGATACCTATATGTAGGTCAACAGTTGACCCATCTTGTCCAAAATGTTCTTTTTGTCTTTGTGAATTTTTTTTTCCTTTTCCTGTATAATACCCCCATATTCATATCCTGCCCCATGTACAAATTTCATGTATAGCAATACAATGCATACCCTTCATTTTCTATAATGCAAATTGAGAACATAAAATTTTCTTCAAAAGATCATGCAAATGATAAAAATTACTTTTATGCATGATAGGACTCTTTAATAATATTAATTTTCTACATGTACAGCATGATTCAGACAACAATATGGCTGTTCTAAATTTTGTCAGACTTAGACTAATGCTGCATGTGTGTATGTGGGTGAGAGTGTGAGTGTGGCTACTTCTTTGGGGAAGGTTCCTCTCTTGTGTCAACCTGTTGCATCAGTTCATTGATGTTCTTCTCTAGGTCGTCCACTCTCTTGCCCATATCGTCTAGGCGACCAATGATCTGGTCTGACATGTGCTCAAACTTTTGTTGCTGAAAAAAGTAGGCAGGTATACAGCAAGTAAATAATGCTTGTGGCTTTATAATAACATATCAAAGCAAATTTGATCCAAAATTCTCTCTCCTTCACTCACTCTCTCTTTTTCTCTTCCTCAATCTCACTTACCATGTTTCCTAGCAGTTCTTCTACCTAAAATATATATAGTGTATGCATGAAACAAAGAATTAATCATCAACAAATCCTATGTCTTGTGGCCAACTGGTTTAATATTCGAAAGACCTGTTGAGACTTACAAACTTGGTGAGTTGCTCAGAACTCTCTCCCTCGCCATCCTGGTCTGGTGCTTGGGACACTGCTTTCGATTCTGGACCATCCGAGGCCATAGCTGCTCAACGAATTCAAAAAAGCGCTCGAGAAACACTTCACTTCACACCTCCAGATTCAGTCCACACCCACTGAAAGTTCTCCAAATAATGCGCGCCATCGAACTTTGACCTCCAATGGATCAACTACTGTATATACTCATGTATTGCTAGCTGCTAGTCTTGATGGCTACACAGGTGGATACTGCAGGATCAGTCTATGCTGTAATCGGAGGAGGTATAGCTGGAGTATCGTGTGCAGAGGAGGTGAGTCCCTATACTATGCACAGAAAATTATATGAATCAATACGTGAGTTGCATGATATGAATGTGTCCATGCATGCAGCTGTCTAGATGTGATCCCTCCTCCACCATCCATCTGATCAGTGGTACTCCTCTCATTAAAGCAGTCACCAACTTCACACAGGTATTAAATTCTATGCAATTTGTTCCTAGCCCCTCCTCATCATGGGCATGAGGATTAAATGCCATTCAATTACATACGTGTAGACTGAATGAGTCAGTTGTAATTTTCCTGCCTTTTGTCAAAGAAGCAAATCCTATGATGCTTCTACAAGTTTCTTTTAGTTGATATGCATCGTTCTTATCAATATTCCTCACCTCAGGTATCTCGATCGTTGGAGCAGTTTGATGTGAAGGAGAAATCAAGCACATACCTGACCAAGCAGTGCCCCAACGTCAAGGTATGGACTACACTGGTGGAGCTGGTGGAGCCCTTGGCACACCTGCTACACCTAGCTAATGGGAGGCAGCTGAAGTATGATAAGCTATGCATCTGCACTGGAGGAAGACCAAAGGTAAAGAAAAGTTACATGTAAGTCTGTACGTATAATATTGTACAGATAGATCTACGGGTGTATGAGCTACCACGCACACATGCCTACATTACATTACTGCTAATTTGCAGAAAATTGCCAGGAACAACCCCAGAGTGATAGGAATCAGGGACACAGAAAGTGTGCAGGTAGGGATTCAGTAATTGCATTTCTAATCAAGCTTACTGTTTTGATAGAAATTGTTCTATCCAACATATGCACAGTGACTCCACACAGTAATGTCTTTTTTGTTTCCTCATGCAGGAGTTTCAAAAGAAGTTGGTAGATTCCAGGAGGATTGTGGTTGTGGGAAATGGTGGCATAGCGACGGAACTAGTGTAAGCCCCCAGTCTCTCTCAGCTTTCACAGAAGTAGCAATTCATCACTGCATGCATGTACATGTACATGTAGGTACGAGGTCAGAGGTTGTGAGATAGTTTGGGCCATCAAGGACAGCTCCATCACTCGCACCTTCTTTGATGAAGGAGCTGCTACTTTCTTTCTCCCTCACCTGGCTGGCCAACCTGCAGAGAAGCAAGCTGCTTCTAGTGATGGTGGAAATGACATTGTTGAAGTCAGTCCCCTCAAGAGAACTAAGTATACTGTGGAGTCACGTTCCAGAACTGGAACTGGAAATGGGAATGGGGATGATCCAAAGGGAGTAGGAACTGGAGGTGCATTGGGTCCTGATTGGCACTCAGAATTGAAAATGACTGGAAAAGCATTCGATGAAGTGAGTACTTTTCAGTGGCTTTGATTTCCATTTATTGCAGTCATGTGACTACAGTTCTTGCATTGCAGAAATATCGTCACATTCATGTGGAGTACCAGTGTGAAGTGGCCAAACTCCTAACTCTGGAAGAATTCAAAACCAGTGATCTCACATTATCTACCTTCCCCTCTCGCGTCGACCTCGAAACATCCGACAAGTCCTCAACCCACTCTTCAGAACAAACCCCTCACCCCAACAGACACCTACAAGCCTGCCCGGGCCCCACCACTCCTGAAACTATATCAGAATGGCCCGTCTACGTACAGCTGACCAATGGAAAGACTTACGGCTGTGACTTAGTCGTATCGGCAACTGGTGTGGTACCAAATTCGGACGTTGTGAAGATTAAATGTGACCCAAGGGAGGGAGAGGAGGGAAGAGAAGGAGGAGAGGGAGATGGGAAGGGAGAGAGAGGGAGAGGGCTGAAGGTGTGTGCAGAGGACAGTGGAGGGATAGCGGTGGACTCAGGGATGAGGACTAGCCTAGGGGATGTCTACGCCGCTGGGGACGTGTGCTCGGTGCAGTGGGAGGAACAACAGGCAGCCTTGTGGTTTCAGGTGAGCAAAAGTAGAATCAGCAATAGTGTGTATACACAATGTCATGTAATTACTGTGAAAAGTTTACTTTTTATGAGTCCAATCCTCAGAATATTTTCATAAATTTTGTCATGTATATTCACCCCAGATGAGACTGTGGACTCAGGCTAGGCAGATGGGGGCCTACGCTGGTCGCTGCATGGTGGCTCACTCCAGTAAGTATAATACTTTTGACAAGAAAGTCAACTGACAGAAAATTAATTTTAATCATCTTGTTCTACATTTACAGGAGGTGAAGACATCACCCTAGATTTCTGTTTTGAACTGTTTGCTCATGTGACTCAGTTCTTTGGCTTTAAGGTTGTTCTCCTGGGTCGCTACAATGCACAGGGCCTCGGCAACGACTATGAAATACTACTAAGGTGCACCAAAGGTGAGCTATTCCAACATTAAAATGGTTAATGGTTCATGCTCATTGTATTTTCATGCACACAGGTAAGGAGTACATCAAGGCGATTCTTCAAAATGGCAGAATGGTGGGGGCCATTTTAATTGGAGAGACAGACCTTGAAGTGAGTGCAATACGATGTCACAATCCACAGAATGCTATTGTCTGATCGATACAGGAGACGTTTGAGAACCTGATACTAAACCAGATGGACCTGAGCCGATTTGGGGAGTCCCTACTGGACCCAGATATTGACATAGAGGACTACTTCGACTGAGCAGAGTCTGTGATGTTTGTAGGTATATAGCCTTGTCCCCAACTCTGCATGTATCATGTCACACTAATCAGATCATGGATAATGGAACAGAGGGAGCCTGGGGACAAAGATAACATGTACTTGTACTCTTGGTCTATGCTCTTTGCATACACTATCATAGCTGTAAATTTTTATACCTCAACTTACCTTACTTTTATTGATAATTATGGCACAAATTAATTTTGTGATTGTATATTCAAGTAAATAATGACATCATCATTACATGCATGCACAGATCTGACAGGAGACACGGACTATGCAAACAATGATAAAAATAATGGAATTTTGACTAGCTTCTCAGTTTATGCCAAGCTGTGATGGGGAGGAGGGAGAGAAGAAAAACTATAATAATATCTATTTTGATTACCTATATAGTATTAGGGGGAATACTGCACATACCTGTCAACTAAAGGTGCTCTGAGTTCTGAGGTGACAGCTGACGGCTGTTGGTCGGTCAGTTTGAAGACACTCTCGATGACTGAGAGCTCTGTGCTGGTCGTATCGAGGCCACAGAAGGCACACCAGTCGTTAACAACCATACCAGCTCCTATGACATCACTACCACGATTCACAGTGCCAGCCTAGCCGGCCGGAGGGAGAGGGAGAGAAGGGGAGAGAGAGAGAAAGAGAGAGAGGGAGAAAAAGTAACATGATACAGAAATGGAGGGTAATTACTAGTGTGTGTGTGTCTGATATCTTCAACCTTACCACAAGTGGTACTTGAAGCAACGATGATAGTTCATCTTGATCTTCAATTTTCGTCTTCGGATGAACCTATTCGATAATAATAATAATGTAGAACATACTGAAACATGTACGTGAGCATACTTGGTGTACAGAGGATACTCGTGAAAGCAGAAATAGTTGGAATAATATAATTACCAATGATTGTGAAATTTGTCTCACACCGCTAACTACTTGACATGCTTACCAGTCCTCCTCTATTGCTGAAACAGCAGTAAGTGCCCACGAGCGTGTTGCCAGCCACTGTCTGTTTGAACACCTCTACTTTTAGCGTGTCAGAGAGAATTTCTTCCGTCTCCTGTGAATGAATAAAAATTGTCAAAAATGGGGGGGGGGGGGGGGGGGGGGGGCTGCACTTCTTGTACCTACACACAAGTATCATTGAAATAATTTCTAGCACAAATAATTTACAGTAATACAAAATAACAATAGTACCTTGTCGAGGTCAGGGTGCACCAAGGCGACGTAGTCGTTACAGGATATGACATTTCCTAGCGCTGAGAGCTTCTCCTCCACCCTCTGGATCTTGATGGCATCGGGGAGCGAGTTACGAAGGTGCTGCAGCTCCTGATCTGTCGTGGTGTTGGGGACTAGCAGACCATGTCTGTTTCCTAAGAAGATTAGTGAAAAAAAATTTAGCGGTGAGAGAATCTTTTGTATACATGTACATGTACACAATCATGTATGCCTTTATTAAATGCTGTCTAATTGGTGCTGATTTTTTTCTGGCAATTTCCACTTTGTGGGTGCCGTATACATGGTAAGTAGTGGAACGGAAGGACCAATTTCCACATGACTGTATACACATTTAGCTATTGGACGACACTGGTTTTAGAGCAATTTCCACTTTGTGGGTATGCAAGGACCAACTCCTACACGACTGTACATAATTTTAAACTGTTGGATGACACTGAGATTTCACTCACTCACCTACACACAGTCTTCCCACTATCCTGCACCCTCCAATGGATGAGTAGACCACTGGGACGGCGTCTGACAGCTCACCCTCAAACACACTGAAAATCAGAAAAATTATTGTGGATGTTGAGAGACAATATTAGGCCACTTAATACTCTGTTTCTTGGGCCCAACCGACCCTACTTTCAGCGAAAACTTTTTGTTAGCTTTGAGGTCAGAGGTCGGGTTTAATTACATTCTGAGCATGCACAAGAGGTTTGATTGTTGACCTAGGACAAGCCCAATAATTAATTGAATTTATTTCATTTACAAGCCGGCCTACCGACCCTATCCTGGGAGATGCCAGCCTGAGAAACAGAATATTAAATTGAAGTGGCCTTATTTGGGTTACTAAGGGTGGAGGAATTGCATCAGCAAGTTTATATGTTTGAGATCTAGAGATCAGATTGGTACAAAAAGATGGAGGAGTAGGAGTGTCGACTAGCCTCGTCCCCAGGCTCTCTTGGGGGAGGGGAAAAGAGAGCCTGGTAACGACTGCATGCGCATGCGCGAACCCTTACCAGCAAAACATGGTAAGGCAGTTTTCACGGCTAAACGGCCTTTCGAGGGGACAAAAACCAACGTTTGAGTGATTTACCTCATTTAAGTCTCCTAGACACCATCACTAGCCGATAGCAAGATTCTTTTCGAGTGCTTGGGCGACTTTTGAGCTTGACTGGTAGTATACGATCAAGTAGTCCACGTATAGTATACGGAGATTTTGGCGCATGCGCATGCAGTCGTTACCAGGCTCTCTTTTCCCCTCCCCCAAGAGAGCCTGGGGACGAGGCTAGAGTGTCGACATGATTATGCCAAAATTTGGCATATTAAATCATGTCGACACGCTTTATATATAATTATTATTTATAAAGCGTGCTCCTCTCTAATGGAGAACTAGTACTTAATAGTCTCACCTGTAGAAGTTTGCTGAGCCTCCTATGGCCACGAGACAGTAGGCATTGGTCAGCTTCGTGAAGACCCCCACTTCATTATTCCCCTCAAACTGGACGCGAACAGCCATTTTTTTCCTCTACTTTCTTGGTCTCTGCTGCTTCTTAAGAACGTGTGCTGGTCTTCTAAATCTTGCTTCTAGCTTGAG
Organism: Cliona cf. orientalis; assembly: GCA_963930775.1. NCBI lineage: Eukaryota > Metazoa > Porifera > Demospongiae > Clionaida > Clionaidae > Cliona > Cliona cf. orientalis. The sequence continues at coordinate 1,955,803 of OZ005691.1, read as the reverse complement.
ATTGTGCTGCTCCCGCTGTTTTTGATCTCAAAAGTGCAGCGAGGATCGATTGCAACTTGGTTGGGCAATATCGAAAAACTGGACCACGTGCGCAGCGCCCTTTGTACTTTGTGCGACGACGTAACTTTTCCAAAAATAGCTCAGAGCGTTGCGCATGCGCTGCTCGAATTTGTAGCGTGCGCTGGCGACCATTACCAAACGAAGATAATCTAGTTGCGCGCCACACCCCCTAGCTTCATCCCTGCTCTGAGTCTCAGACTCAGAAATCATCAAAGCATGAACGGCTAATATTATATACACGCAACTATATATAAAAACACAATATGGGAATATACTAACTAATGTAGCCATGTATAAGTACCAGAAACTACTGATTTATACACTACATATATACCTGGTATGAACTCTTTGAGTTTGGTGCTCAGTATGTAATCTAGTGTTACTTCATCAAAAAGTAGGGGGTAGAACTGTCTGTCACTTTGTGTTCTATGGGCCTCAACTCATTCTCTTCATAGCTGATACTTTCTGAAAGAGCATTTGTCCTGCTTGTGAGGTTATCCAAATCTGATAAAGATTCAGTCTCTTCCTCTCCTGTTGGTGGGGCTACCTCAGAATATGTAACTGGCTCATCATCTTTCTTTCCCTGTCCAACCAAACTGATTTCTTGATCTGTTTTTGTACCATGAAGACGTTGAGCTGATTTGTTTCTTATCCTTTTTCCAAGCCGAGTTGTAAAGAACAGGTGAGCGATTACGAGGATTATGTGATACATCACAACAACTAGGAATAAAAGTAGTGACACTGTCCCAGTGATATAAGCAATCGTGTCTTGACTCTTTCCTGTCCTGTTTGAAACAAAGAATGTAGCAAAACACAAGCAGACTATGTTAGCATAACAGATCAGCTCTAGAGCCAGAACCAGCTTGCTCTTGTACGGTCTAGAAATACAAAGCAGAATTGTAAGGAGAAATACGATAATGCCAATAGCAAGGAGAGTGACAGTACGATCGCTGATTGACACATCTGCACTGGAAATGGTGTACACAATAGTACGTACAAGCAGTGATAATCCAGCCCAGTATCGATGCTTGAAGGCATAGGGAGCATGATTTGGTTCAACAAACATACACAGTCTCTGATTTTGGATAATCCACTTGAAAATTTTTTTGTGCTGATAATAAAGGAGCCACTGCCATGAGAAGAGGATGGCAGTGTAAAAAATACCAGCGACAAGAATTAAAGCAGCTACTATCCATAGAATGACATGTTTTCCACTGAAGTAACCAACAGTGGCATCAGGCCACCACACCACATGATGGGAGCCATCAGGATAGTCCAGAGTGGCAAATGAAAAGACCAGAATGACTGTTCGAAGAAATTTGACATAGCTGAGAAGAATTAGTGTGTTCAAGGTTGCAAGTGGGTTCCTTTTTGCCACCATTTTGGCAAATCTTACTGAGTGTTCACTGATGATCATATCACTAACACAACTAGTAGTAGAATGTACACTGGAAAGGCAAGTTGGATCCATGTTTTCCAGTAGAAATCCATTCCATCAAAAAAGCATGTATCTATTCCAAGGTCCAAATTTAGCCATAAGATAGCCACTGTGACAAAGCTTGTAGAAGGAAAGAATTTATGCTGATTTGCGGCAACTATATTTGTATAAAAGATCAATCCATTAAGTGTTCCCACTGCAACAGTTAAGTTTAGAATCAAGAGGGAGGCCACCAAAACTATTCCTGCAAGCAAGGTGGTGACAATTATGGTAACATGTACTCCAGGCCAGTGGGTATGACATTTTAAGCAGCGTGAGCTACCAAGAGACAGACTCAGTCCAGAGCTGCAAGCTCCACAGAGTAATCCAGACCGATTATGAGCACACTGAGTATCAGCTCCATTTGGAATGTTTAAGTTAATTTCAACGGTTGTATCAGGTGGATGGCAGTAGTCCATAGGGCACTGAGGATAAATTAAATAGTCACTTGTATTCTTTATGGTCAAATGAGTTATCCATGCTATTGTACCTCTCTTTATGATTGTTTCTCTGGAATAATTGCAATTAATTATGTAAGTTTCCAGTATTCTATTACATCCACAATCACATCCTTTTGCAATATTATTGAAAGCCAATTGGACATTCTATGCAAGCCAAAAAGTTAAGTTTAATAATTCTTTTAGCACTTTCTGTGAATATATTACTATAGAAGCTATCTTCTTCAAACCATGGTGATATGATCAATTGTTGGGAGTATTTATATCAAATACTATGGGAGTGCAGCTATTTATCACATTTTGGAACTTTTGATCATCACGAATTAGAATGTGGCCCCTGATTTCACTCTTAATTGAACCATCAATCGGATGTTTTACTATGTTAACAATAGCCAAATCTAACATTATTTTTTCTCCTGTTTTGATGTCAATAAATGGTATTTGTTTGGTACAGTCACGAGTGCTGTTTTCACAGTAGCAAATCTGTGCTTGAAATGAACCAATATCAGATATTTGAATATTACTCAACGAACTGATGATCATAAGCTCTTCAAATAATTTTCCATCTATTGAGCATTTGTCAAAAATATCCTTGAATATACTAGCCCCTAAATAATTTGCCCTATTCAACGAAAACTTTAAGGCTGAGTTATTTTCTTTGCTACATGTTCCTGAACCAGTGTTGTATGTTGGTGTTGAACGTGTGAGAGACTGAAAAAAACACTCTGGTAGAGAATTTTTTAAGGTGGGTACATACACTGCTCCGCCATATTCTGCTGAATTTTCATGAAACCTAATGCTATTATTATGACACATATCTGTGTACACTGTTGAATTTAATTCAAGATATAGTCCACCGCCCTCAATGGCCTTATTTTTGTGGAAGTGTATGACTGAATTATAGATTAATTCAGAAGCTACGCCAATGGATGATAACTTAGATGCATAAATTCCACCTCCATATTCTAATGCACTGTTTTCAAGTACATGTAATGTGCTCTGACTGTGTAAGGTTAAACTACAGTGAGGACCAAGATAGATTCCACCTGCATTAGCTGATGCAGTATTATTAGCTATGATAACTATTGCTCCATGAGCTATATGATACTGACTTTCATGTAACTGTATACGATTATTAATATATACTGCCCCTCCTCGTTGTGCACGATTATCATTTAAAGTACAGATTTCACTAAAGAATATCAAGCTTGATTCACAAAACAATGCTCCTCCTGCAAATTTGGCAATATTTTTCTTGAATTCGCTGCTATGAATGTAGATGGTCGAGTCATATAATGTTATTGCACCACCAAACTGAGTTTCTCTTCCTTGATTGCTGTCATAGATATATTCACTGTACAATATCTAAGGGCAATAGCTGAGCCATAGTTGTGCTCAAAGACACTTCTATTGATGCTAACAACTGAGTTGAATATATGTAAGGGAGGACTTGCTCTGTTATTAATAAATCTGGTATCAATGATAGATACATAATAAAAGTTATGGACAACTACTATAGCTCCTAGACCATTGTAATTATTTCTGAATTCACATCCAGTAAACATCAAAGTATTTGATAAGGATGCTATACCAGTGCCATCAAGTATTGTGGAAGTAACTCCTGTATTGCTGATGAAGGTACTGTTAACGAACTTAGAATTGCAGAAAGTATAGGACAGTATCGAAGAGACTGAGTTGTTGTTGAAAGTGGTTTGTGCTACAGTAATATTACTGTACTCTGCAGAGATCAAAATGATCCTGTCAGTGCCTTCATTGTTCTCAAATATGCACCCCAACAATATCAAATTACTTACAATCATTTTGATTATTGTACTCTTGATAGGGCTAATTTTAAAAATGGTGTTTTCACATCCAAAAAATTTCAAATCATTTATGTAGATGTGATCCACTGCTTCAAAGATGAAAAATGAGAGTAGTGATCCTTCACAGATAATGTGTAAGCTTGACCGGTTAGTTGAATACGATGTCATCGAAAACTCAGCAACGTTTGCGATATTAAGTGTTGACTGTACAGTGTGAGTTCCTGGCTGAAATATCAGTGAAGTGTTGTTGTCAAGATACAGACTTACATTAGCTGCAAACGAAGAGAGAGTGAGGCAAGATTCAACAGGACAGTCGTGACTTGGAGATGGTATGATGTGGTACACAGCACAGCTGATAGATCCAATCCATAAATGGATCAGAAACATACTGAATCTGGATGAAATGATCATAGCAACAATCTTTTCTTTAACTTACTAGAGTTCCAATTTGCATGTCGTCTAAAATAACCTGATTGCCTCTTTAGTGGTTACCATCATCTATGATTTGGGAATTGCCCCATTTGGTGACATGCTTGCAACTCACACCCTCATAAATATAATTATTAAGACATAGTAAAATCTTTCAGGTGCGGCACATTAAGATAGAGTAAATGATAAGTTCTGAGTTTCCCATACACTGAACTATAGCACTCACGTGTATAGACAATAATCATTATGGAAAACACCAAACATAACAAAATTTTATTACTATTATGGTGCTGTAGCTATAGTTATAGCTACTATTAATATCACATGCAGATCTTCTATTGAAATTATCAAACACATGTAAAGTTAGTAAATTCATACTTAGTCAAGTGTGTCACTAATCCACACAGGCACACAGTAAGGTTGTGTATAAGTCCCTAGTTCATCAAAGTGTAGGCGGCAGAGCTGTTAACTTGCTCTATGAGCTCATTCTCCTCATACTCATTTGTGCTTCCAGAAACACTATCAGTAGTGTTTCTCCTGCTTCTGAGGTTAACAAAGTGTGACAGAGGCACTGCGTCTCTTCTTGGGGGTGGATCAATCTCGGAGTAGGTAGCTGCTTTACCTTCTTCACTGTCTTGCATAGTAACTAGATCATCTTGTTCATCACTCTCTGAATCATTGAATTGTCGGATGAATCTGTTTTTGACTCTCTGTCCAAGCTGTGTCTTGAAGAATAGCTGAGTGACTACGTGATAGGTTAGAACGATTGAAAACAGAATTAAGCTAATAGTTCCTGAGATGTAACCAACAACTTCTTGATTCTTTCCAACACGTGAAGTATATAAGGTAGCCAGACAAAGACCTGCTATGTTGGCATAGCATATTATTTCTAGAACCTCAACTGGCCAGCTCTTGTACGGTCGACAGCTGACAAAAACTAAAAGGATGATGGCAATAATCCCTATAGCCAGGAGGATAATTCCACGGTCACCTGATACATCTGCATGATCCATTGTAGATATGATATAGGCAATAACTCGCACCAGGAGCAGTAGACCGGTCCAATATCGGTGCTTGAAGGCATATGGAGCATGATAAGGCTCAACAAACATGCGCAATCTCTGACTCTGTATCCACCTGAAAATGAACTTATGTTGATAGTAAAGAAGCCACTGCCATAACAGGAGAACGATGGTATAGAACAATCCAGCGAGAGAGATAATAGCAGCTACAATCCATAGAACGGCGTGCTTTCCACTGAAGTAGCCAATAGTTGGATCAGGCCACCATACCACATGATGGGAGTCATCAGGATAGTACAGAGTTGCATACGAAAATGCCAGAATGACTGTTCGAAGAAATTTGACATAACTGAGCAAAATTAGTGTATCTAAGGTTGCTACTGGGTTCTTTTTACCCACAATTTGAGAAAAGTTTAATGAGCACTCACTGAGGACTATCACCAGCACAACTAGTAGCAGAATGTATGCAGAAAAGGCAAGTTGGATCCAGGTTTTCCAGTAGAAGTCCATTCCATCAAAGAAGCATGTATCTATTCCCAGCTCTAAATTAAACCATGACACAAACACTGTTATGAAATTTGTAGATGGAAAGAATTTGTATTGATTAGTGGCGACAATGTTAGCATAAAAGATTAATCCATTAAGTGTTCCCACCGCAACAGTTAGGTTTAGGATCAAAAGCGAAGCTACTAGAATTACTCCTGCTAATAAGCTTGCAATAATGATGACAACAACTATGCCAGGCCAGTAGGTGTGACACTGTAAACAGCGTGAGCTACCGAGAGATAGACTCAGGCCATAGCTGCAAGCTCCACAGAGTAACCTGGAATGATTGTTAGCACACTGAGCATCAGCTCCATTTGGAATATTTAAATTAATTTCAATAGTTGCATCTGGTGGAAAACAATAGTCCATAGGACAATAAGGGTACATTAGGTAGCCACTTGTATTCTTAACACTCAAATAGGTTATCCATGTCGTTGTTCCCCTCTTAGTGACAGTTTCTCTGGTGTAGTTACAACTAATTATAAGTGACTCCAACTTCATTTCGTCACAGACACAGTCACATCCTTTCGCATCGTCCTCAATTCGTTGAAAGCCGATTGGGCAACTAATACATGCCAGAAAATTAAGTCTAACAGTCCTTTCAGAGCCCGCTGTGGATACATGCATACTGTCATTATTGAGTCGTGGTGATATAACTAGTTGTTGAGATGCTTTGAATGAGTATATGTTGAAAACTAAAGCAGTGCAACCATTCTTCACATCTTGAGTAATTTGATCATCACGAACTGATGCTGATCCTCTTATTTCACTCTCAATAGAACCGCTAACTATGTGATTTCCTCTGTCAGCAATAGCAGCCTCAATTATGAGTCTTTCTCCAGTTTTAATATCGATGGATTCTAGTATCTCTTTGGTACAATCAGGATATCCATCAGTTCCGCAGAAACAAACCTGTACTTGAGAGGAACCAATATCTGAGGTTTGTACATCACTCAAAATACTGAGAAGTTCAAATTCTCTAAATATTCTTCCATTTATAGAGCAGTTATTAAAAGTCTTCTTGTACAAACTAAATCCCAAATAATTTGCTCTATTTAATGAGAAATGTAAGGGCTCAACTTGTTTACATACTCCTGGATTTTGGAGAGTCTCTGATTGAAAGAAGCATTCATGATAACGTGGCACAGGGATCAGGAATTTACGTATAGTGTCAGTAGAGATAAATACAGCTCCTCCATAATCTGCTAAATTTTCATTAAAGTTAATGACACTGTTTAGACAAGGAAATATGTATACTATTGAATTTAGTTCAAGGTATAATCCACCACCATTTCTTGCTTGATTTTTATAGAAATGAATATTAAATTTAGTTGAATTAGATGTCTGGCTAATAATATTATAATTGAAACTTAGCTTGATAAATGAATACTCCGACACATAAATCCCTCCACCATTTTGCATTGCCCGGTTATTAAGAATCTGTAATGTGCTCTGACTGTCAGTGTGTATGGTTAAGTTAGCAGAGTAATAGAGATAAATCCCTCCTCCATATAGTGCTGTATTATTGGCAATAATCACTGTTGCTTCATACAACTGTACTCTAAATACCCTGCCAGAAAACCTGATTGCTCCTCCGGCATTTTGGGCTCGATTATCAGCGAAGGTACAAATTTCACTAAAACTGATTGAGGTCTTACCTAAAGATTGAATTGCTCCACCTTCATATTCTCCTACATTGCCCTTAAATTCACTGCCACGAATGTGGATAATGGTGCTCCACAACTCCAGTGCACATCCTCTATTGTTGTTGAAAACTGAGTTAACTATATTCACTTTGCAATCTCTTAGCTGCATGGCTGAACCATGATTGTATTTAAATGTACAATTATCAGTGTTAATAACTGAATTTTCTGCCTCTAAGATGTAAGCTACTTCATTACTGATAAATTCTGTCTCATAAATTTTAATTGATATGTCCGATTGCGAGTTGTGCACACATATTATACCATGAAGTATCTGAAGTGGAACGCTTTCAAATTGATAATTGTTCCTAAATTTACAGCCAGTAATTATTGTCGAAGTGCTTGCTATTTCTGTTATTGATCCTAAATCATAATTATTATACTGGTAAACTAAATTACTTATAGTGAGCAACGTCTTGCAGTCATTGTTGATGAAAGTACTATTGTCAAACATAACGTTGCAGTAAATGAACCAATTGCTCATTTTGATACTTATAACATTATCCTTGAATGTGCATTGTGCTATAGTGATATTGCAGTTTCTGGCATTGATCATACTAGTTCTTACGTTGTTCTCAAATATACAATTCACTAATTCCAAACTACTTGCCATTAAAGTTAAGAATATCTTATCGCCAAAAAAATATTCAGTGCATTCAAAGAATCTCAGGTTCCTTACATGGATATGCTGAATAGTATTAAAGATAAACATTGACCTAGGCTCAGAATTATTTTCACAAGTTATGCCTGCTCTTAAAGGATCGATAGATATCATAGAGAAATTGACTACGCCTGTGATGTTGACCTTCGAACGTATGATATGATTTCCTGGTTGAAACAGTAGCAAAGTGTTTGATTCTATATTATGCTGGCTTACATTAGTTGCAAAAGAAGAGAGAGTGAGGCAAGATTCAACAGGACAGTCGTGACTTGGAGATGGTATGATGTGGTACACAGCACAACTGATAGATCCAATCCATAAATTGGTCAGAACCAAGCTGAAAGTTAAGAATAGGTAGATCATTGCAAAATTATGATGTGATATTTAATAGCTGTACTACTGGTGATAATAAACTAAATGTGAATGAAAACGCAAGTGTTTTTATGCTTGAAGATCTTCAGCACCCCTGATGTTTATATTTCAGCAATGATTTGGGGTTTTGGGAGCATTGGGACTTGCATTGTGTAATTATGAATTTGTAGCATGACACATTCTTGTGTATCACAGTAACCACAATAGATATAATACTGCTAATAGCACTGCTTTGGGATATGTAGTTTAGGAACATGGTGTAACAGTTCATACACACACATTTGTCAAATGCAAAATACATCATGCAAGATTTAGTTTCGGCATAATTTTTCAAATTGACCTGTTAAATTATATATACAGCCTAATGTATAATAACAATAATGTCACATGCTTAAATATGATAGTTCGGGGTTATTATAGTACTACTGTGAATGGAGGCCTTCAGCCTGGAAACTGTACTAGAGCACCACAGATCCTCTGTCTAATTCACCATGGTCTCCTGATCATAGTAAGCCACAGCACGGTGCTGTGTTCACTGAGCTATGTGGCTCCCCGGGGCCTGCACGCACACCCCCCCCCCCCCCCCCCAAGGGAAAAGTAGCTACAGTCACAGGGTAACAATTATTATTTTTGTGCAAAAGTACAAGTAGTTTAAGGAGATGAGGGAATGTCGTTGCGTGATACGTGAGTTTCACAAACTACAATATTCTTATGAAACATAGTTAATGTGGGAAATCTTGTTCTCTTATTAGCTAAAGTTAGTTCTTCCTCTTTCATTGTCCGAGCTGGATGTGACCCGTTAAGCATCAAATGGATCAGAAACAGACTGAATCTGGATGAAATGATCATAGCAACAATCTTTTTGCAAACTGACTAGAGTTCCAATTCGCATGTCATCTAAAATAATCTGATTGCCTCTATGGTGGTTACCATCATCTATGATTTGGGAATTGCCCCATTTGGTGACATGTTTACAACTCACACCCTCATGAGTATAATAATATTATTATTAATAAGACTTAGTAAAGTCTTCCAGGTTGCACGTTAAGATAGAGCGAATGATAATTTCTGAGTTTCCCATACACTGAACTAGCACTCACGTGTAATATAGACAATAGTAATAATTATCATTATGGAAGCATAAAACAAAAGTGAAGCTTTATTAGTATTAATAAATTAATGGGTACTTTCGCTATAATATAGTTATAATGTTAATACACACAGATATAAATCTAGCTCTAGATCTTCTACTGATTGAAATTATCAAACACATGCGAAGTTAGTAAATTCATACTTAGTCAAGTGTGTCACTAATTCACACAGGCACACAGTAAGGTTGTGTATATATATAATAGTTAGACACTGTTTAGGAGGTTTCTATGTGATTTAGAAGACAGAAGGGCTCTGTGTAGAATCCCGAGCGAAGCGAGGGTTCTACTGAGCCCTGAGGTCTTCTAAATTATGTAGAAACCGACTAAACAGGGTCTAAATACTTTAGATCCTAGCAACAATGCCCAAAAGCTTTGTAAATAAACAATTGCCAAGCAACAAACTAGCCATAGTAAAACAAAATTTACCAGGTTTTTTTATGGAGCTTACAAGGTATTTTATGAATGATAGATACTACAGTTTAACCAATCAGATCACTGTATTTGTTACAAGTAGAATCTAAAAGTCCCAATTCATCAAAGTGTAGGCGGCAGAGCTGTTAACTTGCTCTATGAGCTCATTCTCCTCATACTCATTTGCGCTTCCAGATCTAGAAACACTATCGGTAGTGTTTCTCCTGCTTCTGAGGTTAACAAAATGTGACAGAGGCACTGCATCTCTTCTTGGAGGTGGATCAATCTCAGAATATATATAGGTAGCTGTTTTACCTTCTTCACTGCCTTGCATAGTAACTATCTATAGATCATCTTGTTCATCATGCACTCTCTGAATCATTGAATTGTCGGATGAATCTGTTTTTGACTCTCTGTCCAAGCTGTGTCTTGAAGAATAGCTGAGTGACTACGTGATAGGTTAGAATGATTAAAAACAGAATCAAGCTAATAGTTCCTGAGATGTAACCAACGATTTCTTGACTCTCCAAAGGACCCACTGCTACAATGCTCAGACCCCCTTACCTTCCATTCATATTTTAATTGAAATTGTGGAGCATAGATACACAGGTACACTTTATTATCTGGTATCTACCAGATATTATATTGTCCATTGCTTCACCTAGTCTTGCGTGCCACACCCTCTAGGTTCATCCCTGCTCTGAGTCTCAGACTCAATGATCATCAAAGCATGAACAGCTAATAATATTATATTATACACGCTACTATCTATAAAACTATAATATCTATAGAAACACATTGTCAATTACAATATAGGACTATACTAACTAATGTAGCCATGTATAACTGAGTACTAGAAACTACTAATTTTATGAACTCTTTGAGTTCAGCAAATGTAGTTTAGTGTTACTTCATCAAAAAGTAGGGAGTAGAGCTGTCTGTCACATTGTGTTCTATGGTCCTCAACTCATTCTCTTCATAGCTGACACTTTCTGAAAGAGCATTTGTGCTACTTGTGAGGTTATTCAAATCCGATAAAGATTCAGTCTCTTCTTCCCCTGTTGGTGGGGCAACCTCGGAATATGTAACTGGCTCATCATCTTTCTTTCGCTGTCCAACCAAACTGATTTCTTGTTCTGTTCTTGTACCATGAAGACGTTGGGCTAATTTGTTCCTTATTCTTTTTCCAAGCCGAGTTATAAAGAATACCTGAGCGATTATGTGATACACTAAAATGACTAGGAATAAAACTAGGGATACTGTCCCAGAGATATAAGCAATCGTGTCTTGACTCTTTTCTGCCCTGTTTGAAGCGTACAACGTAGCAAAACACAGGCAGACTATGTTTACATAATAGATCAGTTCTAGTGTCAGAACCAGCTTGCTCTTGTACGGTCTAGAGATACAGAGCAAAACTGTAAGGAGAAATACGATAATGCCAATAGCAAGGAGAGTGAGGGTACGATCGCTGATTGACACGTCTGCACTGGAAATGGTGTACACAACAGCACGTACAAGCAGTGATAATCCAGCCCAGTATCGATGCTTGAAGGTATAAGGAGCATGATTTGGTTCAACAAACATACACAAACGCTGATTTTGGATAATCCACTTGAAAATCTTTTTGTGTTGATAATAAAGGAGCCACTGCCATGAGAAGAGGATGGCAGTGTAAAAAATACCAGCAATAAGAATTAAAGCAGCTACTATCCATAGAATAACATGCTTTCCACTGAAGTAGCCAACAGTGGCATCAGGCCACCACACCACATGATGGGAGCCATCAGGATAGTCCAGAGTTGCAGATGAAAAAGCCAGAATGATGGTACGAAGAAATTTGACATAGCTGAGAAGGATTAGTGTGTTCAAGGTTGCGAGGGGGTTCCTTTTGGCCACCATTTTGGCAAATTTTACCGAATGCTCGCTAACGATTATCACTAGCACAACTAGTAATAGAATATATGCTGGAAAGGCAAGTTGGATCCATGTTTTCCAGTAGAAATCCATTCCATCAAAAAAGCATGTGTCCATTCCAAGGTCCAAATTTAGCCATGAGATAGCCACTGTGATAAAGCTTGTAGAAGGAAAGAATTTATGCTGATTTGCGGCAACAATATTTGCGTAAAAGATCAATCCATTTAGTGTTCCCACTGCAACAGTTAAGTTTAGAATCAAGAAAGAGGCCACCAAAACTATTCCTGCGAGCAAGGTACTGATAATTATGGCAACAAGTACTCCAGGCCAGTGGGTATGACATTGTAAACAATGTGAGCTACCGAGAGATAGACTCAGTCCAGAACTGCAAGCTCCACAAAGTAACCTAGAGCGATTGTGAGTACACTGAGCGTCAGCTCCATTTGGAATGTTTAAATTAATTTCGATAGTTGTATCTGGTGGAAAGCAGTAGTCCATAGGACAATAGGGATACATTAGGTAGCCACTTGTATTCTTAACACTTAAGTAAGTAATCCATGCTGTTGTTCCCCTCTTAGTGATTGTTTCTCTGGTATAGTTACAACTAATTATAAGTGACTCCAACTTCATTTCGTCACAGACACAGTCACAACCTTTTGCATCATCTTTAATTTGTTGAAAGCCGATTGGGCAACTAATACATGCCAGAAAATTAAGTATGATAGTCCTTTCAGAACCCGCTGTGGATATATGTATACTGTCATTATTGAGCCGTGGTGACATGATTAATTGTTGAGATGCTTCGAATGAGTATATGTTGAAAATAAAGACAGTACAACCATTCCTCACAGCTTGAGTCATTTGATCCTTACGAACTGATGCTGATCCTCTTATTTCACTCTCGATAGAACCGCTAACTATGCGATTTCCTCTGTCAGCAATAGCAGCCTCAATTATGAATCTTTCTCCAGTTTTAACATTGATGAATTCTTTCTCTTTGGTACAGTCAGGACGTCGATCATTTCCACAGAAACAAACCTGTACTTGAGAGGAACCAATATCTGAGGTTTGTACGTTGCTCAAAATACTGAAAAGTTCAAATTCTCTAAATGTTCTTCCATTTATTATAATAGTGCAGTTGTTAAAAGTCTTCTTGTACAAACTAAATCCCGAATAATAATTATTTGCTCTATTTAATGAGAAATGTAAGGGCCTAACTTGTTTACATACTCCTGGATTTCGGAGAGTCTCTGATTGAAAGAAGCATTCATGATAACGTTGCACAGGGCCCAGGAAGTTAGTGTCAGTACTAGTAGAGATAAATATAGCTCCTCCATAATCCGCTAAATTTTCTTCAAAATTAATGATACTGTTTAGACAAGGGAATATGTATACTATTGAACTTAGTGCAAGGTATAACCCACCACCATTTCTTGCTTGATTTTTGTAGAAATGAATATTAAATTTAGTTGAATTAGATGTCTGGCTAATAATATTATGATTGAAACTTAGGTTGATAAATGAATACTCTGACACATAAATCCCTCCACCATTTTGTGTTGCCCAGTTGTTAAGAATCTGTAATGTGCTCTGACTGTCAGTGTGTATGGTTAAGTTAGCATAGTAATGAAGATGAATCCCTCCTCCATATCGTGCTGTATTATTGGCAATAACCACTGTTGTTTCATGTGCTACAAACCACTGTACTCGAGATCTACCGCCAAGAAAAATTGCTCCTCCTTTTTTTGCTCTATTGTCAGCAAAGGTACAAATTTCACTGAAACTGATTAAGGTCTCACCTGTAGAGTAAATCGCTCCACCTTCATATTCTCCTACATTGCCCTTAAATTCACTGCCACGAATGTGGACAATGGTGCTCGATAACATTAGTGCATGTGCTTCATTGTTGTTGAAAACTGAGTTAACTATATTCACTTTGCAGTAGTTCGTGCTCATGGCTGAACCACGATTGTACTTGAATGTACAATTATCAGTATTAATAACTGAATTTTTTGCCTCTAAGTTGTTAGCTACATCATTACTGATAAATTCTGTCTCATAAATTTTAATTGATATGTCCGATCGCGAGTTGTGCACACGTATTATATAACCAAGAAATGGAGTGCTTTGATGATTATTCCTAAATTTACAGCCAGTAATTATTATCGAAGTGCTTGGTATTTCTGTTATTGATCCTAAGTCATAATAATTCCTGTGTACTAAATTACTTACAATGAGCAATATATTGAAGTCATTGTTAATGAAAGTACTATTGTCAATCGTAACGTTGCAATAAATGAACCGATTGATCGTTTCGAGTCTTATAACATTATCCTTGAATGTGCATTGTGCTATAGTGATATTGCAGTTTCTGGCATTGATCATACTGGTGTCTACATTGTTCTCAAATATACAGTTCACTAGTTCCAAACTACTTGCCATTAAAGTCAATAATATCTTATCACCAAACTGAGAACGATAATATTTGCATTCAAAGAATTTCAAGTTCCTTACATGGACATGCTGAACAGTATTAAAGACAAACGTTAACCTAGGCTCAGAATTATTTTCACAGGTTATGCCTGCTCTTAAAGCACTGATAGATATCATGGAGAAATTGACAATGCCTGTGATATTAACTTTTGAATGTATGACATGATTTCCTGGTTGAAATAATAGCAAAGTGTTTGATTCTATATACTGGCTTACATTAGCTGCAAAAGAAGAGAGAGTAAGGCAAGATTCAACTGGGCAGCGATGATCTGGAGACGGCACAATGTGGTACACAGCACAGCTGATAGATCCAATCCATAGATTTGTCAGAACCAAGCTGAAATTTAAGAATAGGTAGATCATTGCCAAATTGTGATGAGATATTTAAAAGCTGTATTACTGGTGATAATAAACTACATATGAATGAAAATGCAAAAATTTTTATGCTTATAGATCTTCAGCACCATTAATGTTTAATATATTATTTCAGCAATGATTTGGGGTTTTGATGGCGTTGGGACTTACATTGTGTATAATCGTGAATTTATAACATGACACATACTTGTGTATCACAGTAACCACAATAGATAATATTATAATTCTGCTAATAGCACTGTTTTTGAATAATAATATTATGTATACAGTTTAGCAACATGGTATTACAGTAACAATTCATACACATACATTTGTCAAATGCAAAATATATCATGCAAGAGTTAGCTTCAATATTTTCAAATTGACCTGCATAAATAATTATATACAGCCTAATGTATAATAATACATAATGTCTACATGCTTAATTGTATTTGTTCAGGGTTATTATAGTAGTACTGTGACTCTGATGAGGCCTTCAGCCTGGAAACTGTACTAGAGCACCACAGATCCTCTGTCTAATTCACCATGGTCTCCTGATCATAGTAAGCCGCAGCACAGTGCTGTGTTCACTGAGGTATGCAGCTCCCCTGCGCCCTCCCCCAACACACACTCACACATACCATCTTGTACTCAGTCCATGGTGTGGGAATAATGTAAGGATGTACATGGACTATAGGGCTCTTGACCTTATGGTAGCTATAATATTATGATCATACTATAATTGAAATTGTGTGGATTATTATTATAATACACCATGCAGGTAGAACTTTTGGAGATCATGACAAGGGAAAAGTACAGTCACAGGGTAACAATTATTGTGGAAAAGTACAAGTAGTTTAAGGAGATGAGGGAATGTCGTGTGAGTTTCACAAACTACAATAATATTATATTCTTATGAAACAAAATTAATGTGGAAAATCTTGTTCCCTTATCAGCTATGTTAGTTCTTCCCCTTTCATTGTCCAAGCTGGATGTGACCCGTTAAGCATCATCTTGTGGTGTGCTCCCAACATTCTTGATGCAGTGCGGGCAGAGTTCATGACCATGTAGCTTTCATCCCCAGCTGGTTCTGCTGATTTGGCAGCAGCAGTAGCTGTTGTATGGCTTGGCACAGGTACACAAGGGGCTTCTATATTATGACTGCCACAGCCAGAGTCACTTTCACCAACTTGAAGGTTGAGAGTTAGGTGGAGCTTGTTGCGTTCCTGGCCATTCTTCTTGAACACCATCATCCTGAGAGAGAAAGTACACTATCATGATGGTACAATTGCCTGCAAGAGACAAGTAGCCTAATCCCCATGTTAGGCCTAGTAACTATTACTAGATAACGAATCACATCGATATTGTCACTATGGACCGACTTCATCACACTAGCTACTAGAACCTTGGTGTGTTTCAGTGAACCTTGGAGGTGCCACGGCTGGCAGTGTTTCATATTATGGTTTGATACTAGCTGTTATAGACGGGACCACCATCTCCATCACCATCATAGATAGGATTGAGCACCATTGATGCATGGATTCTCTTTTTTGATTCCTTAGACATTTCTATAACATTTCGCTGTAATTATGGACACACATGTAGCTACACATAGCTACATGCTCATACACACACATGTATGATATGTGCAGATCCAATCCCGAGGGCATGCCATCAAGACCTTGTGTCTGGCACCCTCAGGACGTTTCTTCTACTATAGACATTCCCAGCTAGCTCTTTCATGCATAATTAATGTGGATCGATGCATCGATGAGTCAGCACTGAAGCTAATACCATGCACATGCACCACATTGTATGGAGTAAAGGTGAGATGCCTGATAGCAACAGTTAGAAGGGGCTGGCGCACGAGACTAAGCTTCACAAAGGCGGCTTGATAATTAAGCTCTTGGACACATTATTATTAAATTTTGGTATCTGCCAGATATTATTATAATATGGCTTCACCTAGTCTCGCATGCCACACCCCCTAGCTTCATCCCTGCTCTGAGTATCAGACTCAATGATCATCAAAGCATGAACAGCTAATAATATTATATACACACTGCTATCTATAAAACCAGATCTAGAAACACAATTACAATATGGGAGTATACTAACTAATATAGCCTGTATAAGTGACTAGAAACTACTGATTTATACACTACATATTTATGTGTCTTTATGAACTCATTGAGTTTGGCACTCAGTACGTAGTCTTAGTATTACTTCATCAAAAAGTAGGGGGTAGAACTGTCTGTCACTTTGTGTTCTATGGGCTTCAACTCACTTTCTTCATAGCTGACACTTTCTGAAAGAACATTTGTCCTGCTTGTGGGATTAGCCAAATCCGATGTAGGTTCATCCTCCTCTTCTCCTGCTGTTAGGGCTACCTCAGAATGTGTAACTAGCTCATCATTTTTCTTGCCATGTACAATCAAACTGATCTCTTGTTCTGTTTTTGTACCATGAAGATGTTGAGCTGATTTGTTCCTTATCCTTTTTCCAAGCCGAGTTGTAAAGAACAGGTGAGCGATTACGTGGATTATGTGATACACTAGAATGACTAGGAATAAAACTAGTGATACTGTCCCGGAGATATAAGCCATCATATCCTGACTCTTTCCTGTCCTGTTTGAAACAAAGAAGGTAGCAAAACACAAGCAGACTATGTTTGCATAATAGATCAGTTCTAGAACCTGAACTGCCCTGCTCTTGTACGGTCGAAAGCTACAGAACAGAATAGCAAGGAGAAATATGATAATGCCAATAGCAAAGGTAGTAAGTGTACGATCGCTGATTGATACATCTGCAGTGGAAATGGTGTACACAACAGCACGTACAAGTAGTAGTAATCCAGCCCAGTATCGATGCTTGAAGGCATAGGGAGCATGATTTGGTTCAACAAACATACACAGTCTCTGATTTTGGATAATCCACTTAAAAATCTTTTTGTGCTGATAATAAAGGAGCCACTGCCATGAGAAGAGGATGACAGTGTAAAAAATACCAGCAACAAGAATTAAAGCAGCTACTATCCATAGAACAACATGCTTTCCACTGAAGTAGCCAACAGTGGCATCAGGCCACCACACTGCATGATAGGAGCCATCAGGATAGTCCAGAGTTGCAAATGAAAAGGCCAGAATGACGGTACGAAAAAATTTGACATAGCTGAGAAGAATTAGTGTGTTCAAGGTTGCGAGTGGGTTCCTTTTGGCCACCATTTTGGCAAATTTCACCGAGTGCTCGCTAATGATTATCACTAGCACAACTAGTACTAGAATATAAGCTGGAAAGGCAAGTTGGATCCATGTTTTCCAGTAGAAATCCATTCCATCAAACAAGCACATGTCTATTCCTAGTTCCAAATTTAGCCATGAGATAGCCACTGTGACAAAGCTTGTAGAAGGAAAGAATTTATGCTGATTTGCGGCAACAATGTTTGCGTAAAAGATCAATCCATTTAGTGTTCCCACTGCAACAGTTAAGTTTAGAATCAAGAGAGAAGCCACCAAAACCATTCCTGCGAGCAAGGTACTGACAATTATGGCAACAAGTACTCCAGGCCAGTGGGTACGACATTTTAAGCAGCGTGAGCTACCTAGAGATAGACTCAGTCCAGAGCTGCAAGCTCCACAGAGTAACCCAGAATGATTGTAAGCACACTGAGCATCAGCTCCATTTGGAATGTTCAAATAAATTTCAACAGTTGTGTCAGGTGGATGGCAGTAGTCCAAAGGGCACTGAGGATAAATCAAATAGCCACTAGTATTCTTTATGGTCATATGATCTATCCAGGCCGTTGTACTTCTCTTTGTGATTATTTCTCTGGTGTAGTTGCAATTGATTATGTAAGTTTCCAGTATTTTATTACAAACACAGTCACATCCTCGCACATCATCATTAGTTTTTTGAAAGCCAATCGGACATTCTATGCAAGCTAGAAAGTTAAGTTCAATAGTTCTTTTAGAACGTTGTGTGATTATATAGACGCTATCTTCTTCGAACCATGGTGATATGATTAATAGTTGGGAGTACTCAAATGAATATACATCAAATGTTATAGGAGTGCAGCCATTTATCACATTCTGGAACTTTTGATCATCACGAATTAGTACGGGTCCCCTGATGTCACTCTTGATTGAACCATCAATTGGATGATATCCTTGATCAACAGTAACTACATCTAAAGTTATCTTGTCTCCAGTTTTTATGTCAATATATGGTATTCGTTTGGTACAGTCAGCAGTGCTATTTTTACAGTAGCAAATCTGTACTTGAAAGGAACCAATATCTGAGGTTTGAATGTTACTCAATGAACTGATGATCATAAACTCTTCAAATAACTTTCCATTAATTAAGCATTTGTTGAAAAATTCCTTGAACAAGCTAGCCCCAGAATAATTTGCCCTATTCAACAAAAATTTAAAGGCTGGGTCATTTTCTTTGCTACATCTTCCTGGACCAGTGTCCGTAGTGATATTGTATATTGATGTTGAATGTGAGAGAGACTGAAAAAAACATTCTGGTGCTGGGTATTGTATGGTGGATACATACACTGCTCCACCATATTCTGCTGAATTTTCATGAAAACTAATACTATTATTATGACACATAACAGTGTACACTGTTGAACTATATTGAAGATATAGTCCACCACCTTTGCTGGCCTTATTTTTGTGAAAGTGTGTCACTGAATTAACATTATTGACTAATTTGGAAGCTGCATAGCTGCGTGATAGCTGATATGCATAATAAATTCCACCTCCACTCTCTATTGCACTGTTTTCAAGTAGGTGTAGTGTGCTCTGAGTGTGTAAGATTAAGCTACAGTGAGGACCAAGATACATTCCACCTCCATCAGCTGATGCAGTATTATTAGCTATGATCACTGTTGCTCCATGAGCTATGTGATACTGTACATCTTGGTGAAGATATACTGCCCCTCCGTGTAGTGCACGATTGTCAGTTAAGGTACAGGTTCCATATAAAAATATCAAGCTTCCTTCACAGTACATTGCTCCTCCTGTGAATTCGGCACCATTTTTCTTGAAATCACTGTTGTGAATGTGGATGACAGAGTCATGTGATGTTATTGCACCACCGAACTCATCTTCTCTTCCTTGATTGCTATCATAGACTGAGTCAAATATATTCACTGTACAAATCCTGAAGGTAATAGCTGAACCATAGTTGAGCTTAAAGACACTTTTATCAATGCTAACGACCGAATTGAATATACGTAAGGAAGATTTTGCTCTGTTGTTAATAAATCTAGTATCAATAATTGATACATTATCGAAGTTATGGACAACTACTATAGCTTCTAGACCATTATAATTATTTCTGAATTCACATCCAGTAAACATCAAAGTATTTGATAAGGATGCTATACCAGTGCCATGAAGTATTGTGGAAGTAACTCCTGTATTGCTGATGAAGGTACTGTTAATGAACTTAGAATTGCAGAAAGTATAGGACAGTATCGAGGAGACTGAGTTGTTGCTGAAAGTGGTTTGTGCTACAGTGATATTACTATACTCTGCAGAGATCAAAATGATCCTGTCAGTGCCTTCATTATTTTCAAATATACACCCCAGCAATATCAAACTACTTCCAGTTGTTTTGATTATTGTACTCTTGATAGGGCTAATTTTAAAAATGGTGTTTTCACATCCAAAAAATTTCAAATCATTTATGTAGATATGATCCACTGCTTCAAAGGTGAAAAATGAGAGTGGTGATTCTTCACAGATAATGTGTAAGCTTGACCGGTTAGTTGAATATGATGTCATTGAAAACTCAGCAACATTTGCGATGTTAAGTGTTGACTGCACAGTGTGAGTTCCTGGTTGAAATATCAGTGAAGTGCTGTAGTCTAGACTTACATTAGCTGCAAATGAAGAGAGAGTGAGGCAAGATTCAACAGGACAGTCGTGACTTGGAGATGGTACGATGTGGTATACAGCACAACTGATAGATCCAATCCATAAATGGATCAGAAACAAACTGAATCTGGATGAATTGGTCATAGCAAAAATTTTTTCTTTAACTGACTAGAGTTCCAATTTGCATGTCGTCTAAAATAACCTGATTGCCTCTTTGGTGGTTACCATCATCTATGATTTGGGAATTGCCCCATTTGGTGACATATTTACAACTCACACCCTTGTAAATATAATTAATAAGACTTAGTAAAGTCTTCCCTGCAGGTTGCACATTAAGATAGAGTGAATGATAAGTTCTGAGTTTCCCATACACTGAACTAGCACTCACGTGTAAAGTCTTTAGACAATAATAATAATTTTCATTATGGAAACATCAAAAATAATTAGTATTAATAAAATTAATGGGTACTATAGCTATAGCTATACTGTTAATATATACACACAGATCTAAATCTAGTCTAGATCTTCTATTGAAATTATCAAACACATGTGAAGTTAGTAAATTCATACTTAGTCAAGTGTATTGCTAATTCACACAGGCACACAGTAAGGTTGTGTATAAGTCCCTAGTTCATCAAAGTGTAGGCGGCAAAGCTGTTGACTTGCTCTATGAGCTCATTCTCCTCATACTCATTTGTGCTTCCAGAAACACTATCAGTAGTGCTTCTCCTGCTTCTGAGGTTAACAAAGTGTGACAGAGGCACTACATCTCTTCTTGGAGGTGGCTCAATCTCGGAGTAGGTAGCTGCTTTACCTTCTTCACTGTCTTGCGTAGTGACTAGATCATCTTGTTCATCACTCTCTGAATCATTGAATTGTCGGATGAATCTGTTTTTGACTCTTTGTCCAAGCTGTGTTTTGAAGAATAGCTGAGTGACTACGTGATAGGTTAGAACGATTAAAAACAGAATTAAGCTAATAGTTCCAGAGATGTAACCGACGACTTCTTGATTCTTTCCAACTCTTGAAGTATAGAAGGTAGCCAGACAAAGACCTGCTATGTTGGCGTAGCATATTATTTCTAGAACCTCAACTGGCCAGCTCTTGTACGGTCGACAGCTGAAAAAAACTAAAAGGATGATGGCGATAATCCCTATGGCCAGGAGGGTAATTCCACGGTCACTTGATACATGTGCATGATCTGTTGCAGATATGACATAGGCAATGACTCGCACCAAGAGCAGTAGACCGGTCCAATATCGGTGCTTGAAGGCATACGGAGCATGATAAGGCTCAACAAACATGCGCAATCTCTGACTCTGTATCCACCTGAAAAGAAATTTATGTTGATAGTAAAGGAGCCACTGCCAGAACAGAAGAACGATGGTATAGAACAATCCAGCGAGAGAGATAATAGCAGCTACAATCCATAGAACGGTGTGCTTTCCACTGAAGTAGCCAACAGTGGGATCAGGCCACCACACTACGTGATGGGAGCCATCAGGATAGTACAAAGTTGCATATGAAAAGGCCAGAATGACTGTTCGAAGAAATTTGACATAACTGAGCAAAATTAGTGTATCTAAGGTTGCTACTGGGTTCTTTTTACCCACAATTTGAGAAAATTTTACTGAGCACTCACTGAGGACTATCACCAGCACAACTAGTAGCAGAATGTATGCAGAAAAGGCAAGTTGGATCCATGTTTTCCAGTAGAAATCCATTCCATCAAAGAAGCATGTATCTATTCCCAGCTCCAAATTAAACCATGACACAAACACTGTTATGAAATTTTTAGATGGAAAGAATTTGTATTGACTAGTGGCGACAATGTTAGCATAAAAGATTAATCCATTAAGTGTTCCCACTGCAACGGTTAGGTTTAGGATCAAAAGGGAAGCTACCAGAATTACTCCTGCTAATAAGCTTGCAATAATGATGACAACAAGTACTCCAGGCCAGTAGGTGTGACATTGTAAACAGCGTGAGCTACCGAGAGATAGACTCAGTCCAGAGCTGCAAGTTCCACAGAGTAACCTGGAACGATTGTTAGCACACTGAGCATCAGCTCCATTTGGAATGTTTAAATTAATTTCAACAGTTTCATCTGGTGGAATACAGTAGTTCATAGGACAATAAGGGTACGTTAGGTAGCCACTTGAATTCTTAACACTCAAATAGGTTATCCATGCTGTTGTTCCCCTCTTAGTGATTGTTTCTCTCATATAGTTACAACTAATTATAAGTGACTCCAACATCATTTCGTCACAGACACAATCACATCCTTTTGCGTCATCTTTGATTTGTTGAAAGCCAATTGGACAACTAATGCATGCCAGAAAATTAAGTCTAATAGTCCTTTCAGAGCCCACTGTGGATACATGCATACTGTCATTATTGAGCCGTGGTAACATGACTAGTCGTTGAGATGCTTCGAATGAGTATATGTTGAAAAATAGAGCAGTACAACCATTCCTCACATCTTGAGTCATTTGATCATCACGAACTGATGCTGATCCTCTTATTTCACTCTCAATAGAACCGCTAACTATATGATTTCCTCTGTCAGCAATAGCAGCCTCAATTATGAGTCTTTCTCCAGTTTTAATATTGATGAATTCTATCTCTTTGGTACAATCAGGATTTCCATCAGCCCCACAAAAACAGACCTGTACTTGAGAGGAACCAATATCTGAGGTTTGTACATCACTCAAAATATTGAGAAGTTCGAATTCTCTAAATTTTCTTCCATCTATAGAGCAGTTGCTAAAAATCTTCTTGTACAAACTAAATCCTGAATAATTTGCTCTATTTAACGAGAAGTTAAAGGGTTTTTCTTGTTTGCTACATTGTACAGTGACATCAGTAAAATTATAATTTTTCAGTGAATTTCCAAGGGTCTCTGACTGAAAGAAGCATACTGGATCACCAGCTGTAGTAAATACGTACACAGCACCTCCATAACTAGCTGAATTCTTAACAAAGTTAATGACATTATTAAGACAAGGGGATATATATAGTACGGAGTTTGATTCAAGGTATAACCCACCACCTTGCCTTGCCCGATTTCTAAAGAAGTAAATCGTTGAATTTGAGGTCTGGTTAACGTCACTATTATTGAGTGATTTGAAACCTAGGTTGATAGATGATAACTGAGACATGTATATTCCACCTCCATTTTCTGTTGCCTTATTTTCAAGAATCATTAATGTGCTGTTACTGTGCAAGACTAGGTGAGAGTGGCGACCGAGATAAATCCCACCTCCATCACCTGATAGTGCATAGGGGTCAACGCCGAAATGAATATCACCTGATGCAGTGTTGTTGGTAATGATCACACTTGCTCCACTCTCTACAAAACACCTTGCACCAAGATCAAGATAAATTGCTCCTCCCTGTTCTGCTTGATTGTCAGCAAAGGTACAGACTTCACTAAAAGTGATTAACATTTCACCACTGGAGCAAATTGCTCCACCTTCATATTTTTCACTGTTGCTCTTAAATTCGCTGCCACGAATATGGATAATGGTTCTCCATGACTTTAGTACACATGCTTCATTGTTGTTGAAAACTGAGTTAACTATATTCACTTTGCCGAAGCTCAGGTCCATGGCTGAACCATGATTGTATTTAAATGTACAATTATCAGTGTTAATAACTGAATTTTCTGCCTCTAAGCTATGAGCTACTTCATTACTGATAAATTTTGTGTCACAAATCGATACTGCATCTGAGTTGTACACACCTATTATAGAGCTAATTGCAAGGACAGAGCTTCGATGATTATTCCTGAATTCACAGCCAGTAATTATCGAAGTGCTCGCCATTGCTGTTATTGATCCCAAGTCATAGTATACTGAATTTCTTACAGTGATCAACTCGTCACAGATATTATTAACAAAGGTACTATTGACAATTGTAACATTGCAGTCAATAAATTTGAGGATTTTGGATGAACGATAAACTCTAATATTATTGAATGTACTTTGTGTTATGGAAATATTGCTGCTTGCGGCATTGATCATACCAGTATCTACATTATTCTCAAATGTACACTTCACTAGTACCAGGCTACTTGCCGTTATTGTAAACAGCTTACTGTCAATGCATTCAAAGAATCTCAAATTCTTTACGTGGACATGCTGAACAGTATCAAAGATAAATCTAGGCTCTGAATCATTTTCACAAGTTATGCCTGCTCTTAAAGGATCGATAGATATCATAGAGAAATTGACAACGCCTGCGATATTGACCTTTGAATGTATGACATGATTTCCTGGTTGAAATAGTAGCAAAGTGTTTGATTCTATATACTGGCTTACATTAGTTGCAAACGAAGAGAGAGTGAGGCAAGATTCAACAGGACAGTCATGACTTGGAGATGGTACAATGTGGTACACAGCACAGCTGATAGATCCAATCCAGAAATGGATCAGAAATAAGGATAAATGGATCATTGCAGAACTCTTCACTGTGAATGCTAGTGATCAGACTGTATACGTAGCTAAACTAGAATGTGAATTTTCTTGCGCTGATTAGAGCTAAGCTTGCGTTTTATTTGCATAAACACAGTAAGTCAGTGTTACTATGCATCACATGCACTGTACAGCACCCACAGTAGGCAATATTGACTACAGTATAATGGCAGCTATGTTATGGTATTAGCTGTGCATGACATACATACATAATGAAACTACTTGCTACACTATTTTGGAATCCATAATATTATGTATATCCATTATGGAGACTTGCTAATGTAAACTGCAAAGTTAGAATCCATAATACGTAATATTTATGGATTCTAACTTTATTATTATGGATTCTAACTTTGCAGTTTACATTAGCAAGTCTCCATATATACACCCCCACACACATGCACACACGTTGCAAAATGCAAAATCTAAACAACATGCGAGATTTAGTTTCAATATGATCTGCCTATACACAATAAAATATATTTTGAATATATAACAGTATTACAGTTATTGCAATTATACACTACCATCAATGGAGGCCTTCGAATTCATATTCAATATTCGCTCTTGTCAAAATCATGCACTCAGATCCTCAGCTTCCATTCATATCTTAATTGAAATTGTGTAGCATGTACACAAGTACAACATTTGAAGGTCAAAGAAAAGTGTACGCAGTGTATGTATTGACAATAATATTACAGTTATGATTACCATAATAATATTATTGGTGACAATCAGTGTGTTTTTTCTTGTGAAAAAGTGCAATAAGTAGTTTTAGGGGATGAGGGAATGTTAGTGTTTCGTTTCGTGACTGTATGAGTTTCATAAACCAATGACAGCTGTAATATTCTTAAGCTTATTAATGTGAAAAATCTTGTTCCCTTATTAGCTATAGTTAGTTCTTCCTCTTTCATCGTCCGAGCTGGATATGACCCATTAAGCATCATCTTGTGGTGTGCTCCCAACGTTCTTGATGCTGGAGAGCACAGTACGAGCAGAGTTCATGACCATGTAGCTTTCATCCCCAGCTGGTTCTGCTGAGTCAGCAGCAGCAGTAGCTGTTGTATGGCTTGGCACAGGTACACTGGGGGCTTCTGTATTGTGACCGCCACAGCCAGGATCACTTCCACCAAGATTGATGGTAAGGTGGAACTTGTTGCGTTCTTGACCATTCTTCTTAAGCGCCATCATCCTGAGAGAGAAAGTACACATGTATATAAAATTAATGCACCATAATTATACCCAATTAGCTAAGTCTAGGCCTAAATATCAATCACATATAGCCTAGATATGTATGTAGGCTTGCACTATGGTTACTACCTTGGGGTGGACAGGGATATACTGTTACAGTATAACCTGGAAGGGCTTTCTCCGTCGATATTATCGGTGATGGTGGCGTTGTGGGCAAAGGACTGGCTTCTGAACTGGGGCAGCTGAACGGGCTGATCCACATAGCGAGTCACATCAACATCGTCACTGTGGACTGACTTCATCACACTACTAGAACCTTGGTGTGTTTCGTTTAACCTTGGAGGTGCCACGACTGGCAGTGTTTCATATTGTGGTTTGATACTGTCATAGACGGGACCACCATCTCCATCACCATCGTAGATAGGATTGAGCACCATTGATGCATGGATCCTCTTTTTTGATTCCTTAGATATTTGCACTGTTATGAATTGAAGCATAGTAAGCATTATAGCCATAGAGTACAATGTATGATTTTGAGCTATTTAGACAATTCCCCACGGGATTTAATTCCATTATGATCCTCACCCCTTCAATTAAGTCTAAGATAATATAGCTACATTTACTGTAACTACTGAATCCACATCTGGCTCAACAGATATCTATAAATATGAAGTAAATGCCCCCGCCCCCCCCCCCCCCCCCCACCACCCACCCCCAGTTCCTATACTTCCAGGTGCCTGTGTAAATATTATTGTCTAACACTACTGTAACAGTACTCTACGTGGAATGTGGGTTCCATGTACTAAGCTTCCTCACCAGTTCGTATACGCCTCTGTCGGATGTAGAAGATGATTATCACAATAGCCGAGGCCAGGAGGGTGACTACTGCTATGGTAAGAGAGACACCAGTTGCTGCCTTATACATGGCTTCTGAATCAGTGTTTCCATCTGTACCATCAAAAAAAGGACATGTCATAACACCATGATATTAAAGCATAAGTGCCGTAATATAGTTGGAAATTTTTGCTGGGAGAACGTTTTCACCAGTTTTCTCACTTGTTTTTATTCAAACTTTTTGTCCAATCTTTACTATATTGATAGAAATTTATGTATTTCCAAAATACAGACTAGAGGTAGCTGGGATTGGAGAATTTTTTGTCCACTTAAAATTTTCAGCTAGTGTATTATAGTTTATAAACTGGCATAGTGTGTCATTCATGAGGCAAAACTTACTCGTGTTTGCTATAGAGTGTGTATTTGCATTCCAGTTCTTAAGTGATGTAT
This sequence comes from Cliona cf. orientalis, assembly GCA_963930775.1. Taxonomy (NCBI): domain Eukaryota; kingdom Metazoa; phylum Porifera; class Demospongiae; order Clionaida; family Clionaidae; genus Cliona; species Cliona cf. orientalis. The sequence continues at coordinate 1,928,091 of OZ005691.1, read as the reverse complement.
CTGGATTGTTTGAACAATAGCAGCATGAGTTCATACACAATGCATTAACAGCAAGGGTAAGCATACATGAATTGTATCCTCATCCCTAGCCCAGACACCCCGACCTTTTCAACTGCACACGAGAAAAGGTCGGCCGGGGTGCCTGATCTGGCCTGGGGACGAGGCTACATAATTGAACAATTGCAAGCCTCAGTTGTACTACAGTTCTTGCATACACTCCAAATTAACAAACCACATGCAAGTACTCCGTAACATTTTTTCCATAATTATGCACACATGCATATGCTCATGCGCACACATACGACATGTGCACATTCATTAATATCGATCCCGAGGCCATGCCATCAATGGCCTCGTGTCTGGCACACGCAGGAAGCTGCTTTTACTATAGATATCCCCAGGGAAAAAGACCCAGGTGTACTTGTTTATATTAAACTAGCGTAATAAAATTAACATGGATGAGTCAGCACTGATCAAAGCCAATGCCACATTAGAGTGAAAGGTGAGGTACCTGATAGCAACCATAACAGTACGATTAAGTGGCAGGACATGATTCTGATAATAATTAAGTTGAAACTTGAAAGCAAAGGAACATGCACAATCAATCACACACAGAAATTGTTTTCCCGAGCAAAGGCCTGCATGCCTACTCTTTAGTATTACTATGGGTGACATCTGTAATGCTCATTATGACATTGTATGAGATGTATTGAAGTAATAGCTATTGTACTGTATTATAAGCCTTACTGAAGTGGTATTTATTGGAGAGAGTGACTTCTGAGTACAAGTGAGCCTGGGCTGTCAGTGAATAGAAGTGGTTTCTTTTCAGATCAGAGATGGGAATATCTAGCTTCACAGCGGCTGATCCAGTGTGAGGAAAGGGACCAAGTCGCTTGATAGTAGCATCACGCCCATCTTCAATGAGTAGAGTATAGTTAAAGGTACACGTTGAGTTTGGTAGCTGTATGGGAAATACAGTATTAAAGGAGTCAATATTCCCACCTATGACCACTAACATAATTCATTCTGACAGAAATCTAGAGCTATAGCGCATCACTGTGCCTAACATAAAATTTAAAGAGTGCATACAGTACAACAGTTGTGTACAAGAACTCAGAAATCAATTGCTACTAAGCAGGAAATAATTAGCCATCGTCTAGCCACATGCAAGCACCTGGAATCAGCAGACAGCGAACTGGTGACTTGGCACTAGCCCCACCCACTCGCACATCAGCATTACTGGTAATGGTCGTCAATGAGCTGGGCTGCTCTATTTAATAACGCACGCGGTTGGCTTTTGCGGTGGGCCAGGCATGCAAACAGAGGTCATGGACTACTTTGAAGTTCTTGTCGCTGGAGTCATTTCTCTATGGTCTGCAGCTGCCTGGCTGGGAATTGCATGTATGGAACCCTGCCAGTGCAACCAGACTAATTGACTACTATTGCCACAGTGAAGATGATATCAGAAGCCATAATAAATTATTATAATTATTATAGTAATTCCATGCAGGTGTGAGCACATGATCAGCTGCTTGTATTGTGAGCATGCACAATGCATTAATGAGACTTAAGAGGTATATAATATTATGATAGCACTAGTAACAATATTAATATCAGCTATACATTATTTGCTTGGGTTGCAAGTTAAGGGGGGCATAGTAAACAAATTAATTAGCCATGAATAAACAAAGATTCTTTTCGGACAACTTAACTGTTCGGTAAAACTTGCCGACGTTTCGACTAGATGCTCTAGTCATCCTCGGGCCCTGAGGATGACTAGAGCATCTAGTCGAAATGTCGGCAAGTTTTACCGAACAGTTATATAAGTTATCCGAAAAGAATCTTCGTTTATTCATGCAGAGCAACTGAGAATGATGTCACTTAATTAGCCTTGTTCTCAAGACATGGCAGACTCAGCGTGTTTTAATAAAATCCCTGGCCCTATGCTCTCATAGTCATGTGCATGATATTTTAGGAAAGTAGCTCTGATATTATAGCATGAATACCTGAAGATAGACTTCCAGGAGTGCTGGTGTTCCATCTGACTTGTAGAGAACACTTCCGTTGATTGCTAATGGAGGGAACACCATTCTGGGAGAAGCTATATAATTGTTATACAAGTGCAGTATAGTGCATCAATTAACCAGGCATATTATTAAATTTTATTGAGTGGCATTGCTTACAATAGGTTATGTTAAAGGTTTGAAATGCAGACCCAGATGAACTGATGGCTGTGATATAGAAGGTAAAAGAAGTGCAAGATAGACTTGGCTGTGTATATGACACCAAAGGGTCACTGAAGGTGCTGTTGATCCTTTCAGAGTAGACACTTCCATCGCTCTCAAGCACGAGAGATACATTGTAGTATTCAATAGCTTGACCTGGCCACAGAAATGGTGGAGACCACTGGACTTCCACGTATCCATTATTCTTTACAAGCACTAAGTTATTCGATAATGGAGAGCCTGTATGCATGTGAAATGCAAATTTATAACTAAATTCATAGAACAACAGTTTAATAATCATACTTGTGATCACAAGCAGTTTGACATTTCTGCTGTAACTTCTACAGCCTTCACCACCACTGGAATCAAATTCACAAGATATTGTAGAGTTGTTGACAACTTCCGATGCATTAACTCTTAATGTTATGAGAGTTTCACTGTCAGAGTGCTGCATCGGCGGAAACATGAATCCTTTCTCGATGAACTGGTCTGCAGGATCCGTATAACTGCCATTAATAATCCAAAATCCTGAGCATGATACGCAGCGGGCTTTACACATAAAGATGCCTATTTCGTTAATAGGCACCAGCAAGGAGGAAGGGTGGGACACAATTTCAACTCCAACTGAATAAAATAAAAGTAAAATTAATGATATACAATTGATCAAATTATTGGTCTAATAGCTAGCTACAATAATATTACTAGCCTGGATGCTCACTTGCCAAATCTGTTGACAAAACCAAGAGAAGAATCTGAAATCCGTTCATGTTGAAGATGTGTAGAGCAGGATAGTTTTCAGCGCTACTGAAAACATCACCGTAGTGTAGTGCAAATTTATCGTCGTCTTCGCATGCTATAAAGTATTCAGTCATGAAGCTAGCATGAACTGAAGCCACCACAGAACGTGCATTGCATGCGATCGTAATTGTTGAGCATGCAATGCATGTGCGCATGCGCACCCAGACTATATTATGACTATAGTGACGCCCACCTAGGTAGTCACGGTTGTTATGGCGCCATGCATACCGCATATTGAAGTGTGACCACAAAGCACTCTGCAGATCTGGCTTTTATAATAAAGGTGACCTTTAAAGATCTGACTACTCACTCTCTGAGCAACAATAATACATCTTCCCCTGTCCCAAGCCACATCACATCCCACTACTGCCGATTGTCAGATCTATGCACATGTACTGACATACTTATTTCTAGCCGTCCTATATAAATAGATCTATTAATAGTATACATGTATATAGAAAAAAGGTACCGGTAAGTTGAGCGCTTTGAAGAGCTCACTGAACCCTCATTCCCAAGCTTAAGTTCACCTCTAATTATATAGACTAATATTAATTATGCAGTTAGATCTATCTACAATTTGTGAGCAGCTGCAAGAGCTTGAAGGGACCATTTTGTTTTTGTTTGTATTATGTAGCTTATTGTTTGATGATTACCATACAATTTGTATGGTAATGTACTGAAACTCACTCTGTTTGTACCCACATACTTTAATACAAGCACAGGTACCCCACAGTACTCACTACTACATTAATTCTATCATGATAACTACCTGGAACTATCCTTTCAAAATCACGTTTTGGCTTGCTTGCACGGTATAATATACGTAGTCTCGTGGGGTACATACGTACGTATGTACAAAATTTGCGTTTTGGCGCCAGGTTCAACTGTATGGCGCGCTTTTTGTAACATAAAAATACCACTGTATAATAAAATAATAGGCATGCGCAGTCGTGGCCACGCATGCTCAGTAAGTAATCACTTACCTGGCCTTGACGAAATTACGCTATGCGTTACAATGGACCCCACCATTGATTCAGATTCTGATGCTTCTGCCCAAGGAGATAGTATCGCGGTGACAGAGTGGAAAGAGCTATTTGAAGAAATCTCTCGATTATTGTGTGACTGTGAAAGGAATGCAGAAGAGGTGGCTAACCAAGGGAGGGCTGAATACATATATGAGCAACTAAAGAATACTGTTTTGACAGTGAGACGATTGTATGCTTCCGGCGTGCTGGACTATTTCTGTGATAATCCCGTGTGTGAGACAACAAGTGATTTAATTGACAAGCTCAGCACCCTTGAAGAGCAACTACTGACAGTTGAGCTACCATACTGGCAACAAAAAGTGGACCTATATACTTCCACTATCAATGAATTATTCACGGAACATTGTCCCATAACCTTAAGACTAGATTGATCCTGTCTTAATAGCAGCTGCATTCTGGATTAATTTTGTCACAACCACTTTAACAGTAAAATTAATTACTAATGTTAATAGCAGCAGCATAGTGGCTGAAATTTGGTGTTTAATCTCATGCAGACCATTGCACCAAATCCAAACCTTCTACTATCTACGATTACTTGATCAGACATACATGACATAGGCATAGGCACCTGCAGCTGAGGGTATACTATATAGCTGAAATAGGTCAGGCTCGACACAATAGCACTTGCCTCTCTCCAATTGCTCCACCAAGCTACCTACAGGAGGCTAAACTAAGCCTTTTGTGTGCTATTTATGGGATCAAAGGCTAGTCCAGTATTCCAGTCCAGTGAATAGCTAGAGATTGCCATGAAACAAAGGCATTGACCTGTACCAATATAATTACCACTGAGTACACATAATATATGCTCATGCTCTCACACACACAAGTCACCAATACCATGTCACCTGTTTACACCACTCTAGAATTCAGACATGAGCTTGAGAACGACCTTTGAGTTTTTGTACCATGCAAGTTTCATAACTTAAGATGGTTATGTTGTTCTCACATATAATATTCTATCATACGTACGTATTTCCAGTTTGTCCCCATTAGAGGAATTAGGTGTAACATGACAGAACCTAGTAATTACATTATAGGGGGATCATGCATGTCGATGAAGCTGAATAATATATCCATGACATAACAATAATGTGATGATTTTATAGTAATGTCACAATTAATCCCTGCATAGTATACAGTATTATTATTATCGTAGTGCTTAGTTATGCTGATCCATGACTCAGAGATTATTTGCTCTTGGTGGTGAGCAGCTGATCTTAAGCATGCTTGCTTAAGCCACTAGCATGAGATGTAGAAAAGCCAAAACACTATTATTATAATCCTTACAATGTACTATACTGCTACAGGTCTCATTTCTTATAACTTGAGCCACATAATTTAGCCGAATCAGTGGCTTAGATCATGCCAACATCAGTATGTGGCATAGATCGATCCTATAAGCTGTGCTAAGCTGTCTCGAGAGAAGCTAAGTGTAAATGGAGTTTATATACATGCAGCTACCAAAATTAATGATTGTGTATGACAGTTCACAAACTTGAGCTAGCTTTTGAGATTGGTTTGGACAAAGTTTGATACATACTAATAATATTATAAGTATGAACGATTTTAATGCACCATAGAGGGTGCCTGGTGTGCATATGTATTACTGTATCCATGCAGTAAATGTATGAGACTGAACTTGACACATTTCAAGATTAATTTTGGTACATTTTGGGATTCTCATCTCTGATCCATGAAGCTCCAATTGAACCTCATGCAAACTGCACCTTCGCATAGGTTGTTACTAGTCGTGTCCCCGACTTGAGTTTAGTGGCAAGGTGTGCCTTCCTTCAGAGCTATACAATTGGGAGCCAAATACCTATAGCCTACTGACAGTGAATGTGCATGCTTGTACAGTTCACACATAATGTGCACACATCCATGGGACATTATACTATCATTATTAATGTTCACTCAACATGTACACAAAATTAAATTTGGATATAGCTAGCTACAAGAACACAATGTCATAATATTATATACATGACAGGATCGATTATAGCTACACTGAAGTGTGGTAATAAATATTATTAGCTAGCTATAGTGCACACACACACACACAAGTTTGAAAAAGAAAACAAGAATGGGTGATACTGTCAACTAGAATTGGCAAGTGATGAGGTGCACAATATGGAAACATTAGTCAATTATAGCTATTGGAGAATTCTCCCTTCATTCGGGATTCAATGATCCATTCGCAAAAATTGTCAACATCATGTATTGACATAGAAACAAACTTTTGGCCATATTTATTATGTACTGGAAAATATTTCTTCTCTGTTTTCATATAATACTCCAGAAGCTCTTTATTAGGCAACTCAACATCTCCCGAGGTGAAGTTGGTGCTTTTGAAAGAATAGAATTGGTCCATTTCATCCATAGTCACTTCTGTGAAATCACCATGTTCCTTTAATCTTGAGAAACCACTCTCTTGTCGCCACTTCAGCCACTGATAAACTTGGAAGTCATTGTGCAGTAATGTAGCTCCCTTCAACTTGATTTCCTCCATTTCTTGGTCCATCTGAGAACAACAGAGTATAATATATGTACAGCAAAATACTGAAATAATCATTTGCATAATACAGTGGAACCCCGCTTAGCGAACACCCCTCAACGGTGGACACCTGCGATATAACGAACAATTCTGAATGTCCGGATTGTATTCCCACAGACTTCAATACATTCAAACCCCCTCAACAGTGGACACCCCGCTATTCCGTATAACGGACACTTACGTGGCTATTTTGGTCCCGCTCGAGCCTGCGTACGCGTAATAGTGAACAACCTTGCATAACGGACAGTTAGGCCACACCCACCATTAAAATTGGTCGGTTTTAGTGACACTAACTACAGTAAAGCCTAAATATGATGTCTCATATTCTTGTTTAGAAGCTGTCAGTTGCCACGCGGACAGATCTCTCATCAATAGCGACGGTCTTCATCGTCGTCCAAAGTAATGCTTTATTATAGCTGGCCACGATTGTAGGAGGGGCATGGTCAACCACTTACCCCTGAGCTAACACTACAACGGATAAAATTTTTGGTCCCAGTGGCGTCCGCTTTAGAGGGGTTCCACTGTATAGCTAATGTCAATATACCAGAGCTATCAAGTTAACTATAGGTACTTAAGCACTCACACTCACACTATATGCACATGCAGTGTCTAGGGTGTCTGGTATAGGAGCCTGTTGGTCACAATTTTCATGGAATGATCACTGACACACCATAATTATGCAATGTACTATATTTACTGACTCTGCAAATGCACTCTAATTAGAATATGTACCCCTGCAACCTCCGGCTAGGCTCTGGGTATTTAGAATCTAGTAATATTTATTATATGTAGAGGGGTTACTGCACCCACAGTGAACACAAAACCTCAGCACCAATGGTGTGAATAGCATAATAGCTACTCAACTAAGGATGGAAGGGAATAATATAGTAGCTACATAGCTAGCTATTATGCATAGCATAATAATATATTATAGTTATAGCTATGTAGCTAGCTACATGTACATTGATAAACATCGGGATACAATCCCTTGCACCATAGTATAGCCGGAAAATTTGGTGGGAATTAAATTTGGCGGTTTGGCACTATAACCACCAAATTAAAATCTGTCAAAATTAATTCCTATTCACATATTATATACCATCGTATGGTGGTGATCCTGTACCGAATCGCCAAATTTAAATCCACTAAATATTCTTGCAATAGCGATTTGGGGCTCAACCGCCAAATTTAATTCCCGCTAATATTTCCGGCTATACGGTAATTACCACATTCCTCGGTAGCTATTATAATTTCATATTAATTAATACCGTATAGCCGTACTGTTTCAGACGGTAGAGCTGCTGCCTCCAGTCTCGCCATTTTTCTATGGTATCCTTCTTCTGTTAAGTCACCTACAATAAAAGTGAACTACACATGATCGACTCTGAGACAAGAGATTTATTTATCCCAAGAATGTCATGTGATTACGCCTATGCTTCCGTGATATGATTGGCCACATAGGATTTTATAGGGACACAGTACAGCCACTCCTCCAAACCATGGATCACAAAAATACATAATATGCACGCCACACCAACACAATTATGGGGTAATGGCACATTTCTGCACAATTGTATAGCTGTCATATCATAATCATGAATACGGTAAAGGTACATATTTCTGCGCGTGAATAAATTATGCGAATCGGTCAAAACAGGCCTCTTGAAAAATTTACGTGATTCTTATTTATGTGTTTAAACGTTGCATGCATTACAAACATATGGCGCAATAATATTTATGCAAATACAAATTTATGCGATTGCCGCTTGACTCGCATAATTCTCATAAATAAAACTCGCGCAGAAAGATGTCACTTTACGGTAGTATAATATAAATTTTTGTAGTATTAGCTAGCTAGGTGTATAAATTCTTTTGGAGGCCTGGGTGTTCTGTGTGTGTGTGTGAGAGAGAGAGAGAGAGAGAGAAAAAAAACAATAATATTATAAAAATTCTAACAATATATCATAGTGTCCCTGGCAAGCGCCCATGTACCTCATTTCAAGGGGCCACTTTAGCAACTTCTATACAAACGTATGAAATTTAGGTAAGTGCCCATACGGCCCAAAATTGCGATTTATGTTTAAGTGCCCATGGGCGCTTACCCGGGACACTGCCATAATAATGTACCAAACTAAATACATGCACAGCTATTGCCGGCAATGTCAGCAGCTGATAGAAACTATCCCAGCCGTTCATATGGTCCCCGTGCATGTGCCCTCTAGAGGGGGGGGGGGGGGGGGGGGCATATGAACAGCTGGGATGGTTTAAAGATGAGCATAGTTGGATCTGCGAGGCTACAAGTATCCAACTATGCTACTCTTATGTACACCCTAATAATAATATTATCAGCAGATACAGATATTATCTTCATTGGCTTGACAATGCAATTTCCCACACATAAAATTATCATCAAAACCAATGCAGCTGGTAAACACTTGCATATTCATAAATTATAGGACACCATCCTACAAGCACTGTACGCATTAACAACCAATCCTCCCAAGGTAAGACCTATTCAGCCACTAAGACTTCATACAGGATAGCCAAATGCCTTGATTTATGGCAACCTTGTCCTTGGGCTACGCCTTAAGATTACGGTCAGTTTACTGCATAAATCAGAGGCAACTAAGGTCAGAGTCACAAATGGATTGAAATAGAAGTAGTTGCTATGGAGTTTGTCTAGCTTAAGTAATTAAATTGCCCTATAAATAACGTTACAACTAGCTTAATAAGTAACGAAAACCTCATAAATTAGGATGATATTCTACCTCAGTGTTTATTCCCTGAATACGTAGTGGGAAACAAGCCATCACTCAAAACCCATATACGTCCCACAGAATCATTGACAAACAATATCAACTCACTTTTTCATTCTTTTTATCCCTGTCAAGCGTTCTCCAATGCAAATCTGCACAAATCAATAACAAACTTTGAATCCATAATGTCATCTAGTTTTTTAAGGTAGACTACTCCACTTTTTGGCTAAAATGCAAGATTAATAGCTACATCCAGCTTACCGACATAACTTCATCCTGGGCAGTCAATAGTGCAGGATAAAAAACAGCCACTTCATCACAATCCCCTCTTGAGCCATCATACACACAGTGCCTGAAAGCAGCTGCCCATTCAACTGACCCTTCTTTAGCACGAGAGATAATCAAAAGCTTACTTCTATCAATAAGCATTTGTATTATGTAAGCACAATTAATGCTCTAGCAGCTTCATCATAAACACCAGATAAAAATCAGCCGTTATTTTGTGCCCTCACAGCAAGCAGCAGCGCATGCATGTAGAATGTATGGGCATTTTGTATACGTATATTATTATGGCAACACGATGACATCACATGGTTTGGAGGAACAACTGGGTAGTGTGACCCTTTTCACCAGACTCTTTCAGGGTCTCCTTTTGCATAGGAGGGGCTGGCGTACAAGATTCGTGGGTGAAATACATCATTTGCCTTTGGTTTGGGATAAACTATCCAAGTATTAAAGTGTACTGATCATATCCTCTTCATAGTCCCTTTTCAAAATTTCCTTTTCCAATCTGAGCTTTCTCTTTCTGTACCCACTTTCAGTCAGCTCTCCTAGTAGAAGTTAAAACTATGTAAGACAATATCCCAGAAAGTTTCCACGGCGTTATTACTAAGAAGTGCCATTTTACCTGCCCTGTATTCCTCCTCCACTTCATTTAATTTCACTTCCAAATCCGACATCCCTACGTTTGGAAGATTTACAGAACAGCTACTAGAGCCACCGTGTATTAAAACTGTGTGCGGCCAACACTGCACTATACAACGCTGGAAACAGCGAGCCTAGCGAGCACGAAAACTCGTACGTACACATATATGCATATTATATTAAATACGTACGTACCACGTGTAAAACGTGCAGCGGCATAGCTATGGGTGCGCGCGCAGAATCATGCGCATGCCCATTCTAAATTTGTAAGTGGTATTTTTATGTTACTAAAAGCGCGCCATAGTTACCCCGCGCGCATGCGCAAGGGGTAATGTGATCGGTTTTGTCTGTCGTCTGTCGTCTGTCGTTAGCACAAAAATCGCCAGATCTGGAGATCTAGGCATCTGAGCGACTCATAAATGCAACGTATCCGTAAATATCGCCGAAAAACTGGCTTCAGTATGCTTCGAATCGTTTGGCAAGGCCCACGAGCGTTGCAAATACTGCGTTTTGTTGGCCACGCCTATATGTACACTACCCACCATGTGCTCTCTGCTCATGCGCACAACCCGACACAATGTGTCGGTAAAGGTCGTCAACAGGCTGCGAGCTCTCTGACCACAGATATATGCTCTGACATCAACGCTGCAGCGCGCGGGGTATGTGCTCTATAGAGCTCTAGTTGTACATGTTGTCGTTGTCGTCGTTGTCGTCGGCATGAAAATCGCCAGATCTCGCGTTCTAGGCATCTGTGCGTGCTGTAAGCATAACCAATCGGTAGATATCGGTGAAAAACTGGTTTGTACACGCTTCGAATTGCTCAAAAAGGCTTAGTAGTGCTACAAATCATGCATTTTCTGTTCAGCATACCTGTGGTTTATCGACCACACCCACTCTTTTAATATCCTGCTGCGACTGCGCATGCTCAAGCTCAGTGTTGAAAAGGGTCATCAAGTCATGAAATAGCTAGGCCTCAGAGTGTTGCAATACTACGCTATATATAGTGGCGCGCGGGGTACGTGCTCTACAGAGCTCTAGTAATAATAATTATTACTGTGTTATGTTTCATTACGTAATAATTATTATGCATAATAATTATGATTAATATTAATTTTACTCTAGTAGCTTCCTCCTTTGTCACTAAACAATCTTAAACATGACCATGACTTGCAATAATATAATTATTGGTCCCACGACATGCATGCACATGTGCTGCATTGTTTCATTAAGTCATATATGTACAACACCTCATAATTAGCTAGCTAATATCCGGTTCAGTTACTGTATGTCTCACAAGACTGGTGTTGTTAATTAAATTTTTATGTTCATAATGAGAGTGTGAATTACAACACTATAAGACAGTTCCCAGACAATAGTAAACCACTTCAAAGAGTCTAGATATTGAGCACATCTTTGACAAGATTTAGTATTCAGACAGTAACAAAGCCAATTAATTAGTATACTAGTTGTTCCTAAATTCAGTTTCTGTGTGAAATTTCCATCCTTTGTCTGGCAAATTAAAAGCTAGATCCTAATTCATTAGCGTGAAAGAGAAGGGTCTAGCAAATTAATGGTCAGTTTTAGGAGTAGAATTATTATTGTACACAATAGCCGTGCATTAGCTATACAATAGCATGCATGGCAGTTGAATAGTTAGTAACTTTAATTAACTCATCACGTGCGTACATGCAAGCATTTGCAACTTGCTATCTATCTGTACTAGTGAAACCAGACTTTTATAATAATTTTTAAATGGATCAATAATCTAAATGCGGAGTACAAGTCAGGTACAAATTGCCACTGTACTCCTGCACAGCTGCAATGTCTTGCATGAGCAATATTTCTGAATGGATGAATAAATGTGTACTCAATGGAGGGTACAAGGTTGTACAACTTGCTATAATATAATATTGTACTAAACCATGAATGTCATATGGGAGATTTTGAGTGGACCAATAGTAGTCTAGACCCTTCTCTTTTATCTCATCAAGCCATGGCATGCATGCAGCTGAGGCTAGAGGAGAGCTTGAATCAAAGAGCTATAATATAATGGTTATATAAATTCTAGGGTCTATATACCAATAGCCAGATCTAGTGGGTAGCACTGTACAGTACTTATAACAGCTACTGTGACACAATATATTATTATTCTTGTGTTGGGTGCATAATAATCCATGCTCACTACATAAACACTCTACTTGTAATGAACATTCTTTGAATAGTCATCACACGTAGAGAGATCTTTAAATTTAATTACGTTGAGCATTGTTCACGCCCACTGCATAGGATAACCACTATACAATCATGTTATTCTAAAATTAATCAAGGACTCAGCCAACATAGTGCCATCCTATGGACCCTGTATGGAATAATATTTGGAATGCTGCAATAAGTTATATAATGTTATGAAATTTACACTATCGCTACATCTGGCAATACTATCGGAACAAAATTTCATGGTTATATGAATATTATTATGTATAGAGCACAGACACACACATTGTTCATGAATACCCAAGTTGATTGTCAATTAATCTATGGATTGCAATGGTGTAGCTACTAAATAAACAATCCTTATATTATCAAAATCATGACCAAATAATCTGAAGCACCTGGCTACATATTTAGATCAGATTGATAATAATACTTTATCTTAGCCTCAATCCTCCCCCAGGCTCCCGATCGCGATTAGGCTTCTCATCATTGTTTGAAAAGACAGGGAAGCTTAGCCTGCAGCTGAGAGTGACCTTCAATTATTACAATGCCATGTAGATTTACATGTAAATACACAAACATTGAAGTGCAACCAAAATATTGAAGATTAAAAAAATTAATCAAGACTTAGTGTGATAGGCATACTATGGACTGTTAATTTCCACTGTAATTTTGCTGTTTCAAAAAAATTGATCATTAAACAGATGATAAGGACAAGACAAGAACAGCACATACCAAGAGCGAATAATAATATGCTTGTTTGATAGATAGGCTTTGGGATGACGATGTACTTATTATTTCATTAGCAACATTAACGACACTGGTATGTGATGTGGGCGAATCACTCGCTGTAGTGGTTGTTTCAGGTACAACAGCATCCGTTGTACTGTCAACCAAAAAGAGACATACCTCACTGCGAATAGAAGCTGTGCTTGGAATGAATATTTCACAGAAGATGTACTCGGTGAAATTTACAGACTGATTGACAAAAATCATGAAAGTAATGTTAACAGTTTGTACAGGGCCATCGTCATCACAATCTCCTCTGACAGCAGACACACTGTAGCTAGAGAAGTTCTCATTTGGCTCCGACTGGTTTGCTCTGGGATAGAGCAAAAGCGTTTCACTACGAACACCAACTTCTGCACGCCATCCATTCGGTTGGCATCTTGTATCTTGTATTTGCCAGATTATTTGGACGGGGACATTGCGTTGGATTTCGACAGTTTCATTTGGCTTGATACTGAAGGATACATGTGGCCCATTCTGTGCATGTGTCCCTACATGAATAGTTAAGTTAACGGGGTCACTACTATTAATTTTGTCAGATTGCAACTGATAAGGCAGCATGCGCATATGCAGTGCGGGGGAGGGGCGGGGTGGACTAGGGGTGGGGTGGGGGTGTGAGGTGGGCCCTGGGCTTATCAACATGCTATATACATGTGGCTATTTTGATCCGTATCATGCAATCAGTATAAAAATAGACCTACCTCTTACGCACAGAATCAGCAGTAAGCTGAACAGAGTAAATCTGTGGCGGTAGATTGTTGATACAACCACAGACATTTTCAGGGTCAAATCTTGGAATCACCGTAGCCAAGGTGCTGAGAGACTCGGATGTCCCTGACTGGCGGCGACGGGGTTGATATTAAAATTATAGATGTAGAGAACGTCGCTGCTATTTTACCATTAATATAAATAGCTGACCAGCGGACGATCACTATCAATCCGATCGGCGGCGAAATGTGGTTTGCTAGTACTCGGGCTCGCCCACTTTAGAGAGCGTTGCTGCTAATTTTCTCTTTGATAGTTAACCACTTTAGCGACGAAATTTGGTTTATCGCTGGCCCTGCACACTCTCGTAAACAACTGTAACATAGATCTATACAGTACAGACTGTGCAGTCCAATTATTACAATCTATGACGTATTTGACTATAGCCCTAGCTATTAGCTTAATTAGGTACATGCATGTGACATTGTGTACAAACCGCACCGATAAATGACAGGAAGTAGGATCATAGTACCGTATACTTTCTAATATAGGCGCCCCCAAAAAATAATTACAGATCGTGCAGGCGCCTCCAATTAGAACCGAAAAATTCAAGAGCAGGTCAAAGGGCGCCTAAATTAGGGAGGCGCCTAAGAGCTGCAATTAGAACGGTTCTGGAAGTTTTGCCAGAGCACAAGCGCTATCACTAATCGGTCCTATTTAGTGGCAGTGAATATCATAGTGGTGAGAACAACAAAAATATGGTTCTAGTTTCAGTTCTTTTTGGAAATTTCACTCTGATCGCTGAATCATTCTCGAGTTGTCGGTACCGTAGCCATCAGAACGATTGTCTCTAACTCCAGAAAGACATCAAAGTAGTCGGTAAGTGCCTATATAAATGTAGGAGACAGCTTAGTTTGACATCTAAACTGCTAGCTCGATAGATCAATCGACGGTACGGTACGGTACCGAGGTATTGCCATGGCATATTCGCGGCGCGTGGCAATACGTTCCAATTAAATAGGCGCCGCCTAAAAATAATTGATGTCCGGAAAGGCGCCTTAAATTAGAACCGAAAAAATTGCGCAGGTCCCAAAGGGCGCCTAAATTAGGGTGGCGCCTATATTAGAACATTTACGGTACCTAGTACCTGTATATTATACGCGCACCGATCATACCCACCGCTTACACAATCAAATAAAATTGAATGGAAGTATACGTACGTATGATAGAATGTGAGAACAACATAACCATCTTAAGTTATGAAACTTGCATGGTACAAAAACTCAAAGGTCGTTCTCAAGCTCATGTCTGAATTCTAGAGTGGTGTAAACAGGTGACATGGTATTGGTGACTTGTGTGTGTGAGAGCATGAGCATATATTATGTGTACTCAGTGGTAATTATATTGGTACTGTAAACCAGGTCAATGCCTTTGTTTCATGGCAATCTCTAGCTATTCACTGGACTGGAATACTGGACTAGCCTTTGATCCCATAAATAGCACACAAAAGGCTTAGTTTAGCCTCCTGTAGGTAGCTTGGTGGAGCAATTGGAGAGAGGCAAGTGCTATTGTGTCGAGCCTGACCTATTTCAGCTATATAGTATACCCTCAGCTGCAGGTGCCTATGCCTATGTCATGTATGTCTGATCGAGTAATCGTAGATAGTAGAAGGTTTGGATTTGGTGCAATGGTCTGCATGAGATTAAACACCAAACTTCAGCCACTATGCTGCTGCTATTAACATTAGTAATTAATTTTACTGTTAAAGTGGTTGTGACAAAATTAATCCAGAATGCAGCTGCTATTAAGACAGGATCAATCTAGTCTTAAGGTTATGGGACAATGTTCCGTGAATAATTCATTGATAGTGGAAGTATATAGGTCCACTTTTTGTTGCCAGTATGGTAGCTCAACTGTCAGTAGTTGCTCTTCAAGGGTGCTGAGCTTGTCAATTAAATCACTTGTTGTCTCACACACGGGATTATCACAGAAATAGTCCAGCACGCCGGAAGCATACAATCGTCTCACTGTCAAAACAGTATTCTTTAGTTGCTCATATATGTATTCAGCCCTCCCTTGGTTAGCCACCTCTTCTGCATTCCTTTCACAGTCACACAATAATCGAGAGATTTCTTCAAATAGCTCTTTCCACTCTGTCACCGCGATACTATCTCCTTGGGCAGAAGCATCAGAATCTGAATCAATGGTGGGGTCCATTGTAACGCATAGCGTAATTTCGTCAAGGCCAGGTAAGTGATTACTTACTGAGCATGCGTGGCCACGACTGCGCATGCCTATTATTTTATTATACAGTGGTATTTTTATGTTACAAAAAGCGCGCCATATACAACAGACAAGACAAACCGATTGCTTTACCCCTTGCGCATGCGCGCGGGGTAATAACCAACCAATTTGCATGCCTCATTAAGTCTTTAGCATGCATGCAACGTCACTTTGCTCAATGACATACTGTCAATAATAAATTTTATTGAACTTGTGCAAGGTAATAAGAGTATTATAGACACACATGCAGACTGATAACAATCATAATTTTGAAGGATAACAAAAGAAGGGGGGAAGAAGAGAGTGCGTGTCAGCATTGACAATAATATTAAACACAGTCATGATATTATTGATCAGCATATCACAGATTTGAAGTGAAAACTATGAAGCTAGGTAAGGGAGCTCGAGGGATAGAGGGAGGGAGGGAGGGAGGAGGGAATCATTTTTATGTAGAGACAAAAACAGTTCACATGGTGACAAGTATTGAGGGGTTTTTCGTTCTTGAAAGAGGGTGGAAGTAGTTCTATATAGGAGATGAGGAGAATGATGGTTGTCATGACGACCGCTTGGCACTCACGTGCTTCTCTACCTTCTTGTGAAAATCTGCAAAAGTGAAAGTATTACATCTTGATAATAATATTCCTACATCGAAACCATGTGCTAAAGCAGTCTAGCTCTAGCCTTGCACCAAAATGGTAAGGGTCGCCAAATTTAAATGTTTACTACTATTATTATAGCACAGCTTACTGTCTGGATTGTTAGTTTCCATGGTGACACCAGGACACGAGTTCCCCAGATGCCCCCGCTTTCCACAGTTGAAGCACATTGCTGGCGGCCCCCCAGAGCCCCCCTGGATGTGACTGATACTCGCTGGGGGGCACACGACTAGCCCCCCACCACCACCACCCCCACCCCCAGGCTGATGATGATGGTGGTAGTGGGTGGGTACAAAGGTCGCCGGGACGATGGTTGCCGTGTTACCGGGAGGCAGTCTGTTCTGCTGTCCGGGAACAGTTCTCATCAACCCGTTGTGAGGTATAGTGACGGGTGGATTGGACGCGTGAATGACCTGATGATGTTGATGCTGATTGCGACCGGTGACGGGAACTCCGATCACAGTGACAGGGTGATTTGGCAGAAGAACTGGTCGCATGATCCAATTGTGACCCCCTCCAGCTCCAACTCCACCGGCCCCCCTACCAGTTGGGACTCCAACAATATTGGGAGCACGGTTCCCCCCAACGTACACCTGCTGAGGTGGTGGAGGGGGAGCTGCCTGGAGGACTGGCGAAGACTGGTTAGCAGACAACTCGGAGGAATTCCGTTTCACTAGTGGAGTGTGAGATTGTTTGTGCTTAGTTGCAGTGTGTGTTGTACTAGAAGAAATAGTGCTAGGTGAAGAAATAGAAGTATTGGAAGCAGAGGTGGGAAGAGGGTGAGAGTGAGATTCAGTGGTGGGGTGCTGACTGTTGCTACTCTTTAAGGAGGAGGAGGAGGGAGGAGTGGGACCTGACGATACGGACGATGGTGGTGACGTAAAAGAGGCGGAGCTTGAGGAAGAGGTAGACGAAGGAGGAGAGTGGAAGGGGCTCGAGTGACCGGGATGGGTCTGGATGGGGATAATATCAGAGAGAGAGTTAGACGAGTGAATCTGGTGGACAGTTCTTGAAGACGAAGAAGGTGTAGACTGACGCTGATGGTGGTGGCTATGCTGATTTTTGTGATGATGGTGGTGCCCTGCTCCTCCTCCGCTATTCGATGAGCTATCCGCGCTGGTGCTGCCATTGGTTGAAGGTGTTGTGTGCTGTCGTGACACATTTACAGGCGTACTACTGCTACCACCACTGCTCGTACTGCCACCAGCAACAGTTCTTCTTCCCGAACCAGCACTGCTACTATTACTGCTGTTGTTGTTAGCGCTGTTGGGTGGTGACATATTGGCCCAATCTGGACGATTGATGTTGGCAGCTTCAACGCTCGATACGGCCTCATCCGCCCAGTTCGAGGAGCAGTTGGACACGTTACCCACCGATTTCCAACTAGACGTCAATTCTTCTCTATCACCTTTACTGCTATTCGAGCCTGTAGCAGCAGTATTAGGCGCATGAACTGGCCCATTCACTTTAGCCGCACCACTCTCAGAGGAAGGTTGTCTCGACGTCGGTTTCTCTTTCTCTCCACTACTTGCTGCCGGATGTCCCCGCACAATGGTAGCCGAACTGCGGCTATTCACTCCTCTCAGAGGATTTTCGGAGCTATCGTTGCCACCAATGCTCGTGTCTTCAGATAGAAAGCTGGAGTCCATTCTACTAGAACTGGAGGTTACTGAGTCGGGTGATATAGGTGATGTGAGAGGAGGTGAAGGGAAGGAAGGGCCGGCTTTGACAATCGCTGAATCCACGACAGCTACTGACGATCTTTCCCCTTTTATTGCAGAGCTCTCGCTCTTGATTGGTTGTCGGCCCTGCTCTGCCACTGCAGACGCCGAGTGAGGGGTGTGGCTTACGGCCGAGTGCCGCGAGGAAGAGGAGGATTGTGAGGGGGTAGGAGTTCTCCGAACTTGTTGCTGCTGGTGGTGGGGGGTGTGGTGGTGGGAGTGGCCTACCATTCCGCCGAGGCTGCAAGTGCTCCCTGTCGGACTCAGTCCCTCGATGCTTGACGAAGGGGTCATCCCCTGCTGCTCCATCAGGAGGGAGGCGGGAAGACTGCACGTTGACGGCTTTCTAATCATTCCGGGAGCGATGGGCATGCCACTGAATCCACCAAAATTGTTACTCCTGCAGTGTGAATGTGAAAAAATCATGATGAAATGACAGTATAAACAATCAATTGCAGTCTTCTTGCAAACAGCTACATTGATACATACATTGTATACAGGTACATAAACTGAGAACTGTGTTATAAATGTACATGTATCTGTAGCTAAACACTGTACAATGGTACACACAAACTTAAAACAACATACACATGTACCTGAGTTCCTCGAGCTTTTTGTGCAGTTTCTTGGCTGCTCCTTCAGTCAGTCCCTTCTCTTTCATCATGTCCACCGTCAGGCTGCACATCTGGACAGAGTTGGTAGAGAGACACGTAAACATACACTCAAAACAGTGAAACCTCACATGCATCTATATGTACAGACCCATGTACATATACACAGTACATGCATGTACATGTACACGCACAAGTATTAAGTACAATGCTTCTCTCTCTCTCCTATATACCTCTTCAAATGTTGTATTCTCAAATTTGGAGTAGTACTTGTGCAGTCTCAAGCTCTTCAGCCAGGCAAGGAGCGTATCACTCTCTGTGGGCATCCGATTGACTGAAACATTGCTACTATGATACGCTCGTCGATTCCCAGCCCTCTTTCCCGGGGGTACCGGAGAGTGCAGTGGCGACATGCGGGGGAACATTTGAGATATTGGACTGTAGGGGGCATACTGCAAGAGTCCGGGGGAAAAAGGTATTCCCCCCGATTGATTTGAAGTCTCAGAGAGTGTCGGAGACGGTGAGATGTTGCTCGAAACGATACTCGAAGTGACGACAGAGGTAGGGCTGGTCTGATTGTGGAGATACGATTTTGCATGTTGTACTGGTGGTGGCGGCACAACTTGTTGCACGAAGGCCGCATGTTGAAGGTACTGAGGATGATGATGTGGTTGGATGGGGGATTGGTGGTGGGGAGAACCCTGGATGATTGACCCGGGCGGCAGCGGCAGCGGCTGCGCGTACGCCAGATAGGACTGATTCACAGTATCGATATAGGCACTGCTCCCTCCCTCCATGTTCAATCCCGGTGACGTAACTTCGCCACTCTCCTCGCTATTTGCCACGTTAGGGTGTGTCCGTGTCAAGGTATGCGCTTCTGAATTAGATATCGATAACTCTGAGCTGCTGATGGTGGGTGGTGAGATTAGCACCACTGCATCACTACTAGCAGCAGTAGTACTACTACTTCCATTACTAGCAGAGACGTGGTAGTAGGGACTATGATATTGACCGTCTGCAGGGTGATGATGATGATGATGGGCGTCCATTGCCACCCCCTCCCCCTGCCCCTCCCCGGATAAATTGGCACCAACGTGATTGGTCAGCGTTTGAACACCTCCACCAACTCCTCCTTCTCTTCCTGCTCCAGAAGATCCAATGCTGCCACGACTCGTACTTGCATATGCAGCACTATCACTATATGTGTTGGCACTCGTCGTACACGATGTTGAAGTGGATGCCATTAATGTCGCAGTACTACTACAAGGTGAGTGGGAGGGGACCGTGGCTACCGGCTGTACATGTCGACCATAATTACTAGGGATTCCCCCTCCCCTTTCTCCTCCTCTTCCTCCTCCTCCCTCGCTACTGGTACTTGACAAGACCACACTGTCGGCCGCTGCAGAGGCAGAGGATTGTCCAGTAGTTGCTGTGGTCTTCATGGCCGTACTGTATATCGAAGATGCACCGCCGGCTGCGGTAAGAGTTGAAGATTTCGAACTCGAGGAAGGAGAAGTGGTGTCGTCGGCGGATGCAGGAGGAAAGGCGTGTGGAATGGAGACTTGGGAAGCGACGAGGGTGGCCGTGGAAGCGAGGTCGTCCTCACTCAGGGCAGAGACACCGATTGGAGTGAAGGCGCTGTTTTCGCTCTTCTTCAGCTTGTGGGAGAGGGGGTACGTCGGTCGACGGGGGATCACTGTCGGCGAGCAGCTGTCGTCGCTGTTCACCTGAGACGAAGAGACGGGAGCGGGAGGGAGGGTCCGGGCCGTACGTGGGGAGGGGTTGTCCACATATCCGTTGGGCTGCTGGCTGCCAATAGTGATGGGCGTGGTCGTTCCGGTGGTTGCCGTGGGAACGGCTCGGTGTAGCGGGGAGTCGCAGCCTTGGTTGTGATGGTGGTGGTGTGACATCATGGGGGAGTGAGTGGGCGACCCTCTAATCCCAGGCTCTGATTGGACACGTATACGAGTCTTCCCAGCATCAATAAGATCTGCAAAAAGTATAACAATAATTATTATTTTTTTTAGGACATGTACATATATGTATGTTTATGATGTGCATATGGTTGTTGTTACATATATATTACTTTTGTATATTACCGTAGTTAATTGAATACTACGTACATGTACGATCCAATTTAATGTAAGAAATTAGCATTTTACAAAATTCTCATAATGTTTACGTATGGAGTGATTGAGGACCTTTACCAGGAAAACACACGTTTCTCAAAATTGTGATTCCATACATTGCATTATATTAATTTTGAACAAAACATCTGTAGATAGAATTTGCATCAGCCCACAAGACTTTGTATGGTACTATCCCCGAGTGAAAAACTTTCCCTGACTGATAGCAAATTCACTATTAAACAATTTGAACATCAGCCCACAAGACTTAGAATATGGTATTAACCTGAGCAAAAACTCTCCTGACAAATAGCAAATTCACTATAATTACATACTATGAATACTTTCTTTGTACACAAAAGGGAATTACACAACAACAAACATACAATGAACCCGGGATCAACTTAATCAATAGCAACAAAGTAACTCGATGCTACTAGATCTATCCATCTATCCAGCTAAAAGTTACACGTATAGTCTCACAAACACGAAATAATTTACATACCACTTAGTGGGGAATATACTAAATAGGAAATGGTGCCAGACGCCGGCAAATGAATCTAGAGCACCCACCCACTCCTTGCTGGTCAAAACACCATCATAAGGCATACACTAATTACTAGAGTGTCTCGGAATGAAATGAGATATGGATTGAAAAACTATACATGTATAGGTACATGTACATGTACATGTGCATGTGTGTGCTCTTGCACAACAAACAGCTAGCATCAAGTTTCCAATAACCAAGGTTTTTAAAAAGATGTACGATAATAATTGTAGGCTTGTGTGTGCTACGTACCATAGGTGTGAATGAAATGCCAGATGATATCGTCTGTGAGGTGTTGTGGGAATGGTTCCCCACGAATCACATTCGATCTTCAAGCTCTTGCAAGCACAACAAAAAGCTAACATCATATTTCAACTACTACATAAACATGTCGCTCTGCATAGTTCATTTGTGCATGGTCTTTAGTAAGTTTTATGTGCAGTGATCACACATACATAAAACTCGATTTGATAGCCTACCGTATAGGTTGGTGATCTTGTGCAGCGGAGGGTACTCGTCCTTCTCGTCCGATGGGCGGGGCTTGAAGAACTCCAGGACGTGGGGGAACCTTGTGATCCGCTCAGGAAGGGACATCAGCTCCCTGGGAGGTGTTTTGGGGGGGGGGGGGGGGAGAGATAGAAAGATTATTACATGTACTATTAGACACGTATACATTAGTACTAGTTTACTTATCTACACCGATATTATATCAAAGTAATGCTGTACTTAGAAAATGAACTACATGTACAAGAGCGCACTTGGGCAGAAAACTGGAGTATGATGATCGGGTGGGGGTGGGATGGGTGGGGAGGAGGGGGAGGGGAGAAAGGGAGGTGGAAGCCAATGGTATGATCAGCAGTGTCACATTCATGTACATGTACATGTAGCTTAGCTAAGCTTCGCCCACGTACGTGTCCAAATCTTTGATAATTAAAAAAAAGGTGTGTCACCACACGCAGCAAGCATTGCTCAATACATGATGGCCTCTCTCTGCGTCCAAGATGACTCAGATTCTATTAGCCAAAAGAGATTGTGAAAAAGTGTTGGAGTGCCAGATGACTCTGTCATGTCTTGGCAGCTCAGACCAGCAAAGTGAAAAAAGTGCACGGCAAGTGAATTTCAAGTTAAGTAACTTGCAAAAAAAAGAATATCAAGAAGATGCATGCACGCATGTATGCACTTATCGGTATTAAATTTTGCAATTTTTTAGATGCATCATGATGGTGCAAAGTTCATGCAGGAGTTGGCACCCTCAAAACAATAATTAATGACAGACAAAATATCTATTCACATAATACTATACTATAGTATAGTCCCACAAATTTCACTCTATGAATGTCGGAAAGAACAGTTCAACAGCAGTTCTTTACGAATATATCCTTGAAACTTGCCGTTATACAGGGGTAAAAATTTCAGATTCTATAAAATTTAAGACTTTTGGCCATGCAGCTCTTAAATTCAACCACTCTGAGTGACTGTACTATGGCTTATCATGCTGAGCACATGCTCTAATTGGAGGGGGGGGGGGTGAGGACAACTTTCACAACATTCGACCACCTACTGCCAAGGTGAGAGACGCTAACAAGATCAAATCTCCACTGTTCTTCCGAACACAGAGCCCTTTGTCCGCGATGTTTCTTTGACCTTTTACGAAGTGAATCCGATTAGTGGCACTTAGGCCGGGCCCCATTCAAGGCCATGGGGCAGACACCACATACACTCTGGGTTGCCATGTCGATAGCAACATACACAAGTAATGTACATGTAATATTATACATGTAGTACGATACATACACGTACATGTACATGTAGTACTATGTGTATGTACATGCATGTGCATACATGTATTTTACATGTATATGTAGGCTAATTTTTGAGGGTAATGGCCAATTATAGTACACGGTATGCTTGACAACTAAGTGTGGGTGTACACAGAGTGGAAATGCTTGCATGCATGATAAAGTACATGTACATGTAGCAAAAATGTGGTAATTTAAATTTTTAGGCTAGACGCTAAATATGAAAAAATGAAAGTTCACTAGCTGAGAGCCATCACAAAGCAACTAGACCAAACTATCAGCTACATATAACCTGGTCATCACTCGCTGGAAAAAAAATTTGCTCTGCTAGTAGAGTGTAGGTTCAGAGGTAAATGTACGTATAATTGAGAAGCCAAGTGGAGAGAATGGAGTGATAATCAGGGCAATGTCAACAGAACTACGCAACACTGATGTCACACAGTACATGTATGTCTCAAGATGGGATATACTGTACACTGTAATATTAAACATCCAGCTATTACAGCGAAATATATTTTTTATAAGGTTTCGAAACACTCTATTGTACATGTAACACACACCCATCTATTATTAATTGAACAGAGAGAGAGGGAGAGGAAGAGAGAGGGAGGGAGGGAGGGAGGGAGGGAGATAGAGAGAGGGAGAGGGAGAAAGGGAGGAGAGAGAGAAAGAGAGAGGGAAGAAGAGAGGGAAGGAAGGAGATAGAGACACTGAAAGACCGCTTGAAATGTAAGGACAAGCATACCAACGAAGGTCACGTATACTATGCACCCCAGACACACACATCTAGTCACACACAGATAAATAGGATATGAGATCACTACACGTGCAGCATGATTGGCCTGATTAGGCCCAGCTCCCTATGGCAACCATTAATGAAGATTGTAAACACAATCTCTATCTAAGGAGATCTGTTGAGAGTGGCTGATGCTTGTATATAATTATGAGCTAGCTGCATGCATGAGGGCTTAAGATAACACTGTAAATGATCCGTCCACTGTTGACAATTTCA
The DNA here is from genome assembly GCA_963930775.1 of Cliona cf. orientalis. Taxonomy (NCBI): domain Eukaryota; kingdom Metazoa; phylum Porifera; class Demospongiae; order Clionaida; family Clionaidae; genus Cliona; species Cliona cf. orientalis. The sequence continues at coordinate 1,903,325 of OZ005691.1, read as the reverse complement.
AGTGCTTCTTTAATAGGTCAGCACTCTTTCATGGCATATGGATAATCATTCCAGAAATTTAAAAAAACATACGTAATTCTGCATAGTTGCACGGTTTAAGCCTGACAAAATATGCTTAGTCAGCAAATTTTAGCTACATGTATATAAAACCGTAACGTGACGCTATACACATACATGTATACACAGAAAGCTATTCATTGAGATGCTAGCCCGGGGAGCGTAATTATCTTATACCAATTTTCTCTCCCTCTCTCCCCTCCCCATCTCTCTCTCTCTCCTCTTTCTCTCTCCTTTTGAATCTTTCACTAACTTTGAGTATCTGTGCAGCTCTGGCAGTCTCTTCTCAGCCACCTCCTTGTTCTTGAGGAAGCGAGAGTAGTTCTTGCCGGGGAGGAAGGGGATGAGTCGGGGATGCTTCTTGCCTTTTTGACCTCCTTCCTCGGGGAACAGATCCAAAAGCTGTCAGTGTGTGTGAACATGAATACGCACGCATGCATGACACATGTTATGCTGAGTATAGTAATCAGGTACACATGTACATGTACATATTCTCACATGCTCATATGATGCAACATGTGTATACATGTAGCTAGATACCAGATCTAGATATAGTACATGTAGCTGACACGAGTACACATGACATGACTTAATGTTCTGTCTAGCAGTATTGTGCAGCAATCTCTCCCCCAGCAGATGGCTCCCAGGGCTCCCAGGCTGGACCAGTGCGGGACGGACTAGAAACTGATGCTAATTACTAGCTATTGGGTAATCAAACTGGACTTTTTCTGTAACCTGGCTTCCAATTATTAATTGTGTCAGATACTACTAGATACAGCCCTTGTTCGTGGAGATTAAACCTAAAGAGGGCGTGTCAGTATGCTGCAGGCACATGCATATGCACATGTACATACATGTATAATGCATGTACATGTAGGTATATGTAGGTACATACCTCTATTCTATAAATGTACATCAAGTATAGTATAGTATAGTATAGTATAGTAGAGGTTGCCATGCAGCCATAGTGAGAATGATAACAACCTAGCGGAAAGAAGCCATGTACCCTCTCGCTCTCTGCACACACCAGAGCTAAGCTATGCTAGTTGGCCAGCCCATGCACAGCTAAGGCAAATCAAATAACAACATCCCTCCCACTCCACCCAACCGGCACAGCACAGAGAGAAAATGAAATTTAACAATAACTGCTATAATTAGCTTCCCAGAAGAATAGTGCATTGTAGGTAGTATAGTATGCTTGCTGTAGCTTATGGCTTGGTGGCATATTACTGTTATAAATTACTGCAAATAATTATTTTACAGTCTGGAAGTACATGTAGGTGGACACTACTAGAAGATAGGTGGTCAAATAATAAAAATATCTTAACGAGGAGGGGATTGGGATTTGGACTGGGGGGACAGGAAGGGGGAGGGGGCACAAAAATTAAGGGAACCCTTAATGTTAAGTTGTTGGTGTGGGGGGATGATATAATGCACATGCCTTTTGTTGTCAATTGCATGTTTGATGTACACATACACATGTATGTATTCATGAAGTACGTCATCAGTTACATATAGTTGTCAATTAACCACAGGTTGCCAGGAGACACGATACGCAATATACAGCACAGACATACAATGTACAATACTATTTTCTTTCAAACACTGTACATTATAGTTAAGCTTGTTACATGTATCCTAGCAACACAGACCTTGGTTTGAAATGAGAAGAAGTCGCCATAGGTTCTCCGGATGGTGTACTGGGTGCCGTCCGACCACTCCACGAGGATCATGTAGACATAGCGCTTGTCAGAGAGTCGCTTGTACACACTGTGCACCTCACAGCGAGTGATGTAGGCTGTACGTACATGAGTGGGGAAAGGGAGAAAGGGGAAAAAGGGAGCAGGGAGGAAAGAGAGAAGAGAGGGAGAGGGGGAGAGGAGGAAAGGAGGAGGGGGGAAAGGGAGAAGAGAGGGAGAGGGGGAGAGGAGGAAAGGAGGAGGGGGGAAAGGGAGAAGAGAGGGAGAGGGGGAGAGGAGGAAAGGAGGAGGGGGGAAGGGGAGAAGAGAGGGACAGAAAAGGAGGGGGAAGGGGAGAAAAGAGGGAGAGGGGAGAGGAAAGATACAACCAAAGAGAAAAAGAAAAATTAGCCAGAGAGCAATATCCCATCCAAGTAATAATTGTACATAATATGTATCCTATTATTGAGCTAACTGGCTGGAATGCATGCAAAATTTAATAAATACGTGTACACGTTATGTAACAGCTATAATAGTCTATAATTTTATACCATCAGGGGCTGGTTCCTTGAGCCCTTCAGGAGGATAGCGACCGCTCTCTCCACCTTCAGAGGTCAGGGTTTTCTGTACGGGAGAAAAAAGGACAAAATAATGAATTACATGCATTCACAGTACATGTACATGTACATGTATGTGCAAGCCAATGTTGTGACTGGAAATTGAACCTTCACTAATTCCATCACCTCTCTGTCTCTCTCTCTCTCTCTCTCCCTCTCTCGTACACACACCAATACAATACATGCACACAAAGTACAAAGTCCACCAGCCACCAATCCCATCACTTCATAACGACACCTACCAGCTGCCAAATTTAGGCAAAAGGCCTTAATCACCAGCTACAAATCTTCTCTCCTTTCAGAGGACACAACAGCAGCTTTACGACATATGGACATATGTACGCCAGTGTTCTCCCCAAGCTAAATTCAAGGCATGATGGGAGGGCATAGTTTGGGTGGAGCCTGTGGCCACATCAAAGCATATTGATTGTCACTATTTCACACCAAAGCTAGGGAACTCTGTACTAAAGGCTTGTTGGGCCGACATGCCTTAGGTATGCTAGGGAGAACACTGGTACACTGTATGTACATGTATGTCCTACTAGATTATTCGTTTCATGGGCGGGCGGTTCAGACTAGTTCCCTTCCCCCCCTCCCCCTCCCTTTTCCATGGACCCTCAGCCTTCTCATAGTAAACACATTTCCCTACTTGGAAATGGCACCAGGGTAGGCTGACAGGAAAGACCCCATGGCTGCAAAAGGAGCCACCTCTCTCTTTACGTTGCCTTACTCGATGGACCAAAACCCACAAAACAAAGCAGAGAAATGGCAAAAGAATGAATGACCAAGTCCGCAACGAATTTGAAGAATTTTGCGATCATAATGATTATGTAATCATCCATGCGGGTAATTCAATAATTACGAATGTAGTGCACACATAGTGTTCTGCCATATTTGTGCTGTTGTGTACAATAGGAGGACAATAGTATAGAAAGGATGTTTTCATGTATGTACATGTATGTGATTTATAACGGCTGAAGAATTTCACCTCCAGAGACCACAAATCAGTGAGGTGACCATATACAGTGGTCGTGGTGAAGAATGCGTGGGGAATAGGCTTAACTAGGGCAGATACAAAATAAAGTATTACAGCTAGCACTAGAACACAAGTACAGATACAGGTACATGTACATGTACATAAAATTCTACCAATTCTAAGCCTAAGGGGTACGTTACTAACCATATCCCACTGCCTGCTCAGGCAAACCTAATCCCTAGCTGCAAAAGGCAGAGCCACTTAGTATACATGTACATGTACGTAAATGCCTAGTCTTGAGAATAAGTTAAACACATGCACATTGCCGCTTAGTAGCAGCAAATATGCACATACATGTACATACATGTACATGTACACACAAGCACACTACATATTATGCTCCTACGTATACACAAGACTTTAGTGCTACAGCAATTGCTCCATAGGGGGTGCACCCCTAAAACAGCATAGAAACACTGCTCATCAGTATGCGTATAAAATTATTGTCCCTATAATCAAGAGTAATAATAATTAATAAAAGTTTACTAAGATGCACATTACGACAGCCTCCACAAAATTTCCACAGGAAGTGAAGTGTAAACACTCAAGCCCTTTTGGTTTCCCGGTGAGGGGGAATTTTGAAACACTGCTAGGACACAACAAAGAACATCACAGAATGCAAATTGTTCCATGTTGTGCTAGCACTGCCTGATCTTCTAAAGATTCACTCGATCACTAGTAAACTAATCGGGATAGCACCATGCACGTATGGAAATATTGATGATGTACATGAGGCTATTAAATTTGATTTGCTTGACAATGGATGCTTGCAGGATGCCTGCTGCATATGGGAAATCACAGAAGTGTAAATCTAATCGTACAGAGAATAATAATATTATTATACTGACACTGAGCAAATAGGAACTCTCCTCCGCCTCTCTCTCTCTCTCCCCTTCTATCTCTGTATAATACCGCAGCTCATTTCAAAGGTCGCTTCTGATTGGTCAAACCGGCTAAAATTGGTCACGTGAAGGGGCGGGGTTTGGGTTTGGTATAGGGTTTTGTATGGAAGGGTTTGAAAACAGCTGCGGGATAGTTCGTATCTCTCTCTCCCTCTCTCCTTCCTTTGCTCCAATGAAACAATGCACTATCATCAAATCAACGACACCAAAAACGTCCACATTAGCAGAAATTAATACCACTTGATCAGCTCTCCAGCTCAGAGCACACACACACACACTAGAGAGTCTGGGAAAGGTCAGACACTTAGTCGAGTGGAATGGTCAGAAGCTAACGTACTCTTGGTCAGAGTTATGGGTTTGTGTGTATACACCTGGCCCTGTGCTCTATATGCCACAGTACACAGCAAACGCCGTGCTGCCATATACCAGCCATGTGACAGCCAAGGAGGGAGGGGGAGAGGGGAGGGAGAGGAGGGATGGCCTAGGTCATTTGCACATACCACATTACGTATGCATATATTATTATGTATGTGTATGTACTCGTACGTATCTGAGGTACAGTAAGAGAGGCACGTTATTCCACCATAGGTACCTAAATGGCTTTGCTACTTGTACTGTACGTACCCTCTACGACAGTGTCTAAATTGGTTATGAGATGAGCCCCTTTGAAACTGATTCAGAAATTTTTTACCCAGTGGGCAGCAATCAGAGCATATCAAAACTAATCACTATTCTACTATGCATGTATCGATCTCCCCCAGTCGACCACAACAGACTGGCCACGGGAGCATGCATGCACCACACATGTGCACACAGCACGGCATGGTTGGTTGGTCTCCATCCATTGATCAATCGATCCACTGCCAGAGAAATATTCCCCCACCGACCCTTAATTAGCTTTTAATTGGTCAGCAGCGTGTATTTTCCAGACGAGTGGTGAGTCTAGTAAGCATACCCCTGCACCTTATGAGACTATACAGTTGTAATGAAATACACATATGTACATGTATCACTGTCTGTGTGTGTGTGTGTGTGTGAAGGGTAATGCCGCTATTAAACATGTTGTGTCCTGCTCGTAAATCTTGGTTAGGAGTATTGCAACAATAGCGACTGCTTTGAGCATAAGGAACCTTTATGTCACTTAGAAAATAATACTGCTGGAACATTAACGACTACTTCAAGCAAAAAAATGATTTTTATCAATAAGGGCACCAAATTTACTATAATTATCATCAATAGAGCATGTACATTGTACTTGGTGCATAGTAGCAGTCTTCACAACGTACACTAGTTGAAAATTAATACTGAAAACTGCAAAGGGCTACAATGGAGTACTAGCAAAGCAATAACCTACGTACATGTACATACTATACTTCCTTTGTAAGGTCTTCGATGAGGCACAAAATTAAAATTAATAATAATCACAGCACCGGCCGTCATTAATGAAAATATTACAGGGGAAGGGAGTAATCCCTACGGTTACAATCAGAAACTGAAATCGTTTACATGTTATTTCGCTTGTACAAGTAACAGAGGTTCCTTGTGATGAATGCTGTAAGGAAAAAATATTACTGCACTAGCTACTGTATTTTCTGTATTGTAAAAGTTACAGAAAGAGAAATTGTTTTACTCGTACGAGCGATTGTGGTGGAAAACAGTACAAGAAAAAGCCCCCCCCCCCTTCCCCACACACACACACGAACAATATCGGTACATGTGAATTACAACCTAATCTAACATGACGGCAATGTTTATAGGGTGTTTTCATGAAGCATAGTTTCTTTGATTACATGACATGTACATGTACATGTACATGTACATGCACTACATGTTTATTGATACCGGATTACATAAAGCTTAGTTCAATTGCTACAACACTAAAATTAAATTCTAGGACTGACGTTTCGATTCATTTTCTCAAATCCCTCCTCCCCAAATAATAACAGTAAAGAAAGACCTGCATAAACCATGTAAACAGAAATTAGTTCATTATCAAAGGGATTGAATAAATTCGTGTGGGGTAAACCTCTACTCCACAAGAGGCTGATTAAATTTCAAGCTATATACATGTAATTATAGTCGAATTCTATACTTAGGCCTCCTCAATGTTGCTCCTGCCCATTGCTATGCAACAGAGCGACACAATTATGAATCGTGTGTAGGAGATGGCAACACTAGACGAATGTAGAGCTATCGAATTTGAGGCCACCACCCACAGCCACTCAGCAGCCACCCACCTGCACAGCTAGACCTGTTGTTAAGCTTTTAGGCTTCTGGGCCATTAGCCTAGTGAGAGAAGGCGTTATTTACACCAAGGTGTGTGTGTATAAATTTTTAAAAGCATACACCCCCTCAAATTGAGTTTAAGATATGTCCTCATAAAGCACCCCCCCCCCCCCATTTCCCTCCCTCTCTCTCACTCCTTCTCCCCTCCACAATCCCTCCCTCCTCCTCTCCTGTCCGCAATACATGTAACTCAACACACCCTCTAAACTACGCCATTGTATACATACGTACTCATGCAGACCTACATACATGTATGTACGTGAATGCAAACCAAAGGGTATGCAACATGTGGGAGGGCACTTTGAGAAGTATTGGGGGAACAATCAAACTGGAGCCTAGCCAACAGCTCAACACTATGTGAATATATAGTTCGTACAGGGCAATACCAGTGAATGGAGGAACAGAGTATGCAATTGATGCACGGCAAAGGAGCATTTATTGCATAATGTGTATCCCTCAGACACATTAGTGCCCTAATTAAAAGGAGTCATCTTCATTTCCTGCTACCTACAGACTTAAGTAGCTGCCATTACTGTAAATTACGTGGGTAGTCTTGTTTTTGCCTACCTACAAGTTTCAGACAAACAGCCCACAATTTTTGACGTTGTTATCACGTGTGTGGGAGCTTGTAGGCTTCGTGTAGCTACAGTATAGTTGTGTTCCTGAACAGCAAGAAGGCATGTACAGGTAAATGCATTTGTATTGAGCTGGCTATTAACCAATTTAACGCCTACATGTACCAGCCCCCACACCCACCACCCAATCAATTAGCACCCAACGACCAAAAACAACATTTATTATAATAAGTCTATATTATGTATGTAGTGTGAGGTAGCTAGAGAATTACGACTTTGGTCCAGGAATGGGGGAAAGGGGTAAGCTTGCACAAAAAAACGGTAAGTTGCTCTCTTTTTCCCTCCCTCCCTCCCTCTTTCTCTCTCTCTCCCTCCCTCTCTCTTTCTCTCTCTCTCTCTCTCTCTCTCTCTGTCTCCCTCTCTCTCCCCTCTCTCTCTCCTCATCCCACCCCTCCCTCTCAACATATCATACCACACATTGAAAGCTCACTACACCCACACACTTGGAAAGTTAATGCACATTGACCTTGGAGGGTGTGGGACCCAGCGAAGACGCAACACCTTTCTCATCCAAACACACACAACTCCATACCCGCCACTTAACAGTTTGAGGAACAGCTGCAGATAAACTACGACAGTGAAACAAAAAAGATCACTACATCTGTATCAAAACAAAGGAAATATTATTGCTGTTGTTACTGACGTAGAGAAATTAATTTTCTTGAGCTCTCTCTCTCCCTCTTTCTCTCTCTCCCTCCCTCCCTCTCTCTCTCTCTCTCTCTCTCTCTCTCAATCTCTCTCTCTCCCCCTATCTCTCTGTACTAGACAGGAAAAAGCAAAGTTTTTCCCCTTGCTACAATACAAATCCCAAGCATCATTCAAATTGCAGTAAGCTGATAGCATCGTCCCACCATCCGTTGATAAACTATCCAGCTAATATGAGTAGATTCCCAAAAATCCAATAATATTTTCCGATCTCAAGTTAAATATTATTACCGCATAATACGATAAAGCTTCTCTTAGACTAACATTACATCATCGGTCAGGAGCACTTACATGTACATGTACGGCTGACTGCATGTTGGCATGACAATAATCCATTCAAGAATGCTAATTGGCTTAATTAACAACGTGCTGAGCTTGCACTTTACCATTTACTCATGCGTGCACACATACATTTATATGCATGATATAATAATATCATTGCACATGTACACGTAATAGTTTACGTAGGCAGTATCCGTTCTATACACAGTTTCCACGATTGAAGCCTGAAAAAATATCATTTTTTTCCCTAGTCATGATACACGGTAGAGTCTGGAAACTAACTATCAACAAAAGCATTGCTGCAATTGTGGTTTGTCCTACCATGGGCAAAAAACTCCCCAGTTGCTAAAGTTTATCACTGAGCAATTGAGAAATTTGTCAACTTTGGCAAAGTATTCAATGCTGGACAGTCGGAAATGTCGTTTGCTCTGGTCTAAAGAGGCTATTCGCAGTCTAAAAAGTCTTTAAAAGTATTGAAAAGTGGGATAATGGCTTTGGAGCCCTATAGGGGATTCAGAGAATCAATGTGATGATCTAGTGAATTAGAAGTGGGACACTTACACACACAAATCTTTGTCTCCCATTATGGCAGGGAAATGTATCCACTCTATGCCCCTCTATTCACATTTCTTCTGTCTCTCCCCTCCCCCCCCCCCCCCCCTCTCCCTCTCCCTCTCTCTCTCTCTCTCTCTCTCTCTCTCTCTCTCTCTCTCTCTCTCTCTCCTCTCTCTCTCTCTCTCTCTCTCTCTCTCCCCTCTCCTTCTTTCCACTCCCATTCTACCTCTATCACCACATATTCACACTTCTTCACATAAAAACAAAGAAAAAGCTTAAACAGCTCCCTCTCCACACGTAAACATGCATAAACATATTTATTTTCAGAAGTACATAAACGCACACACACAAGCTACCCACCTCCATCGAGTTAGAGAGAGAGAAGCCAAATTTTGCCTTCTCTGCAAACATGGTGTCCATCTGTTGCAGGTAGGTGTAGAGGAGCAGCTGCCGTTGGTTGAACGTGAACGCCGGGTGGTGGACGCCCATCACGTAGAGCAGCCGAAAATCCTGCATCACCTTCATGTCCTTCAATTCGTCCATCTGCTTCAAGACTTTCGGATCGTTGAGCAAATTAAACACCACCTCCGCGACGGGATGATTATCAGCGTGCACAACAGCTAGAGCACAGCACAGCTTCTCACAAACATCGTGAGTCAGGCCCATGTCCTTGAACCCAGAGTAATAGTTGACACGATTTGCACTGACCTCTGCCTTGTTGACGAAGGATTTGTAGTGCTCCCTCGAAGTGTCGACGAGCACCGTGCCCAAGAAGTGAGCCTCATAGGGGACGCAGTAGTGCAGCATACGACAGAGGAGATCGAGACGATCGCAGGCGGGCATGCCATGAAACGCTTGCAGAATGTCAGAAGTCTTCATGTTCGTTTAAATTGTTTCTCACTTGTTCTCTCTCTCTCTCTTTCTGACTCACTCTTCTCAAGAACTTTTCCTCTTTTTCAAGCTACAACAGCTGCAAATGGTATACGGTTCAGTTTTTAGTTCTATAGTCACCACACATTTGTATGCACCATTGGAAAAGTAGTTAATACAGGGGGGTTGGGGTTAAGATCGATCGATCAGTGTGTAGGGAACTGGAGACCAAATCAAAGAAAGTTTGTAGTCCAAGTTGACGTTGAATGTGGATGACAGCTGTTGCGTGGTCACACTGTCCGAGATCTGGGCAGAGATAAAGAGAAGGCAATTACACACCAGCACACACAAACATATGTAGGTGCCATACATGTACTCTTGTCCAATACAATGTTGAATTGCAACGTAGTATTATTAATTACGATAGTGGAGCATATCTGGCTAAAGCGAGTCACTGGCCAATCACCTCACAGACGAAGCTTTTAGCTGGAGGAATGCTGTCAAAAGTTGGAAGTTGAGCTAGGAAAATCACCATGATTAGAGAGGGGCTTCCTCATTACAATAGACCTTTTTCTTCTTACGGCCTGGTGAGTATATAGCTATCTAGCAGAGACCCATGGGCTGAAAATCACTGGCTATAGGTATGTAATAGAAAGGTGGCTGCTTTAACTTAAGGAGGTGCACAATGTACCAAGTTTTGCCACTTGGAGCTCAAACTACTTGTGAGTGGCGATAATGGGAAGGTGGTTACGCTTTACACGGTGACCATTATAGGGGTACACAGACTGGCTGCTGTACTGCTGATAGACTAAAGATGTACTGTAAATTGATGCTAATTGTCTGATAGCTGTTTAAAAAGAAGTCGCACAATTCTGGCGCTGAGCAGACCACTTTGAATATACTCGTACAGTGCAGTGGTACTTGGTGAGGCATAGCGTTGACAGTGATACGATGATCAATTACATACAAACAATGGCCCACTAGCAACGCGTGTTAGCTTCATTCATCACTCATTATATCCAGGCTACTGTGTTAAATGAATTCAACCAAAGAGGGAAATGGTTCAGCGTCGTTCGATACTGATTTAATTCAAGTAGGAGTAATTGTAGGAGGCTGTTATGCTATCTTTTTAATCACTTCACACGCACGCACGTACATAAAGCACTCACAGATACCACCAACTGAACAAACCTTGAAGCAAAAAAAAAAAAAAATACTAGCTACATGGGCCTAGCTCAGCCTAGCTAAATCTTTGAAATAATCGTATGAACACAGCAGCCTGGGACAGAAGGAAGTGCATACCGTACAGTGTATTTTCAGTATAGCAAAAAGGCTTGAGGGGCATAAACAAAGCTAGCTGCCTAGTTAGGTCTAAACGACTTTCATGGGCTTATGGCTTTTTACTCTGACATACACACCTACACGCTGTAGCTACAGTATGGACGTAGTCTTACTAAGTATATACGTGTGTACCAAAATCGTTTAATGAAAAACCCGAGGGCCTTATAAATACAGCGAGGCTTGTCGTGCACAGCTACGAACAGGAGTCTTTATGGCGACACGTGGCGCACTCGCCGTGTACGTACGTGTGTGTGGGAACAGTTTAATGGTCAGTACCAGCGTGTAGCTAGTGGTAACTCACCGCTTAGCCGTCGTTGACAACAGACTGCACCACCATACTTGGGACGCCGTACACGATGTTTAGTTCGACGGGACAGATACTTGGTTTTAGCTCACTCAGCAGATTTTCAGAGACTTGCGACGTACTGTACGAACTAATATTGACTTTAATAAAGTTTAGCTAGTAGCTATGTAGCTTCAGTGGAGTCTTCTACACGACACACTTCTTGACTTGGGTTCAGGCTTGATGGGTACAGAGCTTTGAATTTGTTTTCGTTATGAAAGGTTGGCTGCCTTTACCAGAAAAGATCGCTTTACGGTACTTCTTTATTTGGAAATTGCACTGTCCGCCGCTCGCTCGCTGAGGTCTCCGGCTTGTCTACCCAAATTCATCGAGAGATGATGAGCCTTGTCAGAAAAGGTTGATTGGGTGCAGCGCTTACGTAATTTTAATATTACTAGACACACAAACAAAACTTCAAAGGATTTTTTGGCTAACTATCAGCAAAATTACTTCCGGTTTAGTTATCGACCGTAAATTTTGTTGTTCTAATAATTCGTTACGTGACTATGATGAAAAATTGAATGCAGATGTTCGGCATCAAACATGGATATAGGAATACACTGCTCTTTTCCGTCGTGCAGGAGATTAGGTAAGTTAGTACACGTGGACATTAATGATATAAATGTGTGTGTGTTTAATATTTCAATCACTTCCCTACACATGCTGCTTAATTAGATTTCCTTCCGTTTTCATGTGATTCGTGTCAGCAAATATTTTGGTATGTCTACATCAAATCACATCTTACGAGATGGATGCATCTGATATAATTTTAATATTATGCCGGTAGTAAGGAACATCAAATGCCTGACACACACGATTGCAGTGGACTTCATTCAAAGGACAAGGTGATGGTTTATAAAACGTTTCACTCACATAATTATTAATTTTCACCTTAGCCGGTTACGCATATATATGTACAGTGGGTAGCACGTAATTTATTCGATATCACCATGTAAGGTTGCACATGTAGGTGCATATGGGGAATTTTCGACATTTTGGGACGGTATAGGTCATTTTAATTAGGGGAATTAAGGGTGCTCCTCCCTCAATTCCTTGTAGAAATTCACCCTTTTCACACTCAACCCAGTCTTGCTACCGTTGTTGATCTATTCCATATTAGGAAATTGTACTGGTACACGTGATTGGAAAGACATAAATATTATGTTTAGAATTAGAATTTATTGTCCATACCTATTATGGTCATATGCTGTTAAATGCAAGGCCTCGTGAATATCCTTAAAGCAGAACAGCTGCAGGAGAGCTGATGAATTTAGTACGATTGCTAGATGCAAGCAGAGATAAGAGACGAAATCACATACCCCCTCTGGGCAACTTACTGCTTGCTTTTATAAGTGCATTCTCTCTCTCTCTCTCTCTCTCTCTCTCTCTCTAATTTAACTCCAGCCTCTCTCATCATCATCAGACACCACCCCCACTTCATCCCGTCTGCCTCTCTCTTTCCCCTGTTCCCTGAAGGACTGCAAGAGGCGAGACAAGGTGGAAATCCACTGCCCTTACTGCCACCAGGTCTTCTGTATCCAGCACAGACATCAGCAAGACCACAGCTGTCCTGCATTAGTGCATGAAGAAAAGCTTAAGAAGAGAGCTAGTGGTGGTGATAGGGAGAGATCACAAGCAGCTGCTCGTGCAGTAGCAGGAGCTAGAGATCGAACAACAGCTGCTGCAGAAAGGAGTGGCACTAGTACTGGTCCAAAAGGTAGGAAGGGGGTGAAGAAGGATGGGAGAGGGACTTGAAATTTTGTGCCAATGCATATACCGGGTGTATTTAAGGCACTCAGACGTACGTGTGTACATGTATTAATTTTGTGTGTACTTTGCTGGGTAATTGTGCAAACAGGGTAGTCACATCATCACACCAATAATTATTATCTTTTTAAATTTGTGTAAATGGATATACTCAGAGAAATCACTATGAAATCGATTTTTGCTGTTGCTACTACTGAGAGTTATCACGGTGTATCTGCTGTTTGTGTATAATATACAAATACTAAAAATCATTATTTTTACGTCCACATGCAGTCATCAGAGGATCAAGGTCAGAGTCCACTCGAGCCAAGGTGGCTATTATGAAACTGAAGCTCAAAGCCGAGGGAGTGGACTCCATACCACAGGTGAGTGGGATGGGGGGGGGGGATGATAGAGATGCCCCCCCTCTCCCCATCCACCCATTTCACCATAAAATAGCTTGTTGTGTATAATTATTAATGAACATTGACAATCACTAGCTATAATAATATTATCTTTAATTTCATAGTCACTGATTATACTTGTGTTGTGTTTTGCCAATGATTGAGTGTTGTGGTTTTAGAGTGAGAGGGTCTACTATGACGTCCAGCTGCCAAAAGAGAGTGGACTTCCAAATAAGGCAATGTTCTTCTCCAAAGTGAGCGAAAACATAACAACATTAACAGTCTCCACCTCTCTCTCTCTCTCTCTCTCTCTCTCTCTCTCTCTCTCTCTCTCTCTCTCTCTCTCTCTCTCTCTCTCTCTCTCTCTCTCTCTCTCTCTCTCTCTCTCTCTCTCTCTCTCTCTCTCTTGCTCACTCTCTCTCTCTTGCTCACTCTCTCTCTCTCTCTCTCCCCTCTGACCTCTGATTCCCTTCCTTGGTTATAGGAATGGTCGATTGGGAAGATAGTTGATGTCATTTCACAGAAATTCCGTTTAAGAAATGAAAACAACAAGCAACATGGCCAGGTATAATTGTAGTCACACAGAATTACATCATGCATAATAATCATGGGGATTTACCCATCATGATCTCAGGAATCTCACTATAAGAATAAAAATTAACTGTTCAAAATTTTGTGATTTCTACAGAAACTGGTTCTTCATTCATCTTCTGATGAAGCCATGGACTTATCCAAACCGCTGAGTAGCTACTTGGACAACTGCCCCAGTGGTAGTCTAGTCTCACTGGAATATATAAATGTATCACTAAGCTGATATTAAAAAAATGTTACATAGCTCAAGTATGAATACAGTGAAACCTGCTGCTAAAATGATCACCCGTGGGCCCTAAATCAGTTGCTGTGATAGAGAGGTGGCTACTGTATAAATAATTAAGCAGATAAAAGCAGCTAGCTTGGTCTTGAACATGCTACTTTATATCTATAAACTATGCCGTTGTATAATTATATTATTGTTGTCTTCCTCAAAGACAGCATGTAAATGGATAATAATTATTATAAAATTAAGTTGTTAGACTAAAAATGTAATACTCTTGTTAGGATTAATAATTATTGTTCAAGCTCCAAGTGGCAAAGCTCATGAGCTACATTTTGGCATTTGTTCCAGCTCCATAGCTCTTTCCGTTATCGAAATACACTTGCGCGCGCCGCTGCGTGTAGTTAATGATATTCATAGGTATTAATTAATTACGTCACGGTCAGTACATTCCAACGTGAAACCCATACGCGTTTTGCTACCCCTGTCCCAGCTCAATGAATAGCGTTTTCCGGTAGGGACTATCGGGGGCTAGACGATGCCAGCGGTACCCCCTCTGGCATCTGCAGCTGAAAACTGCACATGGTCCTGGGCATATATGGCTTAGGGGTCGCCCAGGTTCCTCCCTTGAATACCCACCATCCTGGATAAAGCCTGTAAATCCACCATAGGCTGACTTCGGTCCCCTGTGGCTGTGACACAGAAGCCCAACTGGCTGCAGTAATGTCTGCAGTCTACCTGACCAGCGTTCCAGCCTAGAGCTTGGAAGGTCAAGGGAGGATGGGGTTATAATTTATTTTTTTTTTAACAATAAAGATTGATGATGGATGATTATTGTTGAAAGTGCTACCACCACTTCTCAAAGTGGATCCTATCCGAGTCTACTTTGCACTGATCTGAGGTTAGTATGTCCACCATAGTGTCGAGCATAGGGGGAGGCCCACACACATAGCAGCGGAGGGATGATCTCTGCAGTCCTGAGAGAGCTCTTATGATGGCAGCTGCACTGATCCTTCCACCTGCATGCAATTATATTACAATTTCTCTCTCTTAAAATTAATTACAGTACTGCTCACTTGGAACATTTGCAAAAAAAAGAAAGAAGTACAGTATTAGCTAGCCTTGTTCCCAGGTCCCCCCTCTCCTTTTCTCACTTTTTTCGCACACGAATATTACACACGAAAGGAGAGGGAGAGCCTGGGAACGAGGCTACCCATTAGCCTTGGTGTGGTTTGTTCTAGAGTTTACCAAGGTACAATTTGATACTTTTTTTTTTTGCAAAACTGGATGTTCCTTGTTAGCTGAAATCCACAGTAAAACACTCACTCTGAATGCTGTCAGATGTTGGTGGATTCTGTGTGACAAAGTATTGAGCAGTGACCATTTCGGATTCACTACACAGTCTGTCAAGTTTATCCTGTATGCAATTGCAAGACAACATGTTAGACTGAGACTCTGTGTAGAAAAATGTAGTGTTATCCTGATCTATTCAACACCTTTCAACATGCAATATTGAAAAGCTGGGAACAGGACCTGGGAACGAGGCTAAGAAAATGTGTGTACATGCTTGAGAACTGTACACTTGTAACATACTTTGAAGATTAGCTCATTCTCATTCTTGGCTGAATAGAGAAGCTGAACTGCACCGTTGCCATGGCAATCCTCGCTGGGTGTGGCCTCGGAGAGCAGCCAGACGTGATACTGGAGCATCGATATGAGGGGATTTATACCAACGCCCCCGGCAATTAGTAGCAGGTCAGTGGCACTGTTGGGAGTGGGTGGAGCATAGAAGAAGTCTCCGCCTACTCTGATCTTTAGCTCATCACCAACACTACACTGCAATATAAATGGAGAATTTTAATTTATTTTGTCAATCTTCACCCAATTCATCAATACCTCTAAGCTTGCCTGCCACTACAATTCATTGTAGCAAGCCTGGGAATAAACTTCTGTAGATCAGAATATTTTCATTGGCAAAATATTTCACTTGTTAAATTTTTGCATAGTCTAATTTTCTTCACATACACGAATGTACGTAATAATCATTGTATTAACTAGCGCGCACAAATTATTAATTTTCGTTGGGAAAGATTGTCAACGAAAATTTTTAACAACGAAAATTTCCCAATCTACGGTAAATTCCGTAACTGACCAACCTTTGTTGTCATCCAGTGTGTTGGGGGGTGGTCACTGTGCTGTATGGCAAGGTTGATGGTCCCCCTCTCAGCCAGCTGGTGGGGGGCAGACGTGATGGAATAGCCACCGACAGTGTCCTCTTCAGGGATGTGAAGGTCAACCCTACATACATCAGGGAATTAATTATTAAAGGTGTAGATAATGCTATATTGTATACCTTTTGATTACAACATGTAATATGATAGCTAAATGGAGCCCTTCACATTCATTCATTCATATCTACAAGCACATGCTAAACTAGATATTATTGATCCCTTTGAGTTTCCATTGAATCCAAGCGTATGATCATTAATTTTGACTAATTATTGCTTCAATGCATACCACTGTCCAGGGTGAAACTTTAAGTTAATGTTCTTCACTGCTAGAGTGTATCCTTTGACTGTGGGAGACAACTGCTCAATCTCCAACACCTCCACATCAGATACAACCTGGTGGAGAGATAAAAGACAATAACTATTGTATCATGTCACAATTTGATTTAAAAGTTTGAACTGTACCTCACTCCTAGAGCTAGCTTGAGTCCTCTCCATGTGTGTGCTTCCATTGCTGGCCATTCTACGAGATACAAACCCTCTCCCAATCAGCAATAACCTCCTCAACATAGTACCTCGTTGACGACCATTACCAAATACAATAATATATGGAAATGGTCGATGAATCTGCTAGTCCTGACGACCCTATACCGACTGAAATCCACGACATGGCTGAAAGTGGAACTGCAGCTTGTCCGATCTGCCACAAACCTGTCCCTCTGGAGGCGATGAACAACCACCTCGACATCTGCCTTCTCCCTGGAGGGAAAGAGCTGCACACTGAGCAACAAACAGGGCCAGCCGGGGACAGTCAAGACATGATCAGCAGTTCACTTGCAACCAGTCCCTCTCAATCGTTCTCATCTCCTGTATTCACTTCAAGTTCCCAGCTGCTATCAGCTCAGTCGTCTATGCTGACAAGAAAGAGAACCTCTCCTTCCACCAGTCCAAGCAGTAGCTCAACTTCAAAGCAATCATTTCTCTCATTTGGTCAAACAGCACCACCTCAGCTAAGCACCAGTACCAGCACGACCATAAAACCACCTCCAGCAAAATCAAGAAAGCTTTCTCGGAGCTCAGTAGTCACTAAGCAGTCTACAGGTACCAATATACTCTTGCCAATATTGAATGTAGAACAGCTGCTATTAAAGGTTTTCCTCCTGATGTCACAAAATTAATTTTATGCATAGTGTTGCATCATCAACTCGCTTTGCAGTGCCTTTGATCAAAATTTTGTACCTATTGCCAATATGGGATTCACCATTGGCTTGCATTTTGTTGTCACTGTTGGTATAGATCACTCTGATCGTGGAGAGACAGCGAATGCAGTACCAAGTCATAGTGAAAAGGAGAAGAGGACAAGTAGCGATCCAGCGAGTGCCCCTCTAGCCGAGCTGATGAGACCAGCCACCATCGGTGACTATGTTGGTCAGGAGAGTGTGATTGGGAAGAATGCCATACTCCGTACCATACTGGAGTCTGGGAATGTGCCATCACTGATCTTCTGGGGACCTCCTGGTTGTGGAAAGGTACATAATAATTAATATTTATGAGCTTAGTTATCAGATACTCCTCTTATCATGAAATGGGCCAGGAAAATCTACAATGTTATGCTAATTAATTTTGATAAGCAATGAAAATCAATGTTGGTTAATTTTTTGTTTTAAGCTTTAAAATTAATTGTGGTGGTATGCACGCTTCAGGAAAATGTTCTGATGAAGTGACTCTTACATCCAGTACCAACCTACTAACTGAACAATGTCATACAATGCAATACAAACATGTATGCATGCTTGTGTCAACTTCAATTGACCATGCAGACAACCCTAGCTCGGATCATAGCAAGAGTCGCCCACCAAAAGTTGAATACAAAGTTCGTGCAGCTGTCCGCCACCACAGCCGGGGTGAAGGACGTCAAGGAGGTAGTCCAGGTCGCTAGAAACGACAAGATTATGTTCAAGAGGAACACCATACTCTTCATCGATGAGATCCACAGATTCAATAAGCTGCAACAGGTGTTCAGCTCATGTGGTGTATAATTGATGCACTGGGATAACGATAGTCTGGTCCTTTCTTTAGCCTTTTACCCACACTTTTTGGTACAATGCCAGCCATATTGTATTTTCATGCATCTTGAAGGCCTAGTTACAGTTAATGTGGAAAGCATTTTTCTGGTAAAGATATTGTTGAATGAAGGTCTGTGGTGTCATAAGCCTTTTTTTTTTCCTGCTTTAGGACACCTTTCTACCTCACGTGGAGGATGGGACCATCACATTGCTAGGGGCGACCACAGAGAATCCCTCCTTCCAGTTGAACTCTGCCCTCCTGAGCAGGTGCAGGGTGATTGTGTTGGAGAAGCTCGAGTCAGAGGACATTGAGCAGCTGCTGAGGAGAGCTGTGGAGAAACTAGGAGCAGTGGTGAAGGGGGAGGAGAGGGAGCAGGTTGACTGCCAATCAGGGTAAGATATACCTCCCATGAACGTACATGCATGGATACCCACTCTTTCTTCCTCCCTCTCTCTCTCTCTCTCCCTTCTTCCCTCCCTCTCGTAGCACATAGTATATATGATACTAATCCTATCATAGAATATTTGCTTACAGGACAGTTCTGGTTGAAGCTGAGGCACTTACTACCCTCTCCCAGCTGTGTGACGGAGATGCAAGAAGTGCCCTGAATGGTCTAGAACTAGCTGTCCAAGCCAAGAGAACAAAGCTGTCAGAATTCGAGACGACAAGCACAAGAGCTACATGTACCAATCCAATCACATACAAAAGTCAAAAGTTAGAAGATCAAAGTTGTCCCTCGAATAATATACAGAACTCCACTACCCACCATATCCAATTGTCAGAGGGGAATTCGAAATTACACTCGTCTCCAGCTGCCACTATCCAATTATCAGAAGGGACTTCGAAATTACACACAACACCTCCAGCTGCCACTAGCGCTACTGTCAGCGTACAGGACGTGATGGACAGTCTACAGCGGACACACCTCCTCTACGATCGAGCCGGAGAGGAGCACTACAACATCATATCAGCACTGCACAAGTCAATGAGGGGTAGCGACGCAGACGCCTCACTCTACTGGCTCACCAGAATGCTCTGTGCCGGGGAAGACCCTCTCTACGTGGCCAGGAGGGTGGTACGGTTTGCAAGTGAAGATATAGGTGAGTGAAATAATTATAAGTATAGCCATTAATTGATCAACAGTACACAGCTCCACCACAACTGCATCAAAAAAAATTAAGGGAACCACTTCAGTGCCTAGTCCAGCTTCCGCTGACGCAGTGGCAGCTGAATGATGTCATTCTGCCTAAGCTCACCTTTGACTCAAACGTAAAGGGAGCCATCCCAATGCCTCAGCTACGTGAATTCCACAAAGCATGCCTTTATATATAATGCACTCAAATAATGTAATACTGGTATAATATATAGTTGTTAAAATGCTGTTTCACTGACACTTTTTTCGAATGTACACGTACATGTACATGTAGGATTAGCAGACCCTAATGCTCTTAATCAGGCAGTTGCAGCCTTTCAAGCTTGTCATCAGATAGGAAAACCAGAGTGTGAGGTAAAATTAATATACAAACAAATCTTGTACCAAGCCACTCTCTCTCTTATTCCCTCTCCCCCTCTCCTCTCACATAACACCTGCCACACTGTAGGTTATCCTAGCTCAGGCTGTGGTGTACATGGCCAGAGCTCCCAAGTCAGTCGAGGTCTACATGGCATACGAGAGAGCCCGACAGTGCATCCTGAATCACAAGGGCCC
Organism: Cliona cf. orientalis; assembly: GCA_963930775.1. NCBI lineage: Eukaryota > Metazoa > Porifera > Demospongiae > Clionaida > Clionaidae > Cliona > Cliona cf. orientalis. The sequence continues at coordinate 1,883,050 of OZ005691.1, read as the reverse complement.
CCTTCCCTCTGTTCCCCTCCACCTGCGCAATGCCCCGACCAAGCTCATGAAGAGCCTAGGGTACGGGAAGGGCTATAAGTATAACCCGGGGTTCAGGGAACCAGTGGAGCAACAGTACATGCCAAACGGCCTGGAGGGGATCAGCTTTTTCACAAAACAATGATTCTATCGATGAATTTTATTATAATCCAATGTCATCAGCTGTGTTGATATGTTTGTCTACTTTTATATCTTTACCTTTTTTCCATCACTGATTCATATTTCAGGCATCACGACCATTTGATTCAAATTTGGCTAATAATTATTAACTCTTTTTTTTCTGACCAATAATATACAAACACCATGCATGCTTAATCTCTAGCTTTTCAAATGCCCAACGCCCAGCAGCATGTACTAATTTCAGTGATCTGTACATGTAACTACATCACATTGAGCAAGGTGGCACATAAAAACCTAACCATATTATTTACAGCATGCAAAATAATAATTGTACTGTGCCCTAATTAGAATTGTCATGTACCGTCAATGATCATCTCATCTCAGCTGATCTTGACTGAGAAGGCCAAGAAGAGAGGAGGGGTAACTCAGGGGTTGGTGCGGTCAAACCCTCTAGATTTTCAATTTCTCATTTATGTAAAATGTGTGTGCATGTGGTATGAGAGATGCAGTGGTAACAATAGCACTGTTGTAAAAATAGTTCCTAGGGGTTGTCTTTTTTTTCCATTTTCAGTAGTTCTCTTTTTTTCCTTTTCTTCTCTCTTTTCTTTTTTTCAGTTTCTTTTCTTTTTTTGTTGTTTTTCTCTTTCATATTTTTCCAAAAAGTGGATGGGCATATAAATAACTCAAATCAATAATTAAAGAGTGTAGTACAAATTGAGTGATAGATATATACTTGTATAATATATGAGCTCCTAAATTAAAATAGCAGAGACGTTGACCTCACAAGGAAAGAGAGTGAGAGCGCAAAATGGCATCCACTAGTAGGGAGCATACCAGTTAGTCCTTGCCCTACCCCTGAAGAGACGGAGAGAGAGAATGGGAGAAAGAAAAAAGGGGGGGGGTGAAGACAGAGAGGGAGGAGGGAGAAAGGGAGAGGAAAAGAGATAAAGTCAATGACTACACCATACAAGTGACCCAACTTCCTCTACACAAAATGCTACCATGGCAACGAGGCAGTCATGTGATCACATACATACCTGAATGCCCTTCCCCTTCCTCCTCTGTAGTACATGGGCGGCATCGGCATCATCATCATGCCACCAAAGTAAGGGTTGAAGCCGCCGCCCCTCATGCCCCGCCCCCTTCCTCGGCTACGCCCCCTGTTTGTTGTGCTGATCCCTGGCCGATTAGTTCTCTTGACTGTCACCTATAATATTATGACAGAACCCATAAAGAAGATGACCGTGAACTATAGTGTTCATCAATGTACACACGTGAGGAAGAATAATATATAAACGAACCTTGATCTGTCTTCCTTTGAATAGTGAATCGTCTAGATCCAGTGCCTTGGTTACCGATTCCTTTTCCGTGAATTCGACATAGGCAAACCTGCAACGATCAATACACTATATTATATACCATCTAGACAAAGCCTTGTCCTATGATTTACGCCACTAATTATTATCTAGTGCACACAATCAATTTCACAACATAAAGACATATTACCGTAGTTAATCAAATACAACGCATAATCCAATTTAACGCAAGAAATTAGCATTTTACGAATTCTCATAACGTTTATATATGGAGCGATTAATGACCTTACCAGAAAAACGCACGTTTTTAATTTTTTCCATGTGTTGTATTAGATTAGGTGGTATATACAAAGAGAGTTTCATCCCATGAGAAATACTTATTGCATACTACCCAGTTTCACTAAGATAACGTGATAAATTCCCTCTGAGAAAATTTTACACTTTATAAGTTTACTGAAAGTAGATACTGCTTACCCTTTGGGATGGCCGCTGTATTTATCACAGAGAATGGTGACTCTGTTGATGGGGCCGCAGCTTTCAAAGTGCTTCCCCAGCTCCTCAGCAGTGGACGAATAATCAACCTTTAGAAAATCATTGAAAGAATGCAGTGGAACCTAGCTAAACTGATCACCACCACCCATGGCATGAAAATCACTGGATAGGCTGTACTGTGTATAATCAAGTGAATTGTAACTAATTATAGTAACAGCTGCTGTCTGGATTGCATAAGTGCTATGGACTGATAATGTGGATTTTACTATTTTTAGCCTATGGATTTACATGTACATGCCTTACACAGCCAATGAATAGTGGCAGGTAAGGAAGTACTAGTAAGGGGTTCATCTTCCAGAGAAATCGAGGGTCATGGGAAGCTACTTCAGTGCCTTCCTATATACTCCCTATATGAACCTTGCCTCGTGACCAGACCACTTCCTCCCCAGCTCAGTGACTAATATGAATCTTGCTAAGGTAGAGCCATCCACTGGATACATTATATTGAGCTCAGGAAGAGAGGCTCCCCCAATCAAAAATTTACTAAATTACATAGTACGCATACTTACACTCCCAACATATACTGATCTCGCATCCGCCTCTTGCTTTTCCTCGGGTGTAGGAAAATTATCTGCATATAAACAAGCGAGATCAAAATGGCACATAGACCACAGCCTGTGTACATCATGGACAGAAACGTACTTGTCTTTGTGGACATCATCTGTTTCTCTACTTCACCCTGCATCTCTTTAAGCTTTTCAGCTTCTTCCTCCATCTCTTTTACTCTCGCCTTGATAGCTTCTATCTCCTATTCACAAAGAGTAGTGCGCTTTAATTAGAAAACCGATTCTCCAGTACAGTACATAATATACAAAACGACTCACCGGGTCTTCCTCGACTTGAACGCCATCTGCACTCTCATCTAATAGATTTTCAACTTGTTCTTCGGTCGGCGTCTCTGGCGGCTCCCCATCACCTTCTGTCGTGTCCCCCAGACCTAGAGCTGTGTCCAACAGGGAGGAATCTTCGTCCTGCTCCGCCAAGTCAGCAGTAAGACTGTCTTCTTGGTTGTCCGAACCTTCGGGGGACCCTGGGTTGTCTAGTGGACTAGCCATCTATGAGCTTTCTCTCAGTGTTTTTTGAAAGATGTCACGTTGTCAAAGCGCCCTATTACGCATGCGCATAAAATAGGCGCCTAGGCCACGCCCGCTCAAATTTGAAATTCAAAAAAGCAAGTGCATCTGTTCCAAAACACACAGGACTGAGCCTAAGCTACTCCTCGTGAGCAGAGCGTTGAGAGCCTCGGAGAAAAAGAAGACGGTCGAAAATGGACGGACTTACGTCTCAAGTAAGACTCGAAACCTCCACACAAACAAATATAATGTTACCGTTTGTTCTCCCCTGTTTGCAGGTAAAAGACATGAGCCTTCTGAACAAGGAGAACCAAGGACAATACCACACCCATGGCGGCCACCAGAAGTTCACAAAGCCTGCCGTTTCTAAACCGTATACGTCAGCTCAGTCTTCAAACGTACGTGAGTCAGAGTTCGAGCGAGCATGAACAAAATTGCTTGCAGCTGGCCAAAGCTAGCTAACGAGAAGGGGTGCGCTCCGTATTTTCGAATAATAATTTGACAATGGTGGTTTAATCGTGGTTTTAGGGTTCCCCTCTGACTGTCACTAACAAAGCTACAGCACAGAGTGGCATGGCAATGCCTTCCAAACAGACTGGTCATCATGGTGGAGTCTCTTCTTCAACCAGCTCCTCTGTAGCTGGCCATGGAGGAGGAGGGCGTACAGTCACTGTGACCAGCACAATGGCGGGGGGAGGATCGGGAGAGAGAGTAGTAGGGAAGGCTCCAGCAGCGGAGGGAGGGAGAGGGAGCGAGAGAGCCAGTGAAGCAAGCACCGGCGGTGGAAAGAGGTGGAGCTTGGAAGAATTTGATATTGGAAAACCACTAGGAAGAGGTATGATTAAATTTATTGAGCTTCATTTTTTGCTGATTTGTAAACATTAACACCTGTTCTCACCCCCATATTAGGGAAATTTGGCAGTGTGTACCTTGCTAGAGAAAAGAAAAGTAAATTTGTTGTCGCCCTAAAGGTACGCTGATATTGTACAGCTCTATTTGAGTTTATCTGATTATCAACACATGTAGGTATTGTTCAAGTCCCAGCTGCAGAAGGCTTCTGTAGAACACCAGTTGCGACGAGAAATTGAAATTCAGTCACATTTAAGGTATGGTACATACCACGTACGTACCTCAGCATTGCTTGTACTATCACTCGTGTACTATGTGGACCTTGTACCCAGACTCTTTGTCTGAGGCTGTAGTCTGGCCATTTAGCTACTCCCCCCCTCCCCCCCCCCCCTTCTCCTCCCTGGGTCTAGCTGAATGATTTCCTGCTACCTTCATTTTGTTTCATTTTCTCTCCTATAGGCATCCAAACATTCTTCGCATGTTTGGCTACTTCTACGATACGACTCGTGTCTACCTGATCCTGGAGTACGCTCCTCGGGGTGAGCTCTATAAAGAACTGCAGAAAGAGAAGAAATTTGACGAAAAGCGATCAGCAACTGTAAGTTAACTCATGTGCTGGGAGGAGAGAGGGTCCTTTCTCAGAAATTAAATCTTCGGGGAAGGGGGAGGGGGAACCCCATTAATTTAGGAATCTTTGGTTACGACAGCTAGAGGTATCATTGGGATCTTTTATCTCACCCCTACAGTACATAGCCCAGTTGGCAGATGCTTTGGCCTACTGCCACTCCAAGAAGGTCATCCATCGCGATATCAAACCAGAAAACCTACTGGTCAACCTAAAAGTAAGAAAAGCTGGGGATGGAGGAGTCTACATGCACATCACTAAGATTTTTTTTCTTTTGATTCCACACTAATTATTTTGAAAATTATATTATAGGGTGATTTGAAGATAGCTGACTTTGGTTGGTCGGTCCACGCTCCCTCCTCCCGTCGTACCACTCTCTGCGGGACCCTCGACTATCTCCCACCAGAAATGGTCGAAAACAGACAGCATGACGAGAAGGTATGTATGCACCCTTAAATCCCCTGCCTATGCCATGGAACCCCTCTATAAAAGCACCCATGAAAATTATGAGGACACTACCTTATGTACGTATGATCCCAGCCACATAGAGAAATGAACACAACTACCCCTGAAATAAGGACACCTCCTTTAATCACTTTAAGGATGGCTTAGAATAGAGGATTTCTTCACTGTATACATGTGTAACTGGAAGCAATACTGTTCCAAAATTTCAGGTTGATCTGTGGGGACTCGGTGTGCTGTGCTACGAGTTCCTCGTTGGCAATCCTCCGTTTGAGGCCAAAACATCACAGGAAACTTACGCCAGAATATCAAAGGTTTGCAATGCGTAGTTTACTCTTGTGTTATTCATATTGAAATTCATATTGATTATTATCATCATCATTCTGCATCAGGTTGATATTCGTTTTCCACATCACGTCTCAGCAGGTGCTAAGGACCTCATTGCAAAAGTAAGAGAGTACATGTATGTATTTCATAAACAACCTGCCACCCCTAATTCTCAAGGATAAGCAACAAAACTCCTCATTCCAAGCAAAATAATAATAATACTGTAGTGTCCCGGGCAAGCACCTATGTACCGCATTTCAAGGGGCCACTGTAGCAGCTTCTATACAAACTTGTGGAATTTTGATCCCTGGGTATATATAATAAGCAAGCGCCCATGTGGGCCAAAATCACAAGTTATGTTTTTAAGTGTCCATGCAGGACACTACGATAAGAATTATTTCCCCACCACCACCCCATTCTTCTTTTCCATATAATGTTATATTATATATAATATGTTAACCTCATTTCCCCCTCCAGTTGCTTCAGCACAACCCTAGCCGTCGTCTCCCCCTGCGTGAGGTACTCAAGCATCCCTGGATCATCGAGAACGCCGATCCCACTCGCATTCCAAAGCCTCAGCAGTCACCACCACCAGCAGCTACCGGTGGTGGTTCTAGTACCGCGGCAAAGACAGCAGCAGCTGTTCCCAAACACTGACACTCGCTAAATGTAATTTATATAATATTATTATAGTAGATTCCGTATCTGTTCCATCAATGTGTTCAACTTTTATGTCAGTGTGACTGAATTATGCGGTTCAATAAGCCCTTGATAGTACACAGTATTGATAATTTTACGAGTTCAACCTATTGATATTTATATAAGTGCCCTCTTGGCGAAGGAGCAACTTTGCTTAAAAAAAACAATTTCAGCGTAGGTGTTATTACATTTTAAGAGGTAGACCCAGACAATAATGATACTAGCTAAACAGATCTCCAATGTCCAGTTCATCGTCCAATGGCTTCATATTATTATTGTTACCTTCCTCTACCACCGTTCTTTTTCTACTACTGTCTTCTAGTTTGAAGCTAGTCTTGTCAGCTGCTTTCTGTGCTACTGTTCTTTGAGCATTTCCCGAGTCTACTACAGCAGTAGAGGCTGCACTTGCCTTGGAATCTTTACTCTTCTCTGTAACTAGATCTTTCAGCTGTCCAAAGAATCTGAATAGATTCAAAAGAATGATAGAACCCCTGATAACAAGGCTCAGTACACCATATGATTGTGTAGTTACCGTTCAATTCTCTGAAGGTTTTCTTGCATTTTTGTGTTTCCCAACTCAACCAAACGCTTCAGGTACTGCATGACAACAGTTAATATCAAAATTAAAATTTTAGTAATTATTTTTGGAGCAAAACTGCAGCATGATGCACTCACCTCACTGCTGACTAGAACACTGCCATCGTGTGCCACGGGAGCCTCCAAACACTGAGTACTGCGAACAGCCTGATCATGTGTGACAAAGTGAAAATGGGCTCAACTTCAAGAGCCAATTCAAACTCTCTGCAGCTGCCTTACCACCATGATCTTTCCCTTTTTGCCACACGAAATACCAGAATTGCGAAATCCTGAACTCACTGCTACTTGCATCTGAAATCAGGCAATACTATAATGGTGGCCAATGCAATGCACTTCTCTTATATCATCCACTACCAATTCCAAACCTAGGGGCATGCAACCATCAGAATCCCACTGCCTGCTCATGCTCAGGCACATTAAAATGTATTACCGGTACTATCATTGGGACAGTATCAATCCAGCTACTCACAATCTTACCATGGTCCGTGCATCCTCAAGAGTCCTGCACATGACATGGAGAACAAACGGCTCAAATTTGAAGTAAGCATAGCCCCTCCCACCAGATCCATCTGTTCCATTGCTGCTCAGCGACGACTCCTGCGTTGGAAAATGAAATCATAATATGAGGTGATTGAACACGTATAATGCACGTCACTCTTATTATTACGGCACACCATATTACATGACTATACAAAATATACAATGGTAGGGTAGCAAATCTTAATATCAAGGGTACCAGCTGTTGATGTGAAATTGGGTCATGTGACATCAACCACCAATGACAGCCCTTCTTTTTCTGTTCACTATCCTATTAAAAATTGAAATAATTACTACTACAAAAGGACTAGACACATAAATTTAATATTAAATATACATCCAATTATACAATCACCTCCTGCACAACTGCCAGTCGTCCAGAGCAAGAACTGGTCGTGTAGAAATCGCTGAGAGAGTTGATGTAGCTGACCAGCTCAGCAATAGGTTCATCTACACTCCCCTTTCTGCTCAAGTCCACTTTACCCAGTACCCTGGCTTTCTCTGAGGAGAAATGGACATCAGGTGTGGCAGCCATCCATCCATCCACCAGTCGAAGTGATCCAATTATACGAATTTTGCAGCTCCGAAATATTGAATTTTAATACCTCGATCTGCAGCTGATGGAAGTAGAGATCCATTCTGGAGATGAGTACTTGAGCTCCTTGGAGCCACAGAGCTTGCAAGTCCTGGTGAGACTCAGAGTATATTGCTTGTATCAGCATTGTAGCTCCACATGCATGCTAACTCTGAGTATGCCAGAATGTGGCTCAGTGTAACTTGACTATCAGTAGATGTCTTGACCATACCGTGCCTATATTATTGTTGTATCATTTTGTATGCCACATTCAACTCCATAGACTTACATAAAATTTGCAAATGTGCCAAATTCTTCGATAGTCACTCCAAGCGGCTGGCGATCGGTCTGGGGTAAGTGGTTTAATGATATCAATCGGGGTACAAGATTTGAAGAGTAAGCATGTTTCAATACTGTAGGTAGCTGTCCAGTGCTGAGACATGGATCCGATAGTGTAGTATTTGGAGCTGAAGAAATCGTCACCTATCTCAAGAAAGAGGTGGCTATACGTATTTACTAGTTGGAATAATGATATAATAACACTGCAATCTTTTTCTTGAATACCATTGATTTATTCTCCCTCAGGGATACGATCTCGATGATCATTTGACAGAGAGCCAAAAGAATGAAATTGTTGCATACAGTGCACTTCTCACCAACAGACTACTGCCTGCTATTGTGAGTCACGATTTATTTTCAGGCGGGGATTGGTTCCCCCCTCTCTCACCCCCCTCCCCCAACCAAAATCGAATCCAGAAATAAATTTTCTTGATCAATGTAGCTCTACTCCAGATGGTTGGATGGAAAGAACTACCTCGACTTCACCAGAAACTTGTACGCCAAGCTCCTTCACTTTCCCTTCACTCTGTTCTATCTCTCGTGGCAGTATCACTCCGTCCAACATTTAATAATGAGAGGGGCACCCCCGGAAACTACCATGGAGCAGAGAGGAATGGAGGTATAACTACGTAGCTATATTCAAAATTTGCGTGAAGCAACTTACTTATGTTTCATTGTTACTCAGCTACTGGACAAAGCAGAAGAGTGCATTGGACTACTCTCGGCTCGACTAGGTGACAATATCTGTTTCTTTGGATCAAGGTATCTGTTTCTGTTCGAGTTTAGTTTCTCAATAATTTTACACACATACTATACCTCTGTAAAGCATAATATCACACTCTCTCTCCCCCCTCCTCTCCCTCTCTCCCTCCCTCCCCCCTCACTCTCTCTCTCTCTCTCTCATCTGTCCTCTCTCCCTCCCTCCCTGTCTCCTCCTTCCTTCCTTCACCTCTTTTCCTCTCCTGTGCTGTCACCAGTCCCTCCTCACTGGATGTCCTGATGTTTGGCTACCTAGAGGTGATCCTGCAGACTCCACTGCCAAGCAACAACTCCCTCTACAGTAAATTGACATCCTGTGCCAATCTCACCAAATTCTGCAAGAGAGTTAGAGCCGAGCACTATCCTGACAAGAAAACAAGTAAGAGCAAGCTATTAATAGCATTTCTAGTATCCAAAAGTAGTCTAGTAGCCTCTCTCTTCTGTTATTTAGCAGCTCGGGCTCTCCTTTTAAGTACCTTAATTCCACTATCACAAGATGGAAATATAATTTCTTTCTATAGTTCACTCACTCATCCAAACCCTAACCATAAAATTAATGTCACTAGCTTTATCTCGGAAATACTATTAAGTTTTTGTAGCATACTAGTTCACTTACTCTCAATGAACTGCAGGAGGTACTCCAGTTAATTCCACAGCACAAGAGTCATCCAGCCCACCGACCACCATCTGGAGAGACCCCACCCTCTGGCTGTCGGTGGGCGTGGCAGCCGCGGTGCTGGGTGTACAGGGAATGAGAGTGGGGCTGTTCGACAGGATCCTTGGACGACGGCTCACCACACATGATGACAGTGACACTCAACTGCATGTGAGCGCAGCCGATATACTAAAACATAGGGATATGGATAACTAGCCCCAGCTGCTATGTTCTAATTAACTGAATATTTCAATATTTCTGATTGTCCCACCTGGAATGTTCGACGATACCTCACTAAATATGACATCACTCTGAATACACATGTATATGTGCAGAATTTAAAAACAAAATAATTAAATAATACATGGATATTAAAAATTATTGTGATGTCTCTTGTGAGTTTGTATCTGGATGAATTGTCTTGTGCAGTTTGACCAGTGTCCGGTAGAGGGCACAGAGTCCAAGCAGAAACGGTAGGAAGGTGGCAATTAGGATGATATTAGGCAGGAACGTCCTCTTCCCGGATGCTTCATAGGCAGCATTCACTAAAAAAAATGATAATATTGTTGAGATAAAGGCGATTGATGATCATAATTTTCGTGAATCGTGAACCTACACCAGAGAGGAGTGATTCCCTGGAGGAGCTCAGAGGATGCCACAGTTATCCCCATCACTATACCCTGTGAGAGAGAGAGAAAGAAAGAAAGAGACAGAGAGAGAAAGGGAGACGGAGGGAGGGAAGGAGAGAGACAGAGAGAGGAGGAGGGAGAGGGAGATAAACATGACACAACAAAGCATATTATTGTATGTGCTCTAGTACAGTTCGGCTGCTATCAACACAGGGGTCTGTGATGCTCTAGTACAGTTTGGCTGCTATCAACACAGACAAGTGAGAGTGTGTGTGCCCATCCTTGTTAAGCTAAGAACTATCATGTGTATTCATGTGATCAAGTGTGTGCACGTGTAATATCATATTTGCACACACCTGAAACTCTTCCCTGAGACTGTCCGATATTACTAGAGGAAGTGAAACCTCTGCCACTGGCATGCTAAACATGAACCAAAACGCTCCAATGCTAAACTGCACGAAGTTCAGTGAGTGCCGTACACTCCTGCATATGGGCTGACAGTCACCGCAGTGGTGCTTCGTGATGACAGAGTTTGGTATCCAGTGACAGTGTTCGTCTTTGTGAGCCTCGCACTGCTCCATGGCCGCTGTGTATATATTGTCGTCGACAACAGTTAAGCTTTGAGTATAGACGTCTTCCACGAGAGCTTTGTAAGTGCTTTTGATCTGGACACCGGCAGGGGTGTCATATTTGTCGAATTCTTGCAGACTAGCCGCACCTTGTTGGTTGTTGGAGTTGTAAAGGTGGAGACAGACAGTGTCACATGACTTGTTCGGTTTGGTATGGCACTTGATGGTCAGCTCTGTCATAGTATTTTTATCTTGTGGCTCATGTTCAGAATCAGATAACGTAGTTGCGGTTTTTTCCAAGCAGAAATCTTGACCGTCTTTGTCGATGGAAAGATCGGCACTGAGAGTCCTGTTCACACCACACGAGTTACAATTCATACCAGATTGATACACATCGCACACTAGTTTTCTATGAAATTTCTTGTAGCCGATATTATCTGGCCTTAACGTTAACGCTAACTCAAGGTGACCGTGATCCATACCAATGACATGATAATTGGGCTGCATATTATTATTGCTCCAATTTTTGGTGTTCCAGCAATGCTGAGCTGGTGGTGTCACATGACTGGCGTCGGTGCTGCCAAAGTGTGGATTGTGGTAGAGACTAAACTCCAGGCAGGTGTCGTTGAGCGTGGCCTGCCAGTCGGACATGATGAGCAGCGCCATGATCGTCGCAATGATCCCAAATATCGATACCATGATGTTGTTCACCCTTGTCCATTGAATCAGAAATCTGTATTAAAAAAAAGAGTGAAGTACATTGTTCCCAAAAATTATTCCCTATATGTTTGAAATTGTATAATTTCTCTTTCAACATCCCCTCCCCCCCCCCCCCCCCCCCCCAAAAAAAACCCCAAAAAACCAAAGATGTGCATACATAATTAGTAACTTAAGCCTAGCTACATGTACAGGTAAATTCCTCCCAGTATTGGTGCCACTAGTATAATGAGGAAGAAGTAGACTGTGTAGTCTTCAGAGAACCCAAAGGAGTCGCTGAGGATTGGGTTGAACAGCTCTTCGTAGACGGTCACTCTCGACTTGACGACAGCGGTGCACGCTACAAGAAAAATGACTATCTTTTTCAAGGGATACCAGTAAAGGATTGATAAGAAGGAACCATACATGACTGAAGCTCATGATATTATTAGCTGGATCTCTTTATTCTATTAAACTCAAATACCAGTGTGTGCAGGTACTGTCAAACAAGCGATGCAGTGTTGATGGAAGTTACGGCACTATGTATACAATGTTAATCATGTGATATATATCAGCCACTAGACTATTACAGTAACTATAATTATAGTCGACAAGATATTATGTGGATATAGATTACTATAATATCTGCATGTAGGCTGGCCTCATAATATTATTAATAATTGACCCACCCCAGGCAAAAATTACACCGTGACACATATACTTCATATGCAGTGCCATACACTAATTGACCCACCCCAGGCAAAAATTACACATACTTTTTATATGCAATATCAAGATCATACACTAGCTTGTGTTTGAGGATACAAGTAATACAATGATGTTTGACTTCTGCCAAAGTTTTGATCCCTTTTTTCGTATCAATTTGAGATTCGTACAAGTGCATCCGTTTCTTCCCTTCCTCCTGAACTCTCCGTGGAAGGTGAAGATAAGCAGCACAAAGAAAACTAAGCCCAGGGCAGCGTTGTACCATCCAATCGCTCGAAAGTGATCAATATGATTGAACTTCGAGAACACTACTGATACTCCTGCATGCACAATGTCATAATTATAGTACCATATGTCATAACTATGTTGAATAATAACAATGTAGAAGAGAATAATTGAGCAACAGTTATAATTGTAACACATACCTGCTCCAATGAGGAACCCTACACTCGTAGAAACCGTATACAAAGCAAACAGTAGATCCTTGATCCGACAATACTTCTTAGACTCCTGAATCTCCAAAATATAGTACTCGTAAGTCACAGCAAAGTAGGCAAAAGCGAGCGATCTATGGAGCCCACAGAAAATCCCTGTCAGCAATCGACTGACAATCATCATCCACCCTTGAGTCACAATGGCATAGAGCAAGAATCCGAATGTGTGACAGGCGAGGGATATCATGAAGCTGAACCAGTAGGGTAAGATGGTCGTGAAGAACATCCCGAGAATTCCACCAAGGAACCCACCAATGTTGCTGACAGAGATCACCCAGGAGTAGAACTCTTCTGACTCACCAAGACCGGGCTCAAACTGCAAAAATCATAAATTAGATGAAAGGCATAGGGAACTGTGCCATTGAATGATATTTATCTACTCAGAGTCTATATAAGATGGTCGTGAAGAACTGGTTTGGGTTGGAAAGTCTCTGATCTATACTCAGAGTCTATATAATATAAGTAACATTGAATCATCGCAGATTTAATGTACTTTCTGCATAATTATTGTCATGCTCATGACACTTGCTATAGCTTAATTTTTAACATACTTCTTGGCCACTTATTCCGCTGAATTTTGGGTTGGTGATAAACTCGTAGAGAGTCCCCATCGGTGAACTGGCTCCATTCGACACCAGCAAGCTCAGGGCAATCACATAGAACCAGTTCCACTTTAGCCTATAGGTGGTGGCCTTTATTGACTCACCTGAATCAAATTGAAGTGTTACAATAATTATGACGATCAAGCATCATACTACAGGTCAGGTCGGCCATTCCTTCATGGGTAAATCTTTGCTGCCACACAATTAACTTACATTTACATCTGCATTGATCTAGGCAGCTGCCACAGAAGTCGGACAGATCCGACTGTTGCTCTTCAGATAGACAGCCCATTGGCTTAATATTATTTGCTGCTGAATCCTAAATTAATTGCTACTGCACCAACTTCAACTAATGTATGAGTATAGAATGTTTAGCACTCAGTCTGGTGCAAGGATCTGGTTACGATAACTATACATGCATGCATATGCGGCCACTTAGCCACTTTTAATAACACCCTACACTTACTTCGGTGGTGGTAGGTCAATTGCAAGTAACCATGCATGTGTTCAAATAGCATTGTAAACTTCCTACATTGCATGGATGCTCTGCAGTATTGCTATAATAATATTGAATAGTTACACTTGCATACAATTATTGAAGCGCTAGTACGAGAACGTCACCATTCCAACCACTACCGACAATCGGACATGAAATCACGACTCTCACAACAAAGTACAATTATTATTATTGATTTATACAAAGTATCCTATGTTTGAAGTTCTGAATGTGTTTGATTTACACTAATAGTATTGCTTTTATTAGACTCTGTTGTTCCTGGCGTTTGATTGATATTATCGTGGGTTGCATTATTGGCTGCCGGCATGGCATTGTCACTGCGCAGAAGTCGTCCATCCTCTGGGACCAGATTGGGTATACCACCCTCCAGTATGGGGTAGGCCACTCCAAGTTTGTCACACACTAGCTCATTGGTGGCTGCCTCATATCTGCAGCATGAAAAAAAAACATTCATTTATATATCCCACATAATTATTCAATTGCAAAGAGACTATAATAAGTTATACCAAAATCAATGTCTCAAACTCAAAAATCCATCATAGATTGAATAGTAAAATCTTCAATGATTTCAGTAATTTCATAGAGATATAAGATTTTTCAGACGATTTTATTAGCTACTCAATCACAGAATGTATGCTACCTCAGGGGTTCTTTTGAGAGAGGGCAGACTAGAGCCTTCATTAGATCTGGATGGACGGGACACTGAGAGAAAGATCTTGAAGATATAGCTATTCTCACTGGCTGCCTGACGCCATAGAACCAAGACAGAGCTAACAGCTTCAACATCTCTGAGCTCAGCAACTTACAAATGGAGCTGCAAAAGGTTAAAGGTCGCTAGCTCTGCGCAGAAATTTAGTAACTAATGGGTTAACTTAATTTCTTCACGGCTTTCCACGTGAGAGAAGCAAGTAAATTTGAGCAGGTAAGTTGGCTCTATTTCGTACTGATCGTGCACTACAGATCCCAGTTTAACATAAATTTTTGATCACCTGACTATCGATCGGCGCTGACATTAATAATAGTACGAGCGCGTGCATACACACAAAGGTAGCTAGCTAGCTACCGCGATAGGCCCTTGCTATGGGCCACGTGTTTAGGTGTACATGTGTGAAACATGAACTCTAAACACTCATCCAATGTCGTGTATGTCCATTCTTGCAGCCAGATACCGATCATGTTCAACTTATAGCACAACTTGTGTTTCGAGAGAGAGAAAAAAAAACCATGGCAACTGGTCAGGGTCACGACAACTTACCTGTGAGTCATTTTTTTTCGAGTCCTGCAGCTCTGTATAGTTTACTGTTCTTCATTGTATCACAGAATGTACTATTCGGCAGCTTTTCTGAAGAAGATGTCGTTGAATTATACCAAAACAAGACGTCAGACTTGAGATTTTCATGGCAAGAGAGAGTGCCTTCGGCAAAGAGGTGTGCTCTATATGGAAACAGTCTGGTCGTGCAAGTCCCCACTCTTGCCACCTCTCAAGGGGGCCACATGCCGGGGACCCTTTCTCCAAATATTCCTCCCAACCCCCCTACGAGTCCAGTGGATGCAACGTACGACTTGTCAAATCGAGGGGGCTTGCCATCAAAATTGAACGTCAACGCAGTTCCCTTCGTTCCTGGTGAAAGGATCGGTGCGGGAGCTATAAATAACCTTGATGTTGCTAAAAACAGCGCAGCGAGGCAGTTGAATTTCACCCATTCTGATGATGCACAGGGGCAGCCAGAAAGTGAGAGGACATTATCTGGTGCACTGGAAAAATTGAAAATTGAAGATCAGCCAAACATACCAGGAGTTGTGATACAAACAGTGGGAGAACCCAGCTGTGATATGGGATCGGAATCAAATTCTAGGGTTGGCAACGAGTCCGATTCCCATTCCAGGACTGACCCACATCTAAATGCAGCTCAGCAGAATTCGATATCGGAACGTGAGCAATCTCCTGCAGACTTGAATCTAGATCTCTCTGCCACCGCGCAACAGTTAGAAAATTCTCAAAGAACACAGCCCAATTCTACCGATACTCCTTCAGGCTCTCCCTCTCATTCGATTAGTTCATCAGACACCGAGAGACAGCATGATGTCATTCCGAATACAGCAGCGACACGGCAAGCTACTACGGCTCTTCCGACCAATCAGACGGCTAGTAGTAGTAGTAGTAGTGATCGTCGGCGGTCGCACACACACTCCCCCACACCCACACCAACCTCACCACCTCCACACAGTCACACCCCCACACCATCACAGTCTAACGACAACGACAAGCCTCGACCGTCTCGAGCTTCCTCCTCATCAGCATCCGACCAGGAGAAGCTTAGAAGCCAAGAAGCCGGCCAACAGCAGCAGCAGCAACAACAAGAACAAGCTATGGCGGCCCAACCCAGCTCTCAGTCTTGCTCACCTGGCAGCGTCAGTAGCCTCTCAAGTGCCTCATTATCGTCGACGGTTCCTTCGACGGCCGGTTCCACCGCGAGTGGGAGTGGAGGGGTTAAAGTGAAATCGTGGGCATCCATCGTCAGTAAGAAGGCCTCGTCAACTGGTCAACCCCCCGCTCTGCAAGGTTCACAAAGCAGTTTGACAGGTTCTCCACCGGTGCATTCAACATCTGGTGGTGGGAGAAGTAGAATATCATCAGGGGATCACGTGTCTACTGTTGCTATGGCAACAGATAGTCAGGTGCAGAGCTCGAGCAGAGAAGATGTGGCACAGCAGCAGATGCCACCTTTGAACCCTGTCAAGGCTCAAGCACAGCTGGCTAATCTCGGAAGTGAGTTTGTGTAACTTTATCTCTAGGCCAACTCCAGCTTTGATTCTCTCCTTTCTCTCTCTCTCTCTCTCTCTCTCTCTCTCTCTCTCTCTCTCTTTCTCTCTCTTCCTTCCCTCTCTCTCTCTTCCTTTACCTCTCTCTCTCCCCTTTCTCCAGACCAACTCTTTAGGTGGAAGGTCAACCATGCTCCAGTCTGTATTCAGCCGAGGGGTCTCATCAACCAGGGCAACTGGTGCTACATGCATGCCGTATCCTCCTCACTAACTACACAATTATTAAATTTTATAATTAAGTAATTTGATCAAAGGCAAAAGGCTGTCTGCTCATTGCATTGGATGGGATTCCACATCCTGGTGCCCTTTGTTGCCATGGCAGCCATAGTAATACTCGTATCTGTTCACACACTTAACATTTGCTGGTATGTTTTGTGTGCCATGGATACACACACCCATCCTGTCAGCGTGCTAACTTGAATGTATGGAAACATGGGTAATGTGGAAGTCATTTATATGTGTACAAATATTTCCCGTAGATACATGAAAATTCGACCCTTAAACCTAAGGGTCAACCATCCCGTAGCCTGCTCCTGTTCGGGCAAACCTAATCCCGGTAAAGGGTGGTTTGCATAAATATTCAGCTTCTACTACCAATTCTAAACCTAAGGGACAACCATCACATTCACGATTGCCTGCTCAGGCAAACCTGATCCCCACCATATGTGGATAACATATTATGTAACTGTCTTCAAAGTTTTTCCTTGACTGGTCATCCTGCTCGTGTGTAGCCCCTCCAAGCTCTGCTCAGCTGCCCTCCGGTCTACAATCTCCTCCACTCATTCAGTCCGTTCCTCGTCCCTCCCTCGTCCCGAGACCCCTCCCCCACCCCCGTCACCAGCACGATGTAAGTTGTACGCTCTTTATAGTTTAGGAGAGAAGTTTTGAACGCGTTGATCTACGTGTATTATGTACCGTAGATCTGGAAACTTGGGTGTTGTAAAACTTTCGTATGACAAATATTTTCGTGTTGAAAATTTGTAGGGATGATCACGTTAGCATTACTACTAGTGTGCATGTATTTTCGTATGATTTATTTTATAGCTGCCACAAACTATGAAATTAGTTTTACCAGAAAAGCGCATGTTTTTTTTTTCGAAATTGAAATTATTTTTTTGCATACATAGTATTAGATTAAGTACGGTACTGCTATAGCTCTAATCTACCAGCTTTCAAAAATCTTCTATACTTAACTTGTTTCCTTACACAATGGGGATGCCCCTGCTAATTCAGAAAATTTGTGGTGTATTCTTCTGCTGTCACAGGCAAGCGCACGGAGCATTCTTTCTCCCCATACTCCAGTGTGCAGTTCACAGACAGCTACAGCAAACGGGCATCTTTTTAATGCATGGCCACTTACCCATGGCTTCCTTCTTACTCCTGCTGTGGTGTGTGAGCCATGTGCCAGAGGTGCAGACACTCGCATGAGACCTTTTCTTCCAGAGGGGGGAGGAGTGAGGGGGGGGGGGGCAGAAGAGCCATTGTTTGGCAAACACAAAATAATTAATAAAATTTTGAGGTTTTAAAATGCTATAATAATTAATTTTGTGACCTGCCATGAGAAAAGGGACCATTCGTGGTAGTAGTATGAAACACGACCAATTTACAATGACCAACTTGCTTTCTACAAATGCAGTATAGTGAGTAGAGTAAATGATCAGATTTCGGACACCAGGTTGATTCGGACACCTGCGCAGCCGATACGTGTGACTTGGGGGAGTGGTCTTGGCATGATTACGTACCTTAGCCCGTATGAGGATTGTACCCCAGCACTGGCCATCGAAGTCCCGCTAGTACTGGTGTGGCAGGCTCAAATTCATGCTGTCCGAACTGATCAATGGTCGGACGCTTTAACTTTTCGTCGGACATGCCGTCCGTCGATGTCCTAGGTCAACTTTTTGTGGTCCTATGTGAAGTGCTCCAGCTGCCCTTCACGCGGCGCATTTGACCTTTGACCCCACGGCGAGTGTATCGCGCTGTGCCTCGGAGCTAAATCCGACGACTTAAATACAAAAACTTCTAAACGGCGGTTTTAGTAATTTGGATGGCATTGATATGGGTCATAAAGGATATTTCTTACGTTTACTGCACCTAATGAGTTGTAAAAACAAAGAAAGACAATGTTGAACTCTTCTCCATGGGACAGCCTGATCCAGCCACCACGGAGGTGATATATTTCACACATTTTGTACCTTTTTACCAGTCAGATACGTTGTAAATTATCGAAAATAGTAGTTTTAGGTTGTAGAGATCATTTAAATGCCGTTTTGAAAATTTCCACCTGCTGGAGCTTGGTTGCGCAGCGCCATTCGCATGCTTCGGGGGTCAAAGGTCAAACGCGTCGCGTGAAGGGCAGCGGGAGCACTTCACATAGGATCACTAAAAGTTGACCTAGGACATCGACGTACGGCCTGTCCGACGAATAATTAAAGCGTCCGACCATTGATGAGTTCGGACAGCATGAATTCGAGCCTGCCATACCAGTACTAGCGGGATTTCGATGGCCATTGCTGGGGCACCGTCCCCATACGGGCTAAGGTACGTAATCATGCCAAGACCCCTCCCCCAAGTCCTTCGTATCGGCTGCGCAGGTGTCCGAATCAACCTGGTGTCCGAAATCTGATCATTTACTCTATACTTGTATCAGCGTATTGACACCAACGTACAGCGGATACACCTTATTATTATTATTCCCTACACACTATTACAAGTTACATACGACAAACACGAAATTCCAAATGGTCCCTTTTCTCAGATTGGTCACATTTATAGTATTATGCTCCTCAGTGTTGCAGGACTTAGCCACTAATATTGTATATGTACATGTACGTACTGTAGTGCTGTACAATAACCTCATTGGCAATACTTTTTATTTTTTGTCAAAATTTAATGTAGTATCTAAGTGAACATCCTCTTCTTGTAGCAGCTCCACCACTGTGACTACTTCTTCTTTCTTTCCCCCCAGTGCTCAGTTCATGCATGAGTTTCAGCCGTACCCCAAACTGGACCAGCAGCAGCAGCTGCCCTCCATTCCCGGGAAGAAGAAGCGTCCCCGGCCAGAGCTCCACCATGGAGAGCCATTCAGACCAACCTACGTCTACGAGATACTCACAAAGATATCATCAACTCTCTCCACCAAGGTATAGCATGTATTTCAGGGTTCCCCCAGAACAGAATCCAAACTGGGTGCTTATTGATATGCTTTTAATTACGTTATATCTTTAAACTTCACCCATTTAAATCAAACCAGGTGGCCCACCCTGATTCAGGTATATGTGCTGGGGGAAACACTATTTGTACATCCAATTGCTTAATGGGAGAGAGGAGAGGGAAGGAGGGAGGGAAGGGTGTCCTCACCTGTAAATTTTGGCTGCCAGTGCACGTCCACAAGCTGTATAGCTGTTGTGAGTGAATCATGACCTCCGGTGTTGGACCTGACCTTTGTACTTTAACCTTTTAGGGACGTCAAGAGGATGCAGAAGAGTTTCTCGGCTGTATCCTTGACAAGCTCCACGAGGAGATGATAGCAGCCAAGAGGGCAGTCAGTGAGGGAGAAAAAGCGGCAAAGGCCAAAGACAGCTCTGCTACTACTGGTGGCAATTCGTCTGGTACAAAGACACCTGGTGGTGTTGCTGGGGACAAGGGGCGTGGCAGTGAAGGGGAGGAGTTTAAGGAGAAGGAGAAGGGTAGCAGCAGTGAGGGTGGTGAAGGTGGTGAGGGTGGTGGAGGGGAGGAGGAGGAGGAGGAGGAGTGGGAACAAGTCGGACCGAAGAACAAGTCCACCATTACCAGACAGGTGTGTGTATGTATATGTACATATGCATGCATTCTCGATTCGTACTTTCTTCAAGACGACATGTACACATTTGAGTTAGTTACTATCGGATGGGCTGAATGAAAATACATGCTGTGTGTGTTGCTCCGACTCAAGTGTGTAAATCCTTCAGCTAGAGCAGGCAACCCTCTCCTCATCGGAAAGAGGAGGTGGCTATAGCTAGTTGCTATAATATACCATCCCCCTCACTGAATAGGAGAGAACATTCTATCTCTTTCCCTTCCCTTTCCCTGCCATTTTTATCTTCTCTCTCTCTCTCTCCCTCTCTCTCCCCCTCTATCCCCTTTGCTCTCTTCACATTTGTATACATATAATATACACACTTTGTTTTGGTGCACTTTAGACCTCATTCCTGGAGTCTCCTATCACTGAGTTATTCGGTGGTGAGCTGAGGTCATCTGTTCACAGACACGGAGCCAAGGAGTCTGCCACTGTAGAACCTTTCTTCTCTCTCCAGCTGGACATACAGGTGAGAGAGAGGGAGGGAGAGAGGGAGGGAAAGGGAGAGAGAGAGAGAGAGAGCGGGAGAGAGAACAGTATTAAATTTGAACTTCTCTTTTTTCTTTAGTCTGAGAGTATCTGGAGTGTGAAGGATGCTATGGAGGCACTGGCCACGAAAGAAATTGTCAGAATGTCCGAGGTATACTAAAGTGTATGGTAATGGTGGTCGTTTCTCATCAAGATCGCATGACGACCCTTACCATATCTGTATAAGTTGAACGTTTGTCGACCCTTTACCTACTATTAGATCTTTGTTCTCTCTCTGAATAAGGCTTATTGTTGGCTACATAATAATTATAAATACTCCCTCCCTTCCTCCCTTATCCATAACAGCAATTTATTGACTTTCAAATACTCAATTAAATGGCATCACGTACAACATGTATTATGGTATATGTTTATGATAATAACCAATTTCATAATATAGACCTTTTTGCCATACTCGTACATATTGGACAATGCAGTAATCAAAATCTACTGTATAGAGTGTTTACTGTTTTCGACTTCATAATTTTGTGGGCTGTGTAGAGTTTTGCACATGAAGTCCTCGCAGTGCATAATAAGATATGTATACCTTGACCTTATATACATGACACTGTACATGTTATGCGTACCTACCTCCCGTGGGCCTAATTAGATGACCAACGATATGGTTTTGATTTTTGGTTTCCACTCCATAGTGTGTAGCTGTCTTCCTTGTTGGAAACCGTTGCAATGGTGGTACCTTCATGACCTTACATGTACCTTTGGCCTAATTAAACAAATGGAGTGGTTTATTACACCAGATTGTTATTAATTTTTTGGCTTTATTTGTGAGCTGTGTATACGTTGAGAATTAATTAAGTATGTGGGTGGGAACCTGTAGTATTTCGTATTTTAACCTGGTGAGGACGAATCCCATCTGATTGTCGAGTCTATAATTAGGTGCGTCTATCTTTAGAAGTCTGCTTGACAACATTAGCCACCTTGATCCAATTTGTGTAGACTGGTAGACACACGATATACCTATTGACAGCTGACAGTGAAAGAGAGAGCGAGAGAGATGGAAACAGTGTGTATGTTTGTACAATGTACATTCTTACATTATGTGTGTACAGTGCTCTACTGTAGTTCAGCTGCTATCAAAACAGACATGAATAAATGCGTGTATGTACATATATGTGTGGTTATCAAGTGGCGTAGTACCCAGACAGAAAAGTCAGTAGCTCTGATTGGTCGAACAAAGGTCGCTCCACTGGCCGTGCGTGGCCTTTGTGTTGTGATGAATGAACGAGGGAGCGAGCAAGCGAGAGACAACTAGTGTGTCCATTTTGTGGCTTCTGTGTGTGTTGCTGTGGTGACGCAGTGCCTGCTCAGCTCCTCTGTCTGCGTCTGGCTTGGTTTTGTGTGGGCGTCAGTGTACGTCTGCTAATAAAAAATACAATCCCTGGAAAATATGTATAGTATGCTACGTTGATGATATGTGTACTCATGTGTGTATATATAGCCAAGCTAGTGGTTTTGTACTGTTTAGTTTGCAGTGGTTTCTGTGTTAGTTGTCTTTGTGTTCAGTATTTGTATGCAATGGCAAAACGTTTTCCCACATCTGCCCCCTCCAGATCAAAGGAGAGGGAGAGGGAGAGAGAGGGGGAGGGAGGGAGTACCTTTTTGACCCCTCACAGACCCAACGTCCATTCCAGGGCACTAAAGGGATATACGAAGTGTATGTGTGATAACAAGCACATGTTAATGCACTCTTCATCCTATTTGCTGAATGAAGACATATGGCTCGATCTACACTATATAGTTACCAATCAGTGGCTACACAGTATATAGACAAATTAAAATATGAGCACCATCAGGCTAGGCTTACACTCTTTTTGACATAACTGCCAGCGTAGTAGTATACTATGGCAATGATTTTGTAATCATCAAGTACATGTATGTGTGTGTGCATGTGTAATACGATATACATGGATATAAATCTTACACACACATATATTATACATGTACACACACTTAACTTGTGATATTAATACTACGCTAATTATCTCTCGGGTGGGCCTTCTGAATGTATGATTCTGATGTGACTCTACATGTACATGTACCTAAAATGCATTTCAAGGAAAGTACAGACTGAAATTAGTTCACATCGTACATGCATATAATAATATATTTAATTTTATACATGGGCACCCACCCAATATTAATTTTATTGTTCATTATGTAATGAGATACCATTTTATGCAGCGATTGTGCATTAACAAGTTCACAATAGTTTATAGTATTATTATTGTGTATAGGTATCCGAATGTCGCATGCTTTGTGCATATGGCACCCATGGTTGTTTTTGCTGGGTTTAATGAGTTGCAGCTGTCCGTGGAAATGCCTTCCCACATTTTAAACATAACATGTACCGCATAGCATTTGTAGCCCTTCAGCCAGTCGTCAGTCGGCTAGTGTCTTACATAATATTTTCGTAACTAGCTGTCTGTTTTGGCTTGCTGGTGTGTGTATATATAGTCTGGCATGACTTGTGCGCATGCACCTAATGGAAAGTTCATGGAAATGTTGATCGAAAGAGCAGAACTAGCGTGACTTTTGTCGTACTCTAAAAAGTAAGCATGCCCTTACGTACGTGTACATTTAAAAATGGACTTTAATTTTTTGCTTACTGCTCTTTCCTAGCCATGCCCATAAAGGCTTCCTTTGTTACTGGGAAGTATGCGTATGAAATTAATGGAGTGTTAGTTTTGAACTTTGGGGAAGGGATGGGTTACCAACTGCCATAGTGATCCATTGACATCATTAGCATACATAATTACATCATAGTTCATAGATGGACGCCTTCTCATTCATTCATGCCCGTGTTGATAGCAGCCAAATTGTACATGTATATACATGTACATGTACATGTACATGTACATAGCTGTGTGTTTTAGCCTGGGCTGGCTTACATGTACATGTACTGTACGTAGGGTGGTGGGAGTCTGAGTGTCTAGGTTGGCTGATTGTGAGCTGGCTGCTGTCTGGATCATGGAGTGCAGCTCCGATTGAATTTTGTTTGTGTTATGCAAATGAGTAGATTAGTATTGTTCGTGGTGTCGGATATTTGGCAGCTGCCGTGCACACATTGAGTGGAGTGGAGCGGAGTGGATAGCTCTTTAGTCTCCTACTTTAATACTGTTTCTCTTAAGCATACCCTTACTCTCTCTCTCTCTCTCTCCCTCCCCACCCCCTCTTTTTTTCTTTCTCTTACCCTCTCCCCCTCCCTCCCTCCCTCCCTTCTCCTCAGGTTGATGCCCACAAGCGTATCACTCTAGCTCGCCTCCCCCCCATTCTCATCCTCCATCTAAAGAGGTTTGTCTTCAACTTGACTGGCGGCTCCCAGAAGCTTCAGAGACACGTCCAATATGGCATTGACCTCGAAGTAGGCAAAGGTGAGTCAATGACTTGTGAAATTCTAAAGCTTATTATGAGAATACTACTATTACTACTCATGAAAGGAGGAGTCCTCCTTTAATCGATATGCTGTGCATGACCATACATGTACCCACATGTATATACATGCACATATTATGATTTATCAAGTCTCATATTATATAGTCCATGAGCTACCCATGGCCTTGAGATGAGACTTCATGAAAAACCAGTAATAAAGTACTCACTGGATGTCTGTGTATCTCCTTTAGTCCGGATGATAACAGACACATATTAATCTTTATTTCCTCTAAAGGAAGGTATATGCCTCCTTTAGCTGGGACACTGAAAATACTACGAGTCATAGAGAACTTAAGGATGTGCCTAAATGTACCCCAGAAGTGGAGGGATGCCAATGTGCACTGAGCTAGGGCTCTGCCCATACTGAGATATTGAATAAGCTATATAAGCACCATAACCCATCTTGTATCTACGTAGCTACGTTGATCTATAGTGTGACCACATCTGAAATCATCGTCCAGGGCCGGCCATATTTCTTCCCGCATGCAGGGAAGGGGGTAAGGGATATACACACTCACCTGCTGCTTGTTCGCCAAACATTCACATGGAAAATTTCCTCTTCTGGTGGCTTCTGAAACCTCTTGAAGCTGCACAGTCTTCTCTGCATTAGCTGACTTGCGATTGAGAGGGAAGATCCCTGGAAATTTACTTATCTTGTGTGCCCCTTATATGCTCATGTACATCTGTGCAATATACTTACATGTACGTACGTAAGGATGTATTATATACATGGATGCACATGTTTTCACGCCTATACATGTGTTCTGTGTGTGTTAGTAATCTCTCTACGTGTTAGTCTGCTTCTACATGTATCAATGCTACGCGTGTACAGGCATGTTTTCCTATCTTTTGTGTACATCTTGGTGGCTAGTCATTTGGAAAATGAGCGAATTTGCTACAATTTGTATGATATGTGTAAATGTACATGTACGTAGGTGAGTTTCCACCCTACACTACAGTGCAGCTGTCACGTAATCAGAATCTTGTCCAGCTACAAGTATGCAAATGAAGAATAAATAAACATCCCTTCTGCTTATGTGTGTGCATGTATGTATGTATGAATGTAGAGGCCACTTTTGTGAGCTTTGCCTCATTCTGCTTGATAGTTAATGAATTAGTGGGCGGGGAGGGAGGGAGGACGGGGGAGAGAGAGGGAGAGAAAGGGAGGGGGAGGGAGAGTGAGTGTGTCCAGCCAGCTAGAGGATACGTGTACACATGTAGTATGCGCATGTGTATGCCAATAGCCTGATTACTCTACCAAAGCTGTGTACATTTTGTGGTGGAATAGCCACCACTGACCCTTTCACTTCCTCCTAAATTGGAATATTGATAAATGTTTAATTAAATGTTAACTAAACTTCTTATTAAGCACTGCCATGTACAGATTATTGTGTCCAGGTAGAATCCCTTGTAGCCACTCACTTCCTTCTTAATTAGAACATTAATAATTTAATATTAACTGAACTTGGTATTAAGCACTGCCATGTACATAATGATATTATCGAAGTCAGGCAGTCTATATACATGCATCAGTGTGCGTAGTGATAAGTTACATGTATACATGTATCTGCTCGATATACTTCTGCCATAGTACTTGTGCCACGTCATTATACATCATTAACTTTATTTATCTTAAATATGATACTTAATTATGCTTCACTACGTCATTAATTTTGTTTATCGTGAAAAGGAAGGCACCAGTCAAGTCGTGTCTGGTGGCACTGTGTCCATGTACCTCTACATGTATGCGCCCAATATCCTGTGTCGGGTGTTTCCTGGAAGTGTTTGTACATGTATTTACGAATTTCCCTTGTGCTTATAACATGTCACTTCCTATAATTTGTATACGAGTATGTCTTGCAAAGTGATATCAAATAATATGTGCCATTCACTTTAGATTTTGTTATAGTGCACTAAAATTGATATTTATAATAATATTTAAGTACTGTGGATGATTAGTGAAACTGATGGGGAATTTCCAATTCCTAGATCTCGTGCAGTGTTGTGTGTGACTTTCCTTAGGAAGCTAAATGTCTGATAACCACTCTAATTTACATGTATGTCATTTTAAGGAAATACTAGAATAGCCCATTTTGGATCAGTTAACTACAAGTGAAATACATGTGTAATTAATTCACAGCTACGATTTTTGGCATTAACTAACCACATTTTGGGAGACTAGTGTCTGAGAAGCTACAGCCAAAACCTCTATGGGTGGCGTGTGCTCCTGATTGTAATCATGTTTGTGCCCTAAAATGTGTGTACATTAAAATTTTCCTGCTATTGTGCAAGTTTGCTCAAGTATACGGCAGACACAAGGAAGTATTACACTTTCACTCACGTCACAATTAATGCTACAGGTTGTTGATCGGCTCCTAGGATGGTTCTGCAGCTCAATATAATTCTTGTTGTGAGCTACACGTATAGCATACAGTGGGTAACTTTGGCGAGCATTAAACTTAGCGAAATGGCTCTCCATTGGTATTGGCAAGTTTAAATTTGGCAATTTAATTGCTTGCCACCACAGCTGTACATGTATTAAATTCATTTGGTGAATTTTTAATTTGGCGATCTATACTGAATTTGCCAAATCGCCAAATTAAAAAAACACCGCCAAAGTTTCCTGCTATACGGTATGTAGTAATTTCCTATAAATAGCCATGCACATTTATATTTTACATGTATTTGCGTGTTAGTAGTGTACGGTCCAAGTGCAAAATATTGATCCAAAGACTAGATTAAAATCGGACTAGCTAATCAAGCAAATATTATTAACTAGCCAAAAAAAAGAGATTGATTGAAGCATGGTTTGTGTCCTTTCTTCAATACTTCTACTTTTCTGGCTTCCTGCTCCTTGGTCAGTTAATGTAGCCAGTGCTGGAGTGCAAATGACCGACTTTAAGGTTTTGGAAGGAGATGGCAATGGGCGGTGTGCTTCAGTGGACGAACGAGAGGAAGCAAGAAATGAAATCCACCAGATTGTTACCTCGGTAATTGCCGACGCATTTCCCACCACCCCTGGGGCCTCGACTACTGTCGTCCCATTATCATCGACCGCAAATTCAGCAAAAACTATGTCTACCACTGACTCTATAGCTACCCATATGCATCCCACTATGACTGGCTGCAGTGGACCAGAATGGAGGCGTGTTGCTTTTATCGACATGACCAACACCTGTTACAACTGCCCTGCTGGACTCAATTTGACATCATATTCCAAGAGGACTTGTGGAGCTTCACTCACAACTGCAGGGTGTTCTTCAACCACATTCAGTGTTGAAGGTTTACCATACAGCGGTGTGTGTGGGAGGATAAGGGGATATCAGGTTGGAGCAGTTGGTGGATTTATTAATGCCCAAGGCATTGATAGCTACTATATTGATGGTGTAAGCCTGACTCATGGAGGTGCTGGAAGTCGACAGCATATTTGGACATTTGCTGCTGGACTGAGTGAAGTGACTACCATGTTTTCTCATCATGCCTGCCCTTGTGATACAGTACCACCCAGTGTTGTTCCTGCATTTGTTGGAAGTGATTACTTCTGTGAGAGTGGTCTACACTCCATATTTGATGGCCAGTTTGGTATATTTCATTCCAATGATGTCCTCTGGGATGGTCAAAACTGTACATCCATTAGCACATGCTGTCAGTTCAACAATCCTCCATGGTTTACAAAGAATCTGCCCAATGCAACAACTGATGACATTGAATTGAGGATCTGTCTTGTGAAATATGCGGATAGTTCCGATGTTCCACTTGAACTTATCGAACTCTTCGTCCAGTAAATTTAATTTGAACCACATGCATTTTTACCTAATAAATTATAGTAATAACTTCTAGTATATAGAAAAGTTTTGCCATAAATAGTGGAATTTCAGATGTTGTATTCAATTAACTGTGGAGGGGCTAGTATTCTGGGAAGATAGTGCAATCATTTGGGAATTCCATAAATTTTGCAATATGAACTTGTGAACTCAATGGTCATTCCAAGAAGCCTATAGCCAATTTAAATTAATTAAAGTTGTCTGCATGACATACATTTGGTCATGGCTTATCTAGAAGTACAAAAGCCCCTTATTTATGAGCTGCAAGCATTAAATTAAAGTTCAAGAAAGCTCACTTGAGAATGAACTGGTCTGTAGTGTACTTGATTTTTTCTGTTTTCTGTCTATCTGCTCCTGGATCAGTCATCCGCATAGCCAGTGGCCAGATTATAATAGCTGGTGTTAAAGTGCTTGGAGGCGGTGATGATGGGCGGTGCCCTTCAGTGGAGGAAGGAGAGAGAGCTCGGAATGAAATTGATCAAATCGTCAATTCATTACTTGCCGACATATCATCACTCGCCACCATTGCCTCGACTGCAACCTCCTCAGCAACAGCTATGTCCACCACCATTGACTCTCTAACTACTATGTCTACTTCTTCTATAACTACCTCTGTGCCTACCACAGCATCTGTACTTATTACTGACTCTCCCATCTCTGTACCTATCACTGACTCTGTAACCCTCAGTCCTACCACTGCCTCTGCACTCTTCACTATACTTACCACTGCCTCTGTAACCTCTATGCCTACAGCTGCCTCTGTGACAATTGTGCCCACTGTGACTCCTACATACACTTGCAATGGTACACCAGGATGGAGGCGTGTTGCTTTTATCAACATGACTGACATCAGCTACGACTGCCCTACCGGACTCAGTTTGACATCATATTCCAAGAGGACTTGTGGACGATCACACACTACTGATGGAGGATGTTCTTCAACCACATTCAGTGTTGGAGGTTTACCATACAGCCGTGTGTGTGGGAGGATAAGGGGATACCAGTTTGGGAAAACTGGTGCTTTTTACAGCTCCATCTACCAAGGTATTAATAGTTACTATGTTGATGGTGTGAGTCTGACTCATGGAGGTGCTGGAAGACGACAGCATATTTGGACATTTGCTGCTGGAAGAAGTGAAGTGACTGCCAGATTTATATTTTCAATCTGTCCTTGTGATACAGCATCAGCCCGTGCTGCCCCTGCATTTGTTGGAAATGATTATTTCTGTGAGAGTGGTCTACACTCTGAGTGGGATGGGAGTCAGCATGCTGGTATGCTCTTTTCCGATGATATTCTCTGGGATGGTCAGAACTGTACATCCAACAGCATATGCTGTCAGTTCAACAACCCTCCATGGTTTACAAAGAACCTGCCAATTGCCACAGTTGATGATGTTGAATTGAGGATCTGCACTAATGGCCCAATAACAATTGATGATGTTCCCATTGAACTCATTGAACTCTATGTGCAGTGATTTATGAACAGTCGAGTAGTGGCCCCAGTAGATTATTAACTCGTGCATATACATACACAATAATAATTACTCTAACGGCAGGGCTTGATTGCTGTATGTCCAGTAAATGAAATTGGATTCGTCATTGCAGCTAATATTCTACCCAAAGCATTAATTTTCGATACTGTCATGTTTTTTTTACTTATATATAGGTTATACAGAGTGAGCTCAGCAGTGTGTGTTATGATAAGTATAGGTTATATACCGAGGTGCAGGTCTCTACGCTATTTACACAACCGAGGGCTGAAGGCCCGAGGCTGTGTAAATCGCGTAGAGACCGAACCGAGGTGTATAACGGACTTGTACCATGGGCTACGTAGCCCTGATGACGCATCCTCATGGTAGCAATGACAGCGCTGGCTATAAAAGTCGGCTCGAGCAGCACCCAGCAACACAGCAAAATAAAAATTTCGAATCGCCGTAATGACCGTGAAAGCCGTCTAGTATTTAATACACCTACCGTCAGCTCAGGGCCAGGCCTTCAAGAAGATTAAGATGCTTCGAAATTTCACAACGATAGCTTTCTTGTTGGACAGTGCAGTACAAAATGTGCCTTCTTAGCCATGATCTTCCTCGAGCTCCAAGATTCGCCGACTCAGCATCCAATTACTCCGCCCACTTATGGCAATTAACCTTCACGTACATACGCATAGTACTATCACAACGCAATTGTGAGTACAGTGAGTACAGTCCTACTAGTGTGCCCTGAGGTAGTTATCAGACCTTGTATATAAATACAAGGTTTGATAAGTGATTTATCAACCCCATATGGAGAAATCTGATTGGTCAGAATTTACAACCATGGTACAATTATTATTATGAGCGCATGGAAAATTGCTTCATTAAGTCATTGATTCGTGCATAATTATACAATGTATACGTATAACCTATGGAATCCATTGACCCAGATTACTGTTTTTTTTTGCATTTTATTTCGAACTGTTTAGACAGAAATTAATGATCTTGTCATTTAATAACCAGCTATATGGTATTGTGTGAGGTTTCTTCAGTACAATAGACACAGCCATTCATTGGGAAATGCTACATCACTTTCACTTCAGCATGTTCATAGTCATCCTACCTCAAGTGAGCATAGTCACGTATGGACTGGGAGCTTGTACCTACGATATCAGAAGTTGTAATGTTTCACGCATGTATACATAATACTCATGGATAGGAATTGGTAAACATCGTTATTCGTTTTGTCACACTCTCTTATATACTTAAAGTAAATTTGTAATTTTGTTCAATTTGAGTAACCATGTGCTGTGAAATAAAAAAGTGTTTTGTGCATGAAGTTTGCCAGTTGAAGATATAGCGTACCGAGATAGGCTCAGACAACTCATAATGTGACATCATAATATTATATGTATGATTCACATATTAGCAGTATCGCTGAATAATGATTCAGAATTGTCTGTCGGACAAGAAGATTGGTATCAAACTATAGAGTTATTGTTCAAGTAATTAAGCAAAAAGAAAGTGAAGATGGAAATCTTCATAGAATTTTGCTATTTTCATGAATCGATCAGCTGCCGTGAAAATAAGAGCCACAAAATTTTATTGTATAGTGCTAATTTTGAAGCAGTGGGTGTGGTCTTGTTGGAGTGGTAGCACAAAATATTTAGAATCGTTAAAATTTTTTCTACTTGTGAAATATGCAAATAGTTCCAATGTTCCACTTGAACTTATTGAACTCTCCGTCCAGTGAATTTAATATGAACCACATGCATTTTTTAACTAATAAATTATAGTAATAACTTTTAGTAGAAACATTTTGCCATGATTTGGCATAAAAATAGAATTTCAACTATTGTATTCAATTAACTGTGTTATTCTCAGGAAGATCTAGTATTCTGGGAATTAAGATAGTGCAATCATTTGGGAATTCTGTAAATTTTACAATATGGACTAAGTCTTGTGAATTTGATGGTCATTCTAAGAAACCTATAGCCAATTTATAGAGGAGTAAATTAATTAAAGTTGCATGCATGACACACATTTGGTCATGGCTTATCTAGAAGTACAAAAGTCCCTTATTTATGAGCTGCAAGCATTAAATTAAAGCTCAAGAAAGCTCACTTGAGAATGAACTGGACTGTAGTGTACTTGATTATTTCAGTTTTCTCATTATCTGCTCCTGGATCAGTCATCCGCATAGCCAGTGGCCAGATTATAATAGCTGGTGCTAAAGTGCTTGATGGCGGTGATGATGGGCAATGCCCTTCAGTGGAGGAAGGAGAGAGAGCAAGAAATGAAATTGATCAAGCTGTTGGCTCAGTGACTGTAGGTGAATACAGTTGCAATGGCACACCAGGATGGAGGCGTATTGCTTTTATCAACATGACTGACACCAGCCACGACTGCCCTATTGGACTCAATTTGACGTCATATTCCAAGAGAACGTGTGGACCATCACATATAGGAGAGGAATGTTCTTCAACCACATTCAGTGTTGGAGGTCCATACAGCTGCGTGTGTGGGAGGATGAGGGGATACCAGCTTGGAGCACCTATTGCTTTCTTTTCGTCTACTCGAGGGATTAACATTGATAGCTACTATGTTGAGGGTATTAGTCTGACTTATGGAGCTGCTGGCAGCCGACAGCACGTTTGGACATTTGCTGCAGGAGCAGGTGAAATGACTACCATTTTTGATGACAGTTATGCTTGCCCTTGTAACACTGCATCACCCAGTATTGTCCCTGCATTTGTTGGGAATGATTACTTCTGTGAGAGTGGTGTACACTCTGAGTGGAATTACACTGTTACAGTAGATGAAGATCTTATGCTTTTTCCCGATGATGTTCTCTGGGATGGTCAGAACTGTACATCCAACAGCACATGCTGTCAGTTCAACAACCCTCCATGGTTTGCAAAGAACCTGCCCAATGCCACAACTGAAGAGTCGGACATTGAATTGAGGATCTGTACCGATATATTGTATGCAGATATTCCACTTGAACTTATTGAACTCTACGTCCAGTAATTGGAACAGCTAAACTCATTATTTCGGTTATTAATAGTAAAACTATGTTCTTTGTAGAATTAGTCATGATGAAATTTGTGATATCTGTAACTTGTAAAAGCTAATTGATTATTAATTATATTGTTATAAATATTTTTCTGACAGTAGATCTTTTTGTATGCCTAGTATTAATATCGTACTTAATCTAATACTATGCATGGAAAAAAAATAATTTCAATTTTGAAAAACGCACGTTTTTCTGGTAAGGGTCGTCAATCGCTCCATATATATGTTATGAGACCATTATAGTAGTACCCAACTACTATAATGTCATGTAGCTAATTATACCACGCCATTCAGTAAGATCGGCGATCGTAAACCCCTTGTCTGCCATTACCGAATCTCCTGGCTCAAGAAGATCAAGAAGGCCTAAAATAATAAAGTACTCACTGGATGTCTGTGTATTTCCTTTAGTCCAGATGATTACAGACACGTATTAATTTTATTTCCTCTAAAGCTTAGGAGGGTATATACCTCCTTTAGCTGGGACACTGAAAATACTATACATGCAAGTCGTAGAGAACTGGAGGATGTGAAACCTACCCCACAAGTGGAGGGATGCCAACAAGCAGTGATAGGTTTCCAAGATTGTACTATTCACTTTGCAGAAGTTCTGCCCATACTGAGATATTGAATAAGCTAAGCACCAAGAGTGCTTTAACCCATCTTACATCTACGTATGGTAGCTACGTTGATCTATAGTGTGACCACATCTGAAGTCATCGTCCAGGGCTGGCCATCTTTTTTTTGAGTAGGTGCAGGAATAAACTAACCAGACAGCAATGCGATAGTCAATCCCCCCACCTCTACGAGCGAAGCATTAAGCTAGCATTAATTTCTCTTGGTTAAGGATAGCACCAATGAATTATCGTCAACAGGCATATGGTAGCCATAATCGAAAAAAGCAAGCGTAGGGATGTATAGTGGACATGATTATCCCTCCAAATCTTGTTTGTATACTTTTTGGCCCTCCCATCCCTGCTTCTCCCTTCAATTTCATTGTTTTTTATACTTGTATAAACATGGCCTCAGTAGATTATTAACTTGTGCATGTACATACACAATAATAATTACAAGTGGCAGGGCTTGATTGCTCTACGTCCAGTAAATATAAATTGATTCATCATTGTGAGCTTCCTCCAGTGCAACGGACACAGCCATTTATTGGGAAATGCTATACATCATTTTCATTTATACATGTTCAGTCATCTTGTGAACATAATATAGTATGGACTATGAACTTGAAGTTGTTATGTTTCATGCATGTATGCGTAGTACTCACAATGTGACATTGTAATATTATATGTGTGATTCACGTATTAGCAGTATCGCTGAATAGTGATTTAGAAGTATCAGTCAAGAAGATTGGTATCAAACTAGTTATTGCTCAAGTATAATTAAGAAAAAAGAAAGTGAATTCAAGTAACTATAATGTTTGTCCTTTGTTCACCGTTCTTGTTTCTCTGGCTGTCTGTTCCTGGTTCAGTAATTAGTGCAACCAGTGGCCAGGGTCTAAAGACTGATATTAAGGTACTGGAAACAGGTGGCTGTGATTTACAATGTCCTTTAGTGGAGGCAACAAGAAATGAAATCCATCAAATTGTTGCCTCAGTGATTGACTCCTATTGCAATGGCTCACCAGGATGGAGGCGTATTGCTTTTATCAACATGACTGACACCAGCTACAACTGCCCTACTGGACTCAACTTGACATCATATTCCAAGAGGACTTGTGGACGATCACACACTACTCATGGAGGATGTTCTTCAACCACATTCAGCGTTGGAGGTTTACCATACAGCCGTGTGTGTGGGAAAATAAGAGGATATCAGTTTGGAGTAGCTGGTGCTTTTTACAGCTCCAACGAAGGTATTAATAGTTACTACGTTGATGGTGTGAGTCTGACTCATGGAGGTGCTGGAAGACGACAGCATATTTGGACATTTGCTGTTGGAAGAAGTGAAGTATCCAGCAGATTTCCAACCTGTCCTTGTGATCCAGCGTCATCCAGTACTACTACTGCCCCTGCATTTGTTGGAAACGATTACTTCTGTGAGAGTGGTGTACACTCTGAGTGGGTTGACAGTCAGCATAGAGGTGTGCTCTTTCCCGATGATGTTCTCTGGGATGGTCAGAACTGTTCGTCCACCAGTACATGCTGTCAGTTTAACAATCCTCCATGGTTTACAAAGAACCTGCCCACTACAACAACTGATGATATTGAATTGAGGATCTGCACTAATAGCCTAGTAACGGTAGATGATGTTCCCATTGAACTCGTGGAACTTTATGTGCAGTGACTTATATAAACAGTCAAGTAGTGGACTATCTTTCAATAAATGGAAGTAAATCATACACATGATACGCACACATACCTATGTACATGTATTGCTTCCTTAAGCACTCGGACAACATTATCATAATTTTGTAGAGAGTATAAACTTTATGTTGTATACATAACCTTATACATGGAGCTTTTAGTTGGCTAGATTATAAACATTGGTTATGCCTATTTTGACATATTTGTACCACACTTTCACATTGCTTTGACACTTTGCATGCAAAGTGTCTATACAAGTGACACGCATCATGTTTAGTGTTACCATATCTTCATAAAATTATTTTGCATATTTCATATACTTAGATCAATCAGTTGCCACAAAACTAGCAGAATCATGAAATTTCTTCTGCTTGCCTGGTTAGCAACTCGGTAAAAGTTTGTACCAGCACAAAATTTCCCACTATTAATTTTACATAAAATTATAGGTATTTGCTCGATCCATTGTCTTGAGTATGTAAGAGGTGCTACTTGGTGACTGTAGATTATATGATAATGTATCACCTATTTATGTTATTATTGCACATCAAGGAGTGAAAACCAAATTCTCATATGCCCTCAGTGGCTTCATGCCTGAAACATGTCAGGCCTAACTACGACTGATACTGTATTTATTCGAATAGAAGTGGCATCCCAATTAGTTTAGCTGCCCTCGAATAGTAGCCGCACACAATTAAGTGGGTGTGGCCACGATCGCAAGTCATGCATGATTGTTAGTTTGAGGTAAAAATATGGCAAAAAACGTCCCTTGGCTTGGTTCTGCTGCTTATTTATCGATTGTCTGTCTCGAATATTCGAAATCAGTCGCGAATAACAAGTTTATCATGTCAACGTCACCAAGAGGTGTCTATTTTCCTGGTCATGTGTGTGATTCCTAATGTTGCTAATATCTGTTGCAAAAACATTTATTGTTGAAGTTGTATCTGTTGTTATTATAATACCACAGCTCTATGACCTTATATGTTTAATATGTCGATCTGAGACCATGCAAAACTAGTATTATCTACTACTCAGCTGATACAAATGAATTCGGCTATGAATTTAATCCTTAGTGCTGCTTCTCTGGCTGTCTGCTCCTCAGTCTGTGGTTGTAGCCAGTGGACAGGGACAAAAGACTAGTATCAAGGTCTTGGAAAGAGGTGATGATTGGCAGTGTCCTTCAATGGAGGAAAGGGAAACAATAAGAAATGAAATCCATCAAATTGCTAACTCTGCAATTTTAAATGCAACTGGCCACATTCATACTTGCAATGGCTCACCAGGATGGAAGCGTGTTGCTTTTATCAACATGACTGATACCAGCTACAACTGCCCTACTGGACTCAACTTGACATCATATTCCAAGAGGACATGTGGACGATCACACACTACTTCGGGGTGTTCTTCAACCACATTCAGTGTTGGAGGTTTACCATACAGCCGTGTGTGTGGGAGGATAAGGGGATACCAATTTGGGAGAACTGGTGCTTTCTACTTCTCCTTTGCAGGTATTAATAGTTTCTACGTCGATGGTGTGAGTCTGACTCATGGAGGTGCTGGAAAGCGACAGCATATTTGGACATTTGCTGTTGGAAGAAGTGAAGTAACCAGCAGATTTCCAACCTGTCCTTGTGATCCAACATCATCCAGAACTACTACTGCCCCTGCATTTGTTGGAATTGATTACTTCTGTGAGAGTGGTCTACACTCTGAGTGGGATGACAGTCAGCATGTTGGTGTGCTCTTTCCCGATGATGTTCTCTGGGATGGTCAGGACTGTACATCCAATAGCACATGCTGTCAGCTCAACAGTCCTCCATGGTTTACAAAGAACCTGCCTACTATGACATCTGATGACATTGAATTGAGGATCTGCACTAATGGCCCAATAACAATTGATGATATTCCCATTGAACTCGTAGAACTCTATGTGCAGTGACTTATAAACAGTCAAGTAGTGGACTGTCTTTCAATAAATGGAAGTAAATCATACACATGATACACACACACCTATATGTACATGTATTGCATGCATGTGCTTCCTTAAGCACTCGGACAACATTATCATAATTTTGTAGAGAGAATAAAGTTTATGTTGTACATAACCTTACATGGAGCTTTTAATTAGCTAGATTGTAAACATCAGCTATGCCTGTTTTGACAGATTTGTATCACTCTTATTATTGTGCATCAAGGAGTGAAAACCTAATTCTCATGCTGTCAGTGGCTTTGTGCCTGAAACAAGTCAGGCCTATATAAGTACAACTGATACCGTATTTATTTGAATATAAGCAGCACCCCAATTAAATAGTAGGTGCCCTCGAATAGTAGCTGCTCGCATGTGCAAATGCAATTGAGTGGGCTTTGCTATGATCACAAGCCATGCACGATTGTTAGTTTGAGGTAAAAACATGGCAGAAAACATCCCTTAGCTTGGTTCTGCTGCTTATTTATCGATCATCTATCTCAAATATTTGAAAATCAATCCTGAAAAACTATTTTATCGTGTCAATGTCAAGAGGTGTCTGTTTTCCTGGTCATGATTGTGTGTGATTCCTAATATTGCTAATATCTGTTGCAAAAACAGTTATCAGTGAAGTTTTGTGTTATAATGCCACACCTGTATGACCTAATTTAGTCCTACTGTCAATCTGAGAGCAAAACTAGTACTATCTTCTGTTCGGCCGATAAGAGTAAATTCAGCTATGAATATAATCCTTAGTGCCTTGCTTATGTTTCTCTGGCTGTCTTCTCCTCGGTCGGTGATCATAGCCAGTGGACAGGGACAAAAGACTAGTGTCAAGGTCTTGGAAAGAGGTGATGACTGGCAGTGTCCTTCAATGGAGGGAAGGGAAACAATGAGAAATGAAATCCATCAAATTTCTAACTCTGCAATTTTAAATGCAACTGGCCTCATTCACACTTGCAATGGTACACCAGGATGGAGGCGTGTTGCTTTTATCAATATGACTGATACCAGCTACGACTGCCCTACTGGACTCAACTTGACATCATATTCCAAGAGGACTTGTGGACGATCACACACTACTGATGGAGGATGTTCTTCAACCTCATTCAGTATTCGAGGTTTACCATACAGCCATGTGTGTGGGAGGATAAGGGGATACCAGTTCGGGAGAACTGGTGCTTTTTATAGCTCCATCTACGAAGGTATTAATAGCTACTACGTTGATGGTGTGAGTCTGACTCATGGAGGTGCTGGAAGACGACAGCATATTTGGACATTTGCTGCTGGAAGAAGTGAAGTATCCAGAGATTTTATCAGATTTTCAACCTGTCCTTGTAATACTGCATCAGCCCGTGCTGCCCCTGCATTTGTTGGAAATGATTATTTCTGTGAGAGTGGTTTACAGTCTGAGTGGGTTGACAGTCAGCATTTTGGTGTATTCTTTTTTGATGATGTCCTCTGGGATGGTCAGAACTGTTCGTCCACCAGACTGAGTACGTGCTGTCAGTTTAACAATCCTCCATGGTTTACAAAGAACCTACCCACTGCAACAACTGATGATATTGAATTGAGGATCTGCACTAATAGCCTAATAACGGTAGATGATGTTCCCATTGAACTCGTGGAACTCTATGTGCAGTGACTTATGAACAGTCAAATCTTTCAATAAATGGAAGTAAATCATACACATGATACACACACCTACATTGCAGTACATGTACTTCCTTAAGCACTCAGACAACATTATCATTATTTTGTAGAGAGAATAAACTTTATGTTGTACATAACCTTATACATGGAGCTTTTAGTTGGCTAGATTATAAACATCGGTTATGCCTGTTTTGACAGATTTTCATCACTCTTTCACATTTCTTTTGCATGCAAAGTGTCTATACAAGTGGCACGCATCATATTTAGTATTACCGTATAGTGGGAAATCTTCATAGAATTTCACATATTATTTCATAGATAGATCAATCAGCTGCCACAAAACTAGCACAACCATGAAATTCCTTCTGCTTGCCTGGGTGGCAACTCGGCAAAATTTTGTACCAGCGCAAAATTTCCCACTATACGATAATATTATTTACTTTACGTATAGGTATTTGCTCGATCCATTGTCCTGAGTATGTAAGAGGTGCTACTTGGTGACTGTAGATTGTAGGATAATGTACTTATTGTGCATCAAGGAGTGAAAACCTAATTCTCATGTGCCCTCAGTGGAGTGGCTTTGTGCCTGAAGCATGTCAGGCCTAACTATGACTGATACTGTATTTATTCGAATAGAAGCTGCACACCAATTAGTAGCTGCCCTCGAATAGTAGCCGCACACAATTAAGTAGGTGTGGCCACGATCACAAGCCATGCACGATTGTTAGTTTGAGGTAAAAACATGGCAGAAAGCATCCCTTGGCTTGGTTCTGCTGCTTATCTATCGATCATCAATCTCGAAAATCAGTCGTGAATAACAAGTTTATCGTATCAATGTCACCAAGAGGTGTCTTTTCCTGGTCATGTGTGTGATTCCTAATGTTGCTAATATCTGTTGCAAAAACATTCATTGTTGAAGTTGTATTTGTTATTATTGCAATACCACAGCTGTGTGACCTAATATGTTTAATGTGTTGATCTGAGAACATGCAAAACTAGTATTATCTACTACTCAGCTGATGCAAATGAATTCAGCTATAAATTTAATCCTTAGTGCCTTGGTTATGCTTCTCTGGCTGTCTTCTCCTCAGTCAGTGGTTGTAGCCAGTGGATATGGACAACTGACTAATGTTAAGGTCTTGGAAACAGATGGCTGCGATTTACAATGTCCTTTGGTGGAGGAAAGGGAGGCAGTGAGAAATGAAATCCATCAAATTGCTAACTCTGCAATATTAATTGCAACTGGCCACATTCACACTTGCAATGGCACACCAGGATGGAGGCGTGTTGCTTTTATCAACATGACTGACACCAGCTACAACTGCCCTACTGGACTCAATTTGACTT
The DNA here is from genome assembly GCA_963930775.1 of Cliona cf. orientalis. Taxonomy (NCBI): domain Eukaryota; kingdom Metazoa; phylum Porifera; class Demospongiae; order Clionaida; family Clionaidae; genus Cliona; species Cliona cf. orientalis. The sequence goes on along the minus strand of OZ005691.1, from coordinate 1,843,006 downwards.
CATATTCCAAGAGGACTTGTGGACGATCACACACAACTGATGGAGGATGTTCTTCAACCACATTCAGTGCTGGAGGTTTACCATACAGCCGTGTGTGTGGGAGGATAAGGGGATATCAGTTTGGAAGAACTGGTGCTTTTTTTAGCTCCAACCAAGGTATTAATAGCTACTACCGTAGACTCTGGTTAATAAGCGCATGCGCTTATAGCGGTAAACGGAATGACAGTATGCGCTTAATAAAGGATATGCGCTTATATGGCACATAACCACGCCCACAAACGTTTGGGCACGTGATGGATGCGAGGCCCGTTAGCGCTAATGGCGCTAGTGCTCGATCGATCGAGCACTTTAGCGTTTACAGTTGCCGCTCAAGATGACGAGTGCTGGTGATTTGTCGATCTTCTTGCATGATAACGTTATTCGTGGCCATCATTTCTCCAAAGATACCTGATTCCAAATACTTTCCAGCCGGTCAAGGTCAGGTTCATAGAATGCCACGCCTATTAAGCGCATGTGCTTAATAAACAATAGCTTATGACAAGAAGAGGGCATGCGCTTAATAAATAATGTGCGCTTAATAGCGAGGTGCGCTTAATAACCAGAGTTTACGGTATGTCGAGGGTGTAAGCCTGACTCATGGAGCAAGTGGGAGACGACAGCATATTTGGACATTTGCTTCTGGAAGAAGTGAAGTGACTGTTAGACTTCCCACTGCAGTGACCTGTCCTTGTGATACAGCATCACCCCCTGCTGCCCCTGCATTTGTTGGAAATGATTACTTCTGTGAGAGTGGTCTACATTCTGAGTGGTTTGACAGTCAGCATAACGGTGTGTCTTCTTTCCCGATGATGTTCTCTGGGATGGTCAGAACTGTACATCCAGTAGTACATGCTGTCAGTTCAATAACCCTCCATGGTTTACAAAGAACCTGTCTACTGCGACAGCTGATGATATTGAAATGAGGATCTGCACTAATGGCCCAATAACAATTGATGATGTTCCCATTGAACTCGTGGAACTCTATGTGCAGTGATTTATGAACAGTCGAGTAGTGGCCTCAGTAGATTATTAACTCGTGCCTATACATACACAATAATATATCTCGTCCAAATACAAGAATGCAAATGAAGAGTAAATAAACATCCTTCTGCATATGTGTGTGCATGTATGTATGAATGTGGAGGCCACTTTATGAGCTTTGCTTCATTCTGCTTGATAGTTAACGAATGAGTGTGCAGGGAGGGAGGGAGAGGGAGAGAGGGAGGGAGAGAGAGAGAGAGAATGTGACCAGCCAGCAAGAGGGAAGCAAGCATATGGGGTATGTGTACACATGTAGTATGCACATGTGTATACTAATGACATAAATACCAAAGCTGTGTACATTTTGTTGTGGAATAGCCACTACTGACTGACCCTTTCACTTCCTCCTAAATTGGAACATTGAATGTTAACTGAATTTCTTATTAAGCACTGTGGCCATGTACAGATTATTATGTCCAAGTAGAATCCCTTATAGCCGCTCACTTCCTTCTTAATTAGAACATTAATAATTTACAGTGGAACCTCCATAATACGGACACCACTGGGACCCTACCAAACTGTCCTTATTATAGAAGTGTCCTTAGTTCGGAGGTTGGTTCCAAGCATGCATCGTCTCGCAAGCCACACCCCTCAATCAGTGGCACTCACCTGCATCACTGAAACTACTCAGAGAGACAAAAGAAGGTCCAAATGAGGTCTGATAGAGATAGATATATCGATTTTTGTTATTTTGATCAACCATTCGCATGATGATCCATGTGGAACTGCAGCACTAGCGATCGCGATCACACTCGGAGGCGTGGCCTTGACCGTATTATAGAGTTCATTAACTATGCAATATGTCCGTTTGGGGCGGGACCATGCGTCCGTAATACGGAATAGAGAGGTGTCCTTAATTCGGAGGTCAGATAAGTACACGTTTCTATGGCCGACCGTTTGGGACCCTCAGTGGCCGTCCGTATAACGGAGGTGTCCTTAATTCGGAGGGCCGTAATAGAGAGGTTCCACTGTAATATTAAAGGCATTGTGTCATTGATTGCCTGCTAATTGAAGCCGCACGCTCCCATACGGTAAATGAACACTGGGCGTGGCGGATGGCTGATAAGTTCGCGTGTACATTCAAATCTGCCCGCTGAGGCTCACTCTTCTGGGCGTTCGACTTTCTAAGCATCGTGTAGGCTCTCGATCCTATACTTATCAGTATTCTTACTCTAGCCGTCCATAATCGCAGATTGCAGGCTTTTCAATTCAACTGTCACGAGCATCTTTTGCGCTGCACGTGTTTGATCTCTGCGTACTTCTGTGGACTATACCGTGATATTGGGCGTGCCCATACTTCCTGTGCCCACTTTAATTGAATTTTTGAGCTAATGAGCTCATTATGAAGCAATTACACCTTGTGTATGGGCACAATGCCTTTAAGCAAACCCCAGAAATATTCCCGTTAAAGTTTATAGGTGGTTGGTATTAAAAGGTTTCAGTATAGTCTCAATACATGAAGTAGTTCTGAAACATTGGCCCAGGGATGATCTGTACAAATAGGTGGCCAAATAACTACAAATGAAATACATGTGTAGTTAATTCATAGTTATAATTTTTGGGATTAGCTAACCACGTTTAGAGAGATTGCTGTCGACTATGAAACTATAGCCAGAGCTATACATGGTGTGTGTTCCTGATTGTGACATAACTCATATTTTTGCCTTGAAAAGGGCGTCGTGTGTGTGCATTTAGTTTTTCCTGCTACTATGCAAGTTTGCTCGAGTACAGCTGACACAAGGAAGTATTACACTTTCACTCACGTCACAATTAATGCTATAATTATCGACCAGCCCCTGGCAATCGACCGCATATTTGGACATTTGCTGCTGGAGCAAGCGAAGTAACTATCAGATATCCTAACTCCAACTTTGGCTGTCCTTGTGATACAGCACCACCCAGTGTTGTTCCTGCATTTGTTGGAAATGACTACTTCCGTGAGAGTGGTCTACACTCAGAGTGGTACACCATGCAGTTATGCTTTTGTATTCTTTTCCAATGATGTCCTCTGGGATGGTCAGAACTGCACATCCACCAGCACATGCTATCAGTTCAATAACCCTCCATGAACCTGCCTTTTGTTACAGCTAATGACATTGAATTGAGGATCTGTCTTGTGAGTGTAAGTAATTCAGATGTTGCACTTGAACTCATCGAACTCTACATCCAATGAATTTGAACCGTGAATTAAGTTCCTCATTGCGGCTATTAATAGTAACATGTCTTTATATAGAGAAGTGTACTCAGCTTTACGTATATCCAAAGAGTATATGAATTCATCAACAGTTAACTAGTTCTTAGAGATATTCTTATGGCACATGAGATAGGCTAGGTTAAACAGTAATATTTCGTTTTTCAGACCAAGGCAAACTTTGTACCTTATTTGAAAGTTCACTAAATTAAATAAAGAACACGTTATGAAGTATAATAATATATTCATATCTATGTAGACATTATCATGCCGGAAATTAAAACGAAGTGATATTAATTTTTATCTTTACAAAGTGCATGTATATTTGTTGGTAGTTGCTTAGCAACCAAAGTTTTTATAGGCAATTTGCCGGCTGTGGGAAGGGGTTGGGTCATCATAAAGTAGGCCAATGATGAACAGAGGTCAACTACCAACAAAATAGTTATCTGCCAGTAATTATGAGAAGTCCTAGGATGCGAATTTTCTTGCGCTAATTAGATCTTGCGTTTTATTTGCATAAACACGGTAACTGTGCATGTTATACTCAGGAGGATCTAGTATTCTGGGAAGATAATGCAATCATTTGGGAATTCCATAAATTTTTACAATAAGAACTCGAACTCATGAATTCAACGGTTAATGGCCAATTTGTAGAGGTAATTGCATGCATGACATACATTTGGTTATGGATTATCTAGAAGTATAAAAAAACCCTTATTTATGAGCTGCAAGCATTAGATTAAAGCTATCGCTATTCGAGAAAGCTCACTTGAGAATGAACTGGACTGTAGTGTACTTAATTTTTTCAGTTTTCTGTCTGTCTGCTCCTGAGTCAGTCATCCACATAGCCAGTGGCCAGATTATAAAAGCTGGTATTAAAGTGCTTGATGGCGGTAATGATGGGCGGTGTCCTTCAATGGAGGAAAGGGAGAGAGCTAGGAATGAAATACGCCAAATTATTTCCTCAGCGATTGCCACCACAACCCCAACTACTACTGTGCTATCAACCACTACCCCAGCAACAACTACACCCGCTGTGACAACCATGTCTACCACAGTAGGCATATGTGGCACACCAGGATGGAGGCGTGTTGCTTTTATCGACATGACTGATACCAGCTACAACTGCCCTACTGGACTCAGTTTGACAACATATTCCAAGAGGACTTGTGGAGCATCACACACAACTGGGAGAGGGTGTTCTTCAACCACATTCAGTATTGGAGGTTTACCATACAGCCGTGTGTGTGGGAGGATAAGGGGATACCAGGTTGGATCAACTGATGCTTTTCATAATAGTGCTGTAGGAATCAATGGCCAGTATGTAGCTGGTGTTAGTCTGACTCATGGAGCTGCTGGAAGGCAACAGCATATTTGGACATTTGCTGCTGGAATAAGTGAAGTAACTATCGGTGTACTTCCCAATGAAGCCTGCCCTTGTGATACAGCATCACCCAGTGTTGTCCCTGTATTTGTTGGAAATGACTACTTCTGTGAGAGTGGTCTACACTCTGAGTGGAGCAGCAATTTTGGTGTATTTTTTCCTGATGTTCTCTGGGATGGTCAGAACTGTACATCCACCAGTACATGCTGTCAGTTCAACAACCCTCCATGGTTTACAAAGAACCTGCCCACTGCGACAACTGATGACATTGAATTGAGGATCTGTATACTCCAAATTCTCTATCAAATGCAAACGTTCCACTTGAACTCATCGAACTCTACATCCAGTAAAATTTGAACCATGAAACTTGTCATTGCAGCTGTTTGTAGTAACGCTACATCCAGAGCATGAAATCACGTAGTTTGTACTAGTCTTAGGTTAGATAGTGTGTGCTCAGCAGTGCAATGTGTATTTCCCCACGATGAAATACACATATAAGCACTTTGAATAATTTGCAGTGTTACCGATACTTTCTTATATGCATACATTATGTTCGGTTTTTGATTCAGAACTTGATATATCTTTCAAGTGTGTGTTTGTTCTTGTATTATAAGTTAATTGCAAGGATAATCGTGTAAACCATTGCGTATGCATTATTATCTAGTACGCTAGTACTGTAGTTACATGGCATTAGTAGTTGGGGTGCTCACACATAGACACACATACATGTGCCCATGTCCAGTGTTACCATAATATAGCTAGACATCTTTGTAGAATTTTGCTATTTTCATTGATAGATCAGCTGCTATAAAAATAAGAGCCATGAAAGTTTCAGTGTGTGCATGCTATAGTGCTAATTTTTAAGCAGTGGGTGTGGTCTTACTAGAGTGCTATAGCACAAAATATTTAGAACCATGAAAATTTTTTTTCTACTGGCCTGGGTGGAAACTCCGCAAATTTTTCGGTAATACTTCCCACTAATCGTATATGGTATGTGAAAGTTTATCATTTACCAAAAAATTTTATATTTTACATTATTGGGCTACTAATGTGCTTATAATGATAAACACATGCAGACACTGTTTGATCATATCTGCTCTAAATGTACACAAATTTCTTGCAACATTTATAAGCTATAGCTACAAATTGAGTTGATATTCAATCCTCCAAGAAAGCCGTTGAGAATGAGCTGGACTGTATTGTACTTGATATTTTCGACTTTCTCACTGTCTGCTCCTGGCTCAGTCACCAGTCTGAGAGCCAGTGCCCAGGGACAGATGACTGTTCCCATAAAGGAACTTCAAGGAAGTGATGATGGGCAGTGTCCTTCGGTGGAGAGAGCAAGAAATGAAATACGTGAAACTGTAATTTCATCATTCTGCAGAGGACCAGAATGGAGGCGTATTGCTTTTATCAACATGACTGACACCAGCTACAACTGCCCTACTGGACTCAATTTGACTTCATATTCCAAGAGGACTAAGTCTTGTGGACGATCACACACTACTTATGGAGGATGTTCTTCAACCACATTCAGTGTTGGAGGTTTACCATACAGCCGTGTGTGTGGGAGGATAAGGGGATATCAGTTTGGGAGAACTGGTGCTTTTTTCAGCTCCTACCAACTTGAAGGTATTAATAGCTACTACGTTGAGGGTGTAAGCCTGACTCATGGAGCCAGTGGGAGACGACAGCATATTTGGACATTTGCTTCTGGAAGAAGTGAAGTGACTATCGGACTTCTCACTGAAGTAACCTGTCCTTGTGATACAGCAACACACCGTACTGTTTCTGCATTTGTTGGAAACGATTACTTCTGTGAGAGTGGTCTACACTCTGAGTGGGATAATAGTCAGCATGCTGGTGTGCTCTTTTCCTATGATGTCCTCTGGGATGGTCAGAACTGTACGTCCAACAGCACATGCTGTCAGTTCAACAACCCTCCATGGTTTACAAAGAACCTACCCAATGCAACAACTGATGACATTGAATTGAGGATCTGCACCAATGGCCGAATAATAGATGATGATATTCCCATTGAACTCGTAGAACTCTATGTGCAGTGACTTATAAACAGTCAAGTAGTGAACTGTCTTTCAATAATTAAAATCATACATATGATACACACACAACTAATATATGCACATTTATTGCATGCACATACTTCGTTTCAGCGGACTTCTTGATTGGGTAGTCATAATTATCGATAGCTACGAGCTAGATCTTGTTACACCAATCCGGCATTATTTCTCACAATGAAAAATAAGAATTCATCATAATGCCATTATGATGAATTCTTATTTTTCATTGTGAGAAATAATGCCGGATTGGGCATTATGATGAATTCTTATTTTTCATTGTGAGAAATAATGCCGGATTGGTGTAACAAGATCTAGCTCGTAGCTATCGATAATTATTGCACATACTTCCTTAAGCACTTGGGCAACATTATCATAATTTTGTAGAGAGAATAAACTTTATGTTGTACATAACCTTATACATGGAGCTATTAGTTAGCTAGATTATCATAGAGTCGGTAGACTCTATAAGTAGGGATGGCCCGGATATGCCATATATGTAATACATTACAAAAAAGTGCAGAGCGAATAAAACGCTAAGATTTTAAACTTTCATATTTATAATCTACATCAAAATACCTATCTATCAAGACCCAAACCATCCGTGGAAACAATCGGGTAAGCCTGAACAAGCTGTGTAAAGAAATCTTTAAAAAGGCAAAAATCTCAATCTTCTTGTCTTCTTCTTTTCTCGGGCTAACTCGATATTTCCAGGACTTCTCACCTTAGCTTGAGTATAAATCCACTCCATTTTATAGCGCGCACGTCTGTGGTACGCTAGTTTTGTGATATCAGGACAGCGATTTAATTGTGGGCGTGTACAGCGTATCTGCGAGTGGGTGTGTCTGATTCGCCATTTTGTATTGTAATACGCATGCTCAGAATGTGTTGCCATGGTGAGCGCGGCGAAGTCATGTGACTGTAGTCAGCGGCGCGCGCGACGTTAGAGGCCGGCGCCGCCAGTCGAGTCCAGTATAGTATAGTACAAAGGCGCTAGGCGCGCGCTAGCGCTAGGTACGTAGCTTGGCTAGTGCGAGCGCTAGCGCACTGGTGGCTAGGCTAGCGCGTACAGCACTAGTGCTGCGCTGATTCGATCATGAATACGAAGGTTCAAGGAGCGGCCATTCCAAGGGTGGTCCTCAGCAGTCAGTCAGCTCAAGAAGCGGTATCATCGCTACCATTCTTTGTCAGCCTGCTGCCTAGGCATAGGGGCGTGGCTACTGATTTTCAGCGCACGCGCGAACTTTGGCACCTAGCTAGCTACCGAAGCTACACTGGAGTTGAAGGAGCAAACAATGAATTGTACTAAAGCAATAAAAAAAGGAATAGAAACAAGTATAAAAACAATTGAATAAATTGAAGGATGAAGTAGGGATGGCAGGGTCAAAAAGTATACAAACAAGATTTATAGGGATAACCACATCCACTATACATCCCTACGCTTGCTTTTTGAGTAGCTATATGCATGGGGAGCAAAAGTAACCAGTAATAATGCGATGAATCAAAACTGAGCCATCAGTGATAGGGAACAAAATGATCTCTCCCACATACAAGTCAAGAAACTTGGATAGCACGAACAAGTCGACATCAATAGGTGCATGACAAACAAGCGTAGGGATGTATAGTGGATTTGGTTATCCCTATAAATCTTGTTTGTATACTTTTTGACCCTGCCATCCCTACTTCATCCTTCAATTTATTCAATTGTTTTTATACTTGTAAATATTGGCTATGCCTGTTTTGACAGATATGCATCACTCTTATTATTGTGCATCAAGGAGTGAAACCTAATTCTCATGCTGTCAGTGGCTTTGTGCCTGAAACAAATCAGGCCTAACTACAACTAATACCATATTTATTTGAATATAGAAGCTGCACACATGTGCAAACACAATTGAGTAGGCGTGGCTACAATTGCAAGCTATGCACGATTATTAGTTTGAGGTAAAAGCAGAAAACGTCCCTTGGCTTGGTTCTGCTGCTTATTTAATGATCATCTATCTCAAAAATTTGAAAATCAATCCTGAAAAACTAGTTTATCGTGTCAATATCAAGAGGTGTCTGTTTTCCTGGTCATGCATGTGTGTGATTCCTAATGTTGCTAATATCTGTTGCAAAAACAGTTATCATTGAAGTTTTGTGTTACCGTAAATCTGGAAACTTTCGTTGTAAAAATATTTTCGTAGTCGATGGCGGCTACGAAAATTAATCTTACGAAAATTAGCATGCACTATTAACGCTAATGCGGTAAGGGGTCGTTCCTACGAAAATATTTTTACACGAAAATTTAACATACGAAAGTTTCTTTACACGAAAATTTCCAGATCTACGGTATAATACCACACCTGTATGACCTAATTTAGTCCTACTGTCGATCTGAGAGCAAAATTAGTACTATCTACTGTTCGGCTGATAAGAGTAAATTCAGCTATGAATTTAATCCTTAGTGCCTTGCTTATATTTCTCTGGCTGTTCACTCCTCAGTCAGTGATCGTAGCCAGTGGACAGGGGCAAAATACTAATGTCAAGGTCTTAGAAAGAGGTGATGATTGGCAGTGTCCTTCAATGGAGGAAAGGGAAACAATGAGAAATGAAATCCATCAAATTGCTAACTCTGCAATTTTAAAATGCAACTGGCCTCATTCACACTTGCAATGGTACACCAGGATGGAGGCGTGTTGCTTTTATCAATATGACTGATACCAGCTACGACTGCCCAACTGGACTCAACTTGACATCATATTCCAAGAGGACTTGTGGACGATCACACACTACTGATGGAGGATGTTCTTCAACCTCGTTCAGTATTCGAGGTTTACCATACAGCCGTGTGTGTGGGAGGATAAGGGGATACCAGTTTGGGAGAACTGGTGCTTTTTATAGCTCCATCTACGAAGGTATTAATAGCTACTACGTTGATGGTGTGAGTCTGACTCATGGAGGTGCTGGAAGACGACAGCATATTTGGACATTTTCTGCTGGAAGAAGTGAAATATCCAGAGATTTTATCAGATTTTCGATCTGTCCTTGTAATACAACATCAGCCCGTGCTGCCCCTGCATTTGTTGGAAATGATTATTTCTGTGAGAGTGGTTTACAGTCTGAGTGGGTTGACAGTCAGCATTTTGGTGTATTCTTTTTTGATGATGTCCTCTGGGATGGTCAGAACTGTTCGTCCACCAGACTGAGTACATGCTGTCAGTTTAACAATCCTCCATGGTTTACAAAGAACCTACCCACTGCAACAACTGATGATATTGAATTGAGGATCTGCACTAATAGCCTAATAACGGTAGATGATGTTCCCATTGAGCTCGTGGAACTTTATGTGCAGTGACTTATGAACAGTCAAGTAGTGGACTATCTTTCAATAAATGGAAGTAAATCATACACATGATACACACACCTACATTGCAATACATGTACTTCCTTAAGCACTCGGACAACATTATCATTATTTTGTAGAGAGAATAAACTTTATGTTGTACATAACCTTATACATGGAGCTTTTAGTTGGCTAGATTATAAACATCGGTTATGCCTGTTTTGACAGATTTGCATCACTCTTTCACATTGCTTTTGCATGCAAAGTGTCTATACAAGTGGCACGCATCATATTTTCTATTTCCGTATAGTGGGAAATCTTCATAGAATTTCACGTTTCATAGATAGATCAATCAGCTGCCACAAAACTAGCACAACCATGAAATTTCTTCTGCTTGCCTGGGTGGCAACTCGGCAAAATTTTGTACCAGCACAAAATTTCCCACTATACGATAATATTATTTACTTTACGTATACTATTAGGTATTTGCTCGATCCATTGTCCTGAGTATGTAAGAGCTGCTACTTGGTGACTGTAGATTGTAGGATAATGTATCACCTATTTATATTCTTATTTTTCATCAAGGAGTGAAAACCTAATTCTCATGTGCCCTCAGTGGAGTGGCTTTGTGCCTGAAGCATGTCAGGCCCAACTACGACTGATACTGTATTTAGAAGCTGCACACCAATTAGTAGCTGCCCTCGAATAGTAGCCACACACAATTAAGTAGGTGTGGCCACAATCTCAAGCCATGCACGATTGTTAGTTTGAGATAAAAACATGGCTGAAAACATCCCTTAGCTTGGTTCTGCTGCTTCTCTATCGATCATCTATCTCGAATATTCGAAAATCAGTCATGAATAACAAGTTGAATGTGTCAACGTCACCAAGAGGTGTCTCTTTCCCTGTATGGTCATGTGTGTGATTCCTAATGTTGCTAATATCTGTTGCAAAAACATTAATTTTATTGTTGAAGTTGTATTTATTATTATAACACTACCACAGCTGTATGACCTAATATGTTTAATGTGTTGATCTGAGAACATGCAAAACTAGTATTATCTACTACTCAGCTGAATCAGATACAAATGAATTCAGCTATGAATTTAATCCTTAGTGCCTTGGTTACGCTTCTCTGGCCATCTTCTGTTGTAACCAGTGGACAGGGACAACTGACTAATGTTAAGGTCTTGGAAACAGATGGCTGTGATTTACAATGTCCTTCAGTGGAGGAAAGGGAGGCAGTGAGAAATGAAATCCATCAAATTGCTAACTCTGCAATATTAATTGCAACTGGCCACATTCACTTTCGCAATGGCACACCAGGATGGAGGCGTGTGTGGTGCATGCTCTACGTGCAGACTGAGTACTAAATGAAATTGGATTCATCATTGCAGCTAACATTGTACCTTAAGCATTTCGATAGTCTTGTTGTCTTTACTTAGGTTATACAGAGTGAGCTCAGCAGTGTGTGTTATGATAATTATTGTTAGGAATATTGCTTCATTGAGGAGTATTTCATTGATCCATGTACAATTATACAATGTATACGTAACCTATGGAATCCATTGACCCTGATTACTGTTTTTGCTTTTTAAAATTAGATTTTCTAACTGTTTAGACAAAGTTGTAATGTTTACTATTCACAACGTGACATCATAATATTATATGTATGATTCACGTATTATATAGCAGTATTGCCGAATAAAGATTCAGAAGTGTCTATCGGACAAGAAGATTGGTATCAAACTAGCTGTTGTTCAAGTAAATAAGCAAAAAGAAAGTGAATTCAAGTAACTATAATGTTTGTCCTTTGTTTACTACTGTTTCTCTGGCTGTCTGCTCCTGGTTCATTAATCAATACAGCCAGTGGCCAGGGACAAAAGACTAATGCTAAGGTGCTGCAAAGAGGTGATGATTGGCAGTGTCCTTCAGTGGAGGAAAGGGAGAGAGCTAGGAATGAAATCTATCAAATTATTGACTCAGTGATTGCATCCTCAGTTTGCAGTGGCACACCGGGATGGAGGCGTATTACTTTTATCAACATGACTGACACCAGCTACGACTGCCCTACTGGACTCAACTTGACATCATATTCCAAGAGGACTTGTGGACGATCACACACAACTGCAGGAGGATGTTCTTCAACCACATTCAGTATTGGAGGTTTACCATACAGCCGTGTGTGTGGGAGGATAAGGGGATACCAGTTTGGGAGAACTGGTGCTTTTTACAGCTCCATCTACGAAGGTATTAATAGTTACTATGTCGATGGTGTGAGTCTGACTCATGGAGGTGCTGGAAGACGACAGCATATTTGGACATTTGCTGCTGGTAGAAGTGAAGTATCCAGAGATTTTTACAGATTTTCAACCTGTCCTTGTAATACAGCATCAGCCCGTGCTGCCCCTGCATTTGTTGAAAATGATTATTTCTGTGAGAGTGGTTTACAGTCTGAGTGGGTTGACAGTCAGCATATTGGTGTGTTCTTATTTGATGATGTCCTCTGGGATGGTCAGAACTGTACATCCACCAGTACATGCTGTCAGTTCAACAATCCTCCATGGTTTACAAAGAACCTGCCCAATGCAACATCTGATGACATTGAATTGAGGATCTGCACCAATGGCCCAATAATGGATGATGATATTCCCATTGAACTCGTGGAACTCTATGTGCAGTGACTTATAAACAGTCAAGTAGTGGACTGTCTTTCAATAAATGAAAGTAAATCATACACATGATGCACACACCTATGTACATTGCAGTACATGTCCTTCCTTAAGCACTCCGACAACATTATCATTATTTTATAGAGAGAATAAATTTTATATGGTACATAACCTTATATGCATGGAGATTTTAGTTGGCTAGATTATAGACATCGGTTATGCCTGTTTTGACAGATTTGCATCACTTTTTCATGTTGCTTTGACACTTTGCATGCAAAGTGTCTATACAAGTGACACGAATCATGTTTAGTATTACCATATACCGTATAGCGGGAAATTTTCGCATGGTGCAAAATTTCGCGTTTTTCGCGGATTGGTCAGCTACCGCGAAAATAAGAACCGCGAAACTTTAAACTTACACGTGCGCGTATACGCATGCGCGCGTGCGACCGAGCGAGCGCGAGCCTAGCCAGGCCAGCTAGCTAGCTCGAGCGCACGCACGTGATACATGAACAACTGATCGACTGCACCTAGTACCTGTAGCTGTGTAAACGAGATGACTCTTTATCAGTATTGGCGATAATCACTGGACTCTCTCCCCGTCATGTCGCGTGTTGTTGTTGACGTGGGTGTGGTCTTTATGGAGAGAAGACGCGAAAATTAAAACCACGAAATTTTCTTCTGGACGTGTGAATGGCGGATCCGCGAAATTTTGCACCAGCGAAAATTTCCCGCTATACGGTAGTGGGAAATCTTCATAGAATTTCACATATTATTTCATAGATAGATCGATCAGCTGCCACAAAACTAGCAAAACCATGAAATTTCTTCTGCTTGCCTGGGTGGCAACTCGGCAAAATTTTGTACCAGCACAAAATTTCCCACTATACGACGATATTAATTATATAAGTAGGTGTTTGGTCAATCCGTTGTCCTGAGTATGTGAGCTACTTGGTGACTATAGGTTGTAGGATAATGTCTACCACCTATTTATAGCTATATATTATTGTGCATCAAGCCCTCAGTGCCTTCATGCCTGAAACAAGTCAGGCCTAACTACGACATGGTATCTGAGAAACTTATTGTTTCAATGTTTACTTGGTCATTTGTGTGTGATTTTACATAGACCTAATGTTTCTAGCATCTGTTGCACAAATATTTATTGTTGAAGTTGTGTTTATTATATAATAACACAGCTCTATGACCTAATATTTTCAAAGTTTAGTCCTACTGTCGATCTGAGAACAAAACTAGTGTTATCTACTATTCAGCTGATATGAGTGAATTCAGCCATGAATTTGATCTTTAGTGCATTGTTTATGCTTCTCTGGCTGTCTACTCCTCAGTCGGTGATCATAACCAGTGGACAGGAACAAAAGATTAAGGAAAGAGGTGATGAATGGCAGTGTCCTTCGATGGAGGAAAGGGAAATAATGAGAAATGAAATCCATCAAATTGCTAACTCTGCAATTTTAAGTTCAACTAGTCTCATTCATACTTGCAATGGCATACTAGTATGGAGGCGTGTCGCTTTTATTTAATATGACTGATACCAGTTACAACTGCCCTACTGGACTCAACTTGACATCATATTCCAAGAGAACATGTGGACGATCGCACACAACTGCAGGAGGATGTTCTTCAACCACATTCAATATTGGAGGTTTACCATACAGCCGTGTGTGTGGGAGGATAAGGGGATATCACTTTGGAGCAGCTGGTGCTTTTGGTCATAACATTAGTTACATTGATAGCAACTATGTTGATGGTGTGAGTCTGACTCATGGAGCTAGTGGTAGTCGACAGCATATTTGGACATTTGCTGCAGGAGCAAGTGAAGTGACTACCATATTTCCTAACTTTAGCTGCCCTTGTGATACTTCACCACCCAGTGTTGTCCCTGCATTTGTTGGAAATGATTACTTCTGTGAGAGTGGTCTACACTCTGAGTGGGATAACAGTCAGTATAGAGATGTGCTCTTTCCCGATGATGTCCTCTGGGATGGTCAGAACTGTACATCCAACAGCACATGCTGTCAGTTCAACAACCCTCCATGGTTTGCAAAGAACCTGACCAATGCAACAACTGATGACATTGAATTGAGGATCTGCACTTATTTTTCACCAGAATCAGAAGATATTCCCATTAAACTGATTGAGCTCTATGTGCAGTGATTTATAAATAATGGAGTAGTGCCTCAGCAGAGTAACTTATACATACACAATTATATAATACATCCCCTTCTGTATTATTATTATAAGCCTACATAGTACTTAGATTTGATTTGATACAAATACTCTTGTATACATACATTATGTCCTGTTTTTATGAATTTGAATTTATTTCTTTAACAAATTTGTATCTCACAAGTGTTTACTTAAACACATACACACACTGTTAACTGCACAAAGATGGTCGTGGCAAAACAAATGCAGTTACACACACATACACCTAAGTACATAATATTATTATTATACAGTGCAACCAAGCAAGAGAGCAAAACTTTTTAAAACCATATTTTTGGGCTAAAAACTACACAGACAGACCTACTTGATATCAAAATGGCCACAACAATCATTTTTATTGTGTTTTACAAAATTGCAAATTTCCCATATATAGCTAATACAGAAGCCACATATGTGCAGGCCCGTTTTCATAGATTTTTCACTGATTTTGGATAAAAGTGGCTGTATCTTGGAAGTGGTAAGGAGTCAAGACTTCAAATTTGGGATTTAGTAACTTTACTACAAGTGCTATCAGCCCACCAAGTGGAATTTCTTAACTAGAACTAAATAGGAAAAAATGTGCCTAACATATTTGGCCCTCCGAAAGGGATTTTAGGACAATATCTGGTTAGCAAAACACTGCACAGCCTCTACACTCATGTCCAATGAACTTTATATGGATGTGCATGACTGGGTAGAGCGCACACCCTTAACCGAAAACAATACTCATTTAATGTGCCTAACATATTTTGGAGAGCCATGTTATCTCATGAAGCCATAAAAATGGAAATAATCATGGTTACATCCCATAATTTAAATTCTATGTAGAGTTTATGTTGAAGAAGATTGGTACCAAATTTCAAACTCTTATCTATAATAGATTTTATTTTATGAGTCAAAATAGGCTCAAATTCTGAAATAGAAAAGTTTTGCTCTCTTGCTTGGTTGCACTGTATGTAGCCAGTATACCGTAAATCGCGAATATTTCGATGTTAAAATATTTTCGGATACCATGGCTTGTGCGAAAATTAAACGTATGCGCAATATTAACGACAATGCGGTACAGGGTCGTTTGTCCGAAAATTATTTAACGTGAAAAATTATCATTTTAGAAACGAAATATTCGCGATTTACGGTATATTATACACAACTTGAACACTCAGGCAAGATTATCGTACTAATTTTTTGTAGAGATAATAAACTCATAATATTATTACATATGTGCTGTACACACTCACACACTCCCTCACACACACACGTAGATCTGCTCTCTCCTCTGATTCGCAACAAGCTCACACCCTCACAGCGATCATACAAGCTCTGGGCAGGTAAGCTTGATTTAATTAATACTGTATAGCTGGAAACTTTGATGAGGTTTTTAATTTGGCGATTTGGCAGATTCGGCATAGATAGCCAAATTAAAAACTCGCCAATTGAATTTAATACATGCACACCTAACCTATGGTGGTAAGTATTTAGATTATCAAATTTAAACTTCACCAATACCAATGGAGAGTTGTTTCATGCTCGCCAAAGTTACCCGCTATACAGTAAATTGCATGTTGTAATCCCTTTGAAAAACATTACGCTAAGATACATGTACATATATACATATAGCATATCATAGCCAGCATTGGGAGGCCTGCCACTGACGATTGGATGCACTCTTAAGTTTATTCCTCAAAGGAGGGGGCACAACACAACACCTGTGCATAACACTTCTTTGATGAAATGTTAGAAAGAGTGAGAGTGAGCTTTAGATCTTGTCCACAGTTGGCTATAGTGATACTTTGCATATGCTTTTGAATATCAACGCTTGCAGCTGGCCTGCATAACTCCTCTTGATGACCGCTCAGTTGAGAGGAGAGTGACACTGAAGTGTATGGAAATATACAAAAATTAATGGTGTATTTCCTTTAGGGGGCCATGGATTGCGGGGGGGAGGTACTAAATATTTACAAATTGTATGATAATTTTTATACTAAGAGGGGGTCGCCCTTCACGACGATAAATATGATAAATAAGCATACGGTCTTGAGTGGCCTCCTTCCTTTCTCTTCACAGGGGGCCATGGATTTTGAAGGGGGACTACATAATAATATTATTATTATAATATCGGTATGATAATTTCTTAGAAGAGGGTGGCCGTCTTGACGATAAACATGACAAATAAGCGTACAGTCTTGAATGGCCTCCGTCTCTTCAATTCTCCATGCTCTTGAAGCCACATAGAAACTGTTGGCAAAGCTTAGCTAATACAATCATACAAGCATACACTAGCACATACGTATGTATGTACATGCATACAAATTGTGCATAGCAGTGAGCATACATGTACAAAAGTTATAAAATTAATGTATCATATTATGCGTGGACACCCCTCCAGTCCTAGAGAGAGTAAACATTGATTGACATAATAGTTACAGCCAATCGCTGAAGTGTTGATCCTTGTTAGCGTACTACACATAATATTATACATTATAGCTCTCAAAAGTGAGGCTGATCGAATTAGACATGTGCCTTAGCTAATATAGGCATGATAATTGCCCACAACTGGAGCCCCGCCCTTTGAAGCTTTGGCAAGATGTCGGCACACAAGTGCACTCCCCATAACATACAGTACACTGGCTTGTATTTGTATAGTCCTGTGGAGGAAGTTGGTAAAGGTCGTCAACTGAAAAGGTTAGTGTCTAGACTAGTCCAGGGTCTATTTACCTTCAGCAGCTGCATGTGTATATTATGCATGTATAGATACCACCTGTCTCCATGGTTACAGCCCCTAGTTACCAAATTATGGACCATATCAAAGAACAGTGGCAAACACACATTGTCAATGGTTGTTTTTATCAACTCCCGTTGCCACGGAAGCCTCTGTAAAGCTCTACAGTCAGCCAAAATTTCATGTACACATAGGGAAAGATAAAACAATGGTTTTGAATTAAGTCTGAGTTGGGCTACCGCAGTGAAAATAGTTGGCTTTTGTCAGGACTAACTTGGAGTTAGGTGGGAGAGATGATAAATGTTTGAAGTTTGGAAGAAATGAGAAAAAGGACTTTTGTCAAGGGTATACGTCTTATGTAAAACTAGGTAATGCACCACTTAAGGACCTGTGTTTGTCCGACATTTTCCAAAACCCAGACTTGTGCTGATGTACTGCTAGCAAAGGAGGAGGGAGATACTAGCTAGATATGTGGTACATAGCACAGGTCTATGCCCATGGTGTGTGTATGTGAGAGAGAGAGGGGGGGGGGGGAGAAAGAGAGGGAGAGGGAGAGAGAGAGAAAGAAAGAGAGAGAGAGAGAAAGAGAGAGAGAGAGTGAGCGAGCGAGCTATGGCATAGACTAACATTATCATCTGATATGTGACCCCCTCAAGCTCCCTGGCCGAATATGATCTCATAGAGAAACCGAGGAAGGGTTACCAATCAACCAACGTTTGCTCTATTCGCTTCTCCCTTTGTCGTTGGGATCTTCAAAGGAGCTATTGTGATCCTTGAAGAGATGAAATGTAATTTTTGGTGTGGTAATCTCATAGAGGGGCCCCTCCTTTGATGGTGTACGCAACACATGAGCTTATATGGTCAATCTGGGGCTGTCCTGTCAGTATAATTTGTCGACTCGACGCTAGCTACATGTTGGTATCTTCAACAGCTTCAAAATTAATTATGACAGTTTGTATGTGCATGCATATATAGATAGAGGCATATGTAGGGATGCTAATTTACATAAGGAGGCTGGTTAAGGAGGAAGGGAGGGAGGAAGGAGAGCAGTGATGGTCTTATAAGAATAAGGAATGTTTGTTGAGCGTTCTGTAGCGGAAAGATGTTTCGATCTCATAATGATAGAGATCTTTGAATCGAGTTTGAATCGAAACATAATACCGTATAGCCGGAAAATTTGGCGGGGAATTAAATTTGGCGGTTTGGCGATCTATATTACAACCGCCAAATTAAAATCCGCCAAAATTTCCTACTCGCATATATATGTATGGCGATCCCGTACCGAACTGCCAAATTTAAATCCACTAATATTCTTCCAATAGCGATATTGGGCTCAACCGCCAAATTTAATTCCCGCCAATATTTCTGGCTATACGGTATAGTTATTATGAAGTTGTTTTTTTTTTTTCTGTCACAGAAAGCTCAACTAACAACTCTCTCTCTCTCTCTCTCTCTGTTTCTTATAAGTCAATAATTATAGCAAATGAGCCTATACAAGGCTGACAGGAGGGCTATAGAGTACTTGTGTTTACATCGATACGGTTCGTTGCTAAAATCATGCAACTGCCATTTATGAATCAAAGCAAGCCAATAACACAGAAGAAGCGCTTGACATATGCAAATGATGGTTTATGCTGAAAGAGGGGTTCAAGAACCTGGCTAATTTTTCAGCAACAATGGCATCTCATCCTAACAAATACTCATAAGGCTCTAGCCCACTAGACTACGTTTCAATTGTCCCATTCCCACTACCTCAAATGTATTAAAAATCAAAATTAATGTACGTTAATGGAATCACACACTGACTAGCCTAGCCTAGCACCCTAACCTAATATGTGCTGGTGCCAGTAATCTTAGCTGCCTGGCCCAGACCGACCTGGATGAATGCAGAGGTTTTGAATAGGCCACCCCAGCTGGGTGACTCTACGGAAATGCTTCTACCACTTTTGGTCAGATCGAATGTCCTTAATGCGATTAGATCTGTATACCCTACTCGTCAGGATTTTTTTAAGTGTGTTCTTATGTGCATAGAATGTTTTGTAAGGTGTAATAGTATACGCTAGTTGCCTCAGGGCTGGGGAATTCTAGAGTGACAGTTATTGGTCGTCGTCGTCGTCATTAATCGTGCGTCAGGCCATTTTATGCTCTGGAGCCTCATTAGCTAGCACCTTGTTAAGTTAAGGGATGGATTTACATGTAGTTTATCTCGTTAAGTTCGTTAGCTTGATCTATATAGTGTGTGGTATGCTGAAATCAATAGTGTGGGAGTGTACTACGTACTTTCTCTCTCTCTCTCTTCCTCTCTCTCCCTCTCTCCTTACCTCTCTCTCTCTTTGCCCCCCTCCCCCACTCCTTTCCGCTCTCTCTTTCCTTCCCTCTCTCTCCCTCCCTCTCTCTCTCCCTCTCCAGTTGTCTACCACCACGGCAAGTCCTCCACAGGTGGTCACTACACTGCCGACGTGTTTCACCCGGTCAGTGGAGGGTGGGTCCGAGCTGACGACAGCATCATCCGTTCCATTCCAGAAGAGTTTGTTCTGAAACCGGGTGGCTCTGCAGGGGTCAATAAGGTCGCCTACCTCCTGATCTACCGTCGAAAGGACACCATCATGTCATCCTAGGGGGCATTTGTATTTTGGAGGTGGTGACAGAATTATTATGATGTTATTATTTCTGGACTCTTCTTATTAGGAGTAATTAATTTTAACAAATTTTTAGTGGTTATAGTAAATTATATTATATTATTATTGGAAGATTTTGAATAGCTTATTGTTGTATACCCACCATTATTAATAGTAAGGCAACTGAAAACAAATTAATTAAGTTGCTACGATTACTTACTTTATAAGTGTTGTTTCTGGGGAATTACCAAACCTAACAATTATAAATTGTGTATATATGTAACAGGTTTGTAATGATCATTCATGCATGCATGGTTTCTTTCCTTGCAATTATTGTCAACTATTAAAATTAATAATGTATTATTATTGTGATAATGTATTCTGAGTCTGGATATTGTGCATGAAAAGTCAGTATAACATTGTGGGTTCCTAAACAGAAGGGGCAACCATCCCATGCTGCATGGCCATTGCCTGCTCAAGCAAACCTAATCCCCAATACATATGCATCTCATGCACCCCAATTACTGGCAGATAACTATTTTGTTGGTAGTTGACCTCTGTTCATCATTGGCCTACTTTATGATGACCCAACCCCTTCCCATAGCTGGCAAATCGCCTATAAAAACTTTGGTTGCTAGGCAACTACCAACAAATTATACGTGCTTGTCATGCCCTATATATATAATCAATTACAATTTCCAATCAAGTCAATCCTTATAAAAATATTACTATTGAGCTTGTTAAAAGGAAGAGAAAACCATATTATCATAAAACATGTATACGCATACGACGACATTGGGCATAGAAAGTCACATTATTAAAGTTATAATTAATATTATTAATGAAGATGTGAAAAATACTTTAGTTCGTTAGATACATCGGTGTTGTAAACTGTTAGTGAGAAAGTGATGACTGATCGAGGGAGAATGGATAATGGTGTCACAAGTTGTAATGAGATGATTATTAATAGTTATTAATGAGCGTCCATAATAATTACACGACACAAGGCACAGAAACTATAATATTAATAATAATAATAATTACTGCAATGATTCATAACTAACTATTAAGCTGAAAATAATAATTAGTATAATCACAATAGTACTGCATGATTTGATATAATAGCTAACAAAGACACATTAAAAATTTAGTATTATAATACAATATACAGCTCAAAGTGACAAAATAGCACCCAATTTTGCAACTATTCACAGTTCTGTGGTTGCAATATTCAAAATGCTCATGTCAACAGATTTCTTACGCACACACATTCATTCACCACATATACGTACATACAGTAAGAGAGTTTCAATTTCAACCTATCTACGTACCTCCTCCTATCGGGTCAACAACATTCTCTGGACGGAGGCAACACGCTGGTCACACTCCCAACAAGTTCTCAGCCTCTGGGCGCACTGGAAACAGCAGACGGTGTGCCCGCACGGACAGAACGTCGCTCCAATGGGATTCTGTTTGCACAGGCGGCACGTCATGGCCGAGCGGAGCCTCTGGAGTTCTCCCTCGAGCTCCCGGGTTCTCGTCAGAACAGCAGCTGCATCGAAGTTAAAGACAGCACCATTTGAGCTTGAACCTGCTGGTACAGGTATGATGGGACTGACTAGACTCAAGCTACCTGAGTTTGGGAGGGAAGGATTAATGGAGGAGGAGGAGGAGGATTCGTTGCCGAAGTTTATCGAGACGGTGTTCTCCGGGTCAACCTCCGTGTAGAGCGGGGGAGGGGAGTGTGCCCGGAAGCTTCCGTTACTGCACTCTGAGTCGCCGGACGTGATGTACGTGTCCGACGGGATTCCAGACGTGTCGGAGCCGGGACGGGCTGGGTGAACTTGAGCAACGTTGTGTAGCTGGTGGCTATGGATGCTACTAGAATTTGTGGCATCACTCGAAGCCGTCATAATGCTCGAGCCGCTGGCATCGGATCTCGAACTCGGAAAGTAGGTGGGTTCTGATTGGGTGGACATGGCAACGTAACAGTCCGAGCCTCCACTGGCGTACATACTCTCGTCCAAATCCGATTCCGTTTCGGAAATCGAGGGACTTATGTACGGATTAAAAGTTGCCGTCGACGCCATGTGTGGCCCGTGATTGAGCATGCTTCTCTGCGACCGACGGCCGTTGCTGGCTCGCATCAGAGCGTCCGAGCTACAGCTTCGCTGGGAGTAAGGGGGCAGGGGAGGCAAGCGTTGTAGAATGGCATGTCTGATGTCCGATTCTTGCACCGAGTGACTTCTGTGCATGTTACTGGCAGCTCGTTGCATGTGCCTGGCTGGAGGAGGGAGGGGAGGCGGGATGTCGTCGTCGCCGGCCATCGATGACGTCGTGGAGTGGGTGGGGCTTGTTACGCTCTGCTGTGAGCCACGCCTACTCCCTCCCGATGACGAGTGGTCCCTATGGTGATTGTGGTGGTGGTGGTGGTGGTGATGATGGGGGGTGTGGCTTCGTACCGACGAAGAGGAGGAGCTTCGGGAGGGGGAGTTGGTGTCGGATGACGTCGTGTGATTCCTACGAGTGGACGAGGGAGTCGTCGGCCTCGAGTTAGCGGGGGAGGAGTTTAGCTGTGAATGATGGGCAGTGTGATCGACATCACTGTTGTCATGAAGAAGCGTCGTGCTAGGGTGGAGGATCGACCACACGTGGTCTACTACTTCTCGATGCGTCTTCATCACGTCAAAATAGAACCTATCCGGGTCTTGGCCCTTGAAGTTCCCGAGAAGAGACTTACAAAATCCGGCCGTCTTCACCACACTGCTAACGCTCTCTCGTCTGAAGAAGGTATGGAATTCGGTGATGGTTCGGTAGAGGGCCTGGGAGGCGGCTCGGCTCTTGAGTTCAAAGTCCATCTGTTCGGCACGAGAGCCTCCGCTGTTGTTGGAGGAAGAGGCCACGAGAGCGGTGAACTTTTTGGCGTGGAAGGCCGTATACTGGACCGAGGAGTAGCTGAATCTGTGAGGGAGAGAGAGAGAGAGAGAGAGAGAGAGAGAGAGAGAGAGGAAGGAAGAAAGAGATGATTAAGTTGGGATTCATTAGACATTACAGAATTACAGATACATATTGCATCATGCACACACATCCCTACAAACACAACATGGAAGCATGCACCCATAATATGAATCCTTCCAAAATTGCAACTCAATCCCCCCCAGCCCCTTGTTCCGTAATCCAAACCAACTTAAGCCTTTAATCTTACAGTAGTGAGGGGGTACAGTAGTAGAAGCACTATATTACACTATGTATGGGAAAGCGTTAAGGTCAGTTAAGGTCAGTTAGCTAGACCTTGATGTGGACACACACACACACACACACAAAAAACAAAACAAACTTAATCCACTTTTGTGACAATAATAAAATCAAGCATACAGAGCCGTAAACAACATATGCGTACAGTAGGTAGGTAGCACAACGCAAAATACAGCTGCACTCTTCCCTCCAACTGACTGACGTGGGAGAGAGGGGGAACATGGCTTCCCACAGTCACCCACCGCCAGTCTTTGATCTCTCAACCCTTAAAACTCCCTCTCATGGCTGGCAGGGCCTAGGGTCTAGCTTGTCTAAACACATGCTGGTCACACAGTGTGACCAAGAGCCTTAGCTTTATCAACAGAGACAAGAAAATAGACTGCAATCACCGTGAGTGAAGTAGGTATAGGTACACAGAGAGAGAGAGAGAGAGAGAGAGAGAGAGAGAGAGAGAGAGAGAGAGAGAGAGAGAGAGAGAGAGAGAGAGAGAGAGAGGCTGACTCGATCAGTTGAAAGCATGTAAGCATGTGTAGCTTACATAACTAGCCATGTCCCAAGAGACTGACACACTTGAAAGCTGGGGATGCACTGGGGCTTATGTCAATCAAATAATGGATAATTGGACCATGTTCACAAGCACACAACCACCTCAAATGGGTTACACAATCCAGTGTGTTATCAAAGAGTGTGTGTGAGGGTGAGGAGGTCTGTGGTGAGCGGGTAAGTGGATACAGGCACCACCTGACACCACACAAAAGCCAATGAAAGGACACAAAGGACTCTCTCTCTCTCTCAAGCTAGATCCTTCCTATCAGTCACTATATACACACACTCAGCACATTTTTGCATACACATACATGTACATGCAGCATGACATTAAATTAAGTTGTAGCTAGGTTCAAGTGAATCAGTAGGAATTACAGAGACTTCTCACTCACTCCAGGGGCCTCTGTGTAGCCATAGAGACAGGATGGTAACAAATCTAATTGGAGATACATTGAGGCCATATTACCCTAGCTAGACGATGTTATTAGAAAGAGGGTATACATGTATGTAGCAACACATATAGCTAGGGCAACAGTTGAAGCATTATTCGATCCGTTGTGTTATTCAGTGTCATGCATGGTGCAGCAGTAATTGAAAGGTACCACTTTGTGCGGGTGCTCAGTTTGCACACAGAGAGAGATTCGGAATCTGTCAAATACTGAATGATGTCTCTCTCTCTAGTTCTCTTCCTATACTAAACACACAATATTATTGTATCAGTATGTGCACATCCACCCACCTATATAGCCCTCTCCCTCTGGATCTCCTCTAAATGTCCTGATATAGGGTCTTCTTCAAATTACAGTACTGATACATGTACATGTACATGATCTTAGTTCCTACCATTGCACTCTTGGCACTAGCTAAGCATTCGCTCCTACCCAGGATTGAGTGAAATCCTGAAAATTATACGTAATCACTATCTATACGTACTCCCATGCAACATACTACCACACGTAAAACCATGGTAGGTCTATTAATTGTGTAAGCTAGGCCACGCACGGAGAGGAATGTCATAGTATGTACGTAGGCACCACTACAGACAGAAGGTCAAACGGCCGTAGGCAGAGTGCAGGGAGGTCACCGGCAAACCACAGCGCATACCACCGCTAAGTGCCTAGGCTAGCCCAACACTACAGACACACATACACACACACTCCACATGTGCGCACACACACACACAGAGCATACTTCCATACAGACTATATATACGACAGATGGTGCTACCTGTATTTGGCAGACCCCGTCCATCAACAAACGCAAATTCGTGGTTAAAAAATGACCCCTTATCAAATACACTATCTCTGCGGACAAGTTATATCATTGTAGAAGGATAAAGGAAGGCAGCTAGCTCTAGATAACAGTTTGCAGCACGTGTCCTAGTCATGTCGACATGAATACTGTCGGTCACTTGACAAGAGTGTGGCCAGGCAGCTAGAGTCGTGGGGATACAATGTACGTAGCTAGGTGAGGGTGGCCTGTTTAAACAGTGGTCAGTGCTCCATTATCCAACAAAACCACACCAATGTCATGCATCCCCTTTTTATGTAATCAATGATCTCCATCTCAGCTATAGTATATACTCTCTCTCTTCTTCCCTCTCCCTCTCTCCCTCCATCTCACTATATATATTCCTTTTCAAATAAGCTATTCCTATATACAGCGGATTCCCCACATAGAGGACATGGAGGCCAGCCAATACAGGGATACCACATGTAAGAAAAAGATTCAGGAGACCTTGGGAAGGATTTATAGAAGAGAGACAGCACCTTCCAAAGGTGTGGAGACTTCTTCCCAACCCTTCCTCCTGGGCCTACTGTGATGGTTCAGGCAGTCTAGCCTTGGCTTGGTCTGCTTGTGGTACAGGCTTTAAATTCAGCCTGTTTGAGAGCATGCATGAGATGACTGCCCTCTTTCTAACCTTGTCTGTACCCTTCTCTACTGTGGTGAGCTAGGTATGTAGTTTGAGCTCCCTCCCCCCCCCCCCTCTCTCTCTCTCTCTCTGTGCATCTGTCCCCTTCCTCCCCCCCCCCCCTCTCTCCTAACCAAAGCATACATCTGGTTGGTGACCTCTTCCCTTGTAGTGGGGGCCCACTCCGCTGCCCGGGCCACCATGGTGACCCTGCAGACCACTCACTGGTCAGCACCAGAAGCACCGAGGCCTTTCCCTTCCTTTCCCTCAACACTTATGGTGGTCAGAGATTAAACATCAATTCTGATTCTTATCGAATGGCTAGGTGGTACATGCATGCACCTGTGTAGTTACACTTGAATCTTCCATGCACATGCATGTACTAGAATGCTTGAATCACTAAGCGCACACTGCAGAATATTATAATGTATTTCACCCAGTGTTGGGCCACTCGTAATTATTGCTACATAGGTTCCAAGCCTTGAAAATCGGTAGCACAGGGGATGCAGGTGACACATGCACACATGGACACATGGAGGCACACTAGCTTGGGGAATAAAACATTATGTACACAACAAAGAACTAGGCAATAATTAGAAGCAAGAGCCACAAGCAGTGACTATAGCCACGATGTCTTACAAAGAGGGAACACCAAGCAGCGGAAATTCTTTTGAAGATGATGTCCGCTACGTACTACCTTGCGCTCAATCTCGTGCGTGAAACCTCACAACACAATTATACTAGCTAACTTTACACATAAGCAATTAGAAGCAAATTATTATTATGAAGCAGGGCGTAGCATAAGACAGCAAACAGAGGCTTCTCTTAAGAACTAGGGCTACTGTACTATCATAGCTCACGTTCAATTATAACAACCCTACAATGATATTGTAATCTCTAGCAACAATTGGAAGCAAATAGTATACAGGTATAGTACAAGACAATTAAGCAAAGGTTTCTTCCAAAGAACTAAGGCTACTGTACTATCATAGCTCATGTTTGATTATGACAACCCTACAATGTTATTGTAATCTCGAACTTCACAGGTAAGCAATTGGAAGCAAATGCGTATGAAGCAGATAGCTAGCTAGCATGTATGTAGTACAAGAAAAGCAAGCAGAGGCTTCATTTTGAAGATTTATGGCTACTATGGCTCATGTTTGAATGCGGTAACCCTACTATACAACCTTCAAATTCACATGCAGCAGTATAATAGGTAGTCTTCTCCAATAAGTTCAGCTACGGTAGTCAATTGGCCTCATTCCTCATGCAGCCCCTATTCTCAGTTTTTCAATGCTGCAATGCTTTCCTCCCTTCTCATACATACCATTGAAAAGATCAGAGAGCTGAGTCTTAGAGCAATACGTACATATAATCACTCGACCATAGGCAGCTTTGAAAACACAGCCCATACATACGTATCTATGCATGCAGCCATTATGGACGTATCTTCTTCCAAAATTGGACCAACTGATACCCTTCCCCTGCGTCACTGCTAAGTTAAGGAGGGCAGATTCGAGTAACAGATCTAAGCTCCAGGTGACCTTTCATGGCTAATGTTTGAAAATTTGAGCCTAGAGACTTATGATGAAATCACTAATCGCTTTAGAGCTTGACACTTTATCCGCTTACCTTAGACTGCTAATGACTAAAAGGGAGATAATCTTTACTTGTTAAATAAAAAAGTGCAAGTTTGTACCTGGCCTGGTTGCTAGGCAACCTGGGTAGTCTACTTGAAAGGTTACGCAAATTGAATCTCAGCTTTGGATGGATTAATGATGTAATGTAGCATTCGATGCAGCCATAAAGGCAGGGAACACTCTTATTAACTGAATCAAGATAAAATTGTGTGCTAAATTGGCTATACTGCAATAACGATTATTAGGTAGTTTGAATCTCTTAGACTATCAGTAACTTAGCAACTGTACACAGGACATTATTATAACAAGGTTACACCAGTTGCTTGTCCAATACCCTAGCTAAACAGCACCACTGTGATACAGCTAGCAGCCTAAATACTTTTATGGTGGGCAACTAACATGCTCTGTGTGTGTGTGAGTGTGATGTATGATGTAACTTCTATAGCCCGCTTTGGCCAGGTGTCCCATGAGGGAAAAAAAAATTATCCGGCCATCAGTTCACAGCAATAGACACGACCTTGATCCCGCCAAAATCCAGGAACCTGATTGAGCTTTCCACGCTACTAGCTATGCTATGAAATTTATCAATGAGCAATAATAACTGTCCCATAGACTACCTCAATTTTCTGTGAATGGCGCTCAAATATCAGCCCATATGCCAGAACAATAAGTCGGTAATACCACACTGTCGGCTAGCACAATACAATACAATTGCAATAATATTATTTGCTATGTATTTTTGCATAGAGGTGCATACATTATGATATATACCTATTGCTAGGTAGACGGCATTCTTGCGGCCAGCCTTTGATGTTCAGTGATATGACCAGCGCAAAAAAATACAAATAATAATTACTCTCTTTTCATTCGTGCTTGAGGAAGACAAAATGTGGCGCATCCTAATACAAGCTACATTATAGAGTATACAAGCTACCATGCAGAATATACAAGCCACAGCACAATAGTATACAAGCTACGGTGCATAGTATACAAGCTACTGTGCAGAATATACAAGCTAACCGTGTGACGCTACCGTAGTTGATGGAATGTACAAGAAAATGCAATGTCTTTTAAGAAAAATAAGCAGTTTTGCTGTGAAGACTTACACAAGCTACAGCCCTCCAATCACTAGCGGAACACAACAGAGACATAATATTATTATCTGCAGCAGGTACTTCAGCACAGACAATAATCTACTATCTGTTATTGATGAAACTAGTCATTTTTAAGAAAAATCTTCCCAGGGCTGGGTTTTGGTTAGAACTGGTAAGGATGCTGGGGTTTGAAAGGAATCCTTTTAATACAATAATAACTCGACTTCAGTGTACATGTGGGTAATAAAGAATTAATTATTAAGAAAAAGTAATTTTAATGCATTTCCAAAGAAAATGCAACATTTCCTATAATTAAAAGCAAACTTCCTCTTCCTACATATGTAACAACTGAAGACTGACTGTGGCCCTTGGGTTTATTTAAATTTATTTAGTGAGGTTATGAAGTAGTTGACTTAATACTGGAATGATGTAGCTAAATAAATATTTAAATTGTTTGCCATGCCACAAGATGGCCTCATGGCCTGGCCTCGTTTAAATACTAATTATTTAGGGTTCACCAATCAGCAAATGAGGTAAAACATCCTTTTGAGTACTAATCTTGTAGACACCATCAAGTATGCCTATCTAAGTACGTACATGTAGGTAGACTCTAGATATTTCTGTTAATACAACAATGAGCTATTGTACTCACATACAAATATACATTGAGCGTTTTCTTTACGCTTATCTAAACATCTGATAATTTCCACATAATGCAAGCATACTAATCTAATAATTGTGCGCATGCAGGCATGTAAATATTAAAAGATTAATGGTCTATAACATTATTCACGACTCTGAGCAGAGCACCACTAAAACAACAGTGTACACTACCAGAGAGTGCTATCAACACTGCTGGAATAATGGATCATGAAACACATTCCTTTACATGACAGGCAGGGAGACAGATTGTCTCGAGACTTGATGCATGCAATAGCTATATATATAGTTTCCCTTGAAGAAACACTCTAGACTATACTTCACTATATTATGCTGTACTAACAATACAGCCTCTGTACGTACATCATAAACGCATTGTATAGTCGTATTTCCTAATAATTATAATACAGACGACCATTTCCTTTTGATATTTCAGGTGCTTGATATCAGAGGATGAAAGAATGCTTTAGAGTAAATGGTTGGGGATTAGTGACCGTTCATGGATCATTGAGTCAGACAAACGGGGGGTGGCTTGGAACTAAAGCATGTACTACGCAGGGCCAGGTAAGAAAGAGAAACAAAAGAGAGAGAGAGAGAGAGAGAGGGAGAGGGAGGGATGTTTTTAATAATGTAAGATAAACACTTGAAAAGGGCTTGGCGACTTACGCTAATTAGCCAATAATGGATACTAATTAGAGCAATTAGGGTACAAGTTGTAGCTGTACAAACACTACAATAATTATAATGTAGTGATTGAGATAAACAAGCTGGCAGAATGGAATGGGAATGGAAATGGGAATGGACTGGAATGGAATGGGTAGAGGGAGAGATTTCATGATAAGTCAACCATTTTGTCAATAATTAATTAGCTGCCCCAACTTTGATTCATCAAATTTCCCTAAGGAATTTATAACAGACATTCTCTGAGTCACCTCTCTCTCATCTTCTCTCTCTCTCTCTCCCTCTCTCTCCCACTCTCTCTCACACTCACGCATACACACACCTTTTTTGTAGCTCCATGCTCCTCGAGTAGACCTGTACGTTCTCAGGCCCCACCCCTATCACCTGCGGCACCCGATGATTGTTCAACACGTGGTACAACTCCACCCCGTAGAGTTCCAACATCGAGACCTCTTCGAGAAACTTCTCCGTAGCCATCTCGACCGAAGTTCCGGCGATCTTCTGGTGCTCCCGTCGAATTCTCGCGTCCATGTTGTCGCTCTCGGTTGCCTGGCACATGACCTTATGTTGGTACTGGAAGCCGACACGATAGTCGCCTTTGTCGATCTGTGCAATGAGGGCCGTCAACCGGGCAGCTTTGACCGAGGTCCCAACTTTGAGCTTGCCATGGAGCAGGTCTCGCTTGAGCTGCTTGTAGAAGTGATATCTATTGGGGTATGGGAGAGAAGGAAAGATTGAAGATTGTTATGTATTGCATGCTCTAAGAAATAGAGGAGAAGGTAGTGAGAGAAAAGGAGACAGAGAGAGAGCTAGAGAGAGAGAGAGAGGGGGAGAAGGAGGGAGGGAGAGATAAAGGAGATAGCGAGAAAGAAGTCAAGCCACTCAGGGGAAAAAACTCTATTTCCTTTTCTTCAAAGCCACAAACCATGAAATCCACATGCAAGCTTAGCCTATATAGGTAGCCAGCCTACAGCTCAGCTGCCCACGCTCACAAAAAATCCAATTCTTTCCTCTCCTCTTCTCAACCACCACTACCACACCACCAACACCACATAGCAAGCTACAGGCAGCGCACACACAACGACCACAGATATGTGGAGGAAGGGGGGGGGGGGAGGGGAGGCCTTAGAACTAGTTCTCTGTGCGCGTACACACTCACCTAAAAAAAAACCCCAAAACCAAAACCACACACCTTGCCTATCATATGCACACCATACAGAAATGCAGAGAGCTAATTAATACATAAACTATATGTATGTATGTATGTATGTGTTACTATGTGGTTTCTAAAGCTTCTTGGCTTTCTGGAACTAAACTACAGCCACAGGAGATGGGGCTTCACCCCTAGTACTACATAGCTGGCCTCCTGGAAGGCACATGTGACTGGCAATGGCTGACAAGATGAGGAAACGAAAATTAATTGCTCACTCAATAATTTAAATAAAAAAGGGCTTCTCTGAGTGTGTGCTCATGATTAGATTATCCACCAAAAGTGCAGAATGCAGGCTCTTAGGAAGAAAATAATATAGAGTCAAACTGGTCAAACAGGGTCAGTGTGGACCAATATGACATTCCAGTGGTCTATGTAGGTATGTGGTGATCAAGTCTTAAACTAGCTCACTGTTTGTTATAAGGAGCACACCAAGAAAATTATGAATCATAGTTGACACAAAAGCTGAGTCAGTGGTAGCCTCGTCCCCAGACCCTCCCAGATTTTCAATACTTGCGCGTGAGACACTAATGAAAATTAATGCTAAGAGGGCCTGGGGGGGGGGGGGGGGGGGGAATGATGCAACTGGTATGGTATATTATTATTATGGTCAGCATGCTATAGCTTTATATGGATCTACTGGAGCCTAGAGTCTTGGGACACACACGTCGAATATTCACATGCAACAACTATAGCTACGTATGTCATGAAAAGGCCCCAGGTATCCCAAGCTGGGTATCGGCTAACAGAGAAGAACACACAAGATGATGGAGGAGGGAGAGAGGGAGCAGAAACGAGAGACAGTGTGCTCTTACAAAGTATGAAGAAGGAGAAGGAGAGACAGAGAGAGAGAGAGAAGGAAAGAGGGAGATAGGGAGGGAGAGAGAGATAAAATGTTCTTGGGGGGGGGGGGAGATGTGATTTGATACAGCTGACAAAAGTATTGAGATTCCACAAGATTTGTGTACGTTTGATATAAATACGTAATTGCATAAGGCATAAGTGTGCATGGGTGCCTGAAGTTGGAATTTGAGGCGAGCAAGGCCAGACCGGAGAACATCAAAAGAACCACTTGGGTAGGGATAGATAATTGTATCAGCATGCATGCTTGCCTGGAATTCACAGGGTACATCATCAAAAGGACCAAAGAATGTAGAGCAGACACACAAAACTACACACACAGGAAGTAGCGACTGAAGGTTTAATAAAACAAGCAAATGCTGATTCAGAAGATCAATTCATAGCCATACTTCGTGTATGTAATGATTACGTACAAGTATGTATAACATGTATGCATGCATTGAATGTGTGCTGGTAATGATTGACCGGCGACTGTTGCTTGTTAAAGCCAGAACACACACACACACACTCGCACACACACACACACACACACACACGCACACATATACATACATACAGACATATCAAGGTGTAAGCTCAACAGAGAGTGGAACTTTTGACATAAATCACAACTATGCATGAAGGTTAGTGTAATATTACACGCACGTACAAGTACTAACAGTAGTGCTATCAATGCAAAGTTCT
Organism: Cliona cf. orientalis; assembly: GCA_963930775.1. Classification (NCBI taxonomy): domain Eukaryota; kingdom Metazoa; phylum Porifera; class Demospongiae; order Clionaida; family Clionaidae; genus Cliona; species Cliona cf. orientalis. The sequence continues at coordinate 1,810,170 of OZ005691.1, read as the reverse complement.
ATGTTTAGACAATCCAATATGCTTGTTGCTAATTTTAAAACGTCGTTCTTCACCCTCTCTCTCTCTCTCTCTCTCGCCTGGCGGGCGCCAATGTAATTATTAGATTAGTGTTCAAACACATAAAAATAATTAGTGTGCATGTGTTCATACATGACGGACATGTTTGTAAATGTACATGTACATGTACATGTACATGCATGAGTGATGCATGTAATAGTACTAGACTAAGTGTGCGTGGTGTGCGTATGTACAATTCTGGGAAGATGTACATGAGAAAGAGAGAGAGGGGGTGGAGAAAAAAGAGAGAGATAGAAAGAGAGAGAGAGAGAGAATTTGGATTTCTAGCCTTGAGAATTAGAGGTGGTATTAAAGGCTCGACGTAGCATTTCACATGATTTTGTCCTCAAAGGAAGTCACCTCATGGCGATGTACGTGTAATATGTTATAATTAAGAAGCAGGTGCAATAAATAATTCATACGATTCAGATATTTAACAAAACTAGTATTAATAAATTTATAGCATATCACGCACAGTGCCTTGTGATCCACTTAGCTAAACACTAGCTTGAAAAGGCTGCAGTCGCACAATGCACTTGCACACTCGTGCAGTTCAGTTTAGTCTAGCTGTACTCTGACCGTGTACGTGTAATATGTTATAATTGAGAAGCAGGTGCAATAACTTCATACGATTCAGATATTTAACAAACCTTGTATTTAATTTAATTTATAGCATATCACGCATAGTGCCTTGTGATCCACTTAACTAAACACCAGCTTGAAAAGACAGCAGTCGCACAATGCACTTGCACACTTGTGCAGTTCAGTTTAGTTTAGCTGTACTCTGACCCCGCCTGTCCGTCTATAGCGGATTGATAGTATAGTAATTAATGCACGCTCAGCTTTGAATATCTTACAACAACTTATGCATTATTACAGTCACGTTTTTCCACTTCAACGAGGCCATGATATGCCAGTTGTGCACCTGTACAGCTGCCGCTAGTGCAGGCTGCATGCATCCTGTCCTTCACAGCTACAGACAAGAGTATCAACTCTGCCCAAAAGCTATGATGATCGATGTACATGTACAAAGGGTCTCTTCCTCCCTCCCTCCTTCCCTCCCCATTACCAAATAGCTGAGACATAGAGGAGGAAAGAGACTCCTATTTGGTTGAGGGGATGGTCTAGAGGCTGGAGCCACTCACTCTCTCTGTCTCCCCCCCCCCCCCCCTCTCTCTCTCTTCTCCCTCCCACCCTAACTCTTTGAGCTGAGACATGAGAAGGAACTGTTTGGTAGCAGGGATCCAGAGAGGAAATGGTCTAGAGGCTGGAGCCACTCTCTCTCCCTCTCTTTCTTTCTCTCTTTCTCCCTCCTCCTCCCTCCTTCCCTAACTCCTTGAGCTGAGACATAAATTATGCATAGAGGAGGAAACTGTTTGGTAGCAGGGATCCAGAGAGGAAGTGGTCTAGAGGCTGGAGCCACTCAGTCTGGGCCAGCTGGATGTGGCAGACACATTACACAACAAGCCACTGATACAATTAAACCACACTGGTACATGGTATGCCAATCACCACCTCCCATCAAAGTATAATATACAGTGTGCATGTGGCTAGGCCTGCCACCTCTAGGTCTAGCTTGCTCTGGGTCTAAGGGGATTTTTTCATGCACACACGAGGGAAGGAGATTAAACCACAAGAAGCCTGTGCAATTCACAGGAGTATACAATAATATTATACATACATGCAGGTAGGCAAGGGATGCACCTGCTTGCTAGCTAGTACAGTTGTACATGTACATGTACATGTAGTAACATGTACGTACGTACGTGACCCTACTCTACTGCCGGGCAGGGAGATTTCTGAATGGATCACTTTCATGTACATTGTTCTACACCAAACTACACTTATTTGGTGGTTCCCTGCATGTATTCCACAACAAAAATAATTACCCTACTACAGAATATCAGCTAGCATTCATGCTAATCCCCTCTACATTCATATTATTATCAGAGGATAGTCCCTGAGATATATATATAGGGAAACTTTTCAAGCTAGGTAAAAAGCCTAGCCTATATAAGGGTGTCAAGCAAATTGAAGAGAGGTCCCCAAGTAACAGGTAGTAGGTTGAAAGGTTTGGCAGGACATACATACATGCACTACTATAGATATTAGTTTCCCAGCTAGGCTAGGCTGCTGTACATTTGGACAGAAGAGGTACGTAGGTGCATGGGTGGGAATTGCATTCAAGAAAGTGTGCCTTTTGATGCCATTGTGCTAGGAAATGGCAAAGCTTGAAATTTTGGTCACATGCTCATAGATAGAGATGGTCCGTCTTGACGCCTCCATTGGACCAAGGACCTGGCTACAAATTTGGGTACATGTTCCACTGTACATCCTGACCCTGAGGGGATATTGCATACAAGTGCACCATCTCTGACACCTATGTCATCATCAGCTCTTTAAAGTTCAAGGGCAGCTGCCTTTGACCTATGTAGCTTGCAGCTATGGTAACCAGCATTAATTATTGTGTAACATCCAGGTCACCATGCAGATAGGAAGGTGTAACCATTACAGTGGCTTGTGCGCCAGCTAGTACACAGTGCATAGACAGCCAGGCTGTGCTTGCATCATGCTAAGCTGAACTGAACTTGGACCTATATTATACTTAGCTGTGAATGGTTAAGAGTGATCAAGGTATAATATGCCAAGCACATTGGACATATGGGTAAGAGCTCGCACAAGAAAAAATGACTTTTTCTCAAGCCCTCCCCCCCCCCCCCCCCCCACCCATGTAGCTAACATGGTTGTTGCACTTGAAAAAAGTGGGAAAAGCCATACACAGGGAAGAGAGCTCCTCCATGGGAATCAGACTCAACAAAGGATATTTCATGGAGCTATCTATCGTCTATCCTTTTCACATGTATAGAACTTGAGAACACTGTCTTTCCATTCATAATACATACATGCTCGTATCAAATGTACTGTTCCAAGTATTACATGTACTGATTGAGGTATATTTATTATTATACATGTAATTGCATGGTTTCCAACCATACATCATACAACCATACATCATACATTGCATATGATCAGGTTTAGTCTAAATACCGCTCAGACACATGCCGCAACATCAGTAGTTATTTCATACTTCAGAATGTACAAAGTTGGATGGCATTGCATGTAGCTAATGAATTATGACTGGTGGCTACGTAACTGCATTAAAGTTGCCCTCAAAACAATAATATTTACATTTAACGGAAATCTCAAAGCGTTGCTATGGCTAACCGCACACTAGGCACACCCATAAACACACAACACCAAATTCAATAACGGACACAATGAGGTCATTATCATGACATCATACGTATAATATACGCATCATTCCGTTTATTTTGACGTTGAAACGCTTTTGAACGGGCTGGCCATCAAAGCGGAGCCTATTGATAGCCAGTCAGAGGAAGGGTGTAACTACCTCCACGAACGCATACAATAGCTATGCAGCACCTACGTACGTATCTCACTTGACAATTAGGCTGTACGTATAAAACGACAAAATGTCTCTCTTTTTGAAAGGTCAATTTCACTACAGGTACAGCACACACACACACACACACACTCATACTGTATGGTCCTACACAGAGGCAGTCCTATAGACTACTGGTCTGTATATATGGCATCATGCAGTAATTTCAAAGTACCCCCATCATATCACCAGGCTGAGCGTGATGCAGTGCCAAAACCGCCCCAGAACTTGATCTGATCTCATCAATCCGTGCCTTTCATGCGCGTCCAAAGCTAGTAGCTAGCCCACTTGACTGTCACCACGTTGCACCACCACCACGTACGTACGTGTGTGTGTGTGAAGCTACTTATTTACTTGGCCATTTTGATGGGGTAAAAGAGATAAAAAGGCGTACGGACAAATTATCACTCTTTATCTCAAGTGGTCATACAACTGCCGCCGCACCCCTCACCTCACATCGTTTGCCAATTTCGCGTACGACAATGACGTCATCATTGACGCCAAACGACAGGGGTTGGCCGTGAAATTATGGTATGTATGTATGTATGTATATGCACGTGTACGTGTCACACGACAACATGTAACGTGGCCACGATTGAGAAGCAGCTGTTTTGACATAATATTATTGATTGAGCTCTGTTATAAACACTATAGGCTATAGGGTTAAGGTAGTCGGCAATTTGTCAGTCTGCTGGTACAAAGTGTGAGATAAAGGTTCATCCTACACATATTATACATACACAACCATTCCAAGAGCTGCAGCTAGGGAAACAAATCATCCATTGCAAGTAAGGGAAGTGTAAAGGAGGGAAGGAGGGAGGAAGAGAAAGAGAGAGAGAGAGAGAGAGAGAGAGAGAGAAAAGGGAGCTGTACACAGCTTGTCAATGACCATGCAGTCTAACTAGCTGAACCACTGGCCTATAGCTATGTACATGCAGTCATTCACCTTTCAATTAGTCTAAGTGTGATGGAATCTGTCTAGATTTCCATAATGGTAGTCAGGGAGCAGCTGTCTAATGAAAGCAGAGAGGAGAGAAAGGAAGTGGACCCACCCAGCTACATGTACATGTACTATAATATAGCTCAGAGCTATGCCTCACCATTGGCTGCACATGACTACTTGTGGTTTAGATATCAGACCAGATGAAAGAAAGTGACACATTCCTTCCTGGATAATTGAATCCAGCTGTACACCTACTGACAGCCAGATTACAAGATTTGCCCCATGCCAAGGGTTCCTGTCAACAACAGTTTAATGAGTAGCTATGCAATATCTGTACTCTCTTTTAATATAGCCCAGTGAATGCCTTCGATCCAGACAGCTGTAATTAATTAATTTTTGCCCAACAGGCTTACATGTACATGGATCATTCCAACCTCCAAGTATATACGTAGAGGTACATGTAGGCCCAAAAATGGACAATTTCAGTGCAGATGGTATGTGCACACATTTTTTTTAATATCCTGCAGGTCTGTTTAGAAGTTTTGAGCTGAAAATTACCTCAAAATATTTTTAAGGTCCACTTATATACAAGCTAGCTGCATGATACGGTGACTGTCATAAATTGCTGCCAGATGTAAAGCAATCAGAGCTGGCTTCTTTTTCAAAACAAAAACAACACTCTTTCGTGATGGGTAAAATCAGCCGTGAAATAGTATAAAGATGATGATGATATTAAATTTTGATGAAACATTTCAAGGACAGTCACACCAAGTTTGTAGTTGACATTGGAACAAGCTGTGCTCAAAAGAGGTGAACAAGGAAGACCTACCTACCACTCTAGAACCATTAAATAAGGCTTTTAAGCTTGCTAAAGTACAACCATAATTAATAGATTGTTTTGCAACTAAAGCCTAAAAAACACTTCTAGCTGAAATCAGTCCTCAGCTAGCTAGTTAAGAGGAATTGAAGAAAGCCGAAGGAATTATTATACTGTATGCATATAAATATATACATGTCACGTACATGCACATGTGATGTATATGCTCCGTAGCCTCGGGGCAAGTGATAAGGGTTTTTACACCCTCTAGCCAGCTTTGCCAAAGGCCTCCACCGGAACTTGCTGTGGGCGAGCATGCTGGCGGAACGAAATGGCTTCAAAAGAGATGAAAGGTCTGGGCGGACTCGACACCTTGCCAACCCTGACCTATACAAAAACTATAAGACACTCCAGCTATTCCCTGGGCGGCTGCTATAGGGCTGAAGATCGATCTGATATACATTATAGTCAGCCAATCAATCAATCATGGCAACCTTTTGCTTCTAATAAACCTCATGCGATTGCTCAGCCCTTTGATGTCTGCAAGACAGACAGTGAATGGCCCACACAGATGTACCGTTATGATGTGACTATGGTGATGGATGGGGGTTTGATTAAAGAAATGATTAATTAGAGTGTCAGTTGCAGGTTGTGGTGGTGGTGGCGATGGTGACGATCATGTTTCGCGCATGATGTCATCCCTCGAAATTGACAGCTAGCTACTTGTTCAATACGACACCTGGCAGGGTTTGGCTGACCACCCAGCCATGCAGGAATAATGAACAACAGGGAATCAAAAGACAGCTGTGTTGATCTCCTTGAAGCTTGGGAGCTCAAAAGCAGCCCAAGTATGAAACCTTAATTGCAGAATATGCACGTGTGAAGAGTTTAATCAGAGTGGATTGATTTATGGTGCATGTGCTAGAAGCTCGGGAGCTTAAAAGCCTTATGAGGATGAAGCCTCAATCTAGTACAGGTGTGGTGGAGAGTAAATCAGAGTGGATTAGGGTGTGTATGTACTGGCCTGGCTAACTATAGTGATCATAGGTGGGCGATCAAACACCGAATCAAAGGCAAGCTAGCCTAGGAGTTTGCATGAAAGCTTAAACATACACATGGCCGATTGACTGCTGCACACAATGTGAATTGAACCTAATTGGAATCGATTAAGGACATACACAGCATGGTTAACTGGCAACCAACAGGAGCACTAGCTGATTCAGAATAAAAAAGACAAGCTAGCAGCTTCAAAGCTTATAGTAAGCATTCATACCTAGCTTAGGTGAGAGCAGTCTATAGACAGTAGCTACTACTTAACGAGTGTCGAGTGGCCATGGAGACGAGGGGTAATCAACTACAGCTGCCATGCCAACCATGTTAGAGTACACAGGCCCTCAAGCACCTGTCACAATTGAATTGAGTAGTGGAACACAGAACTATAAGTCAACATGTGCCTTCACTGAGATCAAGAACATACCTAGCTAGGTCTGTAGCGAGGATTATCACATCTTAAAGACCTAGCTATACTCCCAGTGCATATTGCTATAAACTGCATGTCAAGTGCTCAAATGATACCAGTAGACCTCATGTCATTTTACAGCCATGCACATCCAGTAGCTATGGTCCCAGGAATGTTTGTTTCCTTCAAAACATTCACAAGAAATCCCCGTGAATTAAATTCCAGGAGATGTGCTATTAATATTGATTAATCTTTTGATCCTGCCTGAATGAGCAAGGTCATGACAAGCACTATTAATATAGCATGCACCCATATCCTCTTCCTTTGTGGCAGATTCTCTCTCTCTCTCTCTCTCACACACACACACACTACTAGCTTCCAGGTAAACAAGGTTAGGAATTGCTTAAACAAGAGTACAGCAGGTTCTAACAAAGCACAGATCAAGGAAATCCACTCATGCTTGGTATGACTTCTAACTTCCACAATAACAAGCCCTAGCTAGCTAGCTACACCCACACTGTCCACGTGTCATATCAAATTTTAACACATGTCCGGCGGCGGGCCTTATAATGACGTTACAGTACCTGTAACCACACAGTGAACTACAAAGGTGGTCCAATTGCCATAACTACTGTACACACATGCACATGTACAAGTACATGTACATCCAATATCTAATAAAAATCTAATAAAGTGCAATCTTCTCATGGGGACACAGTACCCAAATCAAATAATCGCCTACCCATAGGTGCACACATCCTCTGGATTGGTCTCCCAGCCTAGCATCTACTCCAGCCCACACAATGAACCTAATGAACTCGAGAAAATCATCATTCAATTGTCAATTGACTGGCCTTGGGAATGTGTGTATGTGTCAGGCTGTGGCCTAGCTAGCTGTGGTGGCTAAATAGAGAACCTTTGTTGAAAGGTGAGCTGGGCTGAGCTTTGTGCTATGCATGCAAAAGTGAGGTTAGGCCACCCTGGCAGCTGCTACCCATATGGACTGGGGACACATGTGCACTCTATAACTCTGGGAGTAAACAACGTATTAGGGATATTGTGTGCATTGTACTCACATAATTACAAAAAAGAAGAATTTTAATAGGGTACTACAATGCAGTATAGTAGTATAGTACATAGTAGAGAGAGAGAGAGAGAGAGAGAGAGAGAGAGAGAGAGAGAGAGAGAGAGAGAGAGAGAGAGAGAGAGAGGGAGAAACGGCTGGTGCAAATACAATAATATGACTACTACGCTGGTGTGCTAAATTAGAGTACTGAGGCTCTTGTGAAATAATTAAACTGCTGTGAGAAAGTATGATTAGTTTATGTGTGAGAGTGTGAGTGTGAGTGTGTGTGTGTGTGGTGAGTGTGCCCTAGGCTTACATAACAGAAGCACATACATATAATATTATTATGTGTGGGTGCATGGGTTCCCCAAATAATTGTGGTCTTCTTGAAATATTATGATTTCATGTAAACAGCAATAAGCTACGGCACGCCACACCAGGCCACATGGGGTACGCAACTACCTACAAATGAGCCTTTAATCTAATCCAATGGGCACCCCTAATATGATTAGTGGTCTCCCGTCATAAACTTTCCACGTAGCGCATAGCTTCGTAGCTTCCGTTACCTAGTTGGGTAGTTCACACCACAATTTTAAATTAAGTATACGTAGTGCACGTGACAGCATATTATGACATTTGGCCGTTTTTCAAGGAATTTAATAAAGATAAAGCTACTTAGCTAATAATTATTTTGGCATAATCATATCTTAATTACTCCCAAAGACACGTGGCTTTAATTGAGGGGGGATCTCCTTAATCTTATATGCATCACTAATGCGGCCAGGTTCTGAGAATCACATGACTGTTAATCACCATGGCTACAAAAAATTAGAATGGGAGGCTAATTAACGTGACATATTACGTATTTAGCATTCTGTTATATAATTATGCACAGCCTAATCAGCATTGGCATAGTGATTACCCTGAGACCACACCCACCTAATTAGGCCATGGAAAAGTGGTTGATTGGTGGGCCAGCAACACTCTACTCTGTATCCAAACACTCCACTCTCTAACGTAATAAACTGTTGGGATGAACTGTGAGAATCTCATGAAACTGTAAAATTCTTGTGGAATTGTCTTCGCAAAGTCCAGACAAAATATTCACTCAGGTCCTTAGTTGTTTTAAAACTCTCGCTAGGATGATGGCAAAAACAACGAATATTTGCACCACACACAAAAAAAAACCAACTACTATATACCATACAACGAATACTTGCACCATGCACAAAAAAAACAATTATTAGTATTGTACCATAACGACCATTGCAGCTAATGGCATTGTGTAATGTAGATATTGCTAGGCATTTTATAAAGTTTAACAGTTGATGCAATTTCTTCTGCATATCAAGGATGTATACTTGCGTAGCCACCTTCATATTATCACCAACCAATTTGTATGCAGCCAAACGGCCCACAGACAATGAACGAATCGTAACGCACAAGGTTTCGCATAATGAAAGTTCAAAAAGTGCTACATGTATGTGTGTACACACGAAGCAGCTATGAATCTGGAAAGGTAAGGAATCAGAAACCCTCCCCGTGCACGCTAGCGTACGGCATCGACCACGATCAAACACACGCATGTAATTATTGGAAGACTCATAAGAGATGCATGGATAAATGCACCCCCCCCCCCCACGCAATTAAAACAGCCTGTAAAACTCTAATTTTGCTGGTTGACCAGTGGACCCCCTATAATAATCAATCAGATCAAAAAGTCTTCATTTTCAAAAGATGTATGTACTTCTACTAAATCACTAACTAGACACGGTGGGTGACCAAATTCAAGCCAAGTTTAACCATATGTAGTTTCATGCGTATTGCGTTCACACTAAGCCCTTGCTTGCTTTGTGGGGGGGGGGGGGGGGGGGGGGGGGGGGGGGGGGGGGGGTAAAATAACGCAAAAGGCGCATGACTAGTACAACAGTAAACCCCCCCCCCTCCCCCTCCCCTCCTCCTCTTACAACTAAAAACAGCCAGCGGAGAACATATAGCAGGTTTCTCATTCAATTATAAGAATGGGCAGCAGTCCAACAATTTCGAAATTTGGATCTGAAACCATTGGATGGGAGAGGCGGTCCCAGCACACACAAAGAAATTATGCAGCCAAAACGGTTATATAGCCTCCAGGGCTAAATTTGAATCAAATGACACTGTTCTCAGTTGCTTTCTGCATAGAAACAAACATAGATTCTCCGTTGTGATAGCTAACTGTTTGGTTGACTGTACGTAGAGAATCTTCGTTATTTGTTTTCTAGCGCTAAATTTGTCATAAGTTGGGTCACCATAATAGATGAGAGTATGCAGGGAGGAGACATTCATTATGCGTACCTGACTAAAGTGATTGAAGCAATTTGTAGTGGCATTAATTACTTAGACAGCTGGCAATAATTAGAATGCCCAAATGCGTTAAGTGGAGCAAGTGGGTGAGAGAGAGAGAGAGAGAGAGAGAGAGAGAGAGAGAGAGAGAGAGAGAGAGAGAGAGAGAGAGAATGAAAGAGACAGAGACAGAATGAGAGAGAGAAAAGAGAGAGAGAGTGAGAGATCACCAACTAACTAACCTTGTTACTGGTTGAAGCAATTTTTGTGGTTTCACGAAATACTTGACTCTCATTTCCATGACGGGTCGGTTGCCGGGGACTAGCTGCTCGTGTAACGGGTTACGCAGGTTGATCCAGAGATACTCGCCATTTTTGTCCACGTAGCGCAGACCAAAGTAGTCCCTTTCCAAAATCCCCAGAGTTTTACAAACCTGTAATTACATGTATCATAAGAGAAAAACAATGTTACGAACATCTGTAGTGCATGTACAAGTTAAGTAACTTGGTACAGAAACTACACAAAAACAATGATAAATTACTGCTATGCATGCTGCATTCATACACCGTTTAGTAAAGTATGCAGTCAACAGTCCCCAGGTTCCTGGATCTTTTCAGAGTACAATATTGAAAAGCCAGGAATGAATAGACTAAAAACAAGCAAATACCAAAAAAACAAGGCTACTTATGCGGTGTATGTGTGTACATGTGCGCGTGCGTGTGTGTGAGCGTGTGTACTTTGTTTGACAATGTATTAAAGTCAATTTTTCAGTGGAAAGGGTGAAAATAGGCAGTGGCTCTCAAGTGCTTAATTCAGTTGTACTACGAGTCACAGAGGAGAGGCTTTCAGTTTATATAGTGACAGAGACAGGTGCCATATTCCCTAACTTCTCTAGACAACTGACCTGCAAAGCACAGTATATTAATTTTTATGTCACAGATTAAATGTGAGTAATACATGTGCATGTACATGCACTGATATCGACAGTTAGCAAGAAAGTAGAGCTGTGTACATGTACGTGTACGTGCACTGTTTAGCGAGCAAGGTGTGCGTGTGTACACAGTTTCATAGTCCATAAATCACCAAAATGGACACTGCGAATTACTGTAGCGCAAACATGAGCGTTTATCAACTTCAATATCTAAATTTGTAATAAACAGGCAACATGTATATTATAATGAGTGAGGGGCTCTCCTTTGAAGAGGGGAAGTGGGGCCAGGTACTTGTGCATCTACAAGGCTTTGTGTATTTGTTGATAGCAAGCCAGCAACGTTAACAAAATAAAGTATGAAATCAAAACTCCCTTGACAATATCCCGACTAATGCACAAAGCCACGCGCATATAATGAATAAGTCAAATTATGCTCTATTCATTACGGTGAGTGGATGTCGTCCATGGCCCATCACACGCAGTGGGAGCTAGTTCAGTGCTATGAATACACGGAATATGAGGTACGGGCATACTTTCTCATGTGCAAAACAGCTGAGTAAAAGTGAATCGAGACAGGTTGTCGCTCTATCTAGCTGCCATCCGTGTACATACCGACCTTAGCCCCTGTCTTCATGTGCCTTTGAAGTCGCGAAAAAGGCCTCCCTCTTTCTCTCGTAGTCATCATAATAAAAATCGTCCATTGTGGTCTGCGAGAGAATACGAATTGAAAGCACCAAGCAATACCACATTTAGATGGCCAACAGGTGGCAGCTGCAAGCAGGCAAGCCAGCCAGCTAGCTAATCGATCATTCGTGGAGCGTGATCAGAGCATAGATTGACCGAGCAATCGCCCATAATTTTATATATGAGTGTATAGAACTATTCAAGATTTATATAGGCATAGACTAATACTATTTACCTATGATATTTATACTTTACATCAAGATACTGAGAAATTATCATGCATGTACACGGTGACACTGACCCACCACAACGGTCTATCGAGTATAAACTAGCTACTATGTCAGACAGATCCTCAGGGCTTACCCTGTCGAGGCACTCTCCGCCCGTGGCCTTCTTCTGCAGGTTGACCTCCTGCTCCTGCGAGTCCAGCCGCCTCACGATGTACTGCCGCGTGTTGGGCATACCGACAGCCGGACGACAAGACATCTTTCTTTCTCTCTTACTTTGTCAACTTTGACTCGATCAGAAAGATCGCACACTACTAAGCTCTCGATCCTACGTAGCTAGAATAGTAGGGTACTATTCAAATTGTTAAACTGACTGTGACACTCACTACCTAGCGATACAACAAAACTTCAAGTTTCACGATAATTGTCTTTTTTTAAAAGCACTAGTGTATGGTTGAGCTCGCGGTAATAAAGGGGTGATTGATTGAGGATGTGTTAGTGAAACCGGAAGGATTATTATCGGTTAGTGCGCATGCCCATTACCACAACAAAATTTAATGCATGGCGAACAATTCAGTACAATAATATTATTTTATCATGATAATTCTCTCATATATACACTATCTGGACAGCTATGTCTGAAGAGAAGTCATCTTTGATGGTTGGAGCATCCGGCACAAACACCTTGACAAAGGTGCCTCCACTCGCCTTCTTTGTCAGACGACCAGGATTGATGCAAACACAGCCCTCAATTCTCTGTAGCAAGAAGAAAAAAGTAACAATGAATCTGAGATACATGGACTTTATAAATCCAGGTAGGTCCATTTCCAGGCCCACTTCAAGTCTATATATTATATTCCTCCATGCTGCATGCTGAAATTTAGCATGCAATATGGAAAAGCCGGGAATGGGGTCTGGGAATGAAAAGGGACAAAGGCCAGGTATATACACATGTAAAACAGCATCATGTGCAATGCAGCATGCCATGGAAGGCAATTGTCCATAATGGCTACCTAGTTCTGTTCTGTAGTTGGATCATTACTTTTGACACAATTGCCCCACAATGAAGTCCTACACTCTATGAAAAGCCTCATTAGGCACCACTTTAGAATGGAACAGCATAGTCAAAAGTTCATCGTCACTAGAGATAAAATTACATCATGTTCATCGAGTAGAAACTAGATGGAGAATACAGAATAATCATACTGATATATCCCCTCAAAATTTTTTTACAGATACCATTAATAAAATTAATCGGCAAATTTGGCAGAGAATTAAAAAATTGGTGGTCAGTGCCAAACCACCAAATTTCTGGCTATACGATAATATTACATGCGAAGCGTAGACAATTATTGCACAGGGTCCTCCAGATTGACAGAACACTACAACAAGGCTATTCGATTTCATAGCAAATTCAATTCTACTTGCGCACACTACGTACAGTATGCAATCATATTATTAGCTGACAAAGTAAGGGGCCATCAGAGTAATTATCCGAGTATCAGTAAAGGGGAACTGTAGTGAGCAAGTCAACATAATATTAACACACTACGATTCCAAGAAAAGTTCCCATTTTCAAAAGCCATGCCACTCGGGGTTGGCTCTAGACCAGCAGTTTTGGTATATATTGCTGATGTGGCTAAGAAGGGAATGACCCGGTGTGATTGATGTGGGGGGTTGGGTCGGATGTACGTTACGATAATATTATACGGTACGAGTAAGTCTTCATCTGGGACTCGTCAATTTGTATAGGGGATACCCACATTTTAATGAGTTATTTTCCCTGTATTATAGTAGAGAGAGCCCACAATATAGTGTAAATGAGCGAGGTTAATGCTAGCTATTTTTGATCAAATAAGCAGGACTACAACTCGAGGATTTCCCATAGCATTATTACTACATACACTATGCATTTATCCTAAGATCTTACAGAAGAAAAGCCTTTTAAAATTAAAATTTCTTTACAGCCGTATATTTGTCGTGGTTAAAGATGTCCCCCCAACAATACCCTTCCCAAAATATTATTTTCGTCATACAATAATATCAGGCTATATACCATATATCGTTCTCTCTCGTAATTTAGCAGTATATCACCACTTTTTAGGGCATGATTTACATACTTATGGTTTGGGCAGCAGAACCAAGAATTCGCACACATCAACAATGCAGCGTGTTTAATGCAATTAACTACACGTATATGTACACACACTGCATAACTATAACAACATTATGTAGAGCCTAAGATACACAAAAAATGAAATCACTCTCCTCTTAGAGCCTAGAGGAGGCTCGAAAGTGTAAGCAAAAGAATTTCCATTTAAGAAGAGAGGTATGCACACAGGAAGGGTGGACAATGGCCAGCTAAATGATAGCAAGAAGCTCCACAATAGATGGACATAGGTAGGTAGCTGTGATTGACCCCTTAAAGTTGAAAGAAGCGAGTGTACTTTGCTCAGGGTCAGACAAATGAGCCACCGATCGATGGAGGAAGCCGTCTAACAATGGAGAGAGGAGCCCAATTGGCTGGTCATGCTTCAGTAACTTTAGAAGAAGCAAGATCAGTCAAGGTGAATGCAGTACATGTTACAGATTGGATGTAAGATGTCGCATAATATTATTATAACAATGCATTACTTCAGCCCCCAGCTCTAAGATGTTGAGTGATGCTGTATCGAAGCAGAATATTGGTTGGAGCAAAGTCTGGAGATCTGAAATTCTTTTTATGAACACTCTTCGGCTAAAGCTGAAGAATCTTCATTTTTAGGGGGGCCATACAGATGCACACTGTATCGAAACAGAATATTGGTTGGAGCAAAGTCTGGAGATCTGAAATTCTTTTTATGAACACCCTTCAGCTAAAGCCAATTGAATCTTCATTTTAAGGCGGGGCCATACAGACGCATGCTTTTTATGAACACCCTTCAGCTAAAGCGGAAGAATCTTCATTTTAAGTGGGGCCATACAGATGCACACTGTATCGAAACAGAATATTGGTTGGAGCAAAGTCTGGAGATCTGAAATTCTTTTTATGAACACCCTTCGGCTAAAGCGGAAGAATCTCCATTTTAAGGCGGGCCATACAGACACATGCTCAAACCACTTCATGATCACTCCAGGATCACGACAAAATGAGAAATCAATGGTCCAAAAAAAAAAGGTCGGCTGACGTCTACAATGCAACATTGCTGGCACATTCCAATCCTACACTCCGGCCCCATAATGACATCATCCAGAAATGAGGAAACCATATCGGTCCAATGACAACAGCAAAAACCACAATTTTACGCTCCAGAGCAAAGCTATGAAAAACTGAGAGAACACACCACACATTGTGCCTTTCACACCTTTTCCCACTCTCTCTCTAGGGGAGACAGATTTCCTACTTCGTAAGTAAAGAGTTTGTAGCTTTATTATCACCCTCCACGGAGCACAAATTTACCACACTCCAGTAAGCCATGCAAAACACACATATAGCACACATACAGCACAGCACGGGGCGGCAACACAAGCTGTTTTGATAAAGCAAGCACGCTCTCCCAATTTTTTTTTGGAGACAGACTTCCTACTAGCTTTTAACGACCCTCCACATAGCACAAATTATTTATAAACTACATACCAGTACACTGCTCTACACATTACAAAACTACACACATTGCACTAGCTGCGGGTGACACCAGCTGGTCGTTAAAGTATGTATGTTTCGTATTTTGGGGGGGGGGGGGGGGGGGGGGGGGGGACACACACGTATGCATTTCCTAGTGATGCCTACCGGTGTAATAGAATCGTACAAGAAACACGCACTAAAGTCATCCATTATGTGAACTGGGGGTGAGGGGGGAGGGGGAGGACGTTCAAAACGGAGTCACATTATCAACCTTAGTTATAAGTACGACTCCGGCCTTTTTTTGAAACAATCAAATACAAAGACTAGTTTACCTATAGCTATGAGGAGGAGGAAGGCTGTCCATAGGGCACAAAATTCAACACACACGACTCAGTTATGAAAATGGCAACATCAGCTATGACACACTAGGTGAGCGATATCATCACTTTGAGCACGTTTTCTCACTTTTTCGGAGACAGATATCTAACAATTTTTCAACAGTCCTTCCACAGAGTTCTAATAGGTTGCTTAGATCACTTGGCCAGCTGCAAAGCATACATGTACATGTGCATGTAATGTACATGCATGCATATAAAAAGTGGTACAAACCAGTTTCCTGGATGCAATTATAAGACCAGTGACACTCTAGAAATGTATAAACTGAACTTAGAGATGTGCCAAGGTACAAACACATTACCGATGACACGCCACAGCTAATGAGTAAATGAGGACACCTGATACAACACCTGATACCTGAGATGATGGAAAGACCTTTTCACTAGGCACCGATTAATACCACCAACTACGTACTTACTTGCCGAGCAGGAATGAGAAAAGGTGACGTGACCTAGAAATATTTGATCTCTAAGGTTAGTAATGCATGGCATGATATTATAATAATCGTGTATACCAGAGTGTAGTGCAGAATGAATAAATGATATCACAGATCTATTTTAATAGCGCACACAGAGAGAGAGCGAGAGAGCAGTGTCACTAAAAATAGCAACATTCCTTGCTTGCTAGCTAGCTAGCATTCCAGGTGATATTTAGAGTAGAACGTCTCCTCGCTTCATTTGGTGAGGCCAAGAGGAAGTGCCTATGGGCAGCTAAAGGGCCCTGCTATAAACAGGCTGTGCACCAACAAATGCTTTAAAAGAGAGTACATATTTCATTTTAGTCTGGTCTCTATGGAGTCTGGTGACAAGACAAGACCGTATTTAACTTACGCCGCCAAAAATTTTTTTTTATTATTTGAATTTCAAGACAGTACAATGTACCAGTGTTCTCCCAAGTGCATAAATTTGAAGTCCTCCAGTGACCAATTCCCTTTGATCTTGAAATAGGTGAGATAAAAAGCTTTTGATGTGGTTGTTGATTCCACCCAAAACACACCCTCCCACTACACCTTAAGAAACTCCTGGGGACAACACTGTACAGTACACACAAGAATACATGTACATACAGCGGGTGTTAATTTAATGAGTCGTTGTGCACAATAATGGACTTCACGAAAAATTAGATACAGTAATCAATCAACCTCTATCTCAAATAGAAGGGATTAGATACCCTAAGAAATAACTAACTACCATATTATTATAAAATTCATAATTATCATAATATTAAAATGTAAGGTATGTACAATACAGTATGTCCCCCCCCCCCAACCCAGCCCAGTGTAAGTATGTAATTCATGGCTAACAATAATAAACACATTACTAATAATAGATATCATCACCATCATCATCATAATAATAATATTATATCACCATAATATTTTATCATTAACCTACGTAATCACCCGGCCCCCCTGCTTTGCGTGAGAGCTACGTAGTGACCGGCCAATCAGGTGATCGTCGAAGGACAGACCACCCCTCGCTCTCAGCCTGATGGATGGGTGGAAAAGAAAGACGGTCTACAGTTGCAGCTATGAATAGCGAGGAGAGGTGCCACGTCCAACATGGCATGACAAATACGGATTAGATTTCTTTGTTTTGATCCAGGGAGGTCTCGAAGGACCACACATGTTTATATTATTATGGTGGAGCGGTAGGTAGGCACTGATCGAATGCACAAGTACATAATATTATGCAACAGTTTACTATACGGGGTTTTGTATACATTCGTGTATGTAATGAGGAAGCAAGAGAGAGAGAGAGAGAGAGAGGGGGGGGGGGGAGAGAGAGAGAGGGAGAGAGGGAGGGAGAGAGGGAGAGAGAGAGAGAGAGAGAGAGAGAGAGAGAGAGAGAGAGAGGGAGAGAGAGAGGGGGGGGGGAGGGAGGGAGATGTCTACAACTAAGAAAGGAGTCCCCACCCTAACCCAAGATTCAGCACTCTGATAGCAACAGTGAAACTACACACTACACATATGTACATTGCATAATATTAAAAGCAACTGACAGGATTGTTACTCACAAGTGGATTAAATCGTGACCTGAGGGTGGGCAGTGTTCCCAAAGATTTATCAACGATGTAATCCCTGAAAACAAGGGTGGGTGGGTGTAGGAGCACGATGACAAAAATGGGTAAACTAATCAAAAACCAATATGTAGTGGCTAATGAGAGGGTGGGGTCCACAGTATCTGCTAGGGTAAATTCCCATAACATGATGATACTATAAGCGTTGTTTTAGTTACAGTATCAAATCCAGGCGGGGAAACATCGGTCCTCGATCGTTAGAGATAAAAACGCCAACCAGGGCACTCCACCCATCAACGCTCAGACAGAAATCCTCCCCTAATAAATACATGTTCATACATAACTAACTACTAATAAATATACCCACCTAAGTACATATGTAAATCCTTTGAAAAATTTCTGACTGGCCAGCTGCACAATGTCATGTATATTATACATGTACATACATGTATCAGAACATATCGGTACATGCCGTTAGCTTTTGGAGTAGAAACCCATACAAGAGTTGCCATGGCTATGCACCACTTCAAAGACTGGCTCAAGTACAAACACACGTATCCATAGTATTTGTTGTAGCTATGGGATGCATAATAATTATAGCCTCAAGACGTTATCACAAATACACCCACCCACCTACTCACTACACAATGCACAATACACATGAGGTTTCTATGTAATTTTGAGGCAAGTCTAAGAGAAATATGAACTGGTCATCCGTGGCTTGTTTAGGGAGGCTAATATTCTGTTCAAATCACCAGAAGGATCCTTGTGACAAGGATTCCATTCCTGATACCGAGGTGAGTATCGTATAATATTATAGCCTCATGCCTTGCCTTCCTTTGTAGTTGAGTAGCACCTCATTACTACGTTTCTAGATATGTACTTGTGTCAGTAGCTGAAGAAAGGTCCAAGGACCGAAACATTTTATATGAATTTTTCAGTGATTGAGTTCTCGGTTGGGGATCCATACTAGAACTAGCAATTTAGCTAGATCGTGCTACACCATGTACCAACCCGGACATTATCTTTCAATAATGAAAATTTATAAAGCCATATGAACTTGTTGGGTGCTTACTATGTACATGTACATCTATGCTCAATAAATAATACCTTTCAAGTACACATGCACGTGCTGCCTTCATGTATAATAGTAGAAGTACATGTATGTGTATATATGTGTGTGGGGGCTAGAGAGAGGAGATCACCAAGAATCAAAGAATGGATTGTATAATCCCCCATAACATGATCAAAGCCACACAAAGCCAAGACTATATACAAGAAGCTCGTTAGCTGTGTAGTTGAAAGATAAGACATCTGCATCTATGCCTTGTAGCTGTGTCATATCACATAGGGGAAGCGAGAGGGAGAGAGAGAGAGAGAGAGAGAGAGAGAGGGAGAGGGAGAGAGAGCGGGAGGAAGAGATAGAGAGAAAGAGAGAGAAGCCAAATACAAAGCCATACCAAAGACAAGACTGTATAAGGTGTTGGCCCGTGAGGGGGAAAAATCCCAGAGAAGAACAAAGCAGCAAAGTGTTTACTTTAGCGATGTTTATTTAGTCTTGTCAAATAACCGCTCTTCTGCTGTCGCACATCTTTCCGACTTTATGACTTAACACATGATCTTTCCTGTAACTGAGGAGCTTCCCTCTTTTGTTCTCGTGCATACTTGCCGACATCATCTCGTACAAAAAACAACCGGGCCATTTATTCCTTAAGCTGAGCCATTTCAAAGGGTATAAGCAGATAAATAGGTACACAACAAATTGAGTGTGTAGCATTTTGTATGTACACATAAGTGATTGCTGTGTTCTATTAACATGAAGTTAAGCATAATATATTACTGTGATTGACGATAAGATATCACAAGGCATGGCGCTACACTTTCAAGTCAAAGATCAAAGGGATCTTGAAAGTTTTCCTAAAACCACATCAAAGGGAGCAAAAGGTTTCTAGTAGTAACATGTGTTTCACTCTATTGTGTATGATATACGTTGTACATGTACATTTGTATTCATAAGCTGAGAAACATGTACATCTTTGAGGTACGTACCCGTTCTACACGTTTTGATGTTGGACTAAGAGTCGACGATATTGAGCATCCGAATTTAATACCATATAGCAGGAAATTTTCGAGAGAGAAAACCCTCGTGGATCGGTAGGAAGGGAGCATTTCGCTGAGAAAACTTTCACGGAATGTAAACTGATCGCACAATGGGTGTGGCATGCCTAAAATTTCGTGGAGAAAACTTTCATGGGTGGCTGTAAAATCGCGAAATTCGTGAAAGTTTTCTCCCTCGAAAGTTTCCCACTATACAGTATCTTAACTTAGATTGGAAAATCTTTTCCTAGCCTCGTGTGGTGCTGGAGCATAACTATATCCCCATAATAATATCATTGGGATTCGTACGACTTAGTATGTAACAGCTTACACTGAAATTTTCTTCTTACAGGGGACAAAAGTAAGGGTGTGAATTAAAAAAGTAAGTGTATTGGCCTAGGTCCAATGTTTCTAAAGTTCAGTCTCACGTTGAATGGTGCACAATGCACGATATTTTCCCACCAACCGAGTAAGACAATGTCTACAGTCACAGTCAGTGTCTCTGGGTACAGGTCGGTCTAATGCTGGCTGACAATGCTGAATGTGTGCTAACAATGATGAGCTGTAACTGTTTTGCTGATAATAGCAGACTACTCAAGAGAAATTCAATTAGCACCATATACAGGGTATTTTTGCAGAGAAGAGAGAGAGAGAGAGAGAGAGAGAGAGAGAGAGAGAGAGAGAGAGAGAGAGAGAGAGAGAGAGAGAGAGAGAGATTTTCTCTCTCACCTTTTTATCTCTTTTTTGTATAATTGATGTATTTATTTCCTATACCGCTGTAAACATACTCAGACTCTTTTTAATGTATTTCAAATCTGTAAGTGTTTTTTGTACTTGGATGTCTTTTGTGTGCCATGTTACAGCTAGATATGCATGGCACTGTCCTTGTACAGAACCCCTCATAAATGTTTGTTGAGGACAAAAAGAGAGAGAGAGAGAGAGGGAGAGAGAGAGAGTACCTTTGCAAAAGGCTTCAGATCAGAGGGAAGCAGCAGTATGTCGGGTCTCGCAGGAAGCATAGCATGATGAAAGTCGATGTCCAGGGCGTGAACAAGGTCAAGGTTCACATCTGTCAATTCATCTTTTGGTTGGACGAGGATGCTACTACCATCACTCCCTCCCGACGATGTACCGTTTGCACCAACTGCTCTGGTAGTGGACGGTGAAGCTTTGCCGGTAGTTGTTGTGGTGGGCATGGTCGAAGTGGGCGTGGTTTGTATGGCGGAAACGGGTGTGTTGGAGTGATCCTCACGACGAAATGCGGGGAGTAGGGGATGATAGCTGTACACATGTAGATGTGAAGAAAAAATTCACAGATTTTGATCATTTCTGACAAAGTGAGACCATAGAGTATACATGTACATGTGCGCGTGCATAGCAAATCCAAAGATACAATAGAATAAAAGAAGTTATACGTAATCTTGAAGACTACTGACTGCATGGCTGGCTTCTACTTGCAATGTTTCAGTTCATCTGTGGCTTCAGTCATGAAAGCTCGCAGCATGCATCAGAGAAGCTGCTAAATTCAGCCAGCAATGTTTTGCTTGCTACGACGCACGTACATGCACGTGTGAACGCCAACACGCTTTAGAAGGAGTCCTCAGCCGTACATTTCAATATGGAAACCACAAGTACTTTAAATTAAACACTTTATACATTGTTGCCTATTTCACCCCCTCCCCCTCCCCCCAACGTAGGGTGCCAATTTCCCTCCACTTGTGAGAGTAAATTTGGGCCAAAACTGCCCTCTGATCGTTTGCAAATATGGGGTCCATCGCTTTTTATGAAGGGTCACATGAAAGGAGGGAGGGGTGTTCTCTATCGTTACTTTGTATGCAACCTTGACACAAGATATGGTGAGATATAAAACATACCTAAATGCATAGTATTGTGTATATGCATGCATGCACCATTGGAGCCCTAATTAGCTAAGCCATGTGAACAGTGGAAAGTCAATAGGGTGATATGTGCATAAAATTTCGGTGGAAACTTAAACAAATCTCATCATAATATTATGAGCACACATCGGTGACACTTCCTGTCTTATGGGTGCATGTACACACATGTACGAACATGTACATGACATGCCCATAGATATAGATTGCATTCTAGGCTATAAATCCAAATGCCCATAGATATAGATTGCATTCTAGGCTATAAATCCAAATGCCCATAGATATAGATTGCATTCTAGGCTATAAATCCCACAAAAATATACAGACACCCTAACTTCCATAATTATCTCTGTCCCCAACCACTAGCCAAAGAAAACTAGGGATTTTTTTATCTGGTTGCTATTGACATCTTAGATAAGTTTTTTACTGCAAACTAGCAACTCAGCTTCGCTTCAAAGGCCTACAGTTATGATACATATTAATAATAAAGTTATTGTTTCCAGGAAGCAATGCCTACACGTGCATTTTGCCTGAGATGACTATCAACACTGAAAGAGAAGGAAAAAGAGTAATTACATACTAGTTAGTAAGTTATTAGGCTGCCTGGGCTCCCCCACCCCAGCCTGCAAGAGTTATAATATTATTATGCATAGATGGAAATCCCCAATAGACACTAAATGTCACGTCGTGTCACGTATGCACACATGCATGTACATGTACCCTTACCATTGCTGACTCAGCACTAATCTGGCCAAACGTGCCATACGATCTCCAGTGGGCCTGCAAGAAAATAATATAGTGCGATGATCAAAAACTGCAATTTGCAATACATAATACTGTTTCAACATCAATGGGGCGAGCCTCCGCGAACCCCACACAAGTGTTATGGTATAATAAAAGTGGAATTTTCAATAGGCTATATGTTCAGATAATATTTCACAGCTGTCTGTTGTTCTATACAAAGTTACTGAATTCATATGATTGTGCATATGTTCCTATAGTGAGTGGATGCTCGTCCTGAGACTCTCTCGCCAATCTCTCCCTTTGGTTATTACTTAATCTAATCAATCTGACCCCTCGCTGTTCTTCAGTTTCTGATGAAAACTTTCGCTCTGCCTAGAGCGCTTTCTCTGAAGTCTTGTCTGTCTCTGTTCTTGTGTTTCTGCAGCTCTCCTTTCCTGGTCTCTCTTTCTACATTTTCTTAACCTTTCTTCTTTTTCGGCTGCAGTTTCAGCTGCTCGATGAGCTCGCTCCCTTCCTCTTCTACGTTGGAGTTTTTTTCTCTCGCAGCTGAAGACTCCACAGTTAATGAACGTTGAGTCAACGTTGTGTGCAACTACGCATGCGCATTAATTGAAAATATTGAATGTACATCGTTCAAATAGAAGATATATAGATACGGTACGGAAGGACGTACGGCAGATATACACATATACACATATACACATATAAACGGAAAATCTCGATTGGTATCACCTGTGTGGGGCTCGCTTCGGCTCGCCCCAATAAACTCGAGGTAGTTTGGCCACAATCAGTTCCACACGGTCCAGTATACTCCTGATACAAAAATGGTTATAATGGTCTGTAGTGACCCTTTCCGTTTGATCTTGAAACAGATGGAATATTATCATAGAGTCGGTAGACTCTATAAGTAGGGATGGCCCGGATATGCCATATATGTAATACATTACAAATACCCAAATATCTCAAAATAGGTAATTTTGTGAAATTTCTAAGTGTGAAAATCAGAATCTCCAGCAAATTGTGCATCTAGCAATACCAAGATTATTCATCAAAACAATTGTACATGCCAGAACCAGATATTTGAAAAATAGCCCATTTCTCATTCTTTCTTTCTTCTTTCTTTCTTTTTCATTATCAGGGCTAACTCAAGACTGTCTGGACCGCTCGCCTTAGTTCTCGTATAAATCCACTCTATTTTGTAGCGCGCAGGTCCATGGCACGTTTGTTTGGCGTTATCTCGACAGCTATACGAAACGGTGGCGGCGCATTAATTAGTGGGTGTGTCTGATACGCCATTTTGTCATACAATGCGCATGCTCGGAATATGTTGCCATGGTGAAATCATGTGACTACGGTCAGGGGCGTGGCGCGCGCAATGCAGCATGAACTGCGATAACAATGAACTGGCCTGGCGCGAGCTCGATCGCTCAACGCTCAGACACTCGCGGCGCTCAGTTCTAGCTTCGAGCTAGGCGCCAGGCTCTCCCGCGCGAGCTAGCCATAGCTTAGTTAACTAGGCCAGTGCGAGCTGAGCGCTATACAGTGAACTAGGTATCGAGAGGCTCCCGGCCTCAGCAGTCAGCATATTAAACAAGCCACTTCACAACTTCGGAAGAGACACACCGCTACTTGGGCAGCGTTCTTTGTCAGCCACCTTGAAGAGAGTGGCTAAGACCTTGCGCGCACGCGCGAACTTTGGTACCTCCCGTCTACTAGCTACTTAATCACACTGAGAGTTGAATGAGCAAGCCATTTAAGATGGCATTGATAAATTATGCTAAGAGCAATAAAAAAGAACAGAAACAAGTATAAAAAACAATAAAATTGAAGGATGAAGTAGGGATGGCAGGATCAAAAAGTACATAAACAAGATTTGTAAGGCATAAGCATCTGCTATATATCCCTACGCTTGCTTTTTGAGGGGTGCAGAAATTAAATGCAACTGAATCAAAACTGACTATTCTGAACCATTGTGACAACCAGAGAACAACCTGAAAGTCTTCCCACATGCCACACTCGACAAATACATCAACATTAATAGCTAGGTGCATAGCTAATAATCGAGAAAAGCAAGCGTAGGGATGTATAGCAGATGCTTATGCCTTACAAATCTTGTTTATGTACTTTTTGATCCTGCCATCCCTACTTCATCCTTCAATTTTATTGTTTTTTATACTTGTTAATATAGTAAGTGGTGGGTTAATAAACTCCTCCCTTCTGCTACACACTTTGGGGAAATTTTAGAGAAAACACTCTGGAAATACTTACCCTCTGAACATGGTTCTTGCCGAGAGGTGGAAGAGAATATCAGTGGACGTCAGGCCAAGACACAGGCCATTGACGGTCAGGGTGGAGGGATCAGAGGTCAGAAAGATCGGGTTGTTGGGTGGAATGTTGGATGGAATGTCGAATGGAGGTTGGGGGTAGACAGCCCAAGGATGATGGACGTCACGCTGGGATGGAACCAAGACAAGCTTTGTCCGTTGGCTGTGGAATGAAATTTTAGAAAATTTTCAATCCAATTCCATCATCTACATGCAAAAAAACTATGACTGTAGGCACCTCCTGACAGTGTGATGCAGCATTGAGAGAATTTGCTTTTTGAAAAATTCATCGAATGTCAAATCACCAGGTATGTTGCATTCCTATACATGTATGTTTACATGAGGGGACAGTCATGTGATTATGATAAATATCATATGACTTACCTTGATTTGGGGGTGCACCGAATCAACAAATGGCCCGAGCTAAAGAAGATTAGCAGAAATAATTCCAGCCCATGTCTTAGTACTAACCACATTGCTTAATGTTTACCAAAATGAGTAAATCTGTTTTTTCTTGTTTGACTACTTCCAGGAGGTCTCTGAGTGCACCCATCTCCAAGTTATCCGAGGTGGTGAACGGTCCGGTGGCAGCGATCATCGTGAAACCTAACAAAAATTAATAGAGATGGTAAGGGATCGTCACGGCTACTAGCACAAACACATTGAATTTGGTAAGGGTCATGGTAGCTACATGTACTAGAACAAACCTGATATGGTAAGGGGTCATCACAACTACATGTACTAATTGGGGCTCAGGATCGTTATGCCATTTATGTTGTACCTGTCACGGATTTGACCTTTCTCACTGGTAGAGGTGGTACAATACCCTGCAAATTTTCAGGTATCAAAAAGTTATTAAAAATTTAATAGCACAGTGACAGAAGCTGCTAAAAAGGTTACCTCATCATAAATCTTTGAAGGGATGAGTAGACCATGATAGTTATTGATGCCTTCCACTGCCACAACCTACATACATATAGATGTACATGCCATATTATGAGAAAGAGACTGGTATTCAGTTTAAGCAATAAAATAGAAAATCAAAACAGTTTAGTTGGGCCAAGCCCTTAAAGTGATTATACCCTTTGAGCCTTCTTTCAAGTGAAATATACAATCATTAATGCACTAATATCTTCACATGCACTACATGTACCTGTCCCGGGAAGAGAGAGCATGGGACGTTGTCAGGAATCTCCATCTTGACACAGCAACCTTTGCTCCTTATCGACTTTACGGGTCCCTCCAGGAGGCAGGAGCGAGCGTTGAGGTGACCTTCCCCCTCGCACAGTACCTGGCCTGTGTACACAGCCGGCTCCTGTGAGTGAGTGAATAAGAGTGGAAGGAAAGAGAGAGAGAGAGAGAGAGAGAGAGAGAGAGAGAGAGAGAGAGAGAGAGAGAGAGAGAGAGAGAGAGAGAGAGAGAGAGAGAGAGAGAGAGAGGGAGAGAGAGAGAGAAAGGGAGAGAGAGAGAGAGAGAGAGAGAGAAAGAGAGAGAGAGGTGGCGGGGAAGGAGAGAGGGAGAGAAAGAATTTCATATTCCAAACTAAAGGAATATACTTTCAAGTTTCTGCTGATGCAAACACTCATAACAATACTTCCATACCAGAGCATCTTATTAAAAATGGATTTTTTTTCACTCACGAGTGATGGTTGTGCCACAGAGAGAGGATCAGAGAGGCAGTTGTGGTGACATATCTCGTGGCCAAATTCTTCAATCCTGTCCAGGAGTGCTACAGAAACAAAGACACTCGTATCTTCTAGTGGGGGGGAGGGGGGGGGGTGGAGGATAAGACCAACTCACCAAGTGCTTTTTCTGATACTTTCTGGAACATATACTGGTAGGGTGACTTGAGTTCAGTTTCGCAGCTGTAGTGATCGACGGTGACCTTTGACCCCGTACCACGCCACGAACGAGGGAGGAGGGCGTCGTTCAGGGTGCAGACCACGCCCCCTCTGTTCTGACGCTGGTCATACTTGGCAGCCGGTGTGGACGATAGCATACTGTGACAAGTGTGTGTGTGTGTGCGTTCAACAGTTTCTGATAACAATTAATTATTTGAGCTCACGTACAGCGAAACTTGGCTGGCTAAAAATTAATGGTCACCCATAGAGTAACTAAAAATAAAGAGCTGGCTTTTACCCTTGCTCTCAATATTTCTATGTTCAATTATTAGTCAAATCCCTTCAATAAAATATACAGAAAGTAGTATATTTATGATACAGCAAATCGGGAACTCACCTACGATCTACCATAGACTTGTAGGGTGTACTACTATGCACCCCATTGGTCGTCCTAGGGGTGGTGGGTGTGGCTCCGTTCTGAGTGAGCCGGGACTTTGTCGAGGGCGGACCGGGGGTTGTGGGCGTGGTCTGCTGCCTCTTCTGCCCTCGTTGCTACGACAAAAACAAACCAACAAACCAACAAACAAAGATATCACACAAACTCAGGAGGTTTAGACACAATAATTAATGAAATACGTACTATCTTTGCCTTGTCCTCTGGTGTTCCGTACATACCGAAGAGATTAGCTTTGTCATCTTCACCAAAACCAAATCTGCATGGGACAAATTAGAGTACATATCATTGAAACCTCCCCCATCCAACTCCCATACTTAACTATCGTCAAAAAATAATTAATACCCCTACTTCATACTTGTAAAATTGTCCCAGAACAAACGGCTATGAAATTCTTAGGCCACACAATAACTATGCAAGTATGCAATGCTATAACACAGATACATGTACATGTTAGAGGGGGGGAAAGGAATGTTAGAAAAGTAAAACCTTACATATCACCCAAGTCATCCTGGGTGTACATTGTCCCTCCATCCTCTCCTCTCCGTCTGGTCTTGGATACCATCTTTGCCTTGTCCTCTGGTGTTCCATACATACCAAAGAGATTAGCTTCATCATCATCACCAAAACTAAATGCACGGGGCAAATTAGAGTACATTATTGAAATTTCAAATTTAGCATTCTGCGAAGGTTTTCTCCACAAAACAAATGCTCACTCTACTGTAGTGACCTGTGAAAGTTTCCCACTATACATTATCATCAAACTACATGTAGTTAACTTTTAATAAAATGTACTTCGTACTTCATAGAAATTCCTTAGGCCACACAACAGCTATGAGAGTATGCAATGACATATTAAACAGAGCTAGAAATACGAACACAGCATTTTAGAAAAGTACACCCTTACATATCACCCAAGTCATCCTGGGTGTACATTGTTGCTCCATCCCCTCCTCTCCGTCTCGTCTTGGAAACAGCTGTTCTCGACGTCGTTGGAGTCTGGCGGCTCTTCACGTGGAGTGTGCTCTCCCATTTCTCGATATTCTCCTCCACCAGCTCACAGTCGTCGTTCTGGGCAGAGTAGGCCACCCATTCATTGCACAGCTTATTGGCATCAAGGTCGTATTGACGACCAATTTCTTGGACTGAAATGGGGAGAGAGAGAAACAGAAAGAGAGAAAGAGAGAGAGAGTGCCAATTGTATATTTCTTCCAAATAATGCCCAGCTAGGAAGTCTCGGAGCTTACGTCTATCCAGCACTGAGGAACCTAGCTTCACTTCAATATCCAATTCACGAAACTCTCTGACAACCGCTCCATCCTTTAGCCCGCTCATGACGACTGAACCAATAATAATATAGTGACCGTCTTTTCTAATAAACTTGTGGTCTGCTGATTTCCCGCCCAAGATTCCCGCCTTTTCCAAAGCGCTGCATTCCGAGATTCTATTGGTCAAATCAAGTCTCAGAAAATTTGAAAATCAGTCGGCGGGAAATTGGGAAATTTTCGTTCTAATTAATCGAAATCTCATTTGCACAACATGAAAAAGAAATTTTAAATACACGTTGGCTTTGCAGGGGCCATCCACACAATCCAAGGGCTATATTTCTCAGTGCTGTTGCATAAGTGATTTGGCTGCATAAACTCTGCCTGAGCTATCTCTTCACCATGGCTTTCAGGATGACTCTCGTATTTCCGTCTAGAGCTGGAGCAAGGCTGTCTAAGACATCATCAAGATGGTGTGGGTTGCCTCCGTACTGCACAAAACTGAGATACCTCAACACGGCTGTATCCAATCAATATCGTTCCTTTCAGGCTGTGAAGAGGCAGATAGAACCAACACACATGTGCCAGTTCCGTCACCGTCAAGTCTTGAACACTACAAATCAGATACAAAGAACTGAAGCTACGTGCATATACCTTCCTCAATCTAACTACTACAGCAGCATTAGACAGAGGGGGATGGCTTATCCAATACTTCAGGTTTATCGAAACTATTCCAACGGTGCACCTGCAAATCCCACACCTACGGATCCAAAATCAAATGCAGGTACTAAAAGTAGTCCAACAAGTGCGGCAGAAGTTACGGTGCCAGCGCAGTCGAGTGCACAGAGAGTGAGAATCATTCTGAGGGAATACGGGACAGTGGCAGTGGTGTTTCATATATCCATGTCACTGTGCGTTCTCAGTGTGTGCTACATCCTTGTCAGCAAGTAAGTACAATGATGTAGGATCAATAGCTAGTGCATACATGGTATATACATACCGTATTTATGCTAAACGCATGATCTAATTAGCGCAAGAAAATTCGTGTTCTAGGATTTTTATAGTGTATCTTAATGGAGTGCGTGACGACCTTTACCAGAAAATCCCGCGAAATTATCTCCCCAGTAGCAATTTACTTTTCTGTGGTTATGAGGTAATTGTATGATGCAACCTATGAGATAATTATGAAAAAATCCAGGGCTTTGCTGAAGCCTTTCTGGGACTTGAAATCAGTAAATATGTAGACAGCCTTGCACTATATATAGCACGCATCATTGTCACAAGGGGCTAGCCCGTGCGAGACTGCAGCAGCGCGACCAACCTGAAGTTCTTACACGTGTATCCAGCGAATACATTACAACCTGAGCGCTACTTTCTCTGAGAAGTACTATTGGTTGAACTTCACGTGTTTTCTTGGCTTATGTAATGCCATGGATAGCCTTGCACTATATATAGCACG
Source organism: Cliona cf. orientalis (assembly GCA_963930775.1). Lineage (NCBI taxonomy): Eukaryota > Metazoa > Porifera > Demospongiae > Clionaida > Clionaidae > Cliona > Cliona cf. orientalis. The sequence continues at coordinate 1,780,103 of OZ005691.1, read as the reverse complement.
CATCATTGTCACAAGGGGCTGGCCCACGCGAGACTGCAGCAGCACGACCAACCTGAAGTTCGGAAGGAATACTGTGCTGTCGAGTTCGTCTCTGTGATTGAAGCATTGAAACCTGTCGCTATCAAGGTTGAGAGTCGATCTTAGACGCCATTTCCATGATTTCTGGGGCCAGCATTGATCGATGTGTACGCATTCTATTGACGACCTTTTACCACATGCACCATTACACTGTGCAGCTACTGGGGAGATGGTCAAGTGTTCATTTAAAATCGTTATTTTTTTAGCTTGTGTTCTATTAGCATAAACACAGAATTTAGTAATTTGTCATGCATGCATGGTCCACTTTGTGTTTCAATTGCAGTCATTTTATCTCCTCTTCTTTTCGGTTCTCTCTCTCTCTCTCTCTTTCCTCCTCACAGTGGACTGGATGTAGACAAGGTACTGCAGTACTTTAACGTTGAAGCTTCCACGACAAAGAAGGGAGCCTCAACATTTGCCATCTCCTATCTCCTCTACAAGATGCTCCTCCCAGTCAGAGCTACCGTTACCATAGCGTGTGTGCCCATTATAGTGAGGAGCCTGAGAGCTAGAGGCTGGATGAAGGGCGTGGCTAAAGCCACCACTAAGTGATTGTGTGATATATTATATTGTACTATCATGAATTAAATGTTTTTTGAGGTGGAATTAACCATAAGGCCATCACTTATAATAAAATAGTTTCCCGTCCCCCACCTGCATGCTAATATTTTGGCACCTGCATCTTCACTTAGTTTCATTGGCCACACCCCTTAATTCGAGGCAGGTTTGGGGGTGTGGTTAGATTCTTGCATGCAAAAGTTACTGAACTGTATGCCAGCTAATAGCAGCAGAATAATATAATATTATTATTATTAATACAATAATATAAAATAATATCTGCCCACCTGCATGGGTTGATGGCAAATCAGGGTCGGGAAACAAGTATATTACAAGTCATGGCCTAACACAAGCTAGCTCACTAGATTATATACACCACAGGGAATCATGAATAAACTTGATTCTCTGCCTTTGGATTGGCATATATATACGTTACCAAAATAAGGCCCACATGAACAGATACATAACAGCAGGAATCAAATATGTATTACTAGGATATGCACACTTAATATATCAACCGCACGTGTTGTTTAGGCCCCAATTCGTTGATTATTAGTTTCTCATCAACCGCCCGCATCATGATATCAAGTTAGAATTTATCACCATTATTTCATTAGTGCATTCCAATGACGTAATAAAAGGCGTGGACAATCACGTGACGACCGTGTGGAGCACTAGCATATCGCATATGTTAGCTACAATGTAGGAGCTAGGGGGTGCTATGGCTCTGGTAAGCATCTGTGTACTGCCTAACCATGCTACTTTCATGACTGACAGTGACACTCTTGATGTCACTTTTGTGACTAGTATACTGTTTGTGTGTGCCAATAGCAATGTTTGCCCAGGCAGCACCATGCATTTTATGTGCCTTTCAAGTATTGCATAAGTTGTGGTCAACATTAATTAGTAATACCCGCCCGCCCGCATGGTATGTTGGGAAACTACCTAATAATCATTGGGGCCTTACCGAGACTGGTGCCCAAACCAATGAGGTTGCCGTAACATGCATGACAACACATACTGTAGCGTACATACGTGTACCACCTGCACCTGGGACTCGATATGCGATCGCGAACGTTTCCGAGGCCAGGCCACTCCCAGTTGTTGTTTCTTGGGGTGGCCTGGGAACGAGGGCAAATACCTTGCTCAACGATATTAATTGAGAATGGCAAGAAATTTCATTTTGTTGGACAGCTGTACCGGTATCAATTTGGCTTCGATTCATCGAAAGATCACTATTTGTAAAGGAGCTCTGATAGAGAAAACAAGTAGTGGATATCTTTATCAGCATCGAAGAGGTCTCGTCGGTTCCAAATTTAGAGCGGCAGTGCGGTACCACACCGTACCTGACGTAAAATGCAAAGAGCTGAACCAGCGCCAGTTTGAGTTGCTGTCGGCAATTTCCGAAGACGAAATTCGATATCAAGTTTATGCAACGGGTAGGCTGGAGTGGGGATGCAGAATGAAAAGTGGTGATGATATATTTGTGAAGTTTAAGCAGCGTGGAATCGATAGGCCTGTAGCGGCAACTATCTGCTGCAAAAAGGAGAATATTTTTGGCGTTGTGATAATGGTAAGGCCTAGGGGGCTTTCACAAACTGAATTTGCTAACGCTTAGCGTCATTATGACGCTAAGGGGGGAGGACCCACGGCGCGGCCCGGGTATACTATAGGTACCGGGTCCGGACGCTAATTTTCTAATTAATGCTCACCATCGACCAATTGCTCAGAGTCCGGGCCAGCTAGTGACTGTATTGAAGATCACTCATTGGTAAATATAAATCAATCCTGATATGTTGTACATACCATTATTAAATGTAGCCATGCATCATCAGTGTATAAAGACACAGCTACATGGAATGGCTGGATGATAGCCAGCTGGCCTCTAGTACCTGCCGCATGATTGTATGCTATGTTATATAGCGTAAGCCGCCATTTATCGGCATGCAAATTTTCCCGATTTGTAACTCCCGCCAGGAATGACGTATGAACTTGGTTCTTGCACTGAAAGAAAGCCCTTGACGTAGGCTTTCATTAGCTAGAATCCAGAGAGGTAGGCCCTAGTAATCAATGAGCTATAAGCGCTAATGCGCAGACATCACAATACCATTTACCGGCAACCGGTACGTATTATCGGCACACCTATCTTTTTCCATAATGGCAAATGCGCCATTTATCGGCACCTGGGCCTTCTTGAGCCTTTTACTGCTGCCTTACTTGCCAGAAAATTATAGAAAAAATATCCCCAGATACTTCAGGATGTCCTCTCACTATATCTCTCTTCTCATATCGATCGCTTGCATCGTCTTCGAACGGCAGCCGTGAATGTGTTGATACTACACGTAAAATCGATACTAGAGCCGTTTCAACGGTACAATAAATTCATGAAGGACTTGGATGTGTTCTAGGCATCAGCCTCCACCTTAAGAGCAACTATGACGGAATAATAATCTTTCTAGCTCTTGCTAGGCCACGGCATAGATCATATAGACTTACGTACTCGGGATTGGAAACCGCTCACGTGAGCAATAGACGCGTGTACAAGCGCTTTGCGCACTCCGTGTTATAGTTCGTGACCTTGGAAGCAGCTGTGCCCACACAAAGACAAGTGGTAACCGCAAACCAAGAATCAGGATATGCACGCAGGAAGTCGCGGAAGGTGAGCTCCACCCCATAGAACACAATAATATTATCTATGCATGAATTATAGCACTATCGAGTTTCAAAATAATTTCAACATGATATTTCATAAGAAATAATGCATACAAAGAGTAAGTAGCTAGGCTAGAGAACTTTGTAGGACTGTAGCTTGTGCCATCAATGGTAGCTTCTGCCAGTGATAGCTTCAGAATGTTGGTGACCTGTGGGGATACTGGGAGTGGGATATTAAATGGTACTTTAGTTCATAAAAATATTTTGCAACTTATATTTAATAATACTCTAATTTGTGGGCCTGAGTAGCATCGTTGACAAATGATATGAATAAACATTAGATATAATCAGCTAGTCTACATAGATGGTTCACTGGCATAGGGAGGGCAAGTACTAACTGTAAGAGTGTACTTTGAAGTCAAAAATGATGTAATATTTCACACGAACATTAAAAATAATATGCTACAGCATGGGGAAAACGAAGCTAACTTGTGACATGCGAAAGAATTGGGAACGAAAGAAGTACCTCAAGCTGAATGTGCGTATACCATTAAAGCTTACGAAGCTCTTTCAAGTGTCATTGCCCCTGTGTAACTATACACATGCGCCGGCCACCAATGGTGATACACTACGTGCGAGATTACGCACATGTCAGCTTCCAACCAATTGGTCTCTGGTAAACATCACCATCTCCTCCGAAAGTAACACTCCATCTCCCTGCTTCAGTCTCTACACTGTACAATGTACCAAACCACCATTTGTCCCTGAAGTCACCTTCTCTATCACTGTCCACACAGACCTGACATGGGTTCTGAACTTGGGCCCACTTCCAATATTGCCATCACAGGTTCCGAGACTTGCAACTCCCACTAGGCTTATGAGTGTCCCAGAGGTTCTGTCACTGCTGGATATCCTAGACTCTGTGCACCTCTGTGTAGGAAATTCAGAGGATCAATACCTAAGGCTGGAAGAGGAGAAGGGACCCCTCATGGATAAGACAGGTACAGTGTGTGTATCATACCATAATATATTTGTATTTACATAATACATATTCGTGACCTTTACCTTCAGGTCAAACCATTGTAGCATTTAAGGATACACGAGTTCTGCCATTTCCAACCATCAGGCATGCAGAATGCTCACTACTGCTGGAAGAAGATTATGACAAATGTGCCAGATGTGTATCCTATCGTGTGCAACTCAATGTCCTATTGAGCAGGTTGGGAAAATTCAAGGACAGCAGCGATCCACACAGTCACACCAACTACCGCTACCTCTCCGATTCAGAAAAGAATTTTCGCCTTAAAGAACTGCACCGTGAGAATCGGAATGCCAAAAGACGAATGGCACACCTGGAGGAGAAGCTCAGAGAGAGGATTGAAGATGAAGGCGAGCAGATGGACAAAGAAACAAATTTGGATCTGAAACAGATCATGGAGGAGAATAATGAGCAAATTGAGACACAATATCCCAGAGACTCCTTCATGTACCTGTTTTGGAAGCAGCAGAGAGAAGCCCTTGGGAAGAAAGATCTTAGGGGAATGAGATGGCACCCAATGATGATACGCTGGTGTCTATACCTCCGACATCACTCAAACAAAGCATACGAAGTGTTACGTGATGCTGGACTCTTTCTGCCATCCCAAAGAACACTGAGGGATTACACGTACTACACCAAGTCTGCGACAGGATTCTCCAGTAGTGTAGACGAGCAGTTATTGCTTGCATCAAAAGTGCTGACCTGTCAAGAATGGGAAGACTACATGGTTGTCCTCATCGATGAGATGCATGTCAGGTATGTGTAAATTCTACTATTAGTGATTATGCATTAGTAACTATAATACTTCAATGTACTCACATGCACAGAGAAGACTTGGTGTATGATGGCGAAACAGGGACCCTCATTGGCTACACTGATCTGGGTGAAGTGAACAACCACCTACATGTACTAGCTTTTGAGCAATCTGTGGTGAAAGGTACCACGGATCACAAGGAGCCAGCTAAGTCCATGCTCACGTTCATGGTCAAAGGTTTGTTCACTTCCTTCAAGTTCCCCTATGTCCATTTCTCGGGCACAAAGATAACTGGAGACAACATCTTTCCCCTGTTTTGGGACGTAGTGAAACGATTGGAAAGGATTGGATTGAAGGTAGAATATTATACACTTAGCTGGATACTTTAAACATTAATGAGATACTTACAGGTACTTGCAGCAACGTTTGATGGAGCTTCAAACAATCGAAGGATGGTCCAGCTCCACAAAAGCTCCGAGGGTACACTCACACACAAGGTACCCAACATCCATGCCAATGATGGGAAGAGAGACCTCTTTTTCTTCTCTGATCCACCACATCTCATCAAGACTGCCAGGAATTGTTTGGCTTTTAAATGTCGCTTCCTGTGGGTAGGTAAAGAATGTACTACATTTGTATGATATCAAAAATTCTACGTACCTATATATGCAGTGTAATGGCAGAGAGATACGCTGGGAGCACATCGTACAGCTGTACAGGTGTGATGTGGGAAAGGCATCTGGTCTTGCACTTGTTCCTAAATTAAAGTATGAGCATATACATCTCACATCATTTTCGAAGATGAGAGTTGATCTAGCTGCTCAGGTACGTACATGTACATTTCACCTCACTCAAGTACCCAACACTTAGAGATAACAATATCATCCAGGTACTGAGCGAGTCTGTGAGTAAAGCACTACAGCTGACTCAAGGAGAACAAGCTGGAGAAACGGTCAAGTTTGTGGATCACATGGATAAGTTTTTTGATGCCCTGAATGTGTCCAATTTCACCAATGGAAAGAAGAACAGGAAGCCGTTTCAAAATCCATATCGCTCAGATAAGGACTTCCGATTAACAGTAAGTAGTTCAGTACCACTATTACGTGTGGAACAGGGGACATTCAAATTCATCATTATAATAGTGGATAGAAGAGACCTTACCATACATACTTGGATGAGTGGGAGAAGAGTGTGCAGCACAGGGTTGGATTCACCAAAGATGAGAGGAACAGAATGCTCCTTAGCTCACAAACACGTTTGGGCTTACGTATGACAGGTAAAGAAATTTATGTTAAAAAAAACAAGTTCATGTACTCACAATAAATCTCTTGATACTCAGCACTTTCTTTTGTCGGCCTTGTGCGCTATCTACTCTCTGCTGGTGGTGCAAGAGAAAAAATTGGTGCTACTCAGCAATAATCTATGCCAGGATCCACTGGAGCAATTCTTTGTCTGCCAGCGGCAAAGAGGGGGGACCAGTGACAATCCCAGCATTGCTGAGTTCATCAAGAACACGCAGGCGTTGAGGGTGGTGGACTCGTTCTGTCGTGGTCCCGTTAGAGGAAACTGCAGGAAGACAAAAGGGCGTGCCACTGACTGCAAAGAAAACATCGCTCCTTTGGCAAAGAGACCTAAATCGAAGTCATATTAAATTACCAACTTACATTCTTGTGTCTTTGTACCCTTCCTTGCCATGCTTGCCAGTATACTATGCCACCATACAAATTTTGCTGACTTGACAGTGAGCTTCAAATAGAAATAATTTTGCAACAATCCTTTCCCTATGACCCTGGACTACATATATGTACAGTGCTTCAAGGCAAGAGAGCAAATTTCTATTTTTTGAGGTTAAATGAGCTCCACTGTGCTCAATAACATCTACAGATATCATAAAAATCACTTTCATCATCTTTTTGCACAACTCATTATCCCCATATATAGGTAATAGAGAAGCCGCACAAGTTCAGGCAGTTTTTGAGCCATTTTTCACAAATCTTGGACAAAAGTGGCAATATCTCAAGAGTACTTTGGAGTTGAATCTTCAACTTTGGGAATCTGAAACTCTAATACAAGTAGATTGAAAGGCTCAAGTGGATTTTCTTAACTCAAAGTACTTTTCAAATAAAATGCCAAAAGTTTTTGACACTCTGAAATGACATTTTTAATGATATCCAACAAACCATACTTCCGTTAGCCTTCAAACTTGTGTCCAAGTAACTTCATATGGTGCCACATCACAGGAAAAAGTGCAGTTTCTTAACTCAAAATAATAAGCTTTTTCTATGCCAAAAGTATTTCTCAAAGTGGAACCGCTTGTGAAGCCATTGAAGCGAAACTAATCAAAATTACATCCCATAAATCCAGCTGTAAATTTCAATATGGATGTAGAAGGTGTAAACCAGATTTCATTTGATAATATTAAACAGAACCATCTTTACAACCATTTAAGCTCAAAATCAAAAAATTTGCTCTCTTGCCTTGAAGCACTGTATTATTATACAAGAAGAGATCTAGATGACTCCAGTAGGCTGGATATACCTCCCTGCAAACCTATAATTATCAAAGAGCATAGATATTGTGATATCAGCAATACAACATGACATCTAGCTACTCGCTAGAAGTGGAAGCTGGGGTGCTCGAGGTTGAAGAAATCAGCTGCTTCCGGATTCCTTTTGATTTCTGTACTGACTTCTTCTGCTGCAGTTTATATGATTCTAACCAGGCTCTAGCTGTTGAGTGACCTATGATTTAAATCCATGTGTCCACAATCATATTCAAGAGCAGTGTGGCCGTCTCCTCCCAGTCAACAGCAATGGTGGACCAGCCTGCTCGATTGGATACCTTCATCATCAATGATCTTGTCTTTCATCGCAGTCAAAGATGATTGATCCTGTCCAAGATAGCTTCTAAGGGCCAGCTCAATGCTTGTGAACATCTGTGTAATGTGTGTTTTAAGCCCCCCCCCCCCCCCCCCCCCCTGTCGATGGAGTCCATCCAGTCGTTAGAATCATCATGCATTTCGTCGCCATCCACATCATTCATCTCAGTTAGGCATGTACAAAGTTCGTGCTTTTTCTCGTGCTTGGATTTCTTCAGTCTCTGGTATAATACTCTCGTCACATAGCCACCCACATACCTCAACGCATTCTTTTCGTTGTAGTCGAGTTGAGTATGCGTGTTGGCTACCATTTCTCGAGTATCTGCCGTTGGAAATTGCTTCGATAGAAGATCCTTGAAAATTATGTCAGTGACATGCTGATAAACAGTAGCAGAAGCATCTGTACCACATCCAACAAGGAACTCCTTCCACATGGCTTCAAAGCTAGGAGAACTACGTAGCGTGAAGAAGAGCCCCCACATCCTCTCCTTTCTTGGCTGTACTAGTGAAGCATGTCAAAAGTTGTCTTTGTAGCTTGGTTAAGAAAGCTGCTGTTTCATCATGGTGAGTACTACACCATGACAAAATGAGGCTGGCTGATTTCCTAGCAGCTATTGCTGGCTGGGAGGGAATATCAAAGTCAGGGTCAGTCAAGATTTGCTGGAGTGCCTTTAGCAGGATGTTTTCTGTGTAAATGAACACCATTGGTGCAAAACCCTCGGCGCTGTGAGATTTATTGCACTACTAAAGAAATAGTAGTGACAGAGCTAGAGTACAGCTAGGCTAGGCTAGCTAGTCTACATGTTGCAAATTTGTAAGCCAGCAACACTGTTGGTATTGTAGAGAGTAACCACAAGAATGCACTGATATGGATTGCACAGCATTACATAATAGTACCACGTGCATGCCAATGTCTATACAGTATAATCAATAATGTATACGGTAGCATGATTTACGTGTAAATAGAAACGAGTGCATTGGCAAGAAAGTCAAGAAGCTTAGCAGTTACTTCGCAGACTATTGGCAGGCAGGCAGTACCTTCACAGGAGTTGTAGCTGGAACTACTTATTTTGTATCTTGAAAAAAGTCTACTGTTGTTCATTCTGTCCATGGAAAAGCTGCCAGGGTGCGTGGAAGGATGGATCTATGGTGGAAGGTAGCGGTCTTGAGCAAATGTCGCCAAAACTGGAGAACAAAGCGTTTTCAGCGAAATCCACACAATACATGGCTTTGAAACGTCATAAGGAATCATATAATACCGAGGTTGAGACTCGCAAACGAGGTATGTAGCAGTTACAGAGTTAACAGACAGACAGACAGACTGACAGACACACACACAGAACGACTACAGTAACCCTCGCGCATGCGCCGAGGGTTAATAAGTTGATGCAAACCAGTCATGCATGTGATTATATTCATTGACCACTCTACACTTAGCACAAGTATCTATGGAGCAATTAGCGGTAGCCATGAGTGGTTGTGGGAAGCTGTAGTAAAGCTCAAACCACACTCACTTAGATGGTGTGCATAAGCGCTTGCAGCTGCACTAAATTCGCAAACTATAACACGGAGTGCGCGTACGCGTTCTATTGCTCACGTGAGCGGTTTCCAATCCCGTGTACGTAAGTCTATATGATCTATGGCCACGGTAAAGCCGCCATGAGCTGTTTCTCCCTGTAGACGCCAGATACTTCATCCGATTTTGATCGAACTTGGTATAGAGCTTCTTCGCCACGCCTTCTTGCCAGTAATATCATCCTTTTCTTCCTGTTTACTTTCCTTGATGTGCAATGGCCATTGAAAGTTTCAGGTCCGTAAACGGCTCAGCAATGTCCATGTCCGTATAATCCCGTAAAATACGTCGTAAACTAGGTGCCGATGATTGGCACGGGCGGTGCCGGTATTACGTACATGCCGATATATGGCGGCTTACGCTATGTGACGCTAAGAGAGGGGGGGAGGGGGGTCTAGACTTAGCGTCACAATGACGCTAAGGGTGAGCAAATTCAGTTTGTGAAAGCCCCCTAAGCGATTTGCATCACTTTGCGCATGCGCAGTATACTACTTCTACTTCCTGTTTCTCGTGCAGATGAAAGCTACTCCCTCGCTCAATAATAAAATTATTATGGTACTAATATTTTACTTGCAGGATCCAGATTACAAAGTTGACTGTGTTCCTATTAATGATAGCAGCAAGAATTTTGTCACTCAAGCCAAGAAAATGAGCATTGATGCATATATTGCATTGGATAAGCTTTACAAATGTCCAGACCAGATATCTGATCAGATATCTGACGATGAAGGTGAGGACAATTCTACAGTGCAATCAAACACTGATGCCCCCAAGCTGAAGTATTTAACTCTTGATCAAAGTTGTACCCACAGTTCTATGATTGAAATTTCAATAAATCCTAAGCCAGAATGCAAGGAATTTGAACGTAAAACAGTGGCACAAGAAGAGTCTCATTATATCAAGAAGCTTGAACAAGAAAGAGAGAACGTAAACCAAATGAAACAACAGCTAGATCTGGTGAAAAAAGATCGTGATCAGTTGGAACAAGAGCGTGATCAGATGAAACAAGAGCGTGATCAGTTGGAACAAGAGCGTGATCAGATGAAACAAAAGCGTGATCAGATGAAACAAAAGCATGATCAGTTGGAACAAGAGCGTGATCAGATGAAACAAAAGCGTGATCAGTTGGAACAAGAGCGTGATCAGATGAAACAAAAGCGTGATCAGTTGGAACAAGAGCGTGATCAGATGAAACGAGAGCGTGGTCAGTTGGAACAAAAGCATGATCAGATGAAACAAGAGCGTGATCACTTGAAACAAGAATGTGATCAGATGAAACAAGAGCGTCATCACTTGAAACAAGAATGTGATCAGATGAAACAAGAGCATCATCAGTTGGAACAAGAGTGTGATCAGATGAAACAAGAGCATGATCGCAGTATGGCAAAGAATGCACACCTAGAGGAGCAAGTTAAAGCTTTAAAAGCAAACGAAGAGGAGCTCTCCTTACAGGTTCAGTCACTATCACCTGCATCTCAGTGGAAAATTGACTACGATGAACTCACAATCACAGCTAATGTTCTTGGAACGGGAGCTTGGGGATTCGTAAAAGAAGGGGCATTTCATGGTACCAAAGTTGCAGTGAAAGGTATTCATCAAGCAATTATTTCTGTAGCCGATGATGTCATTCCACGAGAATTCGACATGATGGCACAAGTTCGACATCCAAACCTTGTCTTGCTAATTGGAGCAGTTTTTAATGACCCTCGACACAAGGGTCCACTTATCATTACAGAGCTACTCGACTGTGATATGAGATCAGCTTATGAAGAAGGTAAACTCGACAGGCAATGTAGACTTCCACTTCTTCGAGATATTGCCGCAGCATTGAACTACCTACACTCTCGTGAACAGCCCATCATTCACAGGGATATCAGTAGTGCAAATGTCATGCTGGAAGCTTCAGGTAATGGCAAATGGAAACGAGCTAAGCTTTGTGATTTTGGATCTGCAAAATTGACTTCACGTGCCTCAACTCCTGCCCCTGGTGCTGCCATATATTCTGCTCCCGAAATATTACCAGCAATAAAAGGAAAACAAACAGTTAAAGTCGATGTGTACAGTTTCGGAGTGCTCTACACTGAGATTCTTTTGGCTCGCTTGCCTCCCGATCTTGATCCTACTACTGACGATTTTTCCAAATTCATTTTCGATCTGAAACAGTTAGAAGGTAAAGACATCCATCATACTGCCCATGATTGTACAAATAAGAATCCTAAGAAACGCCCAACCATGAAGGATGTACTGTACGATATTGATCAGCACATTATAGCAAGCACAACAACATAATAATAATATTATTGTTATTATAACTATGTTTGAAGAATTATACAGTAACTACATGTTTGATACTTTTGTTATGTGAAAAATAATTAAGCAGTTATTATTGTGGTGTATAATATAATATACTTGTAGTATCTAGTTAGCTAATAATATAGTGAGCAGTTTGGAGCCAATTCAATGTATCATGATAATAAGCATAAATCAGCTTAGAAAATTATAAAACATTCCATCAATTTGCATAAGAATATCATCCATTGTTGGTCTCCTGTAAGGAGCCAATCTAGTGCAATCTTCAGCCAACTGGTACATCCAACGAGGATCGATTCCATCCCGAGGAGAACTGCTGCTGGGGAGATTATTAAGTGAGATCCTCCTCAACAGAACACCGAAGTTGTAAATATCAATCTTTGGAGTTACTGGTGGATGATTATGGCACTCCATGTCTGAATGCAGCTCAGGAGCTGAATATTCGATCAGTCTGTGCATCCGTATTATTGTGTTTTGAAGTCTTGCGTACGAGGAAAATCAAATTCATCATTCCAAAGTCAGATAGTTTTGCCTTCCATCTTCCATTCCTTAGAGCTTCTAGCAAAACAGTCCAACTGTTTAAATTGCCATGGACTATTGGTGGATTCTGTGAGTGTAGATAGTTTAGTGCGGAGGCGACATCTCGAAGAATTGGAAGCTTGCTATGATCTTCAAGAAGTTGGTCCTCGTAAGCTGACTGAAGTGTCTGATCCAGAAACTCTGTCACGATAAGTGGACCAGTAACTGGATCAAGAACAGCTCCAATGACCAAGAGAAGGTTTGGATGGTGAATTTGAGCCAATCTTTTCATCTCTTGCTTGATCTCACCCGATGCCAGTCGAGCCACAACATCTTGATGGAACAACTTGACTGCAACTCTTTGCTGGTACATCGTCCCCTGCATCACGCATCCCCATTGGTCTTTGCGGACAATCATGTCCGAAACTTGAATACTTTTCTGAGAAATTTCCCACCATTCTCTCTCAAAATCTGTTGGGATGTTGATCTCTGTGGTGACCCTGAACTCCTTATGGCCCTCGATCTCTTTAAATTTGTGCTGATTTAATTCTTTCACTGGTCTATTACAACCTTCACTGCATTGCCCTGGCAATAACAGTGAGCTATCATTATTGTCATCCACTGACAGAATGGAGGATAAAGTTTCGGTTGAGACTGCCCACTTCGCCTCTTTTGCCTGTGTACACTCGTAACCTGCAGTTGACTGAGTATCAGAAGCACCGTCAAAGTTGCTCGCTAGAAAGAGCTTGTCCCAGGATACAAAACTGCCACAGTTGCTCTCACAGTGAAAGTAGTCCACTCCATTCAATCGCCCACTGCTATCACCATAGCCGAAATACCTCATATCCTGAGAAGAATAATGATTATTATAATGCCGGAGACTCCTTTAATCGTTAGGAATTTGTTATGATTACCCACCCATTAGTAGGTATACTATATATGGGGCACACATGATTGATATCTACAACACCATTAAAATTTAATTTTATTGATCAATCTGCTCATGACATAATATAATATTGACTCTGTAGCTACTCATAAACATGCAGTAGCTACAGAGGGGAAACCCGAGCTCGTTTCTTGCTTAACAAGGGTGAGTCGGGAAATGCCATTTTTCATAAAAATTAATTATAATGCTAGGATCGATTGGTTTTCCTACTCCAGATAAATTTCCATGCGAATTATCACATGATAGGTTTCATGCATCATCATCACAATTACAGATTGGGACTAAGCTACTATTGCTATAGCTACTGACAGCTATATAAGGTCGGTCATTCAAGTGTGCATTACCACATTTATTGTAGAGTATGTATTAATTTTGGCCCATTATGGGACATAATATGGCTACAATGTCATTAATTTTGGAAGTTTCTATTACCAGGATCGGTGGTGAATATCTGTAGCATTGGTGTTTCTGATTTCAATGTGGGTTTATAATCCATGCATTAGAGGCCATATACAGGCAGTTCTTAAGATAGCTAAATTCAAATCAACTGACCACAACTTCAATTCCAAATTTTAGCTCCTTATCACCCAACCGATGAAAGCCAGGCACTGCTGAGCCGATGCCACCTCGATACACCACACCTCTCCACCTCAGCACAGCTGCTACTGGCTCGCTCACGTTCGGGAGCTTCACAAACATCTCTTCTCCACTGCTTACTTTCAGCCTGCCAGAGGTGTACACCTCATAACGTGCCGAATCTCCCACCACGCCTTTCAGTAGCCGATACTCCACAGTGGAGTAGGAAGCAATCGTGTGTTGCAGGGGCCACCGATACAAGTTGTGGGTGTGGCTTGGATTACTGAATTTTGTGACCACAATTATTCTTTTGTAGAGGTCATATTTTAGTAATTTAAACCAGACTTTTACGAAGAAAGTCTGGTTATATATTGAAAATTGAAAGAAAACATACACAAGGGTTTTGTATCAAGCCTGATTATTGGAGGGGCCAGGCCCCCCCCTTCTGAAATATTGGGGGGGGGGGCAGTGGCCCCCCTGGCCCCCCTGGTTCCTACTCCACTGCTCCACTTTAGATTACTGATAGTAGCGCTACCTTTGAGTTTTCTCTGCCTGCACCCGGTAACTTTATAGTAGTGCCTTTGTAGTTGATATTGGTTCGTGGTTTCCCGGCTTTGCTAACGGAAAATGTTTCCGACGATAGCGACGCGGCTCTCAGTAGCGCTCCCTTGTTCACCGCGATCTTTTTGTATCTCTCTCCTCGGGTTAGTCGTTCACCGATAACGTCTTCAAGAAGTAGAAAATTTGCAGCAGTCTTGGCAGCCATTCTCAGCCCTTCACATCACTTTCATTTTCGATACAAGATTGTTTTAGCCACAATGCGCCGTAACGCGCATGCGCAATAAATTTCGCCAGCTCCGCCTAGACATGTACAATGTCATGTACCGTGGCACACACTTGATATCTTGTCAACCTTTATCATAGTAATAATTATTAAATTTTGTATTACGACTATAGTAAATTTATAACTACAACAGTAACTGTTATATAGCTATACTAGGAAACTTAAAAGAATTATGCAAAATTACCCAATTCCAAATGCAACAATCACACCAGTGATGATAATGAGAATCATGGTGGTGCAATACATCACAAACTGAATAGTATCAGTCACTGTGCGAAAAACTGCTGCTCTGACTTCAGGTATACCCACATTGACTCCGAGAAAGATAGAAAAGATAGCTACACAGATGAGCCAGACAACAGTAAACCAGAAAAACCGACAAAATTTATCATCTGAATCGCCAAAAGTTCGACTGATTGATACCAGCAAAGAGAAGTAGAGCTTTGAGCAGAGAGCAGTAATAGCCAAGATTCCACCGGCAGCTCCAAATGCTTCAGCGTAGCGAAAGACAAGGCGGTAGCAGTCGAAAGTGATATCCATCTCCAGTGGGAGGGTACTGAAGTTAGAAGAATCATTCTGTAATGAGTCCATTAGGGGCATCATCAGGAAGCTCGAAGAGCTACAGTTTTCCACAGGTTCTTGCTGCAGATATTCACCACCAATCCTAGGGAAACAGTCGAAATTTTCCACACACGCACCTCCACCAGACTCTTCCACGGCGTACACATTCCAGAACGTGATGAACAAAGTGGAAGATATGACGGGTACAATAATTATTGTCAATATCACAAAGGCAGGTAAGGCTATTGTTTTGTCAAACACATCATAACTATCCTTATCCTTCTCGAGATCTGGAAAGGCCAGATCTACCATTTCAAGAAACACCAGGGGAATGGGCTTGTCCCATTTATTGCAACCACATCCTTTCCAGATTATTCCTCCTATAGTCAATGCGCAGGTAACAATGAATATCAGTGCCATCAGGACTGATGGTAGAATCACGTCCAGTACTTCATATGTTCTTTGGGTGGGCATCTTTCAATATTTAGTATCTTGTTTCTTCTGTAGCTCTGCTTTGGCTATAACAAATCTGCTGATCTCAAGCTTGATGACTGATCTGCTTTTATGCTAGTGTGTGGGTGGATGCTTAGGGGAGCCCCCAGGGGATTTCCGTGCATATCTGTATGCACAATCATGCCAATAATAATAATTATTATTATCATGAATACAATATAATATATACAAATATGAGGGAGTTCCCATGTTTTACACCCACCTTTCTCTGTAATCTCAACAAAATTTTAATAGATCACACCACTCATTTCTACGTAATGCATAATGGATATAAGAGACATGCACCTACTCTATTGGAATCAATTCTTCCTATTTGTGTCAGTACTTCCCTCATTGATGGTCGCTGCTCTGGGTCACGTTTGGTGCAGTTCTGGGCTAGTTTGTACAAACGTGGATCAGCATTATTTCGGACAGAAGCCAGAAAGGTGGCAAACTCACTTGGGTCAGGTGGAACTGACAGAGGCTGATCTCACAAAGGAGGACACCAAAGCTGTAGACGTCCACTTTAAATATGGTGTCTGCTGATTTCGTGCTTCTGTGCGAACTTCAGGAGCAGCATATGGTGCGGCTCCTTCGGCAGGAGTGGTAGCGAGCCGAATCAAGTTGGCAGAACCGAAATCTCAGTGGAAAATTGACTACGATGAACTCACAATCACAGCTAATGTTCTTGGAACTGGCGCTTGGGGATTCGTAAAAGAAGGGGCATTTCATGGTACCAAAGTTGCAGTGAAAGGTATTCATCAAGCAATTATTTCTGTAGCCAATGAAGTCATTCAACGAGAATTCAACATGATGGCACAAGTTCGCCATCCAAACCTTGTCTTGCTATTAAATTGGAGCAGTTTTTATTACCCTAGACACAAGGGTCCACTTATCATTACAGAGCTACGTACTTGACTGCAATATGACATCAGCTTATGAAGAAGGTAAACTCGACAGGCGATGTAGACTTCCACTTCTACGAGATGTTGCCGCGGCATTGAATTATCTACACTCTCGCAAACAGCCTATTATTCACAGGGATATCAGCAGTGCAAACATCATGCTGGAAGCTTCAGGTAATGGTAAATGGAAACGAGCTAAGCTCTGTGATTTTGGATCTGCAAACTTGACTTCACTTGCCTCAACTCCTGCCCCTGGTGCTGCCATATATTCTGCTCCCGAAACACTACCAGCAACAAAAGGAAAACAAACAGCTAAAGTTGATGTATACAGTTTTGGAGTGCTCTACACTGAGATTCTTTTGGCTCGCTTGCCTCCCAATCTTGATCCTACTACTGATGACTTTTCCAAATTCATTTCCGATCTGAAACGATTACTAGAGGGTAAAGACATCCACCATACTGCCCACGATTGTACAAATAAGAATCCTAAGAAACACGGATGTACTGCACGACATTGATCGGCATATTACAGCAAGCACAACATAACAATAATATTATTGTTATTGTAACTATGTTTGAAGAATTATACAGTAACTATACATGTTTGATGCTTTTGTTATGTGAAAAATAATTAAGCAGTTATTATTGTGGTATGTAAATATAATATATTTGTAGTACCGATATATAGCTAGCTAATAATATAGCGAGCAGTTTGGAGCCAATTCAATGTATCATGATAATAAGCATAAATCAGCTTTTAATGTTAAAATATTCCATCAATCTGCATAAGAATATCATCCATTGTTGGTCTCCTGTAAGGAGCCAATCTAGTGCAATCTTCAGCCAACTGGTAAATCCAACGAGGATCAACTCCATCCTGAGGAGAACTGCTGCTGGCGAGATTAAGTGAGATCCTTCTCAACAGGACACTGAAGCTGTAAACATCAATATTTGGAGTTACTGGGGAATGATTATGGCACTCCATGTCTGAATGCAGCTCAGGGGCTGAATATTCATTAGTCTGTGCATCCGTATTATTGTGCTTTGAAGTCTTGCGTATGAAATTCATCATTCCAAAGTCAGATAGTTTTGCCTTCCATCTTCCATTCCTTAGAGCTTCTAGCAAAACAGTCCAACTGTTTACATTGCCGTGGACTATTGGTGGATTCTGTGAGTGTAGATAGTTTAGTGCGGAGGCGACATCTCGAAGAATTGGAAGCTTGCTATGATCTTCAAGAAGTTGGTCGTTATAAGCTGACTGAAGTGTCTGATCCAGAAACTCTGTCACGACGAGTGGACCAGCAACTGGATCAAGAACAGCTCCGATAACTAAAAGAAGGTTTGGATGGTGAATTTGAGCCAATCTTTTCATCTCTTGCTGGACCTCACCCGATGCCAGTCGAGCCACAACATCTTCATGGAACAACTTGACTGCAACTCTTTGCCGGTACATCGTCCCCTGCATCACACATCCCCATTGGTCTTTGCGGACAATTATATCGGACACCTGAATGCTTGACTGAGAAATTTCCCACCATTCTCTCTCAAAATCTGTTGGGATGTTGATCTCTGTGGTGATCCTGAACTCCTTATGGCCCTCGATCTCTTTAAATTTGTGCTGATTTAATTTTTCCGCTGGTCCATTACAATCTTCACTGCATTGCCCTGGCAATAATAGTGAGCTATCATTATCATCCACTGCCAGAAAGGAGGATAAAGTTTCGGTTGAGACTGCCCACTTTACATCTTTTGCCTGTGTACATTCATAACCTGCAGTTGACTGAGTATCAGAAGCACTGTCAAAGTTGCTCGCTAGAAAGAGCTTGTCCCAGGATACAAAACTGCCACAGTTGCTCTCACAGTGAAAGTAGTCCACTCCATTCAACCGCCCACTGCTATCACCATAGCCAAAATACCTCGTATCCTGAGAAGAATAATTATAATGCCGGAGACTCCTTTAATCGTTAGGAATTTGTTATGATTACCCACCCATTAGTAGGTATACTATATATGGGCCACACATGATTGATATCTACAACACCATTAAAATTTAATTTTATTGATCAAAGCTGCTCATGACATAATTATAATACTGACTCTGTAGCTACTCATAAACATGCAGTAGCTACAGAGGGAGAACCCCGAGCTCATTTCTTGCTTAGCAAGGGTGAGTCGGGAGATGCCATTTCATAAAAATCAATTATAATGCTAGGATCGATTGGTTTTCCTATACCCTAGCTGATACTTATCGATTTAAGTCTCAGAAAAGCTCCATTGAGGCTAGACTCGTCCCTCCTAACGCGGGGAGAAGGGCCCGGTACACACTGACTGCGCATGCGCCACTTCATCCGTATAGATTTTCTGTAAATGGTCCCTACTCCAAATAAATTTTCATGCAAATTATCACATGATAGGTTTCATGCATCATCATCACAATCACAGATTGGGACTAAGCTACTATTGCTATAGCTACTGACAGCTATATAAGGTCGATGTCATTCAAGTGTGCATTACCACATTTATTGTAGAGTATGTATTTGGCCCATTATGGGACATATGGCTACAATGTCATTAATTTTGGAAGTTTCTATTTACCAGGATTGGTGGTGAATATCTGTAGCATTGATGTATCTGATTTTAATGTGGGTTTATAATCCATGCATTAGAGGCCATATATAGGCAGTCCTTAAAAGATAGCTAAATTCAAATCAACTGACCACAACTTCCGCGACACACCACACCTCTCCACCTCAGCACAGCTGCTACTGGCTCGCTCACGTTCGGGAGCTTCACAAACACCTCTTCTCCGCTGCTTATTTTCAGCCTGCCAGAGGTTAGTCTCGCAAGCCACACCCTTCAATCTCCGAGAGAAAGAGGGTCTGGTAACTTCGCATACATAGAGTTGTGCTGCTGGAATGCAATAATGGACCGTTTTACGTGACGTCACGTTAAGTTTAGATTGCGCGGCGCGCGCTTGCCAAGCATTCATACAGGCGCGCGATGTTTAATAACAATGCGCGGTTATTGCGCTATGGTAACGCTGAAAAGCTGCAATCTGATTGGTCGCTCCAGGATCTTGGAGCGTGTACAACTTGATGTACGCGAAGTTACCAGACCCTCTTTCTCGCGTGCGGAGATTGAAGGGTGTGGCTTGCGAGACTAGCCAGAGGTGTACACCTCATAACGCGCCGAATCTCCTGCCACGCCTTTCAATAGCCGATACTCCACTTTAGATAGTAGCGCTACCTTTGAGTCTTCTCTGCCTGCACCCGGTAACTTTATGGTAGTGCCTTTGTAGTTTATATTGGTTCGTGGTTTCCCGGTGTCACGGTGATTAGGTACCCCCCCTAGATTTCGTACCCCCGGTGGCAAATTACCGGTGATATAGTACCCCGAGGGGTAGCATTTCACCACTATGATTTTTTTCGTTTTGGGTGCGAAATCACCGGTGAAATAGCACCCGGCCTCGGGTACCAGATCACCAGCGCGCGGCGAGTCCAGTGCTATCGCGTTGGGCGGAGCGTGACCTCCCGGCGAAGTGTTGCAAAATGGAAGCTCGAGCACAAGACGGGTCTGTCGGTGATGGACCCTCTGATGGTGCTAATTCTGTCCCCATTTATTCGGAGGAGTTAGCAGTCAACATCACTGGAACCCAGACCTCATGTAATAATGTTGAAACTCAGTGCAGGTAATATCCAGGTAGCTACAGAACTCCTCTAGCTACATGTATGCTATGATAATGTGTGTAAGTCATTCACATGTACCCTACATGTAGGTTAGAATCTCTGATGATGGTAGGAGTAATGATTCTATCCTTAAAGAAATCAAAAACAATGGGACAATCTCCCTGACCACCCATGATGGTATGTACCCTGTGTGTGTGCGCGTGTGTAATGAATGACCTTTTCACCTTTCCCAAGCTTGTGACAGTATAGTCTACTTTTAGACTTTCTAAAAATAACCCATCTAAAAGAAGCTGAATATTCATCACTAATAACACAAGCTCCAACCACATTTGGGACTCTCTCTTGAGGCTACTTCCAGACAATTACTACATGCATGTGTGTGTGCGCATGCATATACATGTATGTGTTGTGTATTGATAACCTTGTCAACCTTTCCTACCTTGTGTGTGTGTCGTGGTATCTACAGCATCAAGAGGATAAGCGCAGGGGACGGAAGCTTAAAGATGATTAAAAAATGAAGGATGAAAATGTTTCTCCATTGAAAAGGCTTTATTCAATTGGTACACCAGCGAAGAGACAGCAAGAGCAGCCTAAATCTGTCCAAGATAAAAGCTACGATCTGACTACAGACATTGAAAATGATTCTTCCACTTCAGAGTGTGTAACTACCAGTGCTATAAGAAGCTAACACATGCAAGTTGACCTAGACAGATTGCAACAAGAACGCGGGTGACTGAATGATCGACTAATTAGCTAATGCGGGTCAAACACTCTAAGATTTCCTGACTTACACAATGTTGATCTGGCAAGAACACTATCCTTCATTCAAAGTGAACCATCATTCGTTCAAATTCTGAATATGTATGATTCACACTTTGTGTGTGTCACCATCATAGGCTGCAAGTCAAACGTGGTGAAGTTTACGACAGTACGTATGAGGACAGGTGATGTGTGCATTTCGACTAAGGAGTGTATCGCAACACTCTTGAACTGTCAGTCCAAATTTGATCATCTTTAACCTCCTTATAATAATTATTTTTTATTCTTGATCTATAATCATGAAGATTTTAAGGCAGACGGGGTATGACTTGTAGCTATAGGGGGTTCATGATTCACTAGCTGAGAGTACCACTGAAGCATAAACTCTGGCCCTGAGCATCCACATAGCACACCGATATAAAATCCATGCTAAATAGCTAGTATCCATGCAATATCCAATAGCTCAGCTTCAAGCTGGGGCCCGGAACCAACCGACATCGATCGCACCAGTCCATGCATGCATGGGGGTACTAATTCATCGGGAGTGTCAGAACACCATTGGTCTTCGAAGTATTTGTACCAGGGTACCAAAACAACGGAGTATTAAATCACCGTGATAGCTTGCTCTCGAGGTGGTGATTTCATACCACGGGGTACCGATTCACCGGTGACGTAGTACCAGGGGTACGGGGGTACCAAATCCCCGTGACACCGGCTTTGCTAACGGAAAATGTTTCCGATGATAGCGACGCGGCTCTCAGTAGCGCTCCCTTGTTCACCGCGATCTTTTTGTATCTCTCTCCTCGGGTTAGTCGTTCACCGACAACGTCTTCAAGAAGTAAAAAATCTGTAGCAGTCTTGGCAGCCATTCTCAGCCCTTACACTTTCATTTTCGATACGAGATTGTTTTAGCTACAATGCGCCGTAATGCGCATGCGCAATAAATTTCGCCAGCTCCGCCTAGATATGTCCATGTACACACACTTGATATCTTGTCGACCTTTATCATAATATTTGTTGTATAGTAAAATTTATAACTACAACAGTTATATAGCTATATTAGGAAACTTGAAAGGGTATGCAAAGTTAATCTTTAATTCCAAAATTAATGCACCAGTAATGAGAATCATGGATAATGAGAATCATGGTGATGCAATACATCACAAACTGAATATAATATCGGTCATAGTGTGAAAAACTGTTGCCCTAACTTCAGGTATACCCACATTGATTCCAAGAAAGATAACAAAGATAGCTAAGATAGCTGCACACACAAGCCAGACAACAGCATACCAGATCTGTGCTGTCAAAAGTTCGACTAATAATTGATACCAGCAAAGAGAAGTAAAGCTTTGAACAGAGAGCAATAATTGCCAAAATTCCACCGGCAGCTCCAAATGCTTGATAATACCATTACTATAGCTAGTGCATACATGACATGACATTGTATTAGCATAGCTATAATATTATTATAGTTTAGCCATTTCATTGTCCACTTTGTGTTTTTAACACACTCACTCTCTCATCAGTCAGAGTTACCATTACCATAGCGGATGAAGGGCGTGGCTAAAGCCACCACTAAGTGATTATGTGACATAATAATATTTATTTATTATTCTTTGTACTAAATATTAATTTCAAGTCATTTAGCATTTACCGGTACACAGTAATAGAGCTATAGCTATAGCTAATACAAAAGTTAATTGTGGGTTCAAAAACATTAAGCCATTACAAAACTATCTAATAGTTGGGAAATAACTAGAATCTCTGAGTTAATCTTTATAGTCTATGCCAATAGCAATAATTATCCCAATAATGGTGATTAGAACTAGGGTGATGGTGTACATCACAAACTGAATTTGGCCCGTAACAGTCTGCAGTATAGTCTCTCGAATGATAGTCACTCCAAGATTTACGCTCAAAAATGTGATTATGACGATGATGCATATAGACCAGACAAAAAGGTAAAAGAAAAATCGAACCGAATTGCAAGAATCTTCACCTGTCGATCGTCTAATTGACACCAAAGCTGAGAAATAGATCTTAGAAATGAGAGCAGTAAAAGCCAGAATCCCACCAGCAGCTCCAAAGGCCTCAGCGTAGCGGAAAACAAGGCGATAACAGTTGTATGTGATGATCACCTCAAGTGGGAGAGAGTTGGTAGCATTTGAGCTATTATTCAAGTCATTCTGCAACTGTTGTGAATCTGAAAGTGTGAAGATGAAGGAACTGCAGTTTTCAACTGATTCTTGTTGCAGATATTCACCACCCATCCTAGGGAAGCAGTCAAAATTATCGATACACACGCCTTCGACTGCCTCTTCCACGGCATACACATTCCAGAACGTAATGAAACAAGTGGCCGCGATAACAGGTATGATCATCATCGTCAAAATCGCAAACATAAACGACTTGATTCCCTTGCCAAACACGTCATACCCGTCTTTTTTCTGTTTCTCTAGATCTGGAAAGGCAAGATCCACCATCTCTAGGAATACAAGTGGCACGGGATGATCACTATTTTCCTTCCAGATCCCTTTATACAGTATGCCAAGCAGGGTTAGCACAAAAGTGAGGGCGCAAATCACCGCCATGAGGACGGCTGGTAGCGTCACATCCAGCAGAATGTAGGTACTCAGAGACACCATTCTTGAAAATTAATTATGAAACGATATAGCAAACACTACGGGTACGATGATGCCTTTACAGGCTAGGAGTTTCGCACAGTACGTGGGAGGATACATGGGGAATCCCCAGGTGATTCCCCCCTACAATGCTGTATAGATAGATCAAGGACAATAGTTATAAAAATAGCCCAGAAATTGTAATTACATACCTGGTGATTTAGTCTTGCAAGCCAGACCCTCACACTCCACTAATACTAGTCTCGAGGAGCCAGTGGGTCTGGCTCCAAGAGACTAACACTCGATCCACAGCATTTTAGTTCTTTCAGGAAAAACACGCAGAAAATTAAACACTGTGGAGTATGAGGGTCTGGTTTGCAAGACTACCTGGTGATATCAATGTTTATTTGAAATCCACTCCCCCTAAAAATTAAGAATTAAGCAGTATTGTGGTAATAATTATAGGAGTGGAGTCGATTATTAATTTTATTGATACATAAATGCAATTCAATCCAAATTCTACAAGCATGCATACACACAAAATCAGCAAAATAATAAGTTGCTGAATGATTCACTTCGTTACTCAAGCAACCACAAGAGGAATTAGTTCTCCTATTTGAGTCAGTACTTCCCTTATTGATGGTCGCTGCTCTGGGTCACGTTTGGTACAGCTCTGGGCTAGTTCGTACAAACGTGGGTCAGCATTATCTTGGATAGATGCCAAAAAGGCGGCAAACTCACTCGGGTCAGGTGGAAACCGACAGAAGCTGATCTCACAAAGGAGGACACCAAAGCTAAAGACGTCCACTTTTGGCGTCTGCTGATTTCGTGCTTCTGTGCGAACTTCAGGAGCAGCATATGGTGCGGCTCCCTCGGCAGGAGTGGTAGAGAGCCTAATCAAGTTGGCAGAACCAAAATCTGAAAGCTTGGCTTTCCATGAATTATTACGAACAGCCTCAAGTAGAACATTTGCACTGCTTACATCCCTATGGATGATAGGGCGGCGATGCGAGTGGAGGTAGGTTAGTGCTGCGGCAATATCTCGAAGAATCGGAAGCTTACAGTGCTCCTCGAGAAGGTGATCTTCATATGCAGATCTCAGCGATCGATCAAGAAGCTCAGTAATGATGAGAGGACCAGTATCAGCATTGAGGACAGCTCCAATGAGTAAGATGAGGTTTGGATGTCGGACTTGAGCCATGATACTGATCTCTCGTCTAACGTGATTGGTAGTAAACTGCGACAAGATGCCACGGTGAAGGCACTTCACAGCAACTTTTTGCCCACGGAATGTTCCCTCAGCCACATAGCCCCACCCACCTGTCCCCAGGATCTTGTTTGAAACATGTACATCCTCTCTTGGTACTTCCCACAACTCAATGGCATCAAAGCCAACTTGAGAGGTACCTGGATCTCCTCTCATGTAAGCGAATGCCGTTTCAACTCGAGCTTGGAGTTGTTGTTTCTGGTCGGTCATCTCTTGGAGGTCCCGTTCAAGCTGGGCTAGTTGATGTCGCAGTTGTTCTTGTTCTTGCTGAAGACGATTTTCTTCCTGTTGATGATGTTCCTGTAGCTCTCTCAAGTTTCTCTCATTTTGTTGCCGCAGCTCTGCTAGTGCCTGCTCGTACTGTTCTTGTTGTTCCCTCAGTTGTTCTTCATATCGTATTTGTTATTCTCTCAGTTGCTGCTCTGATATCTCCTTGATTGTGTCAATTTCCTTTTGTTTCTCTTTTAATTGATCATGAAGTTCTTCAATCTCTTCTTCATCAGCAGACGACTTTTGTTTCTGCTGGTCTAGTGTATCTGTTAGGAGTTTCAGGTCCAATTTGAGTTTAATTATCACTTTTTCCTTCTCAGATATAGCACCTGCTAGTTTTAGTACTGTCTGCTTCATTTCAGCTTCATACTGTTGGACTACCTGCTGCATTGTCTCACTCAGAGATCTTTTCCTAGGCCCGATGCTAGGCGATAGTAAACCCTTGACAGCTGCTTCAAGCAGGGGTTGCTCTGCTGGATATAGCTGGTCTGCTGATATAATGATGTCACAATTTTTTGTATGAAGAAATTCTATCCTCTTTTCATGTCTGTCACCAAAGTAATAATCAAATGCCTCATCCTAGATGTGTAGATAATAATATATAGGCCTAGCAGTGCCTATGACCACAATAAAGATTTGGCCCAAGTTTAAGGGGGTGTACCACCTATAATATTATTGAAAACTGGGCAAATATAATATTATAATATAGAGCAAGGTATATCAAGGCACTACATTGGGTTCCCCAACCTTATTAAAATTATGCTGTGTCTACAGTGCCGGTATCGGCACTGCAATTTAAGCGTTATATATAGTGCTGGTAAGTCCATATAAAATACTGTACTCTTACATAGCCCTAGTCCCCGCCCCTTCCTGCATATGGCAATATAAATACATAAATTTGCCGGCACTCTAGACACTTAATTACTGCTTGCCATATGTACAATATTGATAATATTATACATGTAATTTGACTTTGAGGATGTGGCTCATGCTAGAATGTAGTTTGCCAGGCCTCACCGTAATCTCCACGATAAAATGCAGACCATAATCTATTCGTCGAAGTAGACGAGTTGCACTCCCTTTGATCACACCAGGTACTGCAAGTTCTTCAACCTTGTCACCTAGTTTGACTTGTACTTCATCACCAACTTTCAACTGACTCGCCCATTTTAGTCTGCCAGAGGAATGCAACTGAAACCGAGCTACGTCACCGCTATAATTTGAACCTAATAGAATATCGAATTCTTTATCGGTGATAGAAACCACCTTGTCTCGAGGTAAGCCACCCTCTCGAATAACAAGACCAGGTCCATTAGTCAAGAAAGGAGAACCTCGATGAATTCATTCTTACGATTATGTGGCCTTATGACTACCACGCATCCTGAATACATACTCCCCTCGCGTTCATTTCCACCAAAGGTCCACCGACACTGTAGAATATCTTCGACAACTAAGAAGAATTGGTTTCCTGAATCCATGATACATGCACATGACATTGTATAAAAATTATGTAATAGCTCGAAAATTCACATGATCTACTTCGGAACTGCGCATGCGCAGCCCCACCCACAATTCACTGTAGGTATATCACCATACAAAATGAACAACACAATAAAATTTTACATGCTTAAATAGTGTCTAGTGTGACTATTTCTTTTCAGAGTGGCTTTGGTTTAATCTCTCTATCTCTTCAAGTTCATCAGGACAACCTAGTGTTCTCCGAACTGCAAAAGAAAAAAAAAGTATTAAGTTTGTGTGTGTATTAATGACTGACTACTTTTGGTATATAGCATTCTAGAATTACACTTTGATGCTATGCGCGCAAATGGAAAAACAAACATTCCTACTTGAAGGTAATTAAATAACCTCGGTTTCAATCTGCATTACTCCGTCACTCACTTATTTTCTTGTTGACTGCCTTCCCTCCCTTCTTCTTCTGCTTCAACCCAGGTTTTAGTCTCTTCTTCTCCTCCTTCATGGCCTGAGTGGCCAAGAGTGCATATGTTACATTGGACAAGCTTTATAAAGATCCAAACCCAATATCTGACAATTCCAAACCCTATTCTAGATGCAGTGATGGCGATGAAGATGAGGCCAATTCCACAAATGACGATGCCCCCAAGCTAAATTATTGCAAGGAAATGACTCTTGATCAGAATCATACCCACAGTTCTGCTATTGAGCTTTCCAAAAATCCTGGGGTCTTTGAAGAAGTAAGAGCTGACAAATCAGAACACAATGAACAAAAAAAAAACAGTAGCACAAGCAAATTCTTATTACATCGAAAAGTTTGAACAGGAACGTAAGCGCAGAATGGCAGCTGAAGAGAAAGTAAAAGAGCTCCGGGTCGAGCTTAAGTCAACAAGTGAAAAATTTAAAGAGCAAAAAGATGAGAATGCTCAGTTGCACCAAGAAAATGGTCAACTAAAGCAAGCTAACGATCAGTTTAAGAGTACTATTGAGGACAGGCTTACCCAGTATGGGAAAGTGTACCAGAAAGAAATGCAAAATCTTCAAGAGAATGTAAGCCAACTGAAATAAGACCTTGATCAGGTGAAAAAAGAGCGTGATCGCAGTATGGCAGAGAATGAAACTTTAGAAGCAGTCATAAAGCAGCTCTCTTCACAAGTTCAGTCACTATCACCTGCATTTTGGTGGAATATTGACCATGATGAACTGACAATCACAGGTAATGTTCTTGGAACGGGAGCTTGGGGGTTCGTAAAGGAAGGGGTATTTCATGGTACCAAAGTTGCAGTGAAAGGATACTATTCATCAAGCAATTATTTCTGTAGCCAATGAAATCATTCAAAGGGAATACGACATGATGGCACAAGTTTGACATCCAAACCTTGTCTTGCTAATTGGAATCGTTTTCAATGATCCTCAACAGACTGAGGGTCCACTTATCATCACAGAGCTACTTGACTGCGATATGAGATCAGCTTATAAAGAAGATAAACTCGATAGGCAATGTAGACTTCCACTTCTTCGAAATATTGCCACAGCATTGAACTACCTACACTCTCATAAACAGCCTATCGTTCACAGGGATATCAGCAGTGCAAATGTCATGCTGGAAGCTTCAGGTAATAGAGAGTGGAAACGAGCTAAGCTTAGTGATTTTGGATCTGCAAAATTGACTTCACTTGCCTCAACTCCTGCCCCTGGTGCTGCTGTATATTCCGCTCCTGAAATTCTACCTGTCAAAAAAGGAAAACAAACAGTTAAAGTCGATGTATACAGTTTTGGAGTACTCTATACTGAGATCTTTTTGGCTCGCTTGCCTCCCGATCTTGATCCTACTGCTGATGATTTTTCTAAATTCATTTCCGATCTGAAACGATTAGAAGGTAAAGACATCCACCATACTGCCCACGTTTGTACAAATAAGAATCCCAAGAAACGCCCAACCATGCAGGATGTACTGCACGATATTGATCAGCTTATTATAGCAAGCACAATGACATAATAATAATATTGTTATTATAACTATGTTTGAAGAATTATACAGTAGCTACATGTTTGATGCTCTTGTCATGTGAAAAATAATTAAGCAGTTATTATTGTGATAGTACCTATAGCTAGCTATAATAATACTATTATAATGAGCAGTTTGGAGCCAATTCAATTAACATATCATGATAATAATAAATGTTAAAACATTCCATCAATTTGCATAAGAATGTCATCCATTATTGGTCTCCTGTGAGGAGCCAATCTAGTGCAATCTTCAGCCAATTGCAACTGGTATACGCATCCCCATTGATCTTTACGGACAATCATATCCAAAACCTGAATGCTTTTTTGAGAAATTCCCACCACTCTCTCTCTCTCTCTGCATGGTCCACCTTGTATTTTTGACACACTCACTCTCTTTCCCTCTCTCCCCCTTTCCACTCCCCTCCCTCCCTCCCTCACAGTGGACTAGATGTAGACAAGGTGCTGCAGTACTTCAACGTTGAAACTTCCACGATAAAGAAGGGAGCTACCGTTATCATAGCGTGTGTGCCCATTATAGTGAGGAGCCTGAGGGCAAGAGGCTGGATGAAGGGCGTGGCTAAAGCCACCACTAAGTGATCGTGACATTGTGACTTATAATAATAATTCTTTGTACTATTATTGAGGTGGAATCAACCATAACAAAGCTCTTGTTACACCTCAGGGAATCATGAATAAACTTTATTCTCTGCCTTTGTTGTGTATATACAGGAGTAATGTACTCCTGGCATATACCATACCAAAAATCCAGTCATAATATTAATGATAATAATAACAGATTCATTGTATTGCCTTGCATCCACAGCATACATCATTACCCTGTGCGTGCATGTGTAGCAAGGGGTGAGTAAAGCAAACAGTGTTTTAGTCTAATTACTGCACCCCATGACGTGCTTTCTGCTCATGCAAGAATTTATTGTGTGTACAGATCCTTGTTTATACAATGCCATAATATGAGTACATCATTGGCTAGGACTAAGGTAGGAGGATCTAGAGTCTGACATAATGGTGGGTGTGACTACGC
This sequence comes from Cliona cf. orientalis, assembly GCA_963930775.1. NCBI lineage: Eukaryota > Metazoa > Porifera > Demospongiae > Clionaida > Clionaidae > Cliona > Cliona cf. orientalis. Next base: position 1,750,284 of record OZ005691.1, on the reverse strand, counting down.
CAGCTGGAATTACGTACATTTATTAAATACATACATGATTTCATTGTGTAGTGTAGACCTCTGCATTGTACCATCTGGGACCCTTGAATCTATAAGAAGGGGTTGAATCTTGATCTATAAGTAGGGATGTCAGGGCAAAAAATTCACTTCATCATTATATAGCATTATTACTCTGCACCAGTGTGTAGAGTAGGTATATATTATAGCTGATCACTCTGATATGTATATGACCTATATTAATTCCATATTTATGTCTCAATCCTGGGTTAATCATGTCAACATTCTCCAGAGTAAGCAATACAAAAACGGCATAGGGTATAATATGTAGGTATTGTGAGACAGTTGGTATTATGGGACATCCATATTAACAAAGATGGAAGTTTCTGGTTTGGGGGTCATTGTATTATACCTAATTAGAACTATTACCTGCTAAGTTGAATTTGCTATCCACCTTATTTTGATATAGGTTTACGCTTTCATTGCTTACAAATGTAGTGAAACAATGATTTTCGGTTTTGGCGTATCAGCTTTACAAATTTGCTAATTTGTTACATCAAACTACTTATTTTTTGAGGATAACACTCAAACCTCACTTTAAGAATGCCAATAGGGTAAGTCATCACCTTAAAACACCTCATGATAACTGCCTTTATCAGTGGGAAGGTAGTGTCTCATAATAGGGACAGGCGTCCCATAATATGTTCAGTACTAATGATAGCAAAACAATTTTAAAAAAATTACATCATTTAGTAGTGAAGTTGATATTTATAACCCATGTAGCTATTAGAGGCCATAGGCAGTCCTTAAAAAATAATATTATACCACTTAAATTATTCCTAAAACAGTTGTGTAAAAGTAGTCACAAGTTTAGTGTCTCATAACTGGGACGTGTACCCTAGTAATTGGTCTATTACAAGTAATGGTAGTTCTGAAATTCCACATTGCACAAAGTCAGAAAAACTTGTCTTTGAAGAGAAAAACTATGTAAACTATCATGTTCAGCACCCAAACTTACCCTATAGCTAAGTGGTCTGGGTGCCTCACCATTGGATCTACAGCATGCACAAACTTACATATCATTTGTGCCATGTCACTGATACAAATACAAGGAGAAAAATTTTAGCGAATCCAGCCAATGTTTGACATCACTACTATAAGAAGGGTGCAATGTGGCTGCCATAAGCCTGGATAGCCCAGCTACGTAGTGACTGCACATTCCACAACTCACCCTCAGATTTATCCTGGCAATAATATTAATGTGCACACATGCACATTGGGAGTTAACCTGCGAGTTCCATCAGGCTAGACACTGGTTATAAGTATATACATTGTCAATGATTATCCTTCCCAACAGCTGCACAAAGCTCTAGTGTTGGTCTGTTGTTTGGCAGCTACCGTGGAGAAACTGTCCACTTTGAATTCAAATTTCAAGTCCGCTGTTCCAGGAGGATGAGGCTAAGTATTAATGAATGGCACCTGTGGTATGACCTGCATGTGCTCCAGTATAGCCTATTGAAAATATTAAAAGGCAGCCCGGGTACATTGCTTGACCATATGCACCATTGAGCTAGGCCCCACCCGGGCTTCCTCCTGAGAGACTATGATGATGCGGGCCCATTCTCTATCTTTATTTAGATCTAGTATAATACATTACTGGAACCTTGTGCCACGGTCCCAGGGTATTATCATAAATTATAACATTGGTGTCCACTGCCACTGCTTTGTATCACTGATATTAAAAGATGCAGCTGATTCACCACCGGCCCCCCACTCCCCCCACCCACCCATCCATACTACAAAATTATGTAGATAGTTAAAAAGAGTAGTCGGTAGAAAGAGTGAGTCGGTAGGTAGAAATAAATTTGTAAACGGCTGCATGTATGAATATCATTATAACTTATATATGTGACCGTCTATGGGAAAACCCGCCATATGGGATTTTTTGTGAAAGTTGAGTTTGATGCATCTATGATAAGCTCTACCATAGAGCTAACTCGCGTTCAAGTTCTAGACCGATCATGCGCTTCGTTGTGGAGATACAGCCCTTTGTTTGCGATCGCGCCACACCCCCAATAATCGAGAAATTGCGGTCCAAAGGCGTTGCTATGCACGCGTATGGCGTTTCCGCGTGACCCGGAAATCAATTAAATGGTCCCGGGCGGAGCCGTTCAAAATGAACGTAAAGATCGAGCAAGAGTTGAATTTCGTTGTTGACAACGACAGCCGATTGTTCTTAGATGCCCAAGAAGCTAAAAAGGTGAGCGAACATACAGTAGATCGATGAATCTAGCTGTCTCTAGGTAGAGAATTCTAATTACCGCCCATAGCAACGGGCTCCGTGTACGGCGGCTGTGCTGACTAGGTGGGTCAAACTGAAGGCTTATTTCGCCTTCGTATAGCACGACTAGCCTCCGTAGAAGACGGCAACAGTTAGAAGAAGGGTTGTTCGACATGTATATGACAAACTCTGGACTTTGACAAATTTCGACCTGAGCTACTAAAAACGCGTATTGCGCGAATAGCGCGCGGATCCCATATGCCGGGTTTTCCCGTAGGCGGTCACATATAATAGCGATATCAGACCTCGAAGGGCCTCCAGTAAATCGACAATATCTCGGCTCTGGCTAGGAGTACACTCACAGAAAAAATTGCGCTAGGTAGCTTACTGAATAAGCTATCTATTGATGCCTTAACTGTGCAAATTGGTTCAGCCGCGGAACCGCCGCTAGCTTCGTTTTTGTTTGTATTAAGATTCTATGGGGAAAGTTTAGGTGGGTGTGGCTACGTAACGGTTTTACGTACGGACGCGTTACAAGCGCGGTTGGATAGAGCTCGTGGAGAGCTATTTTCTGATACTCGAACATTGATATTTCACTTAAAAATAAGGCCATGCAAAGTTAATCTTCTGTTTCTCGTCCCCGCCCGCACGTACATCAAACCCCCGTGTCTAGCTTTGATATTCAGATTTTGGCTGGGTGACGTCATCATAATTAACCATTCTGGGGCGTGGTCTTGTCGTTAGTCGCTCGAGGCCTGAGTGGATGCTCTACAAACGTCGAAAATCGATTGAATGCTCAGCTTCTACCAACAATATTGGTCAGAAAAGATCATCAATAACTGCAGTAATACTGGAAATGGAGCAGATATAGAGCTAATCACTGTTAAAGTTGCCATTTCAGCTTGTTAGCAATTAATGGGTGTGGCTAGGGGTGTGGTATCAAATATCAAAATCATCCGTGTCCCTTACGTACTTTGGAGTATCCTATAGGACGAGAAACAGAATATTTTATTTGTGTGGCCTAATCCGCGGAAAAATCGGTGAAATTTGGAGGTCTGAAATCGCTACTTATAAGAATTATGAATTTCATTATTTTTGCTGCTTCCAACAGGCAAACGCGCATGCGCATTTAAAACCACACCCACAAATTTACATTTATGAATCTAATCGGCAAAATATTGAATCGCCGTACTCGTGAAACAATACATCAAATTGGAGTGGCCTTATGTGAGTTGCACCTATTGTGGTGTGTATTACTAATAATAACTGGCCAGATGGAGCTTCTGGCCTTGTGCATATATGGTACATCGTTCGATCGCGGATCGAACCACCTTTCACTGTTTTCTGTAAAACTGTGCGTGGGACGAGGCTAAGCTTAATATTAAAATAAGCCAGATAGCATAATAATATTATAAGGTTTACAAGTATACGGACTTGTCAAACGATATTAAATAATTGAGAATGGGAAGAAATTTTCTTTTATTGGAGAGCTGTACCGGTGTCAAATTGGCTTCGGTTCATCAAAAGATTACTATTCACAAAGGAGCTCTGATAGAGAAGACAAGTCGTGGCTACATTTATCAGCATCGAGGAGGTCTCACGGGTTCCAATCATGGGCCGGCAGTGCAGTACCGCATTACTACTGAAGTAATATGCAAAGAGCTGGACCAGCGCCAGTTTGAGCTGCTATCGGCAATTTCCGAAGACGAATCTCGATATCAAGTTTATGCAACGGGTAGGCTGGCGTGGGGATGCAGTGTGAAAAGTGGTGATGACGTATTTGTGAAGCAGCGTGGAATAGATAAGCCTGTTGCGGGAACTGTCTGCTGCAAAAAGGAGAATACTTTTGGCATTGTGATAACGGTAAGCGAGTCGCATTTTAATACAGTGCGCATGCGCAGTAAACTACATCCTGTATCTCTAGCTCTAGTGGGGTAGGCAAAGGTCGTCAGGAAAAAAAGCTACGCGCTATTACTAATGTGCGTAATTTTTACTTGTAGGATCCAGATTACAGAGTTGACCGTGCTCCTAACGATAGTGACAAGAATTTGATCACTCAAGCCAGGAAATTGAGCATTGATGCATATGTAACATTGGATAAGCTTTGCAAAGATCCAGGCCAGATATCTGATAATTCCAAATCCTATTCTAGATGCAGCAGTGAGGGCAATGAAGATGACAATTCCATAGCTCAATCAAACAACGATGCCCCCAAGCTGAAATACTTAACTCTTGATCAAAGTCGTACCCACAATTCCACTTTTGAGGTTTCAATAAATCCTAGAGTCTTTGAAGAGGTAAAAGATGTTAAGCCAGAACACAAGGAACAAAAAACACCAGCACAAGAAGATAAACTAAAGGAACTCCAGGTCGAAAATGAACATCTCCAATCAATATGGAAAAAATCTAGAGAACTGGATATAAGGCAAAAGAATGAGATAGCTGAACTGCAACAAGAGAATGAGCAACTAAAGCAGGAACTTTCTGGGCTTCAAATGGCCATGGAACAGTTTAAGGGTACTATCGAGGACCTTTCCCAATATGGGAAAGAGTCAAAAGCACAGGTTCAGTTGCTATCACCTGCATCTTGGTGGAATATTGACCATGATGAACTTACAATCACAGGTAATGTTCTTGGAACGGGAGCTTGGGGGTTCGTAAAAGAAGGGGCATTTCATGGTACAAAAGTTGCAGTGAAAGGTATTCATCAAGCAATTACTTCTGCAGCCGATGAAGTCATTCCACGAGAATTCGATATGATGGCACAAGTTCGACATCCAAACCTTGTCTTGCTAATTGGAGCAGTTTTTAATGACCCTCGACACAGGGGTCCACTTATCATTACAGAGCTACTCGACTGTGATATGAGATCAGCTTATGAAGAAGGTAAACTCGACAGGCAATGTAGACTTCCACTTCTTCGAGATGTTGCCGCAGCATTGAACTACCTACACTCTCGTAAACAGCCCATCATTCACAGGGATATCAGCAGTGCAAATGTCATGCTGGAAGCTTCAGGTAATGGCAAATGGAAACGAGCTAAGCTTTGTGATTTTGGATCTGCAAAATTGACTTCACTTGCCTCAACTCCTGCGCCTGGTGCTGCCATATATTCCGCTCCCGAAACACTACCACCAACAAAAGGAGAACAAACAGTTAAAGTCGATGTGTACAGTTTCGGAGTGCTCTACTGTGAGATCCTTTTGGCTCGCTTGCCTCCCAATCTTGATCCTACTACTGATGACTTTTCCAAATTCATTTCCGATCTGAAAAGATTAGAAGGTAAAGACATCCATCATACTGCCCACATTTGTACACATAAGAATCCTAAGAAACGCCCAATTATGCAGGATGTACTGCACGATATTGATCAGCACATTATAGCAAGCACAACAAAATAATAATCATTGTTACTATAATTGTGTATACAGTAGCTACATGTTCGATACTCTTGTCATATGAAAAATAATTACAAGTGTAAAAACAATTCAATAAAATTAAAGGATGAAGTAGGGATGGCGCGCAATGCCAAAGAGTAAACAAACAAGATTTTTAGGGATAAGAGATAATCACAACCACTATATACATCCCTACACTTGCTTTTCTTGATTATAATTACAGACCAATTATTCAAGGCATGCTATCCTTGGAGTGTTCTTGACTTGCATGTGGGAGAAATTCATGTTCTCCCTGTCAGTAATTTATATTATTATTGATTCATGCTATATACTCAACAAGCAAGCATAGGGATGTATAGTGGTTGTGATAAAAAATCCTATGGTCTTTGAAGAAGTAAAAGCTGGTGCACTGAAACACAAGGAACGAAAAATAGCAGCACAAAGAGATTCTCAGTATTACATTGAGAAGTTTGAGCAGGAACGTAAGCATAGAATGGCAGCTGAAGAGAAGATAAAGCAGCTCCAGGTTGAAAATGAATATCTCAAGTCTAGAGAGAGGGATATAAAGCAAAAGAATGAGATACTATTAGCTCAATTACACCAACTTGAAGAGAATGATCAACTGAAGCTAGAACTTTCAGACTCACAGAAAGCTATTGATCAGTTTAAGGATACTATTGAGGACCTTACCCACTATGGGGAAGTGTACCAGAAAGAATTGCAAGATCTACAAGCAAAAATAGAGCGAATGAAAGAGGAGTTTGATCATGCAGGTAGAGCAAGAGTGTGATCAGGTGAAACAGGAGTGTGGTCAGATGAAACAAGAGCGTGATCAGTTGGAACAAGAGCATGATCAGATAAAACAAGAGCCTGTGAAACAAGAGTGTGATCAGATGAAACAAGAGTATGATCACTGTATGGCAGAGAATGCACTGCTAAAGAATCAAGTTGAAGCTTTAGGAGCAATCAAAGAGCAGCTCTCTTCATTAATGCCTGCATCTCAGTGGAAAATTGACCATGATGAACTGATGATCACAGGTAATGTTCTTGGAACGGGAGCTTGGGGATTCGTAAAAGAAGGGGAATTTCATGGTACGAAAGTTGCAGTGAAAGGTATTCATCAAGCAATTATTGTTGTAGCTGATGAAATCATTCAAAGTGAATTTTATATGATGGCACAAGTTCAACATCCAAACCTTGTCTTGCTAATTGGAGTAGTTTTCAATGACCCTCGACATACTGAGGGTCCACTTATCATCACAGAACTACTCGACTGTGATATGAGATCAGCTTATGAAGAAGGTAAACTCGACAGGCAATGTAGACTTCCACTTCTTCGAGATGTTGCCGCAGCATTGAACTACCTACACTCTCGTAAACAGCCCATCATTCACAGGGATATCAGCAGTGCAAACATCATGCTGGAAGCTTCAGGTAATGGTAAATGGAAACGAGCTAAGCTCTGTGATTTTGGATCTGCAAACTTGACTTCACTTGCCTCAACTCCTGCCCCTGGTGCTGCCATATATTCTGCTCCCGAAATATTACCAGCAACAAAAGGAAAACAAACAGCTAAAGTCGATGTGTACAGTTTCGGAGTGCTCTACACTGAGATTCTTTTGGCTCGCTTGCCTCCCGATTTTGATCCTACTGCTGACAACCTTTTAAAATTCATTTCCGATTTGAAACAATTAGAAGGACCTGGTCAAGATATCCACCATACTGCCCATGTTTGTACAAATAAGAATCCTAAGCAACGCCCAACCATGAAGGATGTACTGCACGGCATTGATCAGCATATTATAGCAAGCACAGCATAATAATAATATTATTGTTATTGTAACTAAGTTTGAAGAATTATGCAGTAACTACATGTTTGATGCTTTTGTTATGTGAAAAATAATTAAGCAGTTATTATTGTGGTATATAATATAATATACTTGTAGTATCTATAATATTATATAGTTAGCTAATAATATAGTGAGCAATTTGGAGCCAATTCAATGTATCGCATAAATCAGCTTATAACATTATTTTTAATGTTAAAACATTCCATCAATTTGCATAAGAATGTCATCCATTGTTGGTCTCCTGTGAGGAACCAATCTAGTGCAATCTTCAGCCAACTGGTAAATCCAATGATGATCGATTCCATCCTGAGGAGAACTGCTGCTGGGGAGATTGTTAAGTGAGATCCTCCTCAACAGAACACCGAAGCTGTAAACATCAATCATTGGAGTTACTGGGGGATGATTATGGCACTCCATGTCTGAATGCAGCTCAGGGGCTGAATCTTCATTAGTCTGTGCATCCGTATTATCGTGTTTTGAAGTCTTGCATAATATGAGGAAAATCAAATCCATCATTCCAAAGTCAGATAGTTTTGCCTTCCATCTTCCATTCCTTAGAGCTTCTAGCAAAACAGTTCAACTGTTTACATTGCCATGGACTATTGGTGGATTCTGTGAGTGTAGATAGTTTAGTGTGAAGGCGACATCTTGAAGAATGGAAGCTTGCTATGATCTTCAAGAAGTTGGTCCTCGCAAGCTAACTGAATTAAGTGTCTGATCCAGAAACTCTGTCACAATAAGTGGTCCAGCAACTGGATCAAGAACAGCTCCGATAACTAAGAGAAGATTTGGATGGTGAATTTGAGCCATTCTCTTCATCTCTCGCTGGACCTCGCCTGATACCAGTCGAGCCACAACATCTTGATGGAACAATTTGATTGCAACTCTTTGCCGGTCTATTACAACCTTCACTGCATTGCCCTGGCAACAACAGTGAGCTATCATTATTTCATCCACTGACAGAAAAAAGGAGGATAAAGTTTCAGAGGGCTAAAGCCACCACCAAAATTTAATGATCATGTGACACATTATTTGTACTATACTATAATATTATGACAATATCATTAATTTTGTTTGTTGAGGTTCTTGTTTTGGGAATCAACCACATCAAGCTCAATGTTCACTCATTGGATAACAAGAACACATTAATGTTTGAGATTGCTATGTTAATTAGCTATTATCCACCAAAATCTAGTCATTCTCTAGTTAGCTATATATAATATATATAAATTAATGTTGGGTATAGCTACATGTACAGCTCCAGCACAATGCCATGCATCTTGTGACAGCATGCAGTGTTGATTTTGAGATCGACACTGTTGCATGGGATGTCAATTTTGTCAAGTGTAGAGCATAATCATTCTTAGTAATCCAGGGAGTTCTCTTCGTGATGTTGTGAGTTGTAACGTTAACATTAATTGCCATAATGGACTAGATATCTTCTGATCGATAGTTATGTATTATAGGACCTTCTTGCTATCATGCTTTCTAATAATAATAATAATGAATTATAACCTATTGATCAAAAAATTCATTATATTATTAGAGAGCATGAGTATACATTCACAGTGGGTACTGGCTACAGAGCGCTCAGGGTATGTGCTCTAGAGTGCTCTAGTTATTATAAACTACTAGGTGACTGCACAAACCATAACTGACAGATAAAGGATTCACTATAATACTATCAAGATTGGACAATGCAGATTATTAATTAGGTAGAAGGTAGGATTTAGAATTTGGCTACAACTATGAGATTAATATTTTGGTGGAGTTAATGGGAAAGAGTATAATATTATAGCTAGCAGAGAATCTATCAGCATAATATCTTAACACTATACTACAGCCTTACAGGGCTATAGACTAAGTATAATATCAACTTGGTAGTAGTTACCATAGCAACATAATTTTCAACCCCAAATTATGGGATATAGTTAGAGGTGATGGAGGGTCAATAGTATGTTAATGGATCAGTATATGAATTGACTGCTACCAATATAGATAGATGTTGATTTTGCATATTCTACGAAACGGCGAAGCCGTAAGCGGCTAGAATTGCGAAACTAACAATAATAATAATATTATTATCATCTAACTATCATGGTAATAATTATCTTTACATCCTTACAGGATTATAGTACGTGTTCTGGCAATATTAATATGCACATTTAGAGGGATTTAACCTGGGAGTTCCCCATGGATGCTATTAGTAACTTGGCTACTTTGGCAAATTGCCAAAGTTTAACATGCAGTGAAGAGATTGTTCTGTTGTTTCCCAATCACTGTAACTACAAATTAACTATTAATGATGCTGGTTAACCGTTTGTTGGTTGCCTTAACAAGCTAGTAAATTAATACAGCTATGACGCAAATTATATTAGCCATGCAGAAACCGACAGCATAAAATGCGATTATCGTCAGTGTGCAGTTAATCTTGCAGTGATAAACCATCAAAAATGGCAAAAAAATTTCCTTTATTGGATAGCTGTACAAGTTTTAATTCTGCTTCAGTTCGTGGTTATGATGAAAGAGATTACTATAATTCACAAGGGAGCTCTGATAGAGGAAACAACAAGGGGCTATAATATTTATCAGCATCGAGGAAAATGTAGACCAGCAGTGCAGTACCACATTACGACTACTGACAGGGTTCTATCTAGAAATTTTGGTTTGGGGTGGAAGGGGGCGTGGCACTTTCACGCACAGTCCCCTCCTCCAAACCATTAAGTGTTAGTTAGACACTGTTTAGGAGGTTTCTGTGTGACTCAGAAGACTGAAGGACTCCATAATATAGAATCCCGAGCGAAGCGAGGGTTCTATGAGAGCCCTGAGGTCTTCTAAATCACATTGAAACCGACTAAACAGTGTCTAACAAGTTTAGATCATATAGATTTGTATTGCTAGAGCCAGAGGGCAAAACTTGTAGGTGACTATGAAAATCTTGTAGATGACTATGAGATATAGATACCTGTCAGTAGCCAATCAAATTGCAGTATTTGTACATGTTGCAGCTCTGATCTAGTGTGTTTTAGGTACAACATGTATACTCTTTGACATAATTCAGAAGAATGCTATTGCTACTCTTCTTTGGGGGAGAAGCTGGGTGCTTTGGGGGGGAAGCTTCCCCCCTGCCCCCCCCCCCCCCCCCCTATGGATAGAACCCTGACTGATGTACTGTGCAAAGAGCTGGACCAATGCCAGTTTGAGTTGTTGTCTGCAATTTCCGAAGACGAATCCCGATATCAAGTTTATGCAATGGGATGGGGTGATAATGATGTCTCTGTGAAGCGGCGTGGAATATACATAGATCTACAGGATTCAGATTACAAAGCTGACTGTGCTCCTAGCAAATTCTTTCAATCCAAGGAAATGAGCATCGACACAATTTCAATTGATAACAGTGATGCCTCCAAGCTATTCACGGAAATGACCATTGATCAAAGTCGTACCCACAGTTCTACTTTTGAGCTTTCAAAAAATTCTATGGTCTTTGAAGAAGTAAAAGCTGGTGCACTGAAACACAAGGAGCGAAAAATAGCAGCACAAAGAGATTCTCAGTATTACATCGAGAAGTTTGAGCAGGAATGTAAGCATAGAATGGCAGCTGAAGAGAAGATAAAGCAGCTCCAGATTGAAAATGAATATCTCAAGTCTAGAGAGATGGATATAAAGCAAAAGAATGAGATACTACTAGCTCAATTGCACCAACTTGAAGAGAATGATCAACTGAAGCAAGAACTTTCAGACTCACAGAAAGCTATTGTTCAGTTTAAGGATACTATTGAGGACCTTACCCAATATGGGGAAGTGTACCAGAAAGAATTGCAAGATCTACAAGCGAAAATAGACCGAATGAAAGAGGAGTTTGATCAGATAGAGCAAGAGTGTAATCAGGTGAAACAGGAGTGTGATCAGATGAAACAAGAGCGTGATCAGATGAAACAAGAGTGTGATCATGTGACACAAGAGTATGATCAGATGAAACAAGAGCGTGATCAGATGAAACAAGAGTGTGATCAGGTGAAACAAGAGTGTGATCAGGTGAAACAGGAGCATGATCATGTGAAACAAGAGCATGATCAGATAAAACAAGAGCATGATCATGTGAAACAAGAGTGTGATCAGATGAAACAAGAGTATGATCACTGTATGGCAGAGAATGCACTACTAGAGAATCAAGTTGAAGCTTTAGGAGCAATTAAAGAGCAGTTTTCTTCACTACTGCCTACATATCAGTGGAAAATTGACCATGATGAATTGATAATCACAGCTAATGTTCTTGGAACGGGAGCTTGGGGATTTGTAAAAGAAGGGACATTTCATGGCACTAAAGTTGCAGTGAAATGTATTCATCAAGCAATTATTTCTATAGCTGATGAAGCCATTCAACGAGAGTTTGATGTGATGGCACAAGTTCGCCATCCAAACCTTGTCTTGCTAATTGGAATCGTTTTCAATGACCCTCGACACAAGTGTCCACTTATCATCACAGAGCTACTCGACTGCGATATGAGATCAGCTTATAAAGAAGGTAAACTCGACAGGCCATGTAGACTTCCACTTCTTCGAGATGTTGCTGCAGCATTGAACTACCTACACTCTCGTAAACAGCCCATCATTCACAGGGATATCAGCAGTGCAAATGTCATGCTGGAAGCTTCGGGTAATGGCAAATGGAAAAGAGCTAAGCTTTGTGATTTTGGATCTGCAAAATTGACTTCACGTGCCTCAACTCCTGCCCCTGGTGCTGCCATATATTCCGCTCCCGAAACACTACCAGCAACAAAAGGAAAACAAACAGTTAAAGTCGATGTGTACAGTTTCGGAGTGCTCTACACTGAGATCCTTTTGGCTCGCTTGCCTCCCGATCTTGATCCTACTGCTGACGACCTTTTAAAATACATTTCCGATCTGAAACAATTAGAAGGACCTGGTGAAGACCTCCACCATACTGCCCATATTTGTACAAATAAGAATCCCAAGAAACGCCCAACCATGCAGGATGTGCTGCACGATATTGATCAGCATATTATTATAGCAAGCACAGCAACATAATATTAATTATTATTATTGTTATTATAACTATGTTTGAAGAACTACATGTTTGATGCTTTTATTATGTGAAAAATAATTAAGCAGTTATTATTGTGGTATATAATATAATATACTTGTAGTACCTATATATAGTTAGCTAATAATATAGCGAGCAATTTGGAGCCAATTCAATGTATCATGATAATAAGCAAAAACCAGCTTATAAAATTATTTTTGATGTTAAAAAATTCCATCAATTTGCATAAGAATATCATCCATTGTTGGTCTCCTGTGAGGAGCCAATCTAGTGCAATCTTCAGCCAATTGGTAAATCCAACGAGGATCAACTCCATCCTGAGGAGAACTGCTGCTGGGGAGATTATTAAGTGAGATCCTCCTCAACAGAACGCCGAAGCTGTAAACATCAATCTTTGGAGTTAGTGGGGGATGATTATGGCACTCCATGTCTGAATGCAGCTCAGGGGCTGAATGTTCATTAGTCTGTGCATCCGTATTATCGTGTTTTGAAGCCTTGCGTATGAGGAAAATCAAATCCATCATTCCAAAGTCAGATAGTTTTGCCTTCCATCTTCCATTCCTTAGAGCTTCTAGCAAAACAGTCCAACTGTTTACATTGCCATGGACTATTGGTGGATTCTGCGAGTGTAGATAGTTTAGTGCGGAGGCGACATCTCGAAGAATCGGAAGCTTGCTGTGATCTTCAAGAAGTTGGTCCTCATAAGCTGATTGAAGTGTCTGATCCAGAAACTCTGTCACAATGAGTGGACCAGCAACTGGATCAAGAACAGCTCCGATAACTAAGAGAAGATTTGGATGGTGAATTTGAGCCACTCTGTTCATCTCTTGCTGGACCTCACCCGATACCAGTCGAGCCACAACATCTTGATGGAACGATTTGACTGCAACTCTTTGACGGTACATCGTCCCCTGCATCACACATCCCCATTGGTCTTTGCGGACAATTATGTCGGACACCTGAATGCTTTTCCGAGAAATTTCCCACCATTCTCTCTCGAAATCTGTTGAGATGTTGGTCTCGGTGGTGACCCTGAACTCCTTATGGCCCTCAATCTCTTTAAATTTGTGCTGATTTAATTTTTCCGCTGGTCCATTACAACCTTCACTGCATTGCCCTGGCAATAATGGTGAGCTATCATTATTGTCATCCACTGACAGAAAGGAGGATAAAGTTTCGGTTGAGACTGCCCACTTCACATCTTTTGCCTGTGTACATTCATAACCTGCAGTTGACTGAGTATCAGAAGCACCGTCAAAGTTGCTCGCTAGAAAGAGCTTGTCCCAGGATACAAAACTGCCACAGTTGCTCTCACAGTGAAAGTAGTCCACTCCATTCAACCGCCCACTGCTATCACCGTAGCCAAAATACCTCGTATCCTGAGAAGAATAATGATTATTATAATGCCGGAGACTCCCTTAATCGTTAGGAATTTGTTATGATTACTCACCCATACTATATATGGGCCACACATGATTGATATCTACAACACCATTAAAATTAAATTTTAATTTTATTGATCAAATCTGCTCATGACATAATAATATAATACTGACTCTGTAGCTACTCATAAACATGCAGTAGCTACAGAGGGGGAACCCCGAGCTCGTTTCTTGCTTAACAAGGGTGAATTGGGAGATGCATACCATTTCATAAAAATCAATTATAATGCTAGGATCGATTGGTTTTCCTACTCCAAATAAATTTCCATGCGAATTATCACATGATAGATTTCACGCATCATCATCACAATCACAGATTGGGACTAAGCTACTATAGCTATAGCTACTGACAGCTATATATGGTCGATGTCATTCAAGTGTGCATTACCACATTTATTGTAGTATGTATTTGGCCCATTATGGGACATATGTATGGCTACAATGTCATTATTATTATTATTATTATTATTATTATTGTTATTGCTTTACAGCTGGCAGCTGAAGGTCTGCTACAAGGTGTAACAGCCTGACAAAACAAGGGAGATTAAAATTACAAAGAATGAGATAATAAAAAGTTGATTAATTTTGGAAGTTTCTATTACCAGGATCGGTGGTGAATATCTGTAGCATTGGTGTATCTGATTTCAATGTGGGTTTATAATCCATGCATTAGAGGCTATAGGCAGTCCTTAAAAGATAGCTAAATTCAAATCAACTGACCACAACTTCAATTCCAAATTTTAGCTCCTTATCACCCAACCGATGAAAGCCAAACACTGCTGAGCCGATGCCACCTCGACACACCACACCTCTCCACCTCAGCACAGCTGCTACTGGCTCGCTCACGTTCGGGAGCTTCACAAACACCTCTTCTCCGCTGCTTACTTTCAGCCTGCCAGAGGTGTACACCTCAAAACGCGCCGAATCTCCCGCCACGCCTTTCAATAGCCGATACTCCACTTTAGATAGTAGCGCTACCTTTGAGTCTTCTCTGCCTGCACCCGGTAACTTGATAGTAGTGCCTTTGTAGTTGATATTGGTTCGTGGTTTCCCGGCTTTGCTAACGGAAAAGGTTTCCGACGATAGCGACGCCGCTCTCAGTAGCGCTCCCTTGTTCACCGCGATCTTTTTGTATCTCTCTCCTCGGGTTAGTCGTTCACCGACAACGTCTTCAAGAAGTAGAAAATCTGTAGCAGTCTTGGCAGCCATTCTCAGCCCTTACACTTTCATTTTCGATACGAGATTGTTTTAGCCACAATGCGTCGTAACGCGCATGCGCAATAAATTTCGCCAGCTCCGCCTAGACATGTCCATGTACACACACTTGATATCTTGTCGACCTTTATCATAATATATTATTATTTGTTGTATAGTAAAATTTATAACTACAACAGTTATATAGCTATAATTATTAGGAAACTTGAAAGGGTATGCAAAGTAATTCCAAAATTAAGGTACCATTTAATTGCGTGGGCGTGAGCGTCAGGAATGGCTAATTCAATTAGCGAATCGTGAAGGGGCGTGGCCGAAGAGGCCATACGAGTGCTTTTGGTCGAAGGTGGGCGTGTCCAGAATCGGCCAGGGATGATTATGCGCGTGTAATTAGCGACCGGAAGTGGCCCCTGAAGAAAAGGCCGGTAATTGCCCACATCAAAGCAAGATCAAAGCATTCTTGCTTAACTATTAACCGCAACGACTTATTAAACACTAAGTAGTTACAACCTAAGATAAAAGAATATATGAGCGTGTAATGTAATGTAATTAATGTAATGTAATGTAATGTAATGTAATGTAATGTAAATAATTCATTCGAAGCACAGGAAAAGGTATTGTGCAATAATTTTTATATCAGCATGTAGAGTGGATCAAAAATAATAATTGAATCGTCTCAGATTTTTGATTTTCACTTTCAATTTTGAAATACGAGTCGTAGTAGTTTCTGACCACTGAAGAATGAAGGAAATTACTACTGTCCAGATGGTGCAATGGTTAAGCTCAGTGTCTGCCAACCAGTGTCAAATGTGTGCACTGGTTCGAATCCAACCTGGGGCCAATTTTTTTTCCATCTTCTTTTTTCACTGCCAGTGATGCTGAGAAGGCAGTCTACATACACCAACAACTTTCCATGGGCGATGCTCCTTACAGACTCTCAGATATACGTTATGCATTAGTATTATGACATTATAGTGGGCATAGTTTGCAACTTGAGATTTCAAGTTTGCCTTACCACATACCTGACCTATTGCAGCAGCTGACATGTATGATAAGAAATGGTGACATACCGTTCAACTAATAACTGCTTGATAAAATTCTTTTATCTTAGGTTGTGGTTTAGCTTGAAAAAAAAAAAGAATTTATATAATTAATTAATGTTTGGGGGGTTGGGGAGTACTTAGGGAGATAATTTTTACATGGGCACGCAGAATGGGTCAAAACTAGAGATTTGACCTTGGGGAATTTTGATTCACGCCTTAGAATCAAAGTTACGGCCCTTTGAAGTTTCCCCATATGTTTGTACAGGGAAGCCATGCGTTTGCAATGTTTCCGCCCACGCGCTACGTGAGGGGCGGGGCCACGCGCGCACAAAACGTGACGACCTTTACCAACTTTTTGACAAAATTGAAATTTAGCCTGCCTGCTTGCATTGTATGGTTCCACTATGCACCCAGCTCGATTTTATGGTGGTTTTTGGACAATTTTTTTTCTGCTTAGTGTTCAGGTCGCCTTGAAAAAAAAAAAAAAAAAAAAAAAAAAGCTAATTAGGCCTAATTAAGCATGTGGGCGTGTTCCTGGCACTGTGTGGAGTGTGTGCGTGTGCGTTAATGCAGGTTTTATTGCTTCCGATTGGGCGTGGCTTCACGGGCCAGTGCTTGGACATCGGGGCCGGGGACTTGGCTGCGGCGATAGGTGGGCGTGTCCCGGATGCGGTGGTGACCTTTGAACCCGTCCAGGAGGCTTTGGGGGCGTGGCAGGAGGTCAAAGGTGAGGCCATGTCTGTTAATGAGGCACTGTACGGCGGTGCGATCGAGGGGCCTGTACGGCTGGACGGAAGCCGACGATGGTTTGAAGCGGATGTGGTTGCGATGACGTGTTGTTACTCCGCCCACACAGGAAATGAGGTGAGCTCTTGCGTGGGCGGTGTGGCAGAACGGCCTCCAAGTGTTTGTGTGTGTTTTGGCCTTGAGGAAGCTGTGTGTTTTAATTGGGATTGATTGTGGGCTTCCGGTGGACATCCGGTGGTTAGTAGGCACTTGATTGAGAACGGTGGTCCTTAGGGAACAGGGTGGGGCTGTTTTGGGCGTGGCCTGGCCCCTCCCTTCCGGCTCGGCTTCCGGTCCATGGAGGATATTAAATGAACACTTCCGGCTCTAGCAGCCACACCCCTGAGACCTGTGCAATTAAAAGGGCGTGGTTACACAACATGCACCTCACTAATGACTTTGATGTGGTTTAGGTGTCATATCCCCCACCTCACGCCCACGCAATTTAGTGGTACCTTAATGCACCAGTAATGAGAATCATGGATAATGAGAATTATGGTGATGCAATACCGGTACATCACAAACTAATATCGGTCATAGTGTGAAAAACTGTTGCCCTTACTTCAGGTATACCCACATTGATTCCAAGAAAGATAACAAAGATAGCTGCACACACAAGCCAGATAACAGTATACCAGATCTGTGCTGTCAAAAGTTCGACTAATAGCTACAGTGCTACACAGCAAAAGAGTAGATTTTTTTCTAACTTTGCATGCACACTTATTATTACCTATAATAAATAGAAATATCACTTTTAGCAGCAGTATTAGTGTGCAAAGCGTCAAACAAAGACCGCTCTGTAACAGAAGCTATGACGAATAATGACGTTGGTCTGGTATCACGTGCACAATGCATAGCAATACAAACGATCAAAAATCGCAAGATCGAAGGCTATAGACAAGAGGAGGTAAGTTTCTGAAGGTAGAGAATCGCTCTGGTATGTCTACTTCTACATAGTATTACCATACATAGCTAACACGAGCGACAATCGGACCACCTAGTGAGGCAGTGACTGTCAACCCCACAAAAAAACTTCGGAGCATTAAAAAGGCTTTTGGGCTGCCTATCGTTACTATCTTACCTCGCTTCGACGCCTTAGAAGCGAAGCGCTCCACGCGTTCAACGCTAACAACTCTGTTCTCGCTGCCTTCTCGTTCTTAGATCGCCAGTGGGCGTGGTCAATAAAAACGTCACTATTGTACACGTGCGTTGGGCACACGTCAACAAGTCGGACTCCAACCCGTCTCGAGCACTCGGCGGAAACGTTTGCTTCCGGATTGGGCGTTTCCTGCAAAACATTCGCAGTTCCACATATACACCAGAATTATTAATGCATAAGGATGCATTGAGCACAATATTGACTCTTAACTAACACTTTCATGCAAGATTTGTGCCTAACATAAATAGACCATATTTTAGACTATTTTGGTCGATATCTCCGTCACCCTTTGTAGTTAAGACTTCTTATTTGGCACAAAGATGCATCTAGTTGGTATCTATCTTCATCTCAAATCTGGATTCTTAACTATAATCCAATCCCGTGAAATGTGCCTAACATAAAAGTTGGAAATTTTTGGCTATTTTTGCATGCTGAAGCCATATAGAAGGTGATATCAACATTCCGCTGCATATGTAGATAGTCCATCCATTGACCCAGCTGGGTATCAAATCAAATCTAGATACATGCAAGATTAACCACAAAACACTGCAAAAACCATACAGTGGTAAAAATCTACTCTCTTGCTGTGTAGCACTGTAATTGATACCAGCAAAGAGAAGTAAAGCTTTGAATAGAGAGCAGTAATTGCCAAAATTCCACCGGCAGCTCCAAATGCTTGATAATACCATTACTATAGCTAGTGCATGCATGATACGACATTACATTGTATTAGCATAGCTTAGACAGGGGCGGAGAAATAGGGGGGGGGGGGCAGGGGGGGCTTCAGCCCCCCCACTTTGGGAACAAGGGGGGCTGAGCCCCCCCATTTTATCACATGCCCATACTACAAAATTACAGCAACATAGTTCTGTCATAATTCTAGGTGTTTGCAAAGAGTGCTACAGTAAAAATTGCTACTAAAATCAGTCCAAAAACTGGTGCCAGATTGCATCAGAAACACTCTCAGAGAGTCGAAATTTCCAAACTTTTCTGGGGGAGCATGCCCCCAGACCCCCCTAGGTGGGCTGTGGGCATATGCCCACAGCCGCCTAAAGGTTATCACAGTACACAGTCAAAGGTCTGAGCCCCCCCCCCCCCCCCCCCCCCATTTTTACCCCGCGCGCATGCGCAAGGGGTAAAGTAATCGGTTTTGTCTGTCGTCGTCTGTCGTCGTCGTCAGCACAAAAATCGCCAGATCTGGAGATCTAGGCGTCTGAGCGACTTGTAAGTGCAGCATATCCGTCGATATCGTCGAAAAACTGGCTTCATTATGCTTCGAATCGTTTGGCAAAGTCCATGAACGTCACAAATACTTCATTTTGTTGGCCACGCCTATCAATACTACCCACCATGTGCTTTCTGCTCATGCGCACAGCCTGGCACAGTATGTAGGTAAAGGTCGTCAGTAGGCTTATGTCTTATGCGTACTGCTGTAGGTGGCATGGCATGGCTCTCACATCGACGCTGCAGCGCGCGGGGTATGTGCTCTATAGAGCTCTAGTTGCTACCTGTTCTCCGCCCTTGAGCTACCTATATAGTTTAGCCATTTCATCGTCCACTTTATGTTTTTAACACACTCACTCTCTCACCAGCCAGAGTTACCATTACCATAGCGGATGAAGGGCGTGGCTAAAGCCACCACTAAGTGATCATGTGACATAATAATATTTATTATTCTTTGTACTATAAATTTCAGTCAAGTCATTTTAAATTAGCATTTATCGGTACACAGTAATAGAGCTATAGCTATAGTATAGCTAATAATATTGAAACAAAAGTTAATTGTGGGTTCAAAAAGATTAAGCCATTAGAAAACTATAATAATTGGGAAATAACTAGAATCTCTGAGTTAATCTTTATAGTCTATGCCAATAGTAATAATTATCCCAATAATGGTGATTAGAACTAGGGTGACGGTGTACATCACAAACTGAATTTGGCCCGTAACAGTCTGCAGTAGCTATAGTCTCTCGAATGATAGTCACTCCAAGATTTACGCTCAAAAATATGATTATGACGATGATGCATATAGACCAGACAAAAAGGTAAAAGAAAAATCGAACCCAATTGCAGGAATCTTCACCCGTCGATCGTCTAATTGACACCAAAGCTGAGAAATAGATCTTAGAAATGAGAGCAGTAAAAGCCAGTATCCCACCAGCAGCTCCAAAGGCCTCAGCATAGCGGAAAACAAGGCGATAACAGTTGTATGTGATGATCACCTCAAGTGGGAGAGAGTCGGTAGCATTTGAGCTCATATTATTCTGCAACTGTTGTGAATCTGGAGGCGTGAAGATGAAGGAGCTGCCGTTTTTAACTGGTTCCTGCTGCAGATATTCACCACCCATCCTAGGGAAGCAGTCGAAATTATCGATACACACGCCTCCGACTGCCTCTTCCACGGCATACACATTCCAGAACGTAATGAAACAAGTGGCAGCGATAACAGGTATGATCATCATCGTCAAAATTGCAAACATAAAGGACTTGATTCCCTTGCCAAACACGTCATACCCATCTTTTTTCTGTTTCTCTAGATCTGGAAAGGCAAGGTCCACCATCTCTACAGACTAGGAAGACAAGAGGCACGGGATGATCACTATTTTCCTTCCAGATCCCTTTATACAGTATGCCAAGCAGGGTTAGCACAAAAGTGAGGGCGCAAATCACCGCCATGAGGACGGCTGGTAGCGTCACATCCAGCAGAATGTATGTACTCAGAGATACCATTCTTGAACAATAATTATGAAACGATATCGCAAACACTACGGGTATATTATAATAATGATGATGCCTTTTACAGGCTAGGAATTTATAAATTGTTTCGCGCAGTGGGAGGATACATGGGGAATCCCCAGGTGATTCCCCCTATGCAATGCTGCTACTATATGTTATAGGGAATTCAAGGTTGATAGATCAAGGACAATAGTTATAAAAATAGCCCAGAAATTGTAATTACATACCTGGTGATTTAGTCTTGCAAGCCAGACCCTCACACTCCACTAGTACTAGTCTCATGGAGCCAATGGGTCTGGCTCCATGAGACTAACACTCCACAGTGTTTTAGTTCTTTCAGGTATTAAAAACATGCAGAGAACCAAACGCTGTGGAGTGTGAGGGTCTGGCTTGCAAGACTACCTGGTGATATCAATGCTTATTTGAAATCCACTCCCCCCAAAATTAAGAATTAATCAGTATTGTGATAATAATTATAGGAGTGGAGCCGATTATTAATTTTATTGATACATAAATGCAATTCAATCCAAATTCTACAAGCATGCATACACACAAAATCAGCAAAATAATAAGTTGCTGAATGATTCACTTCGTTACTCAAGCAACCACAAGAAGAATTAGTTCTTCTATTTGAGTCAGTACTTCCCTTATTGATGGTCGCTGCTCTGGGTCACGCTTGGTGCAGTTCCGGGCTAGTTCGTACAAACGTGGATCAACATTATCTCGGGCAGAAGCCAAAAAGGTGGCAAACTCACTCGGGTCAGGTGGAAACCGACAGAGGCTGATCTCACAAAGGAGGACACCAAAGCTAAAGACATCCACTTTTGGCGTCTGCTGGTTTCGCGCTTCTGTGCGAACTTCTGGAGCAGCATATGGTGCGGCTCCTTCGGCAGGAGTCGTAGCGAGGCGAATCAAGTTGGCAGAACCGAAATCTGAAAGCTTGGCTCTCCATGAATTATTGCGCACGGCCTCAAGTAGAACATTTGCACTGCTTACGTCCCTATGGATGATAGGGCGGCGATGCGAGTGGAGGTAGGTTAGTGCTGCGGCAACGTCTCGAAGAATTGGAAGCTTACAGTGCTCCTCAAGAAGATGTTCTTCATATGCAGATCTCAGTGATCGATCAAGAAGCTCAGTGATGATAAGAGGACCAGTATCAGCATTGAGGACAGCTCCAATGAGTAAGACGAGGTTTGGATGTCGAACTTGAGCCATGATGCTAATCTCTCGTCTAACGTGATTGGAGGTAAACTGTGACAAGATGCCTCGGTGGAGGCATTTCACAGCAACCTTCTGACCACGGAACACTCCCTCAGCCACATAGCCCCACCCACCTGTCCCCAGGATCTTGTTTGAAACATGTACATCCTCTCTTGGTACTTCCCACAACTCAATGGCATCGAAGCCAACTTGAGAGGTACCTGGATCTCCTCTCATGTAAGCAAATGCTGTTTCAACTCGAGCTTGGAGTTGCTGCTTCTGATCAGTCATCATTTGTAGTTCTTCTTGAAATTGGGCTACCTGTAGTTGCAGTTGTTCTTGCTCTTGCTGAAGACGATTTTCTTCCCGCTGATGATGACCCTGTAGCTCTCTCAGGCTTCTCTCATTTTGTTGCCGTAAATCAGCTAGTGCCTGTTCATGTTGCTCTTGTTGATCTCTAAGTTGTTGCTCGTGTTGTAGTTGTTGTTCTCTCAGTTGCTCCTCGTGCTGTAGTTGTTGATCTTTCAGTCGTTGCTCTGATTCCTCCCTATTTGTATCAATCTCTTCCAGTTTCTCTCTCAATTCACCATGAAGTTTCTCAATCTTGATTTCGTTCACACACAATTCCTCTTTCTGCTGATCAATCAGTGCTACTTTCTCTTGAAGCTCACCTTCCAGGTGCTGAACTTGCTCATTCAACGATTTGTTTTCATTCCTCAAATCTGATTCCTGATCTTCTAATTCCTGTATTGTCTTCTCCAGCTCTTCGCACATCTGGCTAAATTGTTGTGCTCTCTCCTTTAGAGTTGATAGTTGAGTCATACTACGTGATTGCTTAATTTTGACATCCACTGCACCCACTTCAGCCTGATATGTTTCATTTTTGGCTTCCGTTGCAGTGAAACTTTTGGGTTGCTCTGGTGGATAGGGTGGATAGAGCTGGTCTGCTGACACAATAATACCACAGTTTTTTGTAGAAAGAAATCGCTTCCGCTTTTCAGGCTTATCACCAAAATGATCCTTGAAGGCTTCATCCTACAAAAATAATATAATATGAGTGAATGTACAGCCCAAGTGCATGGCATGATGTCTAGGCTTCAATATTATTAGCTATTATATTGTATGGTTAAGAAAAAATTCTGTGGTGGTGCCATTCTTGCTACTTGATCCAGGCTCAACAAGATTTTACCGTAATCTCCACAATAAATAGTAGGCCATGGTAGTTCGGCAAAGGACGAGTTCCAATCGCTTTGATCACTCCTGCTATTGATGCACTTTTCCTATCTAATTTCACTCGAACAGCATCACTATCCTTTAACAGACTCGCCCACTTTAGTCTGCCAGACGAATGCAAATCGAGACGAACTTTATCCTCAAAAGGATGTGTACCTAACAGAATATCAAAATCTTGATCAGTGATGGCAGCCACCTTGTTCGGAGGTAAACCACCCTCTCGATTCACGAGGAGTGGACCGTCAATCGTTTCAGAACCCCGATGAACTTCAAACTCATTAGCATCATTGCACGGCTTTCTGATAACTACTTGTCCAGAATTTATATCGCCCTCTGTCAGATCACCAAATACCCTATATCGACAGCTTTTAATTTTTTCAATAAGCAAAAAGTACTGGTTTGTGAAAGACATGGTCTCTTTACATCGTGCACGCCCCGCCCACAAATTTATACCTATTAAATTTTATTAAGGGTGTGTCGTCCGTCTCAGAATTTGACATCGCGAAACAAGTAGTCTCGTGCCCAGCCTCTTTTTCCGCGTGCGATAAAGAGGCTGGGCACGAGGCTACGACACAAGAGGCTATATCTCTGGCCCTCCGATCCCTGCCGTGGCACTAGCTACACTGCCTACAGGCACAAACACTAACTTCTTGGACGGACTATACAAGCCAAGGAACAAATGGGCTTCTTTGAGTCTTCGTTACATCACAATCACATCACACATTACGTGCTTAAACTAGCACTCTGGCCTGTGGTCATGCACCCTTTGTAAGAGTAGCAGCAAACTGATATCTGATTAATAATTATATACACATCCCTTGCTCTATGGGTTCCTAAATGCCAAATAGCTAACAATTAATCAGATACAGCAGGGGGCGAGCAATTAAATCAAGGTCCCTGCATGTAAGTTAGTATTATTATGATGCCTGCGTCATGTGTGCACTTTTACTACTGCAATTAATTATTATGCACACATTAGCATTCATTTAATGTGTAAAATCTTATGCATGGCCAACAAATAATATAATAATGCAGGTTAATATCTATTTCTTTTCAGAGTGGCTTTGGTTTAATCTCTCTATCTCTTCAAGTTCATCAGGACGACCTAATGTTCTCCGAACTGTATAAAAAGAATGCAAGTGTATAATACATTGTACATGAGGAAGTGAACAGATGATATCGTAATAATTATTGCGAATGACTACGTACATTCTTATTGGCAACATAATCCCATGCATGCTTTGTGTGCAGATAACATTCTCCTATTCTTTCCTCCCAGTTCGTTCCAATAGTTAGCAACAAATTAAATTTTATGAATCCCTCGAAGATTATCACACAATAATGCGAAGTGTTGTTACAACGTACTGCAGTTAGTAGAATGTGCCAAGGGTTTTTTTTACTTAATCTATTATATAGCACTCACTTATTTTCTTGTTGACTGCCTTCCCTCCCTTCTTCTTCTGCTTCAGGCCTGGCTTTAGTCTCTTCTTCTCTTCCTTCATGGCCTGAGTGGCCAGGAGAGCCACCAAGCTAGCTGCCTCTGATGCATCCACATCCTCACTGCCTCCCGAAGCGGTCGCTCCAGAGCTCGTCTTCCTGAACCCTTTACTCTCCTTCTTGCTGCTACCTTTGCTCTCTTTGTCCTTACTCTTTCCACTGGCCATGTCTTTTAGCTTGGTCTAGTGTCAGAAGAAACGGCACATTGTACATGATGAATAGGGTACATATTAAAAATCTAAATCCAATAAATAATAATATTATGGCAGCTACACACTACTACGTTCAATGGTCACTGGGAATGTTATGTACGACAATGAAATACTATTTCCTCACAATGAATTTTCCTTTCGTCTTTCTTCTCTCCTTCTCGTGTTTCTTCTTCTCCAATTTAGCGAGCACCTTGCCGTGGGTGGTACGGTACTCCATCGAGAACTCACTGATCAGTTTGCAGAAGGAATCAATCTGTATACATTAATGAACATCAGTTTGTCAAGTATGTATATATCATTATTAAAGACTGACACATTCACTTTAATTTTTAAAGCTGATATACCAGCAAGGTATATACAATGTGGCTATAGCTACATGATAATCATACATGTAGCTTGGCACACTATGCTACATGTATTATTATTATAAAGATCACAATTAAACCTATACCATGCAGTTCAGTGTACCTTCTGTGCCTCAGCCTGTACAGTATTCATTCCCATGTAGAATAGCAGCTTGTTGAACCTGTTGACCACTCGTCTGTGCACTACCTCCAACACTTTCAGTTTCTCCGAACACTCAGTGAGAAACTTTGCCGATTTCATCTTCTTTTCGGTGCTGATGGAGTCGGTGAAGGACTCATGCTTGGCTATCGCTCTCAAGTGCTCCCAGCAGTGTGCTAGGTCTTTCTGCAGCTTCTCCAGAGAGGCCTCGGTCTCAGTCCAGTCCATCTACATAATATACAGCAGTGGGATAAAACATTTGTGATCACTGATTCGATGATAAAATTTAGTATCCATTGTATCATGTCATAGTTTTAAATGTCAACTATACAAGTTTATGTTCTAGTTGTAATATTATTCCTTAGGGTGTACATTAAGTATTAGCTATTTATATGCTATTTTGTATTAATGATATGAAATTAGTACTTTGGAGAATCTGACAGGCTGATTGCTAACCTTAGCTATTCTGTGGACGTGTGAGAGTTCTGAGTAGAGGTCTGAGCTCTCTGGGAACTTGTCCACCACCAGCTCGACCAGGTGCAGCATCAGGGGAGCCTTGTGAACAGTGTCCTTGACGTCCACGACACGACTGAGGTACGACAAGTCAAAAGCTTCAACCTATATACATGTATAGGAGAAGAAGCAGAGAATGATGTAGTATATTTAACTCTATTACTCTAGTCAGAAATTTTTATTTTGCAAACGTTTGGGTATAGCTATACAGAGAATGACGTACGTATTTTCAAGCCAAGTGCTCGTCTATAGTATGAACAATAGATATACCTGGTTTCCATTGAGGAAGTTTCCAATGGCCAGGAGAGAGCCTAGTGCAAGCTTCAGGGTGCGACTGTTCTTAACGTCTTCAATAGCCTTCTTTACATCCATGAGACCATCAGCAAACTCCTACAAACACACAGCAACAATGATGCAATTTTAATGATGTGCTAGTCAACCTTCTCTCTCCTCCCTCCCTCCCCCCCTCTCCCCCTCTCCCTCTCCTTTTCCCTCTCTGCTCTTGTAGGTACATGTACGTATACCATAATTTGCGTTAATTTCATTTGCAAAATTTTGTGTTAGAAATATTCGTGTAACAATATTTTCGTCAACTTTAAGCACGCACCAAATATTCGCTGTACAAGTTAGTACAGGTAAACTATTTTCGCATAAAAAATTTCGTCACTTCACGCAAATGAAAAAATTTTTAACAACAAAATTACAGTACACACCTCCTCCACTTGCTGGAACTCATAGTTGAATTTGAGCAGACTCAGCCTGGCTTTGAGCTCTGGTATAGATGACAGAGTGTAGAGGAACTCCTCCGCTGGTTCGAGAGGGAGATCCGGCTTGGCGGCCTTGGCGTCAGCTATCATGGTCCGCTCTTCATCCGTGGGCATCAGGCTAGTCAGCAGTTTCTGCAAATGAAGAGAAAAAGTACCGTAGTTAATCTAATACAACACATGATCCAATTTAACACAAGAAATTAGCATTAATTTTTACGAATTCTCATAACGTTTATACATGGAGCAATTGACGACCTTTACCAGAAAACGCTCATTTGTCAAAATTGAAAAATTTTTTCCATGCATTGTATTAGATTAAGTACGGTAGTTTATTATTAGCACACTGAGTACATTGTGTTACCCAAATATGGAGAGAAATCATCACTCATCCCAAAATTAATTACTACACTGTATTACTATGGTGCCATGTCAACATACCTCAATGATCTCCATGGTGAAGAAGGAGTGGTCCATTCCCAGGATGGCCGTCTTGACGTGCCTGGCTGCAGGGAATCGGTTGATCATGATCTGAATGTTCTTTGCTCTCTGCTGACTCAGCACTGTTACGGACTTCACCTTCTCAGAATCAATCTACACACACATACAGGAGGAAGTAGAGGTAACAATAATGGCAATACATCACAGTAATCAGTACTTCAAGCATTTATCATGACACTTCAGTTGCTATTGCCTTTAATATGATAGACGTGGCTGGTTCTCAGTTGGGGCCCGAGGGGGAGAGTTATCTCAGATGCAGAGCTAACCAGCCATGGCCCAACATAGAGAAACAGGCACAGTCATGCATGATAATGTATAATATACACCTCAGCTCAATGGTGTACACTGTACAATACCATACCAGATCTACTGACCAACTTTCCCAAAATTAATTATTGTCATAACTATTATTTTTGCATAATACTCACCGCTTTTTCTGTAGATTTCTCCTTGACGACGGTGTGCTGCGTGAAGAGATGGGTGAAGGTGTCCTTGGGAAGGTCGACGGAGGGCAGCTCCTTCCAGATGGCTCCCCCCGCTCTGGTCACAGACTGCTGATTCAGCATCATCTTTCTCCAGTTCAGCTTCTTTAGGTTTACCTGTGGCTGTTTCGGACCACCGATGGATATACCTGAGATGGAACAAGGGCAGCTATAATTCAGAAAGGTACCTACGTACTTAGAAACGCATTATGGACTGCAGCACCACTGATCTCTTTCACTACTGTTACTGTATAGCCGGAAAATTTGGCAGGGAATTAAATTTGGTGGTTTGGCGATTTTTTTACAACCACCAAATTAAAATCCGCCAAAATTTCCTACTTGCATATATGCATATGGTGATCCCGTACCGAACTGCCAAATTTAAATATTCTTGCAATTCCGATTTTGGGCTCAACTACCAAATTTAATTCCCGCCAATATTTCCGGCTATACGGTGTATTATCAGTGTGCTTTAACTACAAGCTACATTACATTGTAGGACTGCTATGCAATTCCCCAATATATCTCTGGGGATTTGGGTACTATACTTTAACAAGATATTATTTATATACCTGGGAGGCCGGGAGGAGGGGGTGGGGCTCCAGGAATTCCAGGAGGAGGGGGCGGGGCACCCGGTGGGCCAGGAGGAGGGGGTGGAGGTCCAGGTACTCCAGGGGGAGGGGGTGGGGCACCTGGTGGACCAGGAGGAGGGGGCGGGGCTCCGGGTATGCCTGGAGGTGGCGGAGGAACACCAGGCATCCCAGGAGGAGGGGGCGGGGCACCTGGTACCCCTCCGAACATCATGGGTGGGGGTTTGAGCACATCTTCGTCATCCACATCAGTGAGATCAGTGAAATCAAGGTTGTTGACTTTTAGAGTTCTCAATGGAATATCCGTCGGTGCGTACGCCCACTCTAGGTCTGCTCTTCTCTCTTCTACTGGAGTTTCTGCGACAGTAGGTTGCGCTATTGTCTCGATCATTGGCTCAGGCTGAGGCTCCTATGAAATGCGAGGGAGTTACGTAAATCTATGCTTTAGGAAAAACACTACATAATCCACACACGTGGACAGCACGATAATTATACAACCAGAAACAATAATAACCATAATTGCTAGTTACATGCAAAACTAATACTCTGCAATTAGTCGTGGACAAATTTTTCATGCTGGCTATTAACCAAAGCGCCATTGTTTTGTATGCACCTAAACAATAGCCATAATATTATACGTACATAGCTACAATCATAATAATATTATGTAGCACCTGATCATATTAATTTTATATACGTACTTCGAGCTTCTTGTATCCGACGAGCACTGCCTTGGCTTTGGGATCATCGATGACCGTCTCTTCCTCCAGCATGGCCAAGAGCTTCTTTTGCTTAGCATCGATACGACTTGATCTCTTCTGGTTCAGCATTTTGGCAAAATCACTCTGAAGAAGTGAGAGTTACCAAAAAGAATCATCATACAGTCAGAAAAATGTATTGTACAAATTTGAATAAGAACAACTTCTGGCTGACATTTACATGCATGTAATCTGATGAGCATGTTACATAATATGCTCCACATTCACATTATGCTCAAGAGTGATATGTCTTTGTGTCTATACTACTTACCTGTGGTTCTTCATCATCCTGCTCTCGAGGAGGAGCCAATGTTGCTGATGAAGGAGTTGAAGGTGTGGCTGGTACTGAACCACGGCCACCACCACTCTCCTCTCTCTCCTTCTTCTCCAAGAGTGAGGCATGAGCTTCATCAAACCCGGGCCGATGCTTCGAAGCAAGTGGACTCTTTATGCCTGGACTCAATCCTCTGGACTCCCTCGATCTCGGGCTCACCACGGTTGGACTGCGAGGTGCTGAAGCTGAAGAATCGGACCTTTCCAAGCTGGATCCCCTGTCACTATTCACCCTCCAGTCCTCATCTTGTGAATCGTGATCGAAAGCCTGTGATCGTCGGTCATGATAAAACATCCCCAGTTGCTTGCTGTTGACCAGCTGTCGCATTCGACTCCAACTCGAGGTTCTCTGTGACCGCATTTCGACGACAGAATCAATGTGAGATCGTCTCTTTGATTTATCCCTCAGCCTTGGACTTGAAGGAGGCTCCTCTTCTTCGATCTTTTCGTTCTTTGCTGACACCTTCGGGGAGTATTGCTGAGCATCAGCCTTTGAGATGGCATTCGATCGAGTTCTCGATCGATAAGACGAACTCTCCTCCTGCTCTTCATTCTCATTCTGTAAACCTTTTGAAGTTCTGCTAGAGTAAATTCTTCTGGATGACGAAGATGATTTCTGACCATCTTTTATCTCAGCTTCCTTTAAATCGGGTGATCGAGGAGATGACTGCATGCTCTTCTCTTCAACGGGACTACTAACGGTATTTGCGGTGCCTGTTGATTCTGACCCACGCACTCTGGCCGGACTACGAGCAGGAGAGACTGGAGGCCGCTTATCAGTAGTATAACTACTGCTTGTGGAAACTGACGAACCAGTAGTGGAAGTGGTGGTCTTACTCAATGGACCCTTGCTTTTCTCATCCGTACCGCTTCGAATCAATCTCGAGCTTCTTATGACAGTCGTTTCAAGAGCATTACCTCTCTTTGGTTGAGGGGGATCGGCTGACTCCACTCTCAAAATGGGACTGGGGGTACTCCTAGGTGCTGACTTACGCTCAGTACCAAGTCTACTACTACTAGTTTTTGAACTGCGAGTGCTAGATTTCTCAGGTAATTCTAAAGCATCGTCCCCTGCAGTAACTAATTCATCGAGGATTGAGTTCACGTCGAGGACAATGCTGCTGCCTCGCTTGTCCTTCGTCTCACCGCTCAGTCTGTCGTTGTCTTTTCCCTTCTTCCTCAAGATCACCGAAGGCTCCTCACGATCTTGTCCCTTTGAAATGTCTCGGGCGTAGGCGGCACTCGAGACTCTACGGATCTCATCTGTTCCACCGTTCTCGTTGGCCATGTTCTTACGCTGGTGCTTGGGCGACCCTTGGGAGTCTCTTCGCCGACGGCTACGAGAAGAGTTGAGAGAGATGTCGTCCATTCGGACACCGTTAATGACAGGGCCTTCCTCCTTGATCATTTTATCAGCATCTGTAATCATCACATTAATTATTATGATAGTATCATTAGATAGATTGGTAAATCCTGAAGTGTAGTTCTATCACAAGCTTTCGAGCATAATCAGCCAAATGTTGGCTATTAAATGATCTTATTTGAAAACTCACCTCCACTGTTTCTCTTTCCCCTGAGAGGGACATCGGAGCTCGACGCCCTTGCAATGGTGGGACTGGATCTTCTTCTGCCATGGCTGCTGTCGTTAGGAGATGAGGTGGCCAGCGGAGCAAGGCGACTACTCAACTCCTTAGAATCAATACCACCTATATAATAATAATAATATGTAGATGAAAGTGTAAGTCATAGCTATAGGAAAATGAAAAAATTAAAGCTAGACAAAGCACACGCAGCGTATAGCATAGATTAATAATAATATAGCTATCAGCCTGCCTGGGAAAACACTCAACTACTGCAACTGTGCTGGTACAGGGTTTCATCTTAATTAAAGTCAAAATTTTAGGGGGGGGGAGCTAGGGAGTTTGGAGGGGAAGCCCCCCTGTCTTCCCCCCCCCACTGGATGAAACCCTGTGGTATGTGATAAACACTACTGATACTCTGTCTGTATAGCAGCTAGTGTGTACATACGTGTGTTTTGGAGGCCATTTGATTTATTTTCGACATCAAAGGAGCTGTCTCCGCTATGTCTGTTGGAGCCTCTGACGCCACTCTCTGTGTACGAGGGCAAGTAGAGTTAAAATTAATAATGATATTGCATGCAGCTGTGTGAAACTTTGGTACAATGATAACTATTATAATATTGCCACTCTCTGCAATTATAATACAGCTACTTGTAATTTTGTTACAGTGTGAATAATGCGAATGACAATGCTGTCTTGTCGCATTGAAGACGACGACAGTAACACGGGACCAGACTTGAACTGACGTGTTTAGTTACACATGTACGAACACATAGACTCTGTATAGCTAGCACATGCATGGCACATGCCTGAATCATGCATGAGCATAGCTACAGGTATAGGACATGCAGGCAGGCAGGCACAATATGCAGCGTACAGCAAATTTAGCCACCTTTGCAACTTATCAGACTACGCTGAAACCACCACTGTGCTGCTGTATAAACTGGTTCAAAACACCTGGTGCCTATGCCACAACTATTGAATTAGGTACACATGGTTTATGTCCTATGTATACCTGTGTTTCTACTGCGAAGAAGCTTAAATTAATCCGCTACACTTACGTCTTCTCGAAGAAGCCAGACTGGAGCTAGCAGAGCTATTTCCAGAATCCCCTACCCTCAGTTTTACTCCCCCCGCCGGGCTTCCCTCGCGGGGAGACCCCTGCTCCTCATTGCCAATCATCGTGAGGAGGGAGGAGAGGTCTGATGTAGAGAGAGAGGGTCCGGAGGCTCGGTTGGGGGTGTAGCTCAGCGAGCGCTTCGGCGTCCCTGGAGCACTGCCGGGCGTGATGGAAGTACGGGGAGATGCGGTCACTCGACGCACCAAGCGCTTACCGGTGCTCCTGTATGCATGTGTGAGTATGTAAAGTACATGTACATACATAGCAATTCTATACACTTATTATGCATCCATCTTGGAATGTGCATCTATCTTACAGGTGCAAATTGTCTAGAAATATTATTATTTATGAGTAACATGCATCATACAAATTATACGTAATTTTCTTACCCTTGGGCATCCTCATACTCCACATTGTACACCTGGCTGATTGTATCCTGCAATGTATGTATATATACCAGTATTACGAGTACGAAAAAAATTTAACGTATGTGACTGAGTGCATGTAGATGATCATAGGGTGGTCTGAAGATGAAAGGGGATCATGGACTCGAAATTATTATGGTAAGCACACATAGCTACCCGGTACCCTGGAGCAAGTAAAGTGCATGAGAAAACCACAGTGTCGTATACACAACATGCACCCAACATCACCGGAACAGGCTGACTTCCCAAACCAATAGCAGAGGAATGCAGCAATCACACACATCACAAGAAAACTACAAAACACCAGTTCCTTTCTCCCTTACAATATATAATCCCTACCCCCTTAGATAGTATAGTTGTCACACCCTTTCCTGCATGTACTATTGTTCAAGACTCTTAGAAGCTCCTTATAATTACAGGCTAATTAAAATTTTCGATGTTGCACAGATGTAGGTCAAGAGCGTTCAAAGGAGATAATCTCTAATCGGCACTGTAGAGGTCAGTTTTAAATTGTCTAGTTCGTAGATTCCTACCACACCCTCAATTATAGGAACAACTATATACCATAAAACTTTAATAATATTATATGCTAGAATAGTGTGAGTGTTATTACTATGCTAGTACTTGTGGTTGATCATCTGTGAGTTGATCATTATTCCACAATGGCACTCATTCTACAAACCAAAAATGCTTTAATCTCCAGTTAATTGATCAAAGTTATACTAACGAACTTAAGTGGACATTATGTAGATTGAAGATCTGGAATTTGAGTTGGTAACTAAAACATAATGTACGTACCTCGTATACTTGAATCTCTCTCCGAAGGTCCTGATTGGGCGACCTTTTCCGCTGGTGATACTACAGTAACAAAATTATTTATAATACCCCCAACACAGATACAAGTAGGCAAGCTGGGATTATACAGGACTGTCAATTACTGGTTCTTTAGGAGGGGGATATGACTTACATCCATGTGTTTCTCGATGCCCTGTGCTTCCAAAGCATCAACAACGTCACAGAAGTTATCCACATCGCTAAATCCAGCCAGGGTCTACCAATAAAAATAAGTTCATATTGATTGTTAAAAGTTCCAGCAATAGGAAAAATTTTGCTCATTAGATTTATTAACCTACCCTGTTTATTAGACTCATTGCCTTGGCCTTTATGTCGAGATCAGCAGTCGATTTCTCGTTGATCAGAGCCAACAGATTAACCCAGGGCTCCTTACCTGCGTACAAATAACTATCATTCCGTGGCCATGGCCAGTGGATGATCACATTCCCCACCCCTCTACCACACTATAATCCATGAACTTTTGCTGTGGGCACAGCCTCCACCCAAACTATGCCTTCCCACCATACTTTGAATTTTGCTTGGGGAGAACACGTACAGTACAATTGTACCTTCATCTTCTGCCACAATCTCCACGGCGTCCTTGAAGAGGAGTGCGTTGGAGAAGGAGTCCGGTGAGTCCATTCGGGAGGGAGAGTCGATGCCGAGGAGGGAGGGGCCACCCGCTCCCCCAGTGCCGTTGGCCTCCCCCTGCTCACTGTAGTTGACGAAGACCAGCAGCTGGTCAATGGCTGCCTTGGCAACCATATGATACTGTGAGTGTGTGAGTGTAAAGAGAATAATATGAATAAGTATGAGTGCCTATATTAGTACGTGAGCATGCATGTGTGTGTGAGATTTCAATGTAGTTCTTATGAAGACTATACAGGCGAGTTTCTATTAGTCCAAGCTCAAATAGTCCCGCAGGTACAACTCTAATGCACTGTGCACATGTGATTGTGATATTACATCATATTATGACATCATACTTTTGAGGCGGTGAGCTGATAGAGCCACTGTATGATCTCGTTGCACTGAATCAGTCCGTTCATTCCGTCGACGTAGACCGACAGCTCGCCCACGGCCTTCAGGATGTACTGCTGGTAGGTCTGGTCACTGTCCCGGCCAACGGAGACCAGCGCATTGAGGCCTTGGTTACAGACAAACTCTAGCACTAAGTCTTCGTCATCCTGTAACAAGGAAAGAACAGTGTTAGCCGATAAGATAGACATCATACCCATATATAGGTAGTGTAGTCAAGCTTGCCTTGAATATCCTCTTCAGAGCAAACAGAGCCTGGCGTAGAGGAGTACCTGTTGAGTTGAGCAGCGTCTCTGATGAGAGAGGGGCAGAGAGAAGAGAGAAGAGAGAGAGAGGGGGAGAGGGAGAGAGAGAAAAAGAGAGGGGGGGGGGGGGAAGGGAGAGAGAAAGAGAGAGAGGGGGAGAGGGAGAGAGAGAAAGGGGAGAGGGACGGAGGGGGGGGGGGGGAGAAGGGGAGAGGAGAGATGATAAAAATGATAAAACTGACAAATAAGTCAATCACAGAGGGCACTTAATGTACACGACGATCATTAACCCTAATCGCAACAAATTAAACACTTTAAAGCAGAAAGTCTATGGTGCACAATATAACACTACAATATTATATGCAGTAATTTTTTGTCCAACTAAAAGTGATTTTAGTGTCACTACAGCCAGTGACAACAACACTTGGCTCTGGGCAGATAACTGTTAATGCCGTTAAAAGATTATCGACAAATCACGTACAAATCCAATAAGAGATGTGGTAAACATCTTCAAGGCATTGTTAAAGCCATTACAAGTCCCCAACTGCAGTGGAATCTCCACGTTGACTTGGCTAAGACAAGTCTGACATTACAAGTCTAGCTGGCACTGATAAAAATGCATATGTATACGATGGTAGCATACTTCACTGGGATAGCTTTCTCATAGGTTTGATGCTGGCAGCAGACAGTGCATATTATGTACTTGATTTAGTTAAAGCCCATTACCTCATTATTTCTACTGAGACATGTAGTACACATAATATATACACGTATGCCCATATGCTATGGTATAAAAATTTCATACAAATGATAGAAAGCTCCCATCTATAGCTAGCTAAGCATGCATACCAATAATTATTGCTAACATAACTCACCTATGATAGTATGTACTCTGACTGATAGCTTCGTCCTCAATAGTATCACGCTTGACCTGTGGAGCGGATCAAAAAATAATAGTATGCGCAGTAGCAGAGCTAGCTAAGCACGTTATTGTATTTCAACTTGATAATAATATACCATAATAAATGTTAAAATAATGTAGTTCGCGCGGACATCATCAAATTAGTGCATGGCTGAGTTAAACAAAGTGGAAAGAGGCAGTTAAAATTCCACAAGCTCCACTTTAAATATGGAAAGCAAAATCACATGTCGTTACGATAGCTAAATACCTAGCGATTGTCATGCATGCATGCATTAGTCATCCATCGGTCAATCTTATTATTATATAACAAAAAATCTCTACTTTGATGAAACACGTGGTTGCGGTCTGGATATTTCCATGCTTCAGTGTTCCTGCATACCTTGTGTGATTTCTCTAATTATCAGGTCACACATACATACATGATTGTAATATCGTACTATACATAATGTTGCAATATATTATCATGTATGATACGGAGCAAAGAGTGCAATTAACGCAATTAACAGTGTATGTGAGAGAGGAATGAAACGCCCATGACTGGTGTTTGAAGCTGGTATTTCACATATGCAAAGTGGTTGTATATATTGCTAAACCTTCCACAATATTATTATTATGCATTATAATATAATTATAATACTAAGAATAGGATTTATCTGCACATAACACAAAAAGCCGCAGTATTTTCATGCATACCAGGTGATTTGTGCCGGGACATGCACCACAAAGAAGCATGACCATACCTACCTACACATACAGGATCTAAATATCGCGATACTTACATATAATAAATACTACGATTGTATATATGTTGTAGGTATGAAACATATGTATGAAGACCAGTCCCCATTAATACATGTACAAGTACTACTGCAGTACTTACTTTCAACTATATTATATAGCTAATGACATTACATCATGAATGTACATGTAGAAAGGGTATCCATCCATCCATCTACTCGTCATGTCTTGCTACACCATTTCTATCCCTTGAGGGCTAATTAGCGTATTATAATTAGGCTGCGGCCTGTCATGTGGCGCGCGGTCCGTCCGCTGGTACGGTACATCTTTCCAGCGTTTTGCTACATGAGAACGACTAGAGGAGAACAGACTCCCAAACATCCAATTTACACGGGCCTAGGACAAACCAAGGCACACGCCGAAAGGAGACAGAACGACCGACCGACAGCAGCTTGCACACGGCGACTCGTGTTTGATGGATGCTATGTATGTACATGTAGATCAATGGAATAGGGAATCGGGATTGGGTATTGGAGTATGGCTGAATAGATGTCAAATCCGGTATTATGCTGGAGGCTTAATTTCCTGGAGGCAATTTGCAGAATTTGTCTGATCACGAAGCCAAGTGCTATGGATACACAGTACTGCAATCGTGGAGAACACATCCGATGTGATGATCAGCGCTATTATGATCCCATCAACTCCAAGTCAAAACAACTCTTAGCATACGTAATTAGAGCTATAGCCTTCTCGGAATGCATTAGCCGAGCAGCTAACTAACAACAGGCTGTTATCAGCTGGATGGATGCATGGCAGTTCTAATGACTATCCCGTGCGCACGGTAAAAATTTATATTATTACGATCGACTATGCTCAATGTTTTGAACTTGATAGTACTAAATTTTATGGTTCACAGTACAACCCACAATTGTATGTTATGCATGTATGAACCAGTATACATGACTATAACTACAATGTCGATATATTATATTTGCCTGCTAACAACAATACTAACAATGGTACACTACCTGCTCAATGAATATCGCTTGGAATGCGAAAAATGCCGGGAATGTGTTTGCCTCCACTTGGCCGACTAACCACTGACAATATGACTCCAGGTGTGTTCACTCATCCACCCATCCACCCATCCACCCATCCATTCACAGTTACACTGCCTTCCTCATGCAGTGAGGCTAGCTTAATGCACAAAACAGCAGCTATACCTTATAATTAGTTCCATGGGTCTATATACATGTATGTAATCAATATCAATAGCAGATCTCTGGGAGGGGGAAATGAGACACATTCCTGTGCTTTCTTTATGTAGGTACACTACATGTACAAAATTAGCAAGAATATTTAGATTTTAGAGGTAGAGGTACAGAATTCGAAGAACCCTCAGCATTCTTGCCTTGATCTAGCTGATTTTGCAGCGTTCTGTTTGATTTTTTTAGTAGTTAGTGCACCCAGTAGTAAACTTAAGCACCTTTCGAGGAAGACTGTTGTCATACGTCATTTAATTATTAATCGTTGATCCCTCCTTATTCAAAGCAGGAATGCGGACTTGTACAGCCTCTATTACACATATATACACACACACACCATCTAAAGGTTTAGCATCAGCTAAAAATTCATTTTCTCTCTCCTTCTCACCTTTGAATCTTGTACCTAAAATTTAAAGGTCTGATTCTTTAAACACTGAGCACTACCTAATGACTACCTAATCTGTATTGTCCCTACAGAAATCTGTTAGCAATTGCTAGCACCAGCTATCAGAGAGTGAAGTTCAGTGATTAGAAACGGCAAGCTTGTTAGTTACATGACGCATTACTACCCTGAGTAATACCAAACCAGACTATCCATGATCTTATAATAATAATAGTACAAAATTGATCAACAAATGGCTAGTTTGTGTCGAACAGACGCAGGTATGCACGGTGAAAGCCACCCATTCAGTGACCACTGATGCTGATGAAATTAAACCTGCATAGCTTTCACAACCCAACCCATACACAGCACCACGGCTACAGCTAGTTATACATGTACTTTCAATCATATTATGGTACTGACATCACCCAGACAAGAATATACGTATTATGCAACACGTTCAGATTGAGGTATGTGTGTGTGCGTTAGTGAATGTAAGAATAGTGTTCAGGCGCTGATCCAGAAATTTTGCATGGAAGGTGGCTGATGGGGTGGCTATCCATACTGGTGCAAGGGGGGTGGTTGGTTAAATAATGGTGGACGTCATTGCACAAAAGAACTAGTGAAGGGGGGTGGGGGTGGCTAGCCACCCTATCTACTAGCTCCCCCTGGATCTGCAGCCCCTGGTGTTTGTGTATGTGCATGAACCAGCCCATGGGATTTGTCTTATAGCCTTACTTGACGATGATATAGTATTGTAGCAGTGAGTAGGTGGCTTTGTTGGCCATGGAATGCTTATGATGTGGCAAGCAAGCACGTACACGCACACACAAACATGTACATGTACGCAACACAAATCTCAAATGGCCCAGCTAGTGCAAAACGTAATAATATGGCTATAGTATACGTAGCTATCTTTGAGAAATAGCTATATAGGCATATTGCATTGGAGTAGTTAGAGCATGCATATACAGTCTGTATAGTATTGCTATCTTGCATATTATACATAATATTATGTAACTCCATAGTGTATATATCAGCTGTAACCTGAGAGAACATTAAAAGACCGTTTGTAGCAAGAATAATTCAACACTGATGGGGGCATCGAGTTATGTAAGCTGTAGTCGTGGACTATGTACACGGACATCTTCCTCCCACAAAACACTAAAACTTGCATTTAGATGTAGATGCACATGTCTGTACTACGTATATCATACTAGCCTGGTCACCAGCAGGCTCTAGCTATGGTTGCTTTAAACCTAAATATGCACGTCCTGTGGTGCCAATATACCCGGGATACAACGGTACTTACGCCACTGACTTTTTTCTGAACAAGGCTACATAATAATATTATTATGACTTTATAGTACGCCCTTGAGAGGAGGTGGTTATGACATTATTATGGCTATTAAATTTAAATATAAAGGGCTTCGTACTCTACCCATCGACTGTAGTTGAGTCATAGTCCAAGACGTGACCTATACACGTATGTATAATATGAGATATATAGCCTCGTCCCCAGGCCACTCCCACATTATCAATGTTACACGCAGAAAACATGGGAGTGACTTGGGGATGAGGCTATGAGGTGTATACGTATATGTAGTAACCAGCTAAGGAGGGGTAAATATACATATTTGTTCATCTGGCAGGGCAGGCGGGAAGCTATGCTGTTGTACTCCGCCACTGCATTAGTCCTCTGATCAGTTTAAGCCTAAACCGGGTTAAAAGTACACAATGCTTGTAGCATAAATGGTTTCCCTTGACAACGTAAAAAGAGCTTTATACTAACATTTACTATTGCTCGCAAGCTAGGGCTCCGTAGAACCATATCTGGTAATGCCAACTTACTTCATGGGCATGCACACACACACACACACACAAACATACTCACATGCATGCTTCCACTGTGATACAATTTAAAAGCTTCCATATACAATTTTAGGCCCATTTCACGGCAATTGTGCCGACAATAGAGTAAAAATTGCATACTTTGTAGTTGGTTTTGTGAATTGAGCGAACTCACTTGTCATAGATTAGGTCAAGGTCGGCAACCTGCTCCTCCATACTGGCATCGAGGTCAAGGTACTTGATGTCATTGTCATCTCGACGGTAATAGATCAACGAGATGTCTTCAATCTGTGGAGCGGGGGGGAGAGAGAGGGAGAAGAGAGATTGAGAGAGAGAGAGGAAAATCGTAATTTTAAAATTGAGGAAGCTACGAAGCAAGGGTGTGTTTGGGTGCAGCAACCTCAGCTCAACAAGAAGAAGCTTTCAGCTACATACTGTACAGCTGCACTCAGTGACTCTAAAAGGTAACTGTCACATCAACATGCCTACCACATCCACTGCCCTTCCCAGTCAACATAAACACTACATACATACACACAATGTCACAATGTCATACATTTACTTACATAGGCAACACTCAAAGACTAGTCAGCAAAAATTCATCATAAGCAGCAGCTACATACATACATGACTGTAGCAGTACGTACTTGCATATCCATCGAATACACAGCCACAATACTATGTTAGGCAACAAAAAGGGAACCTCGAGCGTTTTATGCGTGCAACATTAGCCCGGAAAGTTTGCCAACTTTCATCGAGTACTTTTGGCACTAGACGCGCGTAGACATGAGTCATTATCAAAAGACCAGCTGTACTGTATATACGTACGTACACATGATATTATATGCATGCTCTAATGCAGTTTGGCTGCTATCAACTCGGAAAGAGTCTGTGGTGCTCTAGTACAGTTAGGCAGCTATCAACACAGTGAAGGCTCCATTGCTAAGTCTGAACTAAGTATCATGCAGCTGGTCTTGTTCTCCAAGGGACAAACAGCTAGAGACAGACACAGCTGGGAGCCACGGAGAGCTGGTAAACTTCGCTCTCTCTCACATGGGCAAGACAAAAGCAGTCTACAGATTATGGAAAAGTGTGGCAACATGCACCCAAAATGTGCGAGTTCAACTCAATTAACTGTGCTCCACCTCTGAGAGAAAGCATCATACAATGTCATGCAATTATAATTATCTCTCTTGTGAATCAACAACCGGTTATATAGGATTAATACTAGAGTAAAATCTTCTATGCAACGTCAGAATTAAGGAGCAAAGTTGCATTTACTCATAATACGTAATACTAACAGCATAATAATATTATATACATTGTATACATACCAGTATGCTAAATACCAGTATAGGTAGCAGCTTAAATGCCATACTATATATACCATACAGCCCTGGAGCTAAGAGTGCAGCTGCTGGTGTAATGGATATCAGCGTATTAATTTCACGTTATGCTATAAATATATTATTCATGACAATCATCATTGGTAATAGATGCATTGCACATATTATTGGATTACATGATGCATGTACCACGGGTAGATCTGTGTACAATACGGGGGAAAAGAATCATTAATATAAAATGGATGGACATGCACACTTCAGGACAGTAAGAGCCGCTTGATAGGCATAGCTACTACTCTTGCATTACGTACAGTATTGCATTACATTACACCCTCTAAGCTCTGGGAATAGGATAATTAACACATCATTGAATGTTAAACATTTACTATAATTGTGAATTTTTATATCAGTATCATAGAGACTACAATTGTTGCTGTAGCTATGGAACAAAATACTAACATCATAATGCATGCATGCATTTATACATTCCGAGTATCCCATAGACTATAGCGCATGCATGCTAGCGCTGATGTTAAGTTATACTCTCAAAAGATGTTCGAGTAACTCAATACATTTCGCTGAGACTTGGCACCTTATTAATCACTACACTTAACAGGCAGTGTTTAATTGGCAATATACTACATCACCATGGCAAGGCCTATATATACTTGACAATGTACCACAATGCCATAACTTGGGTTGGAAAAGGTCTTAAAAGCACTATAAGGAGTTGATAGCGAATGCATCACATCATCGTGGAATGCAAGCGTTCGATTAAAAGTTGTACAACAGACAATTAGCAGTTGAAAAAGAAGCCAGCGGAATGACGCCTCAAAGATGGTCAAAAAGCTAACACCCACCCACAATAGGCAAGCTATATATAGCAACTCAGCAACTCAGCAACTGACAGGGTGTATGAATGTTAGACAAAAATTAATAAACTTACGTGTGCCCAAAGAAAGCAATGTGGAACAAAACTGTATGCTACCTTATAAGTTGATTTCTAAGCTCGAAACAATTGTACAGAGGACAACAAAGTACTAAAAAGGTCATACCCAACACTGGTCATTACTTTAGCCAAAATGTATACTCTTATAATACACTGCAAGCTGCTACATATGCAGTACAATAATATATTATATTACAGTGATTATACGATTATGAGTGTGTGTGTGTGTGTGTGTGTGTGTGTGAGAGTGCGAGGTACGGTATGGATACGGTCTAGGGGGTTTCAAATTCCTTGGCAATTTCACTGTGTCAGTAACACAACAATCAATTTATCCTCTGTTGTGCATAAGTACACGTACTAGATACAGACAGTTACAGTAGCCGCATAATGCTAGTGGGCAAGTATGCATAGTGGGAGACATTACTGTAGCTAGTTACATATCATTGGACTGTAAGAGCTTGAGCCAGCTGGCTCCAGGGCAAAATAGGTGAAGCACCAACCAAACTGACGTAAACACACAAACTACGGACCAGTAGGCGTACGTAGGTAGGTCGATACTGTCAACAAGCCAAGTCTAGACTAGTGCTACAGTGTGTTTTGAGTGAAATCTCTTGAGGAGATCCATCAAGGCTTGGCTTGGGAAATTGAATATCTCGGTAGCTAATCCAAGGTAAACATGATCATAATCATTATAGTCCGACTGCGCCATGCAACCAAATCGGGCAATATATAGGCGTACTTTCACCAAAGCATTGACATACATGCATATAGCTACAGAATGTTGCGCCAACATAGAAACACGTTGGGCTTCACATACGCTCCAGACACACAATCAGCTGAGTCAACCACACGAAAGGTCAATGGGTCGCAGACAACACATACCAACGACGATGTAAGAATTCTGTCGGCTGCAGCCACATGTAGCTAAGCTGCCGCTACCAAAAATTTAATGTTAGATCCCACAAAGGTAGCTAAATTAAGCTAGTACAAACCCTGCTCGGACATTAGCCGAGGTTGAATGCTTTTTGCCTGGGGGGCAAATTGTCGCTAATCTACATGCATATACTTGTATGACTTTCACGTTTTCAGACAAAGCTTCTTCAAACACATTGAGAGCCTGTCTACTTGGAGATGCTTAAGTGAGTTTGGATGCTTTACATTGAGCAAATTGCCAACGACTAGCTTTTTATGTGGTACGGTAGCCTCATTTATTAAGTTGGGTCAAAAGGAGAGAGAGAGAGCCTTTACATTAGGTACAGCTACGTACTTTCACTGATGAAAGTTTTGTCTAATCATTCGATGGCGCCTGGCACGGACAGTGAAACTAACTCGATCAGTTTCTATGGGATACCTTTACATGGAATGGAGTTCAGTGAAATCCATCATCTCTAACAGTAGTACATAGCTGTGCAAGATATTAGGATGTTTTGTAGGGATGGTCATGATCAAGGCTGGGTGGAACCTCCTTAGTTGGTGTGGGAAGCTCTGGTTTTGACTGAGTGGAACGATCAATAAACTCTTTCAAGGCTCAGATTTTCCCTCTAATGGATGCAGTTGCCTGTCTAGCTCGAACTCTAGGTTGGAGTACGTATGTACTTAGCTACTGTGTGTTGTTAATGCACTAGAGAGCTCTAGAGACAGAGAGAGAGAGAAGAGTCGTCGTGGTGCATGGTGGTGCCTGTCCACTATAAAGCCTGAACAATTCCAACACTCCGCTTGGTTCAGTATTATATACAGGACATTAAGAATTTGCTTAAGCACCAGCACATTGCATGCCTGCCTGCATATCAGTTTGTGTGCGAGGCAGATCCTACGGATACAATTCCAGGTAGGAAAGGTGGGAGGGGAAGGGATCAAACATTTCCTTCGTGTATAGCCTTATTCACCGTCAAAGAAAAAGTTATTCTTGTCGGAGGAAATCCCTTGGCTTCGTGTCATCCTACAGTCTAAACTCATCCCAGCTATAGTAACATCGATCAGGTGCCGCAAGATAATATCTAAGTCTGCTATTAATGCTGTGATTGAGAGAAACAAATGATCTCGTTGAATCAAAACCAGCTGTGGTGGTCAAATCGGAGGGAGGGAAGGTGGAGAAACGAGATTATTATGAAATTATATTAAACC
This sequence comes from Cliona cf. orientalis, assembly GCA_963930775.1. Classification (NCBI taxonomy): domain Eukaryota; kingdom Metazoa; phylum Porifera; class Demospongiae; order Clionaida; family Clionaidae; genus Cliona; species Cliona cf. orientalis. The sequence goes on along the minus strand of OZ005691.1, from coordinate 1,705,906 downwards.
CTACGACATCATAGTTAGCATAATGAGCACGAATACAAAGTTTTTTTGTACATCAAAAGGCAGCTATATAGCTATATAGGTGGTTATACACAGTTGGATGATTATATAGACGTTATTCTTCAAACGCCATGTATTTAAGTAAACGACGGTTTTGACCTACCAATTGAGATGCAAATCATTGACATCTGATACCAGATCACGAAACGTATAAAATTGTACTGTGAAATGGGAATTGGACACACGCAATCCATTAGCATGGATTACTCCATGCCCCCAGATGACAAACTAATGGCACTGATCACAGTATGGACGTGTGCATGACATGTACGTGTTAGTTAATTTGTAGCTTTTTGCCCAGCTGTGGGATTTGTTCCTATACTCCTGCAAACTCGTATAAAAATTATACACACATGTAGGCCATAGGCATTTTTTGTTGTATCTATGTATATGTACGTACATATGTATAATATAATACCCTTAAGCAGAGCATAAACTAATGTGATCCTCATTTATCTCTTGCCTGAGCTTTTCGCATGCACCACTGATTCAGAAACAGTGTTTCCAAGCTCATCAATATCTGAACTGTTTTGGACACTTTATCAGAACCACTCTCCACCCTTAGAGGTGCTTAGTGTCTCTAACACCACATCAGGTCAGCAGCTCCCGCTCCCTATTAGCTGTGAATGAGTGTGAACGGCCTGTAGACATGCATGCAGCGACCACCCATAAAGACAAAGTGTTGAATGCTGTAAACTACTGCATTGGAGGTGTCAACTTGAATTTGATCAACTTGGCCAAGTGATATGCTGGCTGGATGTGCATGTACTTATATGGATGGACACAGCTAGGAATCTTGAGGCGGATAGATCTCAAGAAAGTGAGAATGAGTCCAATTGACACTATGTCTTTATTATCGATGAGATTTGGTGGTTTATGGAATCTCTCTCTCCCTCCCTCCCTCCCTTCTTTCCCCTCCACTCTCTCCCTCCCCCACTTCATATACATAACAAGCAACAGCTGATGTCTCTACCAAAATGCAGTTACAGCTGACCCCTCTCAGGCTCCCTTCCCCAAACACACACACACACACACACACACACACACACACACAGGCATACGCTCAGAGCAGCTGCTCTTCACATGTATCCTGCTCAAGTGCATGGACATGTAAACGACACCAGTGGGAGTGAACAGGTTAGGATCAACAAACACAGCTAGGCAGTACGATTCATGACGATATCAGTCAACCATGGCACAATTATCATATCACGGACATCCACCTCTGTAAGTCCACCTATCCATCTGTCAGTTTGTCTTGTCTGTCTGTCTGTCAGTTCGTCATCCCCGGCCCAGTTGTCTCGAAAAAATAAAGCTACGTCAAACGAACACAAACCAAGTAGAACTAATACCTCTTTGTATCAACGCTTGATCAAATATGCGTTACTAATTCACAATTAACCAAAAGCAGCTGTATAGTAAAAATGCTCTGTGAAAAGGGATGTGGTCATCGTTAGTCCATTCAGCTGTCCTTTATTTTTCTTTATGGACGGTTGGGTCTCCTCTGAGCTGTGCCAAGAGTTGAGCACCCAAGTGTGGTGAACCATAATTCCTAGGGTATTCTCACTGTGAAACTAAAAATAGCGTTATCTGTGTATGACATACATGTAATCATTACATCACGATCATGATCATAGAACCTACGGAAACCAAAAACTTAAGGGAACCTATGAGAACCATGCAGTGAGAACTTATGAGAACCAGCGATAACTTATGAGAACCATATCAATGCAGTGAGAACTTATGGGAAATAGCGATATCTTATGGGAACCTATGAGAATCACCAAGAACCTATGAGAATCACTGGGACCCCATGAAAACTGATGAGGATGTACAGTGATCATCTATCAGAGACTGTAAACCACTGAGGACCAGCCCAACTACCAACTGAAAGTTAGCTGGTTATGCTTTTGATGATCGATGCAGCACATCATCAAGCTAATAGTTTTTGCCAGATCTAGAGTTGAAAAGGTTTTATACGCTCTATGAACAATGCATGCTCGTACACTAAGTAGAACAGACCACAGGAATGCACACACCAATTAGGGCAACTGGTATTATATCAACACAAGCATGAGCATGCCGTACCACATACAGCTTTATGTACAGTAGTGCATGTGTATGCTACAGGGAAATTACACGTCGGAATACTTGAAATACTCAAACAAAGCATCAAAATCACATCAAAATCTCTAATCGCTTCTGATTGGAATTTTATATCCAGCCCCTCCAGCTGAACACAACTAAAAGACTTTTAATTATCTTGAAATCCTAGTAAAGCCATTCTAGTATACCCACTCTATAGCGTACAGTGCGTAGGCAGCTAGACTCACTGACCGTACAATATTATAGGTAGGTGCACATGCGTTGAAAACTGCGGGAGATAATAAATACTGTTATGCTAATTTTAGTTTGTCCCCCAGTCTAGACTCCTGTAGTCGAACCACATCAACCGCGAAGGAATGCTTCCTGCGAACCGACAGCTCCATTCAGTCTGCTAACTATAATGCTCCCTTTGATCCGCTCATAGTATTTTATCCATCTGCCAAAGGCGTACACCACAAGCTGTACATATATGCCGCACGCCAGTCAAGAGTAGTTAGTCCAAAGATCGTTACAATTATAATATTATAAGTATATGGAGCCACAAAAGGTTTAGTTAATGACCTAACTGCATGCAATTGAAATAACAATAACTTCCCCCACTTCCCCTCAACCACTCATGGCTTTTATAGTAACGCATTGCAGCTGTCGCCATTTTTGCCCCAGGGCATTGCATAATACGACGTACGTACATGTATACACAGCTATATTATAGGAATAAGAATATAATTATTGTGTGCTTTTGTTAAGAATTGAGGGGATTATCGTTGCTTTAGGTGCACCCAAAAATATTGATAAAACTCTTATGGCGACGGTTCAAGAAGGAAACTACAATAATTAATATGGCACACGCAAGCAGCTGGCAAAAAGTTGAGGAGAACTATATTAGTACATTATGGCCACGAGTCTTTATACCAAGAGTATATACTCTTGTTTATACGTAGCTGCATGCAGGACTCTAAATAAGCAGGAATCAGGCGCATGAACAAAAAAGTGCATGCAGTTACTATACGTGAGTAGACTAAAATTATCAAATCAGGATCGAGTTATGCTGAACTCCTGATGATGAGAGCTAGACTACATGTAGCTATTGGATGCAGGTCTTGCTTACTGTCCATGCTCATGAGCACTCATTAATTAGTATTACTAGTCTATTGCACATGTTCTGTATGTGTACGTATGCGTTATCCATTGTCACGGAAACAGTGAGCCCACTGGACGTGAGAGAGGGAGGGAGAGAGGGAGAAGGAGCAGCTGGCTTTCATTACTCGTACTGTTAGTGTGGGGTGGTTTTGGGATTGGCCTAATAACAAGAATGCTTTGAACAACTCAACAAAAAACACAAAGTATTTCAAAAGTACGTCCCACCGACTTTGCTACCAATCGTGACCGCTCAAGAAAGGACATTCTGAGTAAATAATAGAGGCATGTCTTTCTACATGGTATGTGGCATGGTCTAAGTCTTTGAACGGATAGTTCCCTGCCCTGGGGTTTGTTGAGCAGTTCGCCTTACAGCTGTTTAAAGGGTGGTCTCCATGGTATTGTAATTAGAGACGTGCCCTCGGTGAAAACGACCCCCCCTTTGATGACATATTAATGACATCTTAATGGAAGTGACCCTCTGCCAAATTTCGTACTAAGCAAAAATTATTATTACTATTAATTTTTGTAGTAAACCAGGCTCCTTTACATCGCACGATCAATCAAAAACAAAAATCATACGCACAATAATACACATGTAAGTTCAACGAACCAAATACAAGGGATAAGAGCAGTTCTAATGTGCATGCAAACACTGGGGGGGGGGGGGGGGGGGGGGGTGGTAGTGAGGTGGGTGACTATAGCTACAATAACATTATCGATGGCACCCACCTCCCATTTAGCAGTAGCTACCGGAGATGGTGCATGCACCATTGTGTTGCTAGACAGACAGCCACCCACCATAGTGTACATTCATAATAATTACTCTTTTAATGCCGTTTAGTTATGTTGCTATAACAACCACCCACAATGAAAATATCCGATCAGCCTCTGCAATTCCGTTTGTCCGGATACGTACAATTGCTTTTAGGATTAAATTTGCAATACACAAAAATAAAGAGTCTCCATCCACCCCCAAGAACAGCTGCACCCAAAGCAGCTGTCATGCTCCAGACTACAGACCACAAGCACATGCAAGCAGGCACTGCAGATTATTCCTATAGCCTATCAATACTCCTTGTCATAATATTATGCGTGTGTGTGTATGTGTGCAAATTTGCACTGTACATGCATGCACTACATGCATGAATGGATGTGTGTACATTCGGTAGTGCATTCAAGCCACAGTCATGGAAACCCTCCAAGACATGCTCAAGTGGGCCCCACTAAAAACTGAAGCACCATCTACCCACAGAATGATGGGATCAGTTACTGTACACCGTACACACACACACACACACACACACATAGTACAGGATGCTTGGCTGACTAAAGGCACTCATGTGAGACATGCAACATAATAATATAATAATATTTAAAATATAAAAAGGATGAAAGATGAGAAAGTTTAATATACAGAGAGAGAAGGACCTCCATGGAACTGTAGATATGCACAAAACTATACTTGAAAATTAATTATTGGACATTGATCATTAAATTAAATTTTTATTCTGGACTGGCTGAACATACGCCTGAATAGGATAATTTAAAGAATAGAGCATTATGAAGGCTTTGGAAGGCCGGCCCAGCCCAGGATAGTATTATGGAAGTTATTTACGTGGAAGTCCATTCTAAATAATAAAAATATGCGGTTCAGGTCAATATTTACACACGGTGCTAGGTCTTCCCAGACCCAAACTGGATTCCTATGCAACCACGCACCCCTTGCACTAATCCACGAACCCGCAACCCACATCCTCATGACATTGTATCTACAGGAATCAGAGCATTTGAAAGGTTGGTGAGACAGTTGTAGAGCCATCATGGAGAGGAGAGAGAGAGAGAGAGAGAGGAGGGGAGAGAGAGAGGAGGGGTGCATGACGATAACAAGTTGTGCACATCGGCACATGCAAGTTGCAAAACAATTGACACTATAGATGCACTATTTGCACCTACACACCCTACCAACACCACCACCACCACCTGGACTAGGACCACTTACTATAAATGGGCAAAAAAACCCTCTCCTGAATACTGGGGGGGGGGGGGGGGGGACTAATCATGAGTGCAAGGTAGAAATCTCCAAGGTCACAATCATGGAATGCATAGCTAACTGATAATAATATCTAGTACAGCAGTAGCCTCGTCCCTAGCTTTTCAGTGTTTACGAGCGTAACATTGAAAACCTGGGAGGCCCAGAGCATGGGGACAATCGAGGCTTAACCAACTACCACACAGCCTACGCTGTGGATGTGACACAATGTTGTCAGGTGGGTTGGCTTCCAGTGTGTGCCAAGGACATCCAACCAGTGCCAGGAAAGGGGACCAAGCCCTACCTACCAATGTACCTATGCAGTTCTACAGATTACCTATTATTATATTTGCTCAGTCTATGGTCTAGTTTTCTATGGAAGTGTTTGGAACAGAGGAGCGTGAAGTTATGCATGTGCAACCCCACTTCCCCACTGTGAATGGATGATGAGGATGCAAGAAGAATTAAAGAAAGTGTGTGTGTTGGAAACACTGCAGCTTCACTGTAAAATAGTTGGTATTTGCACACACAAAGCCAAGGCAGAAGCACTAAGAAATCATTATCATCTCCTTCTCTCTCTCTCTCTCTATCAATGTTTGAATCACCGCTACAGTTCAACACAATGGCCAAAATGACACAAATTGTATTCACGCGCCAACATTACTACAAGCATACCAGGAAAAGCACACATGGATACACTTATCATACATACAGGGATTTTTGGGCTGCTGGGCAGTGCAGAGAGAGAGGTCAGACCAGACCGATCCTTAAACAATGGAGATTGCTTTTTTTTCCTAGAACTTTCTGCAATCTCTATAAATGGTCAAACTATAGTGCACGATCCACCAGATCCACTGACCACCATCTTTGGTACTGCCATTGATAAGCTGCAGCCATAGCTAGCTGTGATATAATGCTTCACAACCCACAAGATTGCACGTACTGCAGTAGCCTTATCTTTCGGGGCCTTTCAACTTATGTCGTATCCCCCATTTTCACCCAATTATGTGCAACATTGAAAAGCTATGTAGCTAGGGAGAATCCTGTGGCACTCCTCTACATGTCCATGTAGCTATACACCCACAAGTGATCAGATTTTTTGTTTTTAACTAACCACAGCACACTTGGTGTGAACATTAACACCAACCACACGTACACCACTTCAGCATGCACTTGGACAAAATTTACAGCTGAATGCAACTACTTTTTCACACTCCTATCCTAAAAACACTCCCATACGATTTGTCAATCCGCACATGAATTCTTTATTTCCGAGGCTAAACGAATTACGAGTAGCTTTTATATAGTGTGATCAAACCTTATGTGGGGCACGCAGAGTCTTCTTGACAGCCGGCACTTGATCGTAGAGAGGGAGGTCGGAGGCGAACTTGTAGCGCTTGGCCACGGTCGGCTCCGCATGCTTGATGCTGGCCAGTACGTTGAAAGGATCCACGTCGTCCACGTACTGAACGCGAAACTCGAAGACGGTCGCAGGCATCGCTGGATTCTCTGGCCACTTATTGTTTCTCCCCACTGAGTCCTGATTTCTCTTTGCAGACGTCAGATGATTTCTGCGCGGACTGCTTGCTTTTCTTGGATAGCTAGCTAGCTATCACGCTATTAAAAACTAAGACGAAACAAATACTGAGTAGACTGAGGTACGTACTTTAGAACTGGTGATCCTTCTGGCCTGCAAGCAATGATTTTTGGTGTTCAAATGTTTGTGGACAAGAAATATTCTTGGTATGCGATTATTCATCGATTTGAGGTATGCGGAGGTTGGGCATGTTCCCACATCCGCTAGTTGTCCTTAATCATGACTTCCGGTTCCTGAGCTGTCAATTTCAATTTTTTCCTGTCACCTCAGCATTTCGCATAATTACAAGGCTGCACATGGAGTGAGTACTGAGAAGCAACTAGAGATGAGTGGTTCTAGTACAGCATTTAGCAGTGACGGAGCAGAGGTCATCTCCAGGAAGATTGACCCCATAAACCCTGCCATGGAGGCTGATCTACAGCGGAGGGAGAGCCAGAGAGATCTGAGACAATACTATGAGATCGAGAGATGCTCCGAGTTCATCAAAATACACAACTTCCAAAAGGTAGCATGAAATGGATCGTATCACTTTTATTTCATCCACACCTCTCTCTCTCTCTCCCTCTCCTCCTGCAGATAGCTCTCCAGTTTCCTGACTTCTTGCTTCCAGATGCTGCCAAGGTCAGTGCTGAGTTACAGCGGGAGTTTGCTGCAGAGAAGCAGTTTTTCATTCTGGGTGATACATCATATGGAAGGTATACAGGGGTATTGAATCAGTATGTACGTGTATGTGAGGCTTATATGATCTCTTTTTCCGGTTTCAAATGCAGCTGTTGTGTAGACGAGGTGGCAGCTGAACACTCCCTGGCGGATTGTATCATCCACTTTGGCCCCTCGTGCCTGACTCAGTGAGTGCATGGTAGATGATAGTGATTGTAAGTAGGGTAATGTAGTATTATATTGTAAGGTATTGTAGGGTAATGTAGGTATTGTAGGTATTATAAATATTGTACATGTAGGTATTGTAAGGTAATGTAGTATTGTAGGTATCGTTAGGTCAGGAATCTGATTGATCAGTTGGAGGTCCACTATTTCACTTTGCTTTGCTTGGGATGCTACAGCCTCGGGCCTCTGAGTGACCAATCGGATCACAGTATTTGTTATAACTGTAGAGTAATGTAAGTATTGTAGGTATTATAAGGTATTATAAAGTATTGTAGGGTAATGTAGGGCAATTTAGACTGATTATGTTTTTATTCTCCCCCTCTCCCCCCCCCCCCCCCCCCCCCCATTCCAGAACCAAGCGCTTGCCAGTCCTTTACATATTTGGCACAGAAGACATCGACACTGAGCACTGCGTGGTGTCATTTAAAACTCTCTTCCCCTCCAAAGCGGATCGTATCCTTGTTCTATACGGCACTGTCTACTCCCACTGCGTAGGTAGGTCAGTTTTCCTTAGTGCTCCTTTTCTCGGAAACCCAAATGTACGAGTACATTTTGAACAAATTAATGCAAAATTATGCTATATAAATATTATATTATGCAAAGAGCCTCTTCCTTTATATCCTGTAATTCGAACCACAATCGGACAAAACTAGTGCCTTGCTATAGCTAATATTTATATTTTTGGAGGTGTTTTACGACACTGTTTGTACAAATCGTTCCTGTAGATGAGTTCAAGGGTCAGATCTATCATGACTTTCCCAACTGCGTCATATCGAGCCTCCAACTCCCCGATCCCGTCCAACAGTTGCCGCCCCACAAGTCACATGACAGCTCGGGAACGGCAACGGGAGAAGCGAGAACTCCGCATCTGCAAAGCTCCTCCATCGAGCTCCCGACTCGAGAGCTGTGCTGCTCCTCGTGCGGAAAGGCTAGTGGTGTGGGAAGCTGTAGCAGCAGAAAGACAGCAGGCGTTAGTAGTAGTGAGAGAAAGAAGGAAAGCGTTGAGAGTGGTGGAGAGAGAGAGGGGAGCGGTCAGGCGCAGTCTTCAGAAGAAGGAGCTGAGGATCTGCATAGTGTTAGTACGAGTGAAGCAGAGGATACTGCAAATGAGAAGAAAAGCGATGGTGGTGAAGCTGAAGGGGAGGTCTCGTCTAAATTTAGTAACAAGGATGATGTCATCGCTCAGGGTGGTCGACTGGGGACGAACGAAGAAATGAAATGTGACGACCACTCTAGCAGAGGTGGTGGCGTATCGAAGGACACGATGGTTCGGGATGGTGATACCACTAGAACTGACGTCAACTCTAGCATTCTTTTACAAGGGTCTTCTTCCGTTGAAACAGACACTAAAGTAAGGAAATCGTTAACTATTAGAATTTAATATTACAACACTGCATGATTAATGATAAGATTCTGAGTGGACTAGGAAATGATGCTGGTTTGGTATGTCCAGTTAAAGCTATGTTGCAATGACTATAGAATATATTACATGCATGTTAATATACACAGCTGAGCCTAAATGAGCGACTAGTATATATACTGTATTTGTGCCAAATAAGTTACAAAATTTTTTGGCCTAATGTAGTGATGTTATCTGAAGAATGCTGTTTCATATTTGTCTTTAATTCCGGCTGTGTTACTATTCTAATTTGAACGTGTCTTGTTAGCTGGTTGTGGAGTTGGGGGGGGGGGGGGGGGGGGAGATTAATTTTCATCATGTCCCTCGCTTCATAAAAATTGTTTGCACTGTGCGTATTTGTGTGTGCAGGTCACCTCTGAACTTCAGGTGCACAAGCATGCAAGGTATGTTGTCACGGTTACGTAGTACTGCTGACATCAGCTGATTTGTGTATAGTCAAATCACCATAATATAAAATTTATATCATGGTGCAGTGCTTGTCGGAGTCTAAATATTGTGTTACTGAGGTGATTCTATTTTTAGTTACTTATACCCATAATATAGATTTGGGCGGAGCTTCGAGCTGACCTCTCCCATAGAGGAGTACAAGGTGTTCTACATTGGAGTGGAGGGAGCCAGCCTCAACAACCTCATGCTAAACTATAACAAGTGTCAAGTAGGTCGTCACCGTCGTTATCCTCTGTCTGTGTGCATAGCTTCATCCCTAGCCTACATGTATATAGGCTTCCTGATCCTTTCAACGCATACATGCACTATTGACATGCTGTATGGGAATAGGGGCATGAGAATAGGGCCTTGGGAATAGAACCATGGGAGTAGGGCATGGGAATAGGACCTGAGAATGAGACTACTGTGTTTATGCTAATAAAACACATGATCTAATTAGCATAAGAAAATTCGCATTCTAGGATTTTTCATAGTGTATCTTAATGGAGCACGTGACGACCTTTTACCAGAAAATCACACAAAATTTAAAATCGTGATTTTTTTTTAGCTTGCGTTCTATTAGCATAAACATGGTATATTGAGTATGACGTCACCTTCTGATTGTATGAATTTGTTGATTTTGGAATGTTGCTTCAGTTTTACAGCTACAACCCAGTGACGAAAGAGAGTAGAAAGGAGAGCCTCAGTGTTAACAAAGCTCTTGGACGGAGGTGAGATCATGATGGGCATGTAACCACGCACGTCTAAATTTACTCAGATTGCGACATTATTTTCAGGTACTTTTTGGTGCAGAAAGCCAAAGAGGCTAAGACTGTTGGAATTCTAGTGGGCACCTTAGGAGCAGGTACGATGTTTATAAATTACGGTACCACACTAACCTTGTTCCCAGGTTCCTCCCAATGTTTTGATATTACACACAGAAACATGTTGAAATAGATCAGGGGGCATGGGGACGAGGCTAGTATTGTTGAAGTACAGTTGTAGATTGTAGAATGTCGTAACTAAATACAGCTAACTACTTGGCTATCATTGAAAGGCTCAAGCACATCGTCAGAGATGCTGGAAAGAAGGTACCAGTAACTCTTAAGTTTCCTTTCATACATGTACATGGACATGTAACGTGCATGTACATGCACATGTAGTACTACACAGTGGCCGTGGGGAAGCTTAATGTTCCAAAGATGGCCAATTTCCTGGAGATTGATGTCTACGTCCTGGTGGCCTGCCCCGAGAACAGCCTGGTTGACTCACATGAGTTCTACAAACCAGTGGTCACTCCGTTCGAAATGGAACTGGCATGCATGAGGTAAAATAAATACCGTATAGCCGGAAAATTTGGTGGGGAATTAAATTTGGCAGTTTGGCAGTCTATAATATTACAACCGCCAAATTAAAATCCGCCAAATTTCCTACTCGCATATACAGTGCAACCAAGCAAGAGAGCAAAACTTTTTTATTTCAGAATTTGAGCCTATTTTGACTCATAAAATAAAATCTATTATAGATAAGAGTTTGAAATTTGGTACCAATCTTCTTCAACATAAACTCTACATAGAATATAAATTATGGGATGTAATCATGATTATTTCCATTTTTATGGCTTCATGAGATAACATGGCTCTCCAAAATATGTTAGGCACATTAAATGAGTATTGTTTTCGGTTAAGGGTGTGCGCTCTACCCAGTCATGCACATCCATATGAAGTTTATTGGACATGAGTGTAGAGGCTATGCAGTGCATTGCTAACCAGATATTGTCCTAAAATCCCTTTCGGAGGGCCAAATATGTTAGGCACATTTTTTCCTATTTAAGAAATTCCACTTGGTGGGCTGATAGCACTTGTAGTAAAGTTACTAAATCCCAAATTTGAAGTCTTGACTCCTTACCACTTCCAAGATACAGCCACTTTTATCCAAAATCAGTGAAAAATCTATGAAAACTGGCCTGCACATATGTGGCTTCTGTATTAGCTATATATGGGAAATTTGCAATTTTGTAAAACACAATAAAAATGATTATTGTGGCCATTTTGATATCAAGTAGGTCTGTCTGTGTAGTTTTTAGCCCAAAAATATGGTTTTAAAAAGTTTTGCTCTCTTGCTTGGTTGCACTGTATACATATGGCAATCCCATACCGAACCACCAAATTTAAATCTGCCAATATTCTTCAAATAGCGATTTTGGGCTCAACTGCCAAATTTAATTCCCACCAATATTTCCAGCTATACGGTATGCTGCTATTTTCATTTGGTGGTAGGGTAAAGATCATAATTATGGTTGACCAGCAAAAATTTAATAATGATTCTAGCCAATGTTATCGATCGGAATAAGTATTATTATGAACGTGATTGTGCTATGTATCATGGATGTGTATTATACAGGTCACGTGACTGGTCAGGTGACTTCACAACATCTTTCCAAGACCTCCTGCCTGGTGGAGTGTTCCATGTTCCCAGTGATGAAGGCACAACCATCAAGGTATAATAATTATAACAGGCGGTGTGAATAATATTAGCATCAGTTTTACGTCATTAAAGTGGTATGTCGATGTATTGCAGGATGAAGAGCCAGAATATTCCCTAATTAGTGGAGGTTTGGTGTCTGCTAAGCAAAGCTCTCAAGAGGTGCAGGGTAAGTGGCAGTATATTAAAGTATCCTCCATTTATTATTAATTTCACAAGCTACGTGATTATTAAATTTTTAGGTGATAGTTCATCGGCAGTTGTCCAAAGATCAAAAATGGAAGTTGCTCTTGAAAATTCTGCAGGTATGCATTGTTTGTGCTATATAACTGAAGTTCGACTTGCATACATGTAGTGTGTAGTAGGCATCTTGGGTATTATAGGATCACTGTGTTAACATCACTATACCGTAGTTAATCGAATACAACGCATGATCCAATTTAACGCAATAAATTAGCATTTTATGAATTCTCATAACGTTTATATATTATTATGGAGCGATTGACGACCTTTACCAGAAAAACGCTCGTTTTTCAAAATTGATTTTTTTTTCATGCGTAGTGTTAGATTAAGTACGGTAATATGCATGCCTACCAACATATCCCTTCTCCCAGATTAAACTATAAATCCTGCATGGGGCCTCTAACCTCTTCAATTATTAATTTTAACTTTTTGTGATACTTTGCAGGTGCTCAGTTTCTCCACAGTAGAAGTTGGAGAGGTCTGGAGCAGAACCTGGGAGAGACGGAAGTCAGTGAACCAGTGGAGGGAAGAACTGGACTGCCAGTGTCTTATTCTCATGAGCATAAACACAGTACAACACAATAGTATATTATTATTATAATATTCTCCTTGAATCATTATAACACATGTATTATACACAACAACAATTATTATGGTGACAATAATAATAATTATTGTTATTAGTATTATTTTACGGCCAGAAAAATTTTAATGTTTGAGGTGTGAATAATAATAATAATAATAATATGTACAATCATACATAATATCAACATTGTGTAGTATGTGAATGAAAAGGTGTATATTATTATAGGTTACACTCTTGCAATACAAGCACAAGTCACAATACAATAAGACGACTTAGTAGTAATATTATATGTTATGCACACAAAGATATTATACTACAATCCATGGTGATGGCTGCATTGATATCATGACCTGTATGGTTGGCTATTGCAGAAACTGGTCAATTTGTTCCAAAACTTCCTGCATTGTGGGACGCTCTCCAGAATTTCGCTTGGTGCAGTTATTAGCCAATTGATGAATACGAACATCGGCGTCTCTTTCAAGTGTATCTAGATAAGCTGGAAAATCTCTTGGATCTGGTGGAAGCCGACAAAGAGTGATCTCGCATACAAGAACACCAAAGCTGTACACATCTACTTTTGTGGTCTGTGGACTACGTTGATCGGTGGACACTTCAGGAGCTGAGTATATCACAGCACCCTCGGCAGGTGTTGTCGCAGCACGAATCAAGTTTGCAGAACCAAAATCCGAGAGTTTAGCAAGCCAATTGCCATCACGTATACCTAAAAGAAGAACGTTACTGCTGCTCACGTCTCGGTGTATGATCGGTCGTCGATGAGTATGAAGATAGTTTAATGCTGAGGCAATATCTCGAAGAATTGGAAACTTGCATCGTTCCTCTAGAGCACGGTCCTCATAAGCGGATCGGAGAGTTCGATCAAGAAGCTCAGTGATGATAATTGGACCAGTATCAGCATTGAGGACGGCTCCAATGAGTAAGACGAGGTTTGGATGTCGGACTTGAGCCATGATGCTAATCTCTCGTCTAACGTGATTAGTGGTAAACTGTGACAAGATGCCTCGGTGAAGACACTTCACAGCAACCTTCTGACCACGGAACATTCCCTCAGCCACATAGCCCCACCCACCTGTCCCCAGGATCTTGTTTGAAACATGTACGTCCTCTTGCGGTAGTTCCCACAGCTCAATGGCATCAAAACCAACCTGTGTTGTAAGTGGATCACCTCGAATGAAGGCAACTGCTGTTTCAACTCGAGCTTGAAACTGTTGTCTTTCATCAACTGCTTCACGTAGCTGCTGTCGTGCTTCTCTAACTTCTTGCTGAAGTCGCATTTCCACTTGCCGATGTTGATCTTGCTGCTCTCTCAACTGCTGTTGAAGACGAGCTTGAAGCTGTTCTTTTTCCAGCACCACATCATGTACCTGTTGCTGAAACTGAGTACACTGCTGCCGTACTTCTTGGAGTTGCATTTCAGTCTGTTGATGTTGATCTTGCTGCTCTCTCAACTGCTGTTGAAGACGAGCTTGAAGCTGTTCTTTTTCCTGCACCACTTCATGTAGCTGTTGCTGAAACTGAGTATGTTGCTGCCGAACTTCTTGGAGCTCTTGTTGAAGTAGTGTTTCAATTTCTTGATGCTGATCCCGCTGCTCCTTTAGTTGCTCTTGAATACTTTCTTCAAGCTCCTCTTTTTCATTTACTACTGCAGTTAGCAGTTCCTGAAAGCGTGTACTTTGTTGCCGTACTTCTTGAATCTCCTGCTGAAGCTTTAATTCAGCTTGTTGGTGCTCTTCTTGCTGCTCTTTCATTTGCTGCACTTTGAGGTTCAATTCTTCCATTGATTTCTCATAGTTTTCAGCTAAATCCAACATCTCTGCAATGTTCCTTGTTAGTGATCTTGTTTTGGGATCAACAGGACTGAGGCTTGTATTGGCAGTGGCATTCATTTCTTCTGCTCCTCCTACCATATCTTCATCCTGCAACAAATATTGTAAATGGCAAATAACTGGTGGTGAAAAAGCTACAGTAAAACTCCAATCATGTAGCCTAAAACTTGGTGTAGTATTGGATGAGGGTGAGGGAGAGGCAGCACTGTATCCATGATAATAATAATAGTTATTTGATCAGTTTTGATGCAGTTATGGCCATATCCTCCAACCACATCCTTGATGAACAGCAGTATGAATTAAAGTAGTTCACTAGCTGCTATATATACACGTACATATGGGATTTCCAATTTTCTACGAGGTAACAACTGGTATTGTTATAAGGAGAGGGGGTATACACGTGCAAAACGTATAGAAAAATTTGCAACCATGCATACCCATTGTTTAGTATAATATACAAGTTGATCTGGCTAGACTGTTAAGTTACATCCCTAACACCCTTTTCTGAAACACGAAATAACTTAAGTATGCCACTTACATACATAGTAACCCTTTACCATAATGTTATACAATGAAGCTACTAGGGAATCCGATGTGGTAATTGTTTCATATGAAGCAAAAAAACTCACATCAGCCAGAATAATAAATAATGCCTTATATAGAATTATACAATACTATTATGTGTATGGCCAACCAAAAAAGGCGGGTGATGGGATGTGCCCTCATGCTATAGATCTGCCTATAGTATCTTGATGATCTTTTGGAAAGTATATAATACCTGTAGCCCCCTAGTACATAATTATGACCAGTCTCACAAGCCAGACTCTCACACTTCACAGCGTTTGTAAGGAGTGTGAGGGTCTGGCTTGCGAGATTAAAATTAATTATGACCTGGCCCTGGCAATGATTGTTGATGATGATATACAATGTCATAGTACTTCTGCTGCTCATGCATGATCAATAAAGCAGGCCTGGGATCCATTATCTATACACTTAGTCTAATTTCATCTCCCACCTGATCAACATTGCTTCCTTGAATTGAAGTTTTTTTCCTCTGTTCATGAAATCGAGTAGCATCCACTGCTTCTGAGATCACCTCTGATTCGCGCATTACAATTTTTCCGTGGCTGCTCTCACTACACTTAAAACGATCATTAAATTCGGTCAATGACCCTACAAAATCTTTTGATTGCACAGCAACATCCTGCAAGTAAGGTACATAGGTACATAGTTATACAGACACAGAGGGATAGGGGTAGAGCCTGTGCTTTCTAAGAAGGTACCTCCCACTCTTGTGGCGGCCAAGAATGTACTCCTTATACAGAATGCCTTGGAGCATGTAAAGTTCTATAGACTGAGTGAACTGTCTACACTCTTTGACTTATATTATTATTAGGCAATAAGTAGTATCACCACTATACTCAGCTACGTTAGCTAGCTGATATGTCCCATCACTATTAAACCCTTATTCAGCCCCAACCAGCCTTCGATAATAAACAGTGATTTCAGAAAGCAGAGGCTAACTGGATTATGCCATACCGTTTCAATCCCAATAGCTATAATGAATACATCAGCACAGACAACATATTCAATCCATTTCACTGTTCCATGGATACCAAGTCCTTGCTTATTATACACCACTATCCGGTCATTCATTTTGAAGCGTGACTGAGGTCGCTTTGGTGAGTGATCAATATGTTGATCTAGATTACTTTGCTGAGATATATTTTGTGATCGAGTGCTCATGGGGTGCTGTGTCTCTGGATCAGTAGTTGGAGGGAGCTCAGGCTGCGGGGGCTCCTGCTGTACTGGCTTCAATGGCAAGAGTCGTTGAAGTGATACAAAGAGAGCACGGTTCTCCTCACATTCGAAATACTGCTCACCACCAAAAAAACCATTAGTACTGCCTTGATTTCTGTACTGCTCTTCCTATAATAATAATAGCATCAGGTACATATGCATATTAAATATTACACGCACTTACTTGAATCTCTACTCCAAACTGTATTCCATGCTCATTTGGAAGTGGACCGATGTATTTGATCACTGAAACTGCACACTGGTTGGGTACTAGACTTTTGGATGGAAGTGCCACATACACAAAGTCCTCCACCTTCAGTTTCGATCCCCAATCCAGTAGATCTTTCTGAAATACTCCATAGCGTGCTTCCCTTGACTTGACACCAGTCAAAAGGTGGTATTCATAGTCACTGATTGGTGCCACATCATCTTCAATGCAAAACAGAGTAACTGCTGGATCACTGGCTACCTGGTAGTTGTGTGCAGACTTGCCATCCTTGCGTGGAATGACTTTGACTCTTGGGATAGTGAGTAGTAGTTCACCTCGACATACAAGCTTAGAATTGGATCTGAATAGACCTCCTATTTTCCCCAAATCCTTTTCTCCTTGGATATCTTTCAACAAAAATGCTGCCTCAGCTGTCATCTTTTGATTTCCAGCTACATGATTAAACACGTGCCCTAAATAGCTACATGCACCTGGCACATAATTTCTACCATGCCTAGTACTGTTCATACTACCATATAATCTATGATACTACTAAAGTAGCCTCACCTAAATGTACTTTCCTATGTTGCGCGGGTGCGCGTGCAGCAGGGAATGAAGCAAAAGCCATGGCCCAAGCAAAGCCAGTACCATGAAACTGAACAGCAAATAATTCAATTGCATGTACCAACAAAAATGTGCTGATCGAGTAGGAAAAATTATGCGTGGGTGTACTGGGCGGGCCCTAGGTATAGGCTTGTGAAGGGGCGGCGCCACGAGACTAAGGCTCTGGCCTGCTTGGTGAGACATGCAAGAGGTGCATGTAGGGTTAAAGTGGTAGTATCTTGTATGTGTGGTATTAATTATTTGACAATAAATCCGTGAGATTGATCCTGCAGGTATATTGAAAATCAAGACTTGCTAGTCTCATGTAGTAGGCATCATGGTAGGGCATAGGATCATTGCACACATATTTAATATGGCCGCTTCACCTCTCATCCAACATACAGTGACTATCATACCCTTCCCCAGGCCCCCTATAACTAGATCAAACTAATGATCCTGCATGGGGCCTTTAGTCTCTTTGCAGGTGCTCAGTTTCTTCACAGTACTAAGAAGTTGGAGGGATCTGGAGCAGAACCTTGGAGAGACAGAAGTCAGTGAACCAGTGGAGGGAAGAACTGGACTGCCAGTATCTTATTCTCATGAACATAAACACAATACAACTCGGGATCAATAATGCAAAATAACAATATTATTATTATTCATTACAACACATTTTCACAACTATAATCAATTAATAATATTTTTTTGCTACTGCCTATAATATAATATGTCCTGTGGTGGGGATACGATAGAGAGTATTGAGAACAGTTGACATCATTGGACGACTGGCTGGACTAGTCTGTGTGCACTGAATCGCAAGATCGTGCACTTGCGGCCACTTCCTCTGCAGCTCCTGAAAGAGTCGGTGACGATTCTCAGGGGAGGGTAAGCTCCTGGTAATTACCTCAACGAGGACTATCCCATAGCTGAATACATCACACTTAACAGTTGGGCGTGGCATGGGAGCAGTGGGATCATCCCGTGGGAACATCTCCGGGGCTGTGTACACGATGGCACCCATGGCCGGCGTCTTGGAGCGCTTGAGGAAATTTGCCGAACCGAAATCGGAAAGCTTTGCCCTCCATGTCCCCCCGGGTAGAGCTTCCAGGAGGACATTTGGGGCACTCACGTCTCGATGGATGATGGGCTCTTGGTGCTCGTGGAGGTAGTGTAGACCATAGGCCACGTCACGGAATATTGTGAGAGCCACACCAAAACCAAGATCTGAATCCTCGTAGGCTTGGCGAAGATTCTTCTGGAGTAGCTCGAGGAGGAGCAAGGGGGTAGCCATGAGGTTTCGGACACTTTCATCGAAGACGGCTCCAATGAAACGGACAAGATTTGGGTGCTGAATGTTCGCCATGATCGTCACTTCCCTTCGAAATTCCTCCATGACGTGCTGTTGTGAAAGGATCTCCTGGTGTATCTGTTTTACAGCCACTTCTTGACCGCGAAATCTACCCTTTGAGACCAATCCTGAGGCACCACGGCCAATTTCTCTGACAATCGTCACTTCGTTTCTCTTGGCTTGCAAGAGTGCATCACTGGTACCCAGTGTGAATCTTCTCTGAATATTGATGTATCGAACATCTGCATACACATATTCACCATCATCAGCAGCTGGAGGGTCATGGTCGCATGAGTGCCGGGAACTTATCTGCATTTCGTGGATCTGCGTGTTGGCTACCTCCAGTTGGTGCCGAAGTTGAGCCATCTTTTCTTTGAGTTCCTTCATTTCTTCTATAAGAGAAAATTGGCAGTAATATTACAAATTAATAGCTAATATAAGGTAGTAGCTATAGTTTCAAAACTCGTAGCTTCAGTGCGTGGTGGTGACTAATAGAGTTAGCACCTGTATTTGACATTATAGGAGGATTTGGGGCGGGGCTTCGTGGCCTTCTCGGCTGCAATAGTGCCAGATTCTGGGACTGAGTTGGAGCTGGGGATGTACTCGCCTTCAATAGATCCTCTATATTATAGGATAATAACAAACCGTAGACTCGGGTTATTAAGCGCA
Source organism: Cliona cf. orientalis (assembly GCA_963930775.1). Lineage (NCBI taxonomy): Eukaryota > Metazoa > Porifera > Demospongiae > Clionaida > Clionaidae > Cliona > Cliona cf. orientalis. The sequence goes on along the minus strand of OZ005691.1, from coordinate 1,686,461 downwards.
CCTCGTTATTAAGCGCACATTTTTTAATAAGCGCATGCTGCCTTCCTACTACTAGCATTGGCTAATAAGCGCATACTCAACAAATATAGCCTAGCTGTTCACTGTAGCTTTCTGATCAGGTTACCGTCCCTTTTGATGGCTCTGCTACTCACTTGATAGCTCTACCAGTGCGAGACTACTTCGATCCCTCGCGCGGATCACGACCGCCCGTGAGGGGGTGTGGCTAAACTACTCTCGTTAATAAGAATAAGCGCACATTTTTTATTAAGCGCATATTTCCTTACCACCATGAGTAATAAGCGCATGCGCTTAATAACCCGAGTCTACGGTATTATTCATTGTTGCATGAGTAAAATTAGTGCACTGCATGCATGAGTGAGTGTACTCACCTGTGGATGAGGATAGTTTCATTCGTGAGCGACTCAGTGAAGCGAAATGAAAGTCCACAGTCTTAAAGCAAATATGCAGACCACTCAACTCCCTGTGTGTATGCATTCATTCATGGACAATTTCATGTGCGTAATTTCGACAATGAGTGGGTACTTCACCACAAATTCCTACTACTAATTTCTTATTAGCCAACAACATAATATCGCCAATGAAAAAATATTTGATTTTGAGGAGATAGGTCACAGGCTTTAATAGCTAGCCTTGTCCCCAGCTACTTCGCACTCTCTGCATGCATGTAACATTGAAAAGCTGGGGATGAGGTCGATAACTTATTATCATACATGTAGTTCCATTTCAAAAAAATTTACGGTAATTGCTTGAATCCTTCAGGGACTTCCTCTTTCTTGTGAGTTTTCTTATTAAACAGCACAATCTCTGCCACAGCCTCCTTCGCTTCCTGGGCCGCCTCGTAGCGAACCAGGAGCTGCTTCTTTTTGAAAGCCTGTGCACCGTCGTCCAGAGTGTTGTTGACGGGGTGGTAGCCCTTTTGTGCACGTTCACTGGTTGATGCAATCATTAATCCAGACACGATTTGAAGATCCTGATGCATTTGAGAGAATTAAGACTGAATTGATATGTATGGTGTGATCCAGAAATTTTAGAGGGTGGGTGGCTATTAGTACAAGTTGTGGTGGTCACTAGCAATTGAATGGCAGGCCACATGTACGTAGCTGATCACAAAGGATAATACAATTAAGCTAGTCACTGCCCCCACCCCAGGGCCATTAAGTCCTAATAGGATAGCTCATTTAAGGTTTTGGTATTTATTACATCAATAAACACGGTTACAATGGTCATCTTACCTTCTCTGAAACTTGTTTCTTGCAATAGCAGAAGTAGCGGTTGAGACGACCCTCGCTAAATATGGCCTTCTTTCCGTCTTTAGTCTGCTCAATCTATAAATAAACAAGGATAACAAAATTAATTTAGTACACATGTACAATCTTTTAATCTCATGACATTGTATTCTAGCACAGATTGAGGGCTTACTACAGTGTAATAGTGTGGTACTTTCTCTTTAGCATGAAGGAAGGCAACATCTGTGATGATGGGTGGAGTCGTCGCACTGCTGCCATTGGCTGACCATGATGACGACAGCTGACCTAAGGATGACTGCGGTGAAAGCGGCATCCGCGGTGAGGTGACACCACTGGCCGCTTTGCTGTAAACTGGACAATTGGTTGCAAATGTACTGCACAAGACATGCCCTAGGGCTGAGAGATCTGATGTGCTGACCTATCTCATCATGATCGTGCAGGATGTTAACATTATTGGGAGAGAAATAGCACAATGATAGCGTCACGAGAGAAAACAATTTGGACCCAAGCATTGTGATTATACATGATACTCGTGTGTGTGTGTGTGTGTGTGTGTGTGTGTGTGAGAGAGAGAGAGAGAGAGAGAGAGAGAGAATCAGAGAGACGAGAAAGAGAGACAGGGAGATTTGAAGATAGCCTCGTACACAGTCTTAATTATACCAGCAAGGCCAGCTTGAATAATAGTAGCTATACACACTTAACTATAACTTACTTTCCAGAAGTTGAGGTATGGCATGTGAACTCTTCCATTGGCATCGACATACTGAGAAGGTTGGATGTCCATGTTTGATGTTGGGAGCACATAGACAACAGGAGCTTCATACGGATGTTTAGGGTGGATCCAGAATATGACAGGAATATTGTACATCAGACCTATACAAATGTCATTGTATAACCTTCGTTTTTTTTATTCTCTCCCCTACTTCCCTCAGTGTGACACTATCAATCTGTCTGTCTCTCCCTCCCTCCCTCCATCCCTCAGGCACGCACTCACTCTCGATCTTTCTCTCTCTGAGTACGTCTCTCAGTTACATTAGTTATAATACTGACCTCTGAATGTAACTGGAATTGTGCCACAGATGGAAATGCAGTTTTCTCGCTTGCCATTGGGGTGTACTATATACAATCATGACAATAATTATGATTGTATAATAGCTATTATACTCAGTGTGTAGCTATAATATTATACATCTTACCAAATAGCTTAATGTCCTGCATCCTGAGGTTCCTAAAGTTGGTCAGCATAGTAGCAATATCACTGGCCGCCATGTCAGCATGTTTATACTGAAAAAGATGAAGATCAACAAAAAATTTATAACTATGCCATTAGATTGATAAAAAAATAATAAGGTGCTATAAAGACTACCTCTACCAGAAACTATGAAGCTAGCTACACTTCTCAATTCAATTTCACTTACTCCTTTCAATCTCTTCTTAATTTCACTGGCAGTAGCCATGATGAATTGAATTGAATTTGAAGTGATAATGATGACAGTCTCCCTCCACAGTCTCTATCTAGCTAGATTTGGTTGCTTGAATAGTAGATCAGTCAATACTCTAATGATGATACGTATACGATGATTTAGCCTGATTTGTCGTGGTATTAATAGCTACCTGGAAACTATAAGGCTGTGTTGTACATTAGAAACGGATTCAGCTACACAACTGCCGTTGCTTCAGAAACCTTTCTTGAACTCGTACACAACACATGAAAGTAGTAATAGCTACACTGCAGGCTACATACAGGAAGATGACCGATTTGGTATAACCTCTAGACATCACTGTTATAGTATTATTATTACTACAATGAATTATTAGAGAATGCGGAACAGCCCATAATATTATTATATTATAATGGAGATCACACACTCGGATTTAATGATGCAGAGCAGATCGACATGCATGCAGTGAAGTCCCTACAACCAAGCTACCCAAATCATAAAACTACTAACAAAATAGCTAACACATGAAAGTGAAAGTATTGTTCATTAAGCGCTTGTAAGATGCATGACATACTATAGTCATGATTCATGAAGCAAAGGTCAATAGAAGGGTATAAATTTAATACAAGACATGTATGCCATGGTAGAGCTAATAATAATTAATGCAGACTATGGCTATATAATTATAGTAATGATAAAAAAAAATTATCACTACACTCTCTGATAATAATTCAACAGTCTAACACTGAAAAATATTATGTAGTCAATTATTAGTAATAAAGAGCAATAACAACAATATTAAATTATTTGAGTCTGGGAGAAATAGGTATATTATATCAAATTGGGGCCAGGAAAGTTTTTAGAGAGTCAAGAACACTTTCCATAGTGGGGCGCTGCTCGGGGCTTTGGTTGGTACAAGCTATGATCAGCTGATGTAGTTGAGGCCATTCATGTTGAACACGAGCAAGCAAGGATGGATATTTTGCCATATCAGGAAACGTGCTGGTTGCCACTTCACAGAGCATGATGCCATAGCTATAGACATCTACCTTTGGGGTTAAAGTTCCTTGTGAGCGGGCATTGGGATCAAAGGTGAATGCTTCTGGAGCACAGTAAACCCTAGAGCCTTCGTTCATGGTGTACGCCTCGCGAGCAAGGTTGGCTGATCCTAAGTCAGAAAGTTTAGCGATCCACTTCTCATTTGGCTGTTGTTTGAGGAGAACATTGGCACTGCTTACATCTCGATGGATGATGGGCTCATGGCGTCGATGAAGGTAGTCCAAAGCTCGAGCAGTATCGATAAATATCGACAGCAAACTATGGCTAGGAAGCTTTGCATCCTCATATGCTGAACGTAGACTCGTATCTAGCAGCTCAGTGATGATGTAGGGAGGCCTTCGCCTGTGGTCTTCATTCTCGTCGAACACAGCAGCGATGAACTGTAGTAGATTGGGGTGTCGAATTAGTGCCAACATCCGCATCTCTCGCTTTAGTCGTGCTATATTCTGCTCGCTCATAATGTTGGGATAGAACTGCTTCACAGCCACTTGAAGCGTTCCTTTGTGGACTGACCCCCAACCACCTCCCCCTATCACACTTTCAAGCACGACAGCTTCACGGGGCACTTTCCATGGCTCGATTCCAAAGGCAATTGACTCCTGCTGGGAGGAGAGAAGGGACTGGTTCTTAGCAGCCATCTGTTGGAGTTCCCGCTGATGTTGATCTTGAACTTGCTGAAATTCTTGCTGATGCTGACATTGAATTTGTTCAAGTTCTTGCTGATGTCGAGCCTGCTCACGTTCTTCCTTTTCAACTAGCTCATCCTTTAGTTGAGTATACTCCTGCTGCAACTGAGTATTTTCAGATAAGTGAAAATTTTCCTGGTATTAATCTTTCTACAGACCTTTTCTTGCTGCTGCTGTAGCAATGCATATTCAGCCTTAAGCTCATCAAATTCATGCTGCGTAGTGTCTACATCAGTAGCCTTGTTGGGTTCTTCTGGCTGCTTGTACTCTATGATGTTAGCACACAATATCAAAATGACAATTATAATGAACACACTCTAAACTTACCTTCTTCTGAATCATAGTCTTCCACATCAAAATCCCCGTACATGCCCACGTCAGGTTGGATGTAGACACAGAGGTAGATGTCTTGAGTGAAGCGACGGACATACTCGGGCAACTCTCTCGGAGGTGTGTTCAACAGTCGGGTGAGGTCACCATTAGCAGGGTAGACCCACTCATTAAGTACATCAGTGCAGTCCACCACCTTGGGAATGCTGTAATATGTTTCCTCTACACAAACAATGATAGCATAATAATCATTGAGTTTTAGTCATTATTACCTTACTTTCATGGATTCGGCTAGCATAACTGTCAAAGAAAACCCATCTATCTTCAGACCTTGTGAAGCAGACATAATAGCTGGTCTCGATACAGATCACAGAAAGAAGCTCAAGCATAGTTAGATCGTCAGACCCAATGGTCACATCTGATACTGTATGCTTGTCACGTTTTGTAGCGTGTCCATGTGACAGCTTGGCACAATTCTCACAGAAATACACAGGAGTGGCAGCCTTAGCTGTGAAGTGCGATGCACATTCAACGCATTTCTTCCAAGCAGAATCCCCACACATAAAGCAGCAGTCTACATCATAATCATAACGTAAGCAAATGGAAGCATTATTACCCGCTATGCCATAATGGTCAAGTGCACTTTCTTCCCGCCCTTTCAAGAACCAGACCACTCCCATATTAGGCAAAACTGCTGGTGCAGCAAAATTTTATCCATGGCAATGCTACAGAAAAGGAGAGGTCTGGTTCTCATGCAAGACTGCCCTCTACTCATCCCACACAGAACTTACGTTTAGAGCACAGTAAGTCCTCTACTTTCAACTTTGTATCAGGAATAACCTTTTGGTAAGGTTTAAACTCTAGCCCGAATCTTGGTACTTGGATTAGGAGCTTAGAGGGCATCTAATTACAAGTTACAAAGGTGGAGAATAAATATATATAGCTATGCTTTATCTTTGCAGCATACACCTTTGTGAAGAGAATTTTCTGATCTTTAAACATTCTCTTCAGAAGATCTGCAATAGTAGGCAACTTCAGCGATTCATCATGTTCAACAAAGAGCTGTACGAAGTACTCGGCTTCCACACCAAAGGGACGTCTAATAAGATGATAGTCGATATTAGTCTATGATTGTTGTGCATTAATAATGTTATGTATTATCTTACTTGATACTGATAAATGGAGGAACGTGAAGAGTGTGCTTAAATAGCATGTTCAAAAACTCCTCTGGATCTACACGATTTAGAGTATCAGCATACAATCAGCTACATGCATGTACAGGGTTTATTTCAGGATTTTGCTCTGGGGGGGGGGGGCAAATGCTTAGCGCCCAAATATTAGGGGGGGGGGGGGCAAGTGGAAAGAATCAGCACAGTGCGTGCGTAAGCACGCCCATCTAGGGAGGTCTGGGGGTATGCTCCCCCAGGAAAATTTTTAATTTTATTACCCCTGAGATTGCTTCTGAGAGGTATATACACCATATAATATTATGATGATGATGACAACAACCTTTTAGCTACCATTTCGTTATATTATGCAGCTATATCTCTCTCTCTCTCTCTAGGACCAACAAACAAATTTCTAGGGGGGGCAACCAAGTTTCCAGGGGGGAGGGGGCAAAATCCCCCCCCCCCTTGCTCCCCCTTGAAATAAACCCTGATGTATATTGTATAAGGGCTTTCTGGTGCTAAAATAATATTATGTCACTGCAGCCGAACCTTTTTCATCCTGATTTACTCCTTTCATTTTGCCTAATTCTTCTAACTTGTTTCGAAGCCTCATGACAGACTCACGGCGTACCGCTCCATACCTACAGGATATTATCATATAGAATAATGTTATTATTGGTAAAGCCCCCGGAATTGTGAAGGCATCAAGTAAAAATCAACATTTCAAAGCACTAAGGCATTCACAGTTATTGTGTATAATATTATGTGCAGGGCATACTTTCGGAGTGGGTTAACAATCCCCTTCCATAGAAGATATTTGACCGCATCTCCATCAGGATCATCATACTGCTGCTGCAAAAATATATTATCAAAGACATCGCTGACAGCAAACAGTCCAAACACGGTTGAGTCGAGATAGGATGAGTTCTGGTGTCCCTGGATCCCTTTCCTTTCACCCATATATCCAAAGATCTGTCTAGGATTGATGAACTGGTCATGCTGCTCTTCCAAAGGAATATGATCTAGAGCTATAATTAAAATTATATAATAGCTATGTTTACTTAGTGCATGCATGTGTATATTATGTAACTAATCATCTATATAATAGTTAGACACTGTTTAGGAGGTTTCTACGTGATTTAGAAGACCGAAGGGCTCTATGTAGAATCCCGAGTGAAGCGAGGGTTCTACTGAGGCCTGAGGTCTTCTAAATTACGTAGAAACCGACTAAACAGTGTCTAACATGTTTAGATCCTAGCAACAATGCCCAAAAGCTAGACACATAAACTGCTGCCTAGCAACAACCCTAACCATAGGCAAGAAAATTTACATGATTTTCATGATTTTCTACAGAGCTTACATGATTTTCTATGAAGGATCGATACTTCAGTTTAATCAATCAGATCACAGTATTTGTTACAAGTAGGATCTAAAATATAATAGTTAGATACTATTTAGGAGGTTTCTACATGATTTAGAAGACCGAAGGGCTCTGTGTAGCTTGATCCTGAGTGAGGCGAGGGTTCTACTGAGCCAGAGGTCTTCTAAATCACGTACTCTGACCAAACAACAGCGTCTATTAGTAATATGTTTAGATCTTAGTAATAATGTCAAAAAGCTAGACACATAAACTGCTGCCTAGCAACAACCATAACCATTTTCTATGGAGCTTTACATGATTTTCTATAGATGAAGGATAGATACTTCAGTTTAACCAATCAGATCACAGTATTACCATACTCGCTCTAATTATTTGAACATTCTAATAGCCCGAATGGTAAGTTTAGATAATTATTTCCTTCCTAATTCATCAAACATCTTGAACTTCAAGTTTTCTCACCCGTTCTAATCAATCAAGATTTGTAGGGATAATCATGTCCACTATATACATCCCAACACTTGCTTTTCTCGATTATAGCTATCATATTCCTGTTGACGATGATTCATGCGCATTATATGACAAAATGGCGTATAAGACACACCCAATCGTACAATACGCTGACCAAACCCACCATTACGTAACTGTCATGATAACACAAATGACACTGCACTGCGCGCTACAAAATAGAGTGGATTTATATGAGAACTAAGGTGAGCAGTCCAGAGAGTCTTGAGTTAGCCCTGGTAATGAAAAAGAGAGAAAGAATGACAATTGGCTATTTTTTATACAGCTGGTTCAGGCATACCTGATCGTTTCCATGGATGTGTGGGGGCTTGATAGATAGATATTCTGGCGTAGATCATGAATATGAGAGTTAAAATCTTAACATTTAAGTTGCTCTGAGTTATTCAAGTTTTTGTAATGTATTACATATATGGCAATATCCGGGCCATCCCTACTTATAGAGTCTACTGACTCTATGATATAGCGAGAAACATTTGAGGGAGAAAAATTTCGCGAATCAGTAGGAAGTGAGAATTTTGCAGAGGAAACTTTTGCAGATGGCTCTCAAACAGCAAAATTTGCGAATGTTTTCTCCCTCGAAAGCTTTCTGTTATATTTATATAGCAAATTTAAATACCTGCGAATTTAACTCAATAATAATATCATGAATGTACAACAGTAAATTGGAAAAAAATCGCCAAAGGTTTATGAATACAACATAGTTTTGTATACTATGATATCATAACGAAATTAACAGTCATCATCCATCTACTATGGTAAGATTAATTATTGGCACAATTGATGCCTCATAAACTTTAAGACGAGTATAATGAGAAAGGATATTGAGGGAGATCCGAAGATTCCCTTCCGTATCCTATACTACTATAGATCTTGAACTTGTGTAATAAAACTTACGATTGATATCAGCAGCCAAAGTTTGAGCAAATCTTGGGTCTGGTACAAGTAAGGAAATAGGGCAAAAGAAACCATGTTCATGACGACTGGTGAAGTATCGTACTCCATTCCACATTCCATCACCACAGCCATCCATTGGCTCTTCCTGTAGAATGTAGATATCACAATTATTATCAGCAAGTGGAAGCATAATAAATATTATTAGAAATAGACAGAGGAGAGGACTTCGCTACTCACCAGTTCCACTCCAGTAATACGCCCCTCTATGCCTGGTAGCGTGCCTATCCACCGAATCACTCCATAGCGAGAAGGGTCAGGACTCAATTGAACAGTTGAACCGAGGGAAAACACAATTTTCTATAATGAAAAGCATTACTTAGAGTGTGAGATACTGGCATACGACCACTTTAGGTGGGTGAGAAAGTATCACTCATATATTATACATGTACCTGTGGCTGAATTTGAATTCCTTGTGTAGCTTCTGGTAGTGCACCATGTGGTTGTTGATGGTGCATATACTCCAACAGAGGATCTTGATGATCAGCAACACCATTTGGTGCTGGTAGAGATCTCTGATGGTGCAGTGGGTGGAGGCTGAGCAGATGCTCATCCTGAATGCTGTGCTGGTCTCTCATTTTGAGCAGGTCTCGGCGAGTCCTATTGGGAGGTTCATACACATGCACACGAATCCTTGGTGAACTTGTACCTGTAGATGGTTGAGTGTATTGTTTATTCGGACCCCTGGATAACGGGCGAGGAGAAGGCTGCTGTTGATGTGGAGGTCGATTGGGGAAATCAGCCGGCCCAGGAATTGCTTCATAATGATCTCGCCGCTTGTTGGGATTGGAATCAATGAAAGGTTGATTATCAGGGGCATTCTGCTGTCTCCCCTTATGGGCTTTTTCAATCTTTCTCATTAGGAGTATCTGTTGATCACGATCAATTCTACTCGTATGCAAAGCTCCCTTCAGATATTCATCCTCCCTTTGCTGCACTGCTTGTTTAACATCTCGATATTGCATATGTGCATGTTCATGTACTTGTGCATGGGGATCAACACTGGTTCCCTGAGCAGAATAATTTTCTTTTTGCTTGTCACGTTGGGTAGCGTCCAACTTCTCAGAGACCACCACTGCTTCAGGCATCGCTATCTTACCATGTCTGGAATCTGAACACTTAAAATGTTGAGTCATGCCAGTTAAGTGTCCTGTGAAATCTTTTGACTGCACTGCAACATCCTACAAGATTGAGTCATACATTGTGCATATTATTGTGCAAAAAGCTATAGGATACTATCATACTATGTTGCGCTATAGCCGGTAAATGGAAATTATTGTGGCCGATAACCATATTATACAATTTATGTTTGTATACAGTGGAACTTCCAAATAACGGACACATTGGGAGTAGGCCTTTTGTCCTTTATATGGAGGTTGTCCCTTTACATAATTTGCGTAATAATAATAATAATTATTATTATTATTATTGATTTGAAAAACACACCACAAAAGGTGCAGCAGTATAGTAAATTAAATTATATTATAATAAATCTTTAGAAGAGACTCTAGACCTAGACCTAGTCCTGCTGGCAATTGGAGTCCAGGTAACATGACTGTCTTTCTTCAGTAACAACCCAGGAGAGCCATCACCATCACGCATTTCAAACTCGATATCATCAAACTTCATGAGCTCTTCCACTGACAGTTTATGACTAACACCACTTAAAGGCTGGGCATCAGAATTTGGTCTCGCAACATCAATCGGTCTCCTAACTATTTCACCACAGTTTAATTCCAAGTCAAGCCCAGGCCCTCCATCATCAAGGTGAAAATCAACACACTGAACTTCGTTATCATAATAATATAATCTATAGCGATATAGCTAGTTAACGTTTGCAAAGGTGACTGGAGAAAGAATAGCGCCCCTCCTACGAAGGGAGAAGGGCCTGGCCAGGCTATCATGTGATCATAGCGCCAGCAATTATGTCACTGGCAGCAAAAAGGGGTGTGGCTTCCTGGCCATCCACTGTTTAGAAGTAAAAATTTAATTATACTGAGAGGTTCAATCGGGTCCGAATAATCCATCCGTTATAGTGAATTGAGAGGTTGTCTGCTCCTCGGAGGTTTGCAATGTACTAACTATGGCAAATTCAATCCGTCCCATAGCGGTTGTCCATTATATAGTGGGTGGTCACTCCTGGGAAGGAGAAGTTCTAGTCTCGTCCCCAGCCCCCTTTCACGCACACGGAGAGAAGGGGTCTGGCCAAATACGTATAGGACCCATGGCCATGATATCACATATTTCTGGTGTGCATGAATAAGAAATACAAAATTAAATTAACATTCCATTGTATAGGGGCTATTTCGAGTACGATCGCGCACACGCACAATCATTAATTTGCATTCCTTTCATGCCCGCGCAGTCATGTGACTTTATTCCGTGCATCTGATTGGTGCGCACTATACAGTGCACAGGGACAAAGGGCCCTATAGGCATTTGACCAGACTCTTTCTCCCTCTTTGGGTAGGAGGGGCTGGTGAAGACTAGAGAAATTCCACTGTAATAAAAAATCATCGATGTTTATACCATACCAGTGAAGTCTGATTAATAAATGCATACTTCCTTCTTGTTGTTAAGTACTGTCTAATAAACGCATGTACCCAATAGACGACAGTAATATTCACCATTTGATCTATTTTCAGATAGCCAGCTGCACGAGATTGGCTATACTCAATACCATGATTTTCAACTGAGATGGGGTTGGACTCTTGACCTTGACTTTGCCATAGCTATTTTTCCACGGTTTTCTTCCAGTGATGGCTTCCGATCATACTTTCATGAACTACTACTTTTTTCAAGAATCGCTGCGTTCATGACTTGGTAAGCATTGTGATTGAGTGCTTGAATGTGCTGGTAGTGGGCGGGGCCAAAACTTCACTCTCTACTAAGCGTACATCGTCTAATAGGCACATATTTCCTTACCACTGAGAGTGATAAGCACATACACTTTATTAAGCAGACTTTATGGTATAATGGAAAATTTTCAAGGGGTCCATTTTTCACTGTTTTGTGTGGATAAGCTACTATCCGTGAAAATTAGACCAGCGAAATAAGCACGATTGTACAGTGTGTAGTGGGCATGATTGTGTGTGCCAAAACCATGACAGGGTTTCATCCAGTGGGGGAGACAGGGGGAAGCTTCCCCTCCAAACTCCTAAGAATTTGACTTTAATTAAATTAAGCATCATAATATTATCACAATGAGTCACCAAATCAAACCACTAGCATTTGTTTTTTGATCAAAAATTACACGAAACAATCCAGAGGAATTAAAGAAATTCTCCTAAAAATACGTCCCAAGGAACTTGGCGTGTTAAATACACCCACTCATTTATTGCGCTTCCACCCCAAATTTTTGTTGTTAGATTAAACCCTGCATGAAAACTGAAGAAGATTGGCCATCCATGAAAATTGGACCCAAAAATTTTCTCACTAGATATTATTTGTAGCAAATTTCCCAGCCTATGTACACAGTAGTACATAATATCTTACTGTTTCAATGCCAATGGCTATCAGCTTGTCGCCAGCAAAGATCACTTCTTCAATCCATCTCACTATTCCATGGACACCAACTCCTCGCTTATCATGCACCACTACCCGCTCATTCATTTTGAAGCGTGACTGAGGTAGCTTTGGTGAGTGATCTCTTCGATGGCCATGATGATCTAGATCACTTTGCTGATGTATATTCTGTGATCGAGTCATCATCTGGTGCTGTCTATGTGGATCAGTAGCTGGAGGGAGCTCAGGCTGTGGGGGATCCTGCTGTAGAGGCTCCATGGGCGAGAGTCGATCAAATGATACAAAGAGAGCACAGTTCTCTTCACATTCAAAATATTGCTCACCACCAAAATATCCATTACTACTGCCTTGGTTTCTGTACTGATATTCCTATTAGTAAATCATCACAATAATGATCATCACACTATAATGCTACTTGCATGCAATTTTTAATATGTGCTTACTTGAATCTCTACTCCAAATTGCATTCCATCCTTTTTTGGAAGCGAACCAATGTATTTGATCACTGAAACTGCACGCTGACTGGGTACTGGACTTTTGGATGGAAGTACCACATACACAAAGTTCCCCTCCTTCAGTCGTGACCCCCACTCTAGTACATCTTTCTGAAATACTTCATAGCGCGCTTCCCTTGACTTGACAGCCACCATAAGGTGGTATTCATAGTCACTGATTGGTGCCACATCATCTTCAGTGCAAAATAGAGTAACTGCTGGATCACTGGCTAGCTGGAAGTTGTGTGCAGGCTTCCCATCCTTGCGTGGAATGACCTTGAATCTTGGGATAGTGAGTAGTAGTTCACCTCGAGATACACGCTTAGAAGATCCAAAGAAGCCTGCTATTTTCTTTTCTCCTTGGATATCTTTCAACAAAAATGCTGCCTCAGCGGCCATCATTCAACTTCCAGCTGCATGATGCAATAAATTTGTTACCATCTTTGGATAGACACCCACATAATTTATTTAAATTACACTGAATCTAGGGTTAAATCCAGCCTCGTACTCAGGCCCGGGTACGAGGCTACGTTAAATCATACTCAGACATTAGTAATCTCACCTAAATTTATTTTCCTCTCTTGTAGCATGTAGCGGCCGGATCCACATAGTACATACGAATTCTTGCTGACATCAGCAGGAAAATTTAATTAAGCGTGGGGGGCGTGGTATGAAGGGGTAATCCTCTAATATGTATATACGTATGACTCTATAAGAAGGGTCAAGTGGCATAAATGGCCCCCAAATTTTTGTGTGCTTTTATGACAGGGTTTTAGGTCACCGGTATCTTCTTTGGTCGAAAATTTTTGTGGGGCCGTTTTTGCCACTTGATCCCATAAGATAATGTCATGTCATGCATGTCTAGGTCAGTTTTAATTTGATTGGAGTTCCATTCTCATCTACTCTAGGCAGTCCCTGATGGAGGTCATACTGGTGAACCAGGAATGAGTAGATCACATCAGCCAGCAGAAATACCTACGTATACGTACAAAGGAGTAAAACATAATGCAAAATTTTCTTCAACTAGAATCTAATACATGGCATGCTTAATTTCCAGACCACCTAGTTTTCAGCATTAATTAGCTATAATACCCAATTCCACACCAAACACATCCAAAAGGGTTACAGTAGTTGTTTCTATCACCATTTCATAATGTGACAAAAAACTTCAGATCTTGACCACAAGGTCATTTACGAGCAATAATTAAGTGCTATTACAATAAGGGCTAGAGAAAGTATAATATAGCTATTGGTTAGGTGGGGACAAGGGTACGTAATAGTGCAATAGATAGCTAGTCCACCGTATATATCACACCAATCCAGCCTGAAACTATAATGCTCTGTAGAATCAGTGTATAGCTATATACACACATACAATGTACCTGTGCCAGTGCATATGTGAGAGTCATGGCAAAGAAGAAGTTAGCATTGGCACTGCCGGCCTGGATCCAGAGGTACCAGAGAACAGGACAGAGGACAGACGAGAGCAGAAACATCACCAATACAACCAGAGTGTAGCGGAGGTCTGGAAATGATCAAATTGTACGATGAGTCAGAAGCAATAAACTCAGCAGTATGGCTGAACAAACAGCAGTCTCATGCCCAGATCCCACTCTCTAGCATGGGAATTGGGATCTGGGAATGAGACTATAATATTATAAGCAAACAGTAAAACACAATAGGATGTAACATACATCTGAATGTGTGAGACCAGAGCGGCAGTAGAGCCAGTGGAACAGTTAAGTCACCAACACACGGGTAAGACTTGAAGAGAGCCATTAGTGACAACAGAATGTAGCTCAGGAACACAGGGTGGTTGCTAGACACAATAAAAAAATTCATCACAGTAACTCAAACTAGAGTTCACACTAATTTTACCGTATAATAATATTATTATACCTGAATCTGATTGTTAGTGGAAGGACGTAGATGAATGCATTGATTTGGAAGACACAGAGAAAGAAGACTCGAAAGTGCTCAAAGGTCTCCGTGAAGAAGTACCAGAACAGACCAAGGTTGGGGGACTGGTCTGGAACTGCCAGACTGCAAAAAAATTAACAGAGAAATGTGAATACCGTATTTCTTCTAAAAATTCGGCATGAAAATAATAATATTGCTTTAGCTTCGCCGAATTTTTAGAGGTTAATATTCAACATTCTGTCTGCGTGCGCATTCCATTCCCGTTTATAGCATATACGCATGACGACCTTTGCCGAAAAATTAGAGACTATAAGCAATTATTCGGTAAAGGGTGCCGAATAATTAGAAGGGCCGAATTTTTAGAAGAAATACGGTACAGTCCAACCTCGATTATCCGAACCCTCGATTATCCGAACTCGAGATCCGAAGAAAATGCAGGGTCAAAGTACACACTGTGACCACGTGACCCAATTGCGCATGCGCAGTAAACCAATGTCGGCGTAGTTGCCACGCGAGAACCAGCTGCTGCGCTGCTATTAAATCTAGTTCTAACACTCAAAGAAGTAAAAGAAACGCAAGGTAAGTGTTCTATCAATCGAGAATGAGATTAAAATCGTCGAAATGCTCGATAAGTCTGTCATATATACGTTTTTACATGCACGATCGACTTGTGGGTGTGGCTTGGGCGTGGTCATCGTTATCCGAACTCCTTGCTTATCCGAACGGTTCGAGATTTCTCCTTGGCCAAAGGGGTTCGGATAATCGAGGTTGGACTGTACATCAAAACACTGAAAACCACATACAGAACATGTTACTGTTATAGGAATGGATACATGCACGCATGCAACTTTGAAAGTACAATGTCATTGTAGGTGAAAAATGCAACTGCGGACAATTATTTTGGCCTAATTGGGCCACGCACACAATATTGTCATAATCAGTGGTCACATGACATTGTATTGTATACATACAATGGTAACCCATCAC
Source organism: Cliona cf. orientalis (assembly GCA_963930775.1). Lineage (NCBI taxonomy): Eukaryota > Metazoa > Porifera > Demospongiae > Clionaida > Clionaidae > Cliona > Cliona cf. orientalis. The sequence goes on along the minus strand of OZ005691.1, from coordinate 1,670,724 downwards.
TACAGCAATCTTACTCACATGACACCATAAACAGCTTCCAGAAAGTCCCAAGAGCCAGTGAGCTGTTGGGAGACAAACAAGAGAAGCCCACTCCACACCGAAACACACGAGACAAATTTCACCACCCCAATGACCTTTGATTGCTGCAGGGACAATGTACCATATAACAGGAAACTTTCAAAAAGGAGTAAAGTTTCAGACACACCATGTACAGTGTGTACATGTTCTGTTGCTGGCATGATTTTGTATTCACATGTGCATCTATACCTTATAAGAGATGAGAACGAATGGAAATAGCAAGACCATGGGGTAGAAGGAGAAATAGGTGGCCAGGGATAGCCCCAAGGAAGACAGCACATCGAAACCTGTCACACAAATAAGGCAAAATAGACCAACTAAATTAATAACTTCTAAATCACATGGTTTTAATTTTTACCTTTGAGTCTCATCCATAATGCCCAGACAATAGAGATATTGGTGAGCAGTATAGTTGAGTATCCACCACATGTGACAATAGTGTATGGATTAAGTAGATACCTACAGGGTGGCATACACAGTTAAATCTACGAGGCAAAAATTGAAGTATCGTCAAGCTAAGGGTGTCTAGCCTTGGATTATTATATATAGGGAGGGATGCTTGTAATGGATATACGAATGACTGTAAAATTTAGCAACTCACACGCTGGCTACAAAGAGTTTCAGTGAAGGATCTTGTTTCACGAGAATCTCTTCCACTCCTTTGCCATATTTCTCCCTCTTTTGATTTGAAAGCTACATTAAAAATTTATAGGGGTGATCAGAAAGCAGACTCAGCAATTGTATGTTACCTGTTCTTTCTGATGTAACTCGGCAATCTTTGCAAGGCAGACAGCTACAAGAAAGTCAATCAGCTGCATAAATAATAATATTATGTGTATGATGGCACTAATTCCATTATAATAGTACAATATACATGTAAATTATTTGTATGCTTACCACAAAGAACAGGCCCACTGCCCATTCACCAATGCTGGAAAGGATTTTGAATAACCAGAGAACAAGGGGTACCTACAGGATATTATTATGGAAAAAAATACAAGTAAAAGTTGAAGAGATTCTTAATAATTTCTAGCGCAATGATATTTATATTAATAGTATACTTGTACTTTGATGTGTACAAATCTTGTATACCAATTACAAGTATTACAAGTGAAATAGGCACCTGAGTTTGAAATACCCTTCTGAGTTGAAATACCTATCTGACTTTGTGTATGTATACTATTAGCCTGTGATAGTGAGGTTGTATGTTGAATTTGGATAAATAGCACTCTGAAATAGGCATTTGGTTCATCAAATTGTACTCGCTATCGCTCGTACAATTTTTGAACCAAATACCTATTTCAGAGTGCTATTTTACCCAAATTCAACATACAACCTCACTATTACCTATACAAATACACACTAACCTCATGAAATACATCTCCTGAATATGGGGATAAACCACTGTCCACCAATGCTATACCTTCTTTGACTGGGGGGAGAAAACAAAAACTTATTAATATAAAGGTCAAATTAACATAATTTTTCACAAGGACACACATGCAACATCATGCACGTGATAATATTATATCGAAGACAATCAAGCATGGCCCCGGCTAGGTAGACAAACTAATATTTAAATATTATGCCATTAATCCCCCAATTCCAAGGCTTGAAATCTTTGTGGTAGATCGTAGTTTGATGCCTGATAACTAAGCTCAATATATTGGCTCACCAGGAGGATGGCTCGATGTTTGATAGGCTGTGTCTATGTCTGAGCCCAAGCACAGCTGCTATTTCACTGCCTGTAGCTGGAAGCGGCAGGCTACCCTCAAACTTTTTGACGACCAGTACCAATTGGTATTATTTTCGTATAGCGATCTTTTCCATACGGTATCAACAAACGCACAGTTCTGATTTATTGGGACGAGACTACACGTTCAGCGGCGAGTATTGCACGCACCTTAACTTAATATCGTACCCTTCCGACTTAATCGTACATGTGGTTTGATACAGCATGATGATGATCCAAGGACGGGGCATAAAATTAATTTTAATATACCTCTCATCCAATGGTTAACGGGTGTGCTAATCTCGATCCTCCTGCTCAGCCATTCCTGGGAGTTCTGGACGAGAAGAAACACACGAACAAGCAAGCACACTCCCAGGATGAGCATCACTGCTTATAGATCTACGTACAGCGCATGCGCAATATACACGTGTTGCTCATGTGATTTGTAGGTTCCGCCCTATTTTGCGTCAGAGTTCGAGCTTCAGTTCTGTTGATTTGGCTTTTCAGAGTTACCGGCCGCTACAGCCCCTACTTCAACAGAACAAAAGTAAGTTTAGGTGAGGCTACTTCTATTAGCACTAAACGGGCTTTTGAGAAAGACGGGATTTTTCCGGGGGTGTCCCTTTATACTTCCAAAGATAGTAACAAATTCATTACATCATGCAGCTGGAAATTGTTGAATATGGCCGCTGAGGCAGCATTTTTGTTGAACGATATCCAAGGAGAAAAGAGTCTGGGGAAAATAGTAGGCTTATTGGGATCCAATTCTAAGCGTGTATGTCGAGGTGAACTACTACTCACTATCCCAAGAGTCAAGGTCATTCCACGCAAGGATGGGAAGCCTGCACACAACTACCAGCTAGCCAGTGATCCAGCAGTTACTCTATTTTGCACTGAACATGATGTGGCACCAATCAGTGACTATGAATTTGACCTGTTGATGGCAGTCAGATCTCCCAGTGCACGTTATCAAATACTGCAGAATGACTTACTAGACTGGGCAGTGGAGGTCAAGAATGAGAGCAATGTTCTAGTCACACTTCCGTCTCACCGTGCCATACCTAACCAGAGTGCTTTGGCCACTGTGAAGTATGTTGGACCGCTTCCAAAGGAATGTGGCATGCTATTTGGAGTGGAAATTATCGTTAGTTGAAGTATGGTGTTTGCTAAAAATATACCATAATCTCACAACTGGCATGGCTAGAACAACTTGCAGACTTTAATATCTCAAGGCTCCGCGAATAGCTTCAGGTCTGTTCTTCGGACCTTTGGTAAACTTCGACACGATCTCAGATCCACGGAAAGGCTCCCAAAGCCTGGCTATACAACTCGAAACTCCATGCTTCTCTGCTTTCGTCTTAAAAATAAATATGCAATTTAGTAACACGACTAGCGTGGGTAAAAATTTGAAAATCATGACCACATCCCCAGTATATAGCTGTATGTAGTTCTAATGGTGCATATGGTACAAGGTCGTCAATATAAGTGTGTGCACAGTCTATAAGCCACATGGATGCCGGGCGAGAGATGGAGCATGAGACTGACTCACAGGAGATGAACTCAACAGTGCAGTACAGCTTCTGAACTTCAGATCGCTCGTGGCATGGCACGCTGCATGCATGATGCTATATATAGCGCATGGCTAGCTTTATTTATCCATGGATTACGTTAGCCAAGTTCAGCCAACAGTACATGTACTTATTGGAGAAAGTAGCACTCGGCTTTCTGTTCGCTGGATACATGAGTCAGATACTCGATATACTTAACTGATTTTCAAGTCTCAGAAAGGGGCCCTGAATTTCGGGTAATTACCTCATAGGTTTCATCATAATTACCTCATAACCGCACAAAGTAAATTGCTGTTGGGGATGTAATTACCCCGCGCGCATGCGCAAGGGGTAAAGCAATCGGTTTGTCTGTCGTCGTCGTTGTCGGCACGAAAATCGCCAGATCTCGCGTTCTAGGTATCTATGCGTGCTGAAAACACAACCAATCGGTGGATATCGGTAGAAAAATGGTTTGTACGCATTTCAAATTCCTCAATAAGGCTTACTAGTGCTACAAATAGTGCATTTTCTGTTTAGCATGCTTGTGGTTTATCGACCATACCCACTCTTTTAGCATAACAGTATGCGGATGCGACTGCGCATGCTCAAGCACTATGTTGGAAAGGGTCGTCTCGTCATGAAACAGCTACATGTATGCCTCAGTGTTCATGTTGCAATACTACGCTATAGTGGCTACAGAGCGCACGGGGTATGTGCTCTACAGAGCTCTAGTTAAGTGTGTGATCGTGTTGTGCTCCTCCCCTCTCCCTCCTCTTCTCGTTACAGTGGACTCTCCGAATAACGGACACCTTGGTACATAGGCTTCTGTCCTTTATTCGGGGTATGTCCTTTATTGGGGTGTTTTACCTTAGTCACCCCCCACTTCATCTAATATTAATTTTATAGCCAATAGTTCATTGTTATAAAGAAATTCATGACATACTCAAGTGTTTTCATGACATTGTATTGCACTATTCAGTCTGTTTCAAGGAAGTGATCTACTAGATGAGTGTCAATTACGTCATGGTGGACGAATGGCTAGCTGCTTGCCATTTGAGCAAGTAAAGCAGTGGCTGTTGTCATTACTATAGCTAGACAAAGTACCGTTTTTTAGTGTCTACATGTATTGCCGTCTTGTTATTTTTGTACAGATTGTTAATAATGCCATAACTGCATGTAAGACGGTCGTGGGCGGGGTTAGCCACACCCACCGCCGTCCGTTAGTCGGAACGTTTTTTGCATAGTACTGTATTACTTCGTGCAAACTGCTGTGTCCATTATCCGGAATTCGGAGGTTGTCCGCTATTCAGGTGCTGCTACTGTATTAAACATATGGAGATATCGGTTGGTACATATAGCAGTGTCCGTTATTTGGTAGAGGTCCGTTATTGGGAGTGTCCGTTAATAGAGAGTCCACTGTATGCGCTCCTGACGTCATAGGTGGGATACAATTATTGATTTTCATGATGCACACTTAATATTGAATATCGATACCTCAATAATCCTACGTTTAATACATGTATGTGGTCCTCCCTTGAGTCTTGGCATTAGAACAAATTCCTGAAATAAACACTGGGTACTCTAAACTCAACTTATTACTCTTCATAGGATCCTGCTTCTAGAGGATATGGTGCTACCAATGGTGCTTTTGGTGATAATCAATTCTTTGTCTGTGATGAAAATTGCGGCCTCTTTGTGGCACTGGATCGCCTATGGCCTCTTCCTGACAATCAGAGTCAACCCCCAGCACAGGATCGGGTGCATCCAATGGTGACACATTCTAGAGATCAGCAGAATCGAGGCAGTCCTGAGCAACAACAGAAGTATGGCCCAACACCGAGTGGTCATTCCCAGGGATTCAGCGTTGGCAGCCGGGTTGTCTTTTATAACAAGAGAGGGATTGCTGTCCATGGAACTGTGCAGTGGACTGGGATGGTACCCTTGGCAGGTGGTGTACGAGTTGGAGGCATTGGCATTGAAACGGTATGGTTCATATAAGCTGCTGTTTGCTTTACCCAATTTTTTAGAGAGAAAACTTCAACATTCCATTGGCAATATTTTAAGGTTACGGGATAGTATTCGACACGCAATTTATAAATGATTGCGCACGGACACAGTTCACGTATATTTTAATGCGGTTTAGTCGGAAATGTGAGCGAACGTCGACCATTTCCAGATGTAAACAAAGTCCAAGTTTCTGCGTCAACTTTTGAAGACCAGAGACTTGAACGAACTGACTTCGCTGTCGTTCACGATAGTCCATCGATTGGAGCAGGGCCAAGTATAGCGCTTTTTCGAAAATTCTAAGATGGTGAGTCGTCAGACAAGGTTTTGTCCTGGAGGGCCGCCATTAAGCGAGTCACACAGCAGCTGAGCAGTAAGTTTTTATGTTCGCTTTCTGTTCGTGTAACTCGACAGAGTTCAAACGCTATACTTGGCTCTGTAGAGACTCGTAAGCTATCGTTTCATTCGTGTGTCATTTCATACAGGCTGTTTGCCTTGGCAAAAACTGACGCAGAAAATTGCAATACTTACCAGCGCTTGCAGACTGACAGCGGCAGGTTTGCTTTTCATTTTTGTGGACCATGGGGCAGGCATCAGGAGAGCTACTTACCTGTGCCTTGAGTGTGCAAAGAACGTGGACAAAAACTGGAATATAATTGTCTCATTTATTATTCATATGAACTTTGACCATGCGTGGGTGGAACACTATCCCGTAGGCCGTAACCTTAAATGTGACTCTAACTACATGTACTGTAACTAATTTGTTTGTATGCAGGATATAAGCATATCATCAAAGGAAGTTGAGGGTGCTGTACCAGGCCTGGGTCAGTTATTCCGGTGCAGCAGTTCGAGACATGGACGAATAGTAATTCCCGAGTCGATGGCTGTATCTGAAGCAGATGCAGCACGAGCCCAAGCCAAACAAAAAGCACAGCAAGTTGCCGGTGCAGAATCAAGTGTTGATGTACATGTATCCTCGGCATCTAAAGAGGAAGAGCAGGCAAGAAAATTTGACCCACTAAAGATGCGATTTAAAATCGATGATCATGTCGTAATTTTTGACAAGCACAACACTCCTCTTCATGGCAGTGTTCGTTGGATCGGGAGGAGGAATCAAATGGGTCGTGACATGGGAGAACTACATATTGGAATTGAAATGGTGACTATAGAAATGTAAAATTAGTGCTTATGGATACTGGTTGTTCTTGAGCATGCATAAGGGATGATGAGTGGGTGTTTTTAGCCTTTTCTATCACTAGATTTTGATATCTAGGTGTAGTATATTATATTGCTATGATGAAAGAATTATAATAATATGTTGCTTTCAGTAGTGTACTTGTGCATTTGGTAAAAGGTCGTCAATAATTATAGTGCATACGTCCGAAGTTTACAGAGCCTGAGACCAATTCTCAACCTCAATGGTGACAGGTCTGGATACTTTAATCACAGATATGAACTTGATAGCACAGTACAGGTAGAACAGTAAGCATGGGTGCTATGTATACGATGCATACTATGCTATTATTATAGTGCTATACCTTATATCAACTGTAAGGGTTTACTCAACTCGCCGAGTTACAATGGTGGCACTTGTAACATGGAACTTTTAAGGAATATAGTATGCGTCAGTCAATCTATAAATTTTCAGGTCTCAAAAGAGCTTGTCAAGGCCCTTAATTTTCCTATCATTGTGACATAGGTTACATCATAATTACCTAATATAGTAATTGCTACTGGGGACATAATGAAAAACTTACTACATCCCTCGTCCCCCATGAAAAGTATCACACCGCCAGCATACGGTGCCCAACTCGACAAACTGCACATGCTTCGTATATTGTATACCGTGTTTATGCTAATAGAACGCAAGCTAAAAAAGAATTAGGATTTTAAATTCGCACGATTTTCTGGTAAAGGTCGTCACACACTCCATTATGAAAAATCCTATATAGAACACGAATTTTCTTACGCTAATTAGATTATGTGTTTTATTAGCATAACACGGTGCGCGGAGTGAGCCAGTGACCTGCAATAGGGGAATCCCCCAGAGTACAAGCTCGCCAAAGAAAGCTAACTGAGAGAATCGCCATAATTATATCAATAGCCCACGATCTCTTCTACGCTAGGTTCGAATTCTGGGTACCAACACTCTTTCATGCACACTAAACATTTTGAAACAGTCTTAACCACACTTTTGTCATAATTTCATCATAATTACCTCATTGATTGGCTGAATTCTTTTTTTTGATTGGGACTCGGGATATAATTTATAATAAGCTCTAATCATTAAGTAGACACTATGGTTGTCGAGTGCAGCTCTTTATTTTTGATTTTAAGTGGTATGCAACCAGTATCCATGATGGTCAGCTAGACCTGCTCACTCCCCCTCTTGTATTCATTTATGTTGAGAGGGGGACAAGGGTCTAGCTGGCCAGACTACTATGATGCATGTATGTTAATTTTATTACAAGTATGTTTCTGATAGGGAATTTGCGTAAATCCTAACGATATTCCCAAAGCCAAAACTGGGCTATCTGGTTTGTTTAATGCAAGAAAGAATCATTCCATTCTCATACCAGAATCGATGGTTATCTCAGCGGAAGCGTATACGTCCAAGAGAGAGAGATCCAGGAAGGGTCAGCGGGAAGCAGAAGATCTGCCCCCATACCTACAGGATCCAGTTGAGCTCGCACGGGAGTTCAAAATGATTGAAACGGAATTTCTTGAAGAACAGAAAAGAGCACTGAAGGAGCACAAAGAACAGAAAAGAAAAAAAGACCAGCAAAATGAAATAAAGCAGGCGCTTGGTGAGAGCATTACTGCCGCGGAGCAACGAGTACTAGATGAAATAAAGAGCCAGGCCGAAACTGGTAGAAAACAAGGGAGCTCTGACCAGTCAACTCTTGATGTAGGTCACAAAGATATGAGGAGACAACGTTCTTTGTGGCCACATGTTTATGATACGATTTCTGGTGGAGCAGGAAATGATTCTGCAAACATTCATCGTTGCCCTGGTAACCAGAGAAAATCATCCTCCATAGCTCAGGCTGAAGGATGCGGTGAAATGTTTCAAAACGAAAACGGTGCATTTCATGCTGATCATCATGGTGGTGGTATTGGTGGTCATGGTGGTCACGCTGATTATGGTGGTAAGGCTGATCATGGTAGTCATGGTGGTTATGGTGGCCATCGTGATCATGGAGGTGGCCCACCATATGCTCGTGATCATGAGAGAGCACAAGTGCATGAATATTTACACGATCAATTTCAAGGGGGAGCACCACAACAACCACAACAGTTATTGTTGGATGAAGTACACAGCAAGCATGGAGAGCAACAAAGCCCTAATTTACAGCAGTCATTTCTTGACGTAGATCGTCAGCATTTATTGCAATCTTCTGATAGTGCAAATGATCGTGAAGGAGCTGGTGAATCACATGACTCACAGCCCAAGCTAGTGGATGAGATATTGTCCGAACATGAACATTCACCTAGTCAGCATCAGTTGGCTGCGTCACCATCATCTGGTCAGCCTGACACAACACACAATCACTTGACTGAAGCTGCCAGGAATAGTAGTACACCAAGTAACAGTTCAGCAGTGCATCTCACTGTTGGCTCCAGGGTTCAAATACCTACTCAGTCACCACTTGAGCCTTTCAGGTATGGAGTTATTCGGTGGATAGGTAGAATACCTCCTATGCAAGGACTAGTGGCTGGAATTGAGATGGTGAGTGCTGAATGTGTATGTATCAGTTTGTACACTATTTTCACCACTGGCCCAAGGTGGTGTAAGAAGTGTGCACGGAGACTGAATCTAGGTGTGTAGCCAACTTGTATATACTGCATAGTGGGAAATATTCGAAGGAGAAAACTTTGCCGATCAGCATTATAGGAAGTGAGAATTTCGTGAAGAAAATTTTCACGGAAAGCCAAATCAATCGTATAGGTGGGTGGGGCAAGCCTAAATTTTGTGCAAAAAACTTTCGTGGGTGGCTCTCAAACTACAAAATTTGTGAGTTTTCTCTCTCGAAAGTTCCCACTATACAGTATTACACCTACAGCTGACCACATGCTTCTGCCTCCATGCACACAAGCACTATTCCATTTAAAGCACACATTTATATGACATACCCACGTTCTTCATTATGACCGTTCACTGCACTGATATATTAAAGTTGTTGGTAATATTTGATCTCATGCTCAGCAGAGAGTGAAACGTTCTCTTAAAGTTTACAAGCAACATGCAGCAGGATGCATGTGCAGTGCACACGGGGTATATAATATATTTATGAACCCTTGACCATCTCCCCAGTAGCTGCATAGTGTAATGGTGCATGTGGTAAAAGGTCGTCAATAGAATGCGTACTCATCGATCGATGCTCGCCCCAGAAATCATGGAGATGGCCTCTAAGATCGACTCTCAACCTTGATAGCGACAAGTTTCGATCGGCTTCAATCACAGAGACGAACTCGACAGCACAGTATTCCTTCCGAACTTCAGGTTGGTCACGCTGCTGCAGTCGCGCGCGCTTGTGACAGTGCTAGTGATGCGTGCTATATATAGCGCAAGGCTAGCATTACGTAAGCCAAGAAAACATGTGAAGTTCAACCAACAGCAGAGAAAGTAGCGCTCAGCTTGTAATGTATTCGCTGGATACACGCGTAAGATACTCTACATATTTACTGACTTTCAAGTCCCAGAAAGGCTCCAGCGAGGCCCTAGATTTTTCATAATTACCTCATAGGTTGCATCATAATTTCATCATAGATTACACTACAATTACCTCATAACCACAGAAAAGTAAATTGCTACTGGGGAGAAAAATATGCTCTAGATCGAGATTTATTATGAGAAATTAGCATTTTAGGAAATTCTCAAAGCATTAATGTAGGAGCAATTGATTATCTTGACTAGAAAAACGTGTGGCTTTCAAGATTAAAATGTTTGAAGGTGCAAGATTTAGTATTGGTACGACCTTTGTACTTTTGAAAAATTTAACCTTGCATTGCATGACCTTTGCACTTTTGCAAACGGATCTCTGCAATTTTGAGTTGACGTGACCTCTGTACTTTTTGACGAGCTGTTGGTGGTGATATTTTTGTCACTAAAGATTTGGCGAACATACTGTTGGTTACATCATTATTGTGTCATAATCATCTAATCTTATACTTTCAACATGTATAACAGGAAGAGGCAATGGAAGGCTGTGGTGATGGCATATGGGATGGAGCAAGGTACTTCTCTTGCCGTCCTGGATATGGATTTTTTTATCCACTGTCTTCATTGGCACTTGACGAACGATATAAAGTGCCTGCTAACAATCGTAAGATACCTACAATATTAAGTACTGTATCCGATCTAATTAACGCGCCTCTCTAATAGATGCGCCACCTTGGCCTGAAGTGCAATTTTCACGCTCTATTTAAATGTGCCCACCCACGCGTCCATATACTTTTGTGTACAAATTTTGCACGCCACCTGGTCGCGAAGGGTAATTTTCACGCTCTAATGGCGCGCCACCCAGCACTCGTAATTATTTTTTCATGGCGCATTAATTAGATCAGATACGGTACAGTGACTGCTTTAAGCTGCACGTAGCACACTTTGTTGATGGGGTCATGCATGTACATGTATAATATATAATAGTAGTAATTGGGGTGCATGAGATCAGGAGTAGGAGTGTTGAACTACAGTATAAATGTAGAAATGTAGTAACACAGGGTTTCATTTAGGGGGGGGCGGGGAGGGTCACTCGCCCCCCCCCCCCCTTGGAAGCTGGCTGCCCCCCTTGAGAGTAGCCACCAACCATACGTGCACAAGTAAGAGATTTAAACAGTGAAAGTTTCCAAAGCGGCAGTTTTGCTCATTTTTAAGCCATAATTTAGCTGAAGCTTTGCGCTACGCGCGGTAGGAGACACATCCCACATCTTTGAAATATTTGACTTGAAATAGAGGGGAACCAGTGGATATTACTGACAGACTTTCCTCATCCGAGTGCTCAGAAGCCACCAGAAACAGTCTCAGAGGTTGAAACATAAAAAAATTTTCCTGGGGGAGCATACCCCCAGACCCCCCTAATATAATGAAATTAATGAGCACAACATCCTTCTTCACGGATGGAAAAAACTATAGTCTTTGCCCCCCCCTTAACTCTGGAATTGTCGCATTTGCCCCCCCTTGACAAAAATTCTAAATGAAACCCTGTAACAGCATTCCGGTAGGATGACGTGGACAAATTGTAATCAAGGCTGCCATGCGCTATCACATCTTGTACTATAAGTGGGTGTTATATAAACGCAGACTGTAGCTGTACAACTGTATAGTGCAGCTACTACTGTGGTGGCCTGAGTGGGACACACCCGCTCTACTCACCTACATGACCTCAGATTCATCTACTCGCATATTATCTACGTCATTCTCCCGGAACACGTTTGCATGTAGTTCAACACTCCTGTCTAATCTACTCCTGATGAGATGCATGGTCGAATGCATCCCAACTACTATTAATTGGTTATTGACCTCTGTTCATCATTGGCCTACTTTATGATGACCCACTCCCTTCCCATAGCCGGCAAATTACCTATAAAAATTTGGTTGCTAGGCAACAACCAATAAACAATAATATTGCGCACATACTATGCATTTACAGAGCATTGGGAAGTACAAAATCCAAATATGCAACAAATTGAAGATTTGACTCAGCAGATAAAAGAGCTCAAAGCAGCTATTAAGCACCAGCAAAAGGAGTCCAATACCAAGATAGCCAAACTGCAGCAACAACTCGCTGAAACGAAAGCAGAGAACAGTTCACTTCTAACTTCACAAAAGGAGTCTGTTGCATTTGGAATTGAGCCTTGGAAAGTCCATCGTAACAAAGTTGAGCTTGGAAATGTGCTTGGAGGTGGAGGATGGGGAGTGGTATACAAAGGAAAACTTCAAGTAGCTGTGAAACAATTCTACCCAAACATTATGAGCAAGCAGAATCTAGCACTACTGAAGAGAGAAATGCGTATGTTGGCACTAATCCGACACCCCAATCTACTGCAGTTCATCGCTGCTGTATTTGATGAGAATGAGGACTATGAGCAAAACCCTCCGTACATCATCACTGAATTGCTAGATACGAGTCTACGTTCAGCATATGAGGACGCAAAGCTTCCTAACCATAGTTTGCCGTCGATATTTATCGATACTGCCCGAGCTTTGGACTACCTTCATCGACGCCACGAGCCCATCATCCATCGAGACGTAAGTAGTGCCAATGTTCTTCTCAGGCGGGAAGAAAATGGAAAATGGATCGCCAAACTCTCGGACTTAGGCTCAGCCAACCTTGCCAAAGAGGCCTACACCATGAATGCAGGTGCTATACCATACTGTGCTCCTGAGGCATTTACCTTCAATACCAATACCCGCTCAGCAGGAACTCTGACCCCAAAAATTGACATCTACAGTTATGGTATCATGCTATGTGAGGTAGCAACCAGTACATTTCCTGAGGAGGGAAAATATCCATCCTTGCTTGCTCGTGTTCGACGTGAATGGCCTCAACTACATCAGCTGATCGTAGCCTGTACCAACCAAAGCCCCGAACAGCGCCCCACCATGGCAAATGTGCTTGCCTCACTAGAAGCGTTCCCACCCCGACATTAGTTTGTAATAATAAAATTTTTACTATTTTTTTATAGTACCCTTTTAACACTTTGTGTGGTATATTAAATATAGCTGAAAAAAGGATGATTTGTTATTTTATTACCTATATAATTATTATTATGTACACAGAATGATAAAAAAATTTAATAGTTATGATACAACTTATGTCAGCTTCAAGTTAGTGTGTTCATGCATACCTGTACCAGTGCATATGTGAGAGTCAAGAAGTTTGCATTGGCACTGCCACCATGGATCCCGAGAACAGGATAATGGGTTTATGGCACATTTCGCTGCACTATTGGGCTTCCCTAGAGTACAGAGGAGAGCAGGAATCATAACCAGCGATCTGAAATAATTATTAATGATAAACATGCTATTATTCCATAATAATATTAAAATTTTAATAACCTAGCTTTGTACCCAGCTAAATGACCCAGATCCAAACACTAGCTCCTCTTGCTGCTGGAGGGTCAGCCACTCAAGGCTATGCATGGATCAATGGCTGAGGCAAACTATCCTAGACTGGGGTACCAGCCCCGGCCCTTGCCTAAGAGCATAGACAATTGGGGGGGGGGGGACTGGAGACGTCCATATAATATTATTGTATATGACAGGCTATTACTGAATCTGCGACACGGTGGTATAGGAGTTTTAGTACATTCTTGTGTATCTTTTATGAGCTACTCATGGCTTATACTTGAATCTCACTATCCATAGCATATTTAGCCACAGTAGGGTGCAAGATTATTGGTGCTCATATCGATTGTTTTCATACTTGTTTTATACCACAAAGTATGGCCACTTTTTGTGACAATGCAGCATATATGGAGCTATCATACAAAATTTATGTACTTCTTGTGAAGTGTAATTAAACTATATGGTGTCTGAAATGACTAAAACTACCTAGTCTTGAAATCAGAACTCCCGGGATCCCATGGAATGGCTGATCGAGCTGAAGAATCGAGATTAATGCATCCGTCAACCATCGTATGAGAGGTAAAGGGCCTGGGGACGAGGCTATATAGGATTCTGCTAGCTCTTTAATACCATAGACAATAGAAGGGGGAGAAGGGATTGGAAACGCTTACTGAATCCGCGACACTGTGTGTATTGATCATGAACACCTAATACTTTACATGTATGGGAAGTTTTGGAAAGGTCACTGTTGCATTCTACATGGTAGTTTTTAGTCTCAAAACCAGACCGCTCCCTCCGCAGTGTTTAGTTCTTTCAGGATGTTCCCACTGCAGCGTTTAGGATAAACATCCTGAAAAAACTAAACGAACTAATTATTTTGGCCTAATTGGGCCATGCACACAATCATAATCAGTGGTTACATGACATTGCATTTTACACATACAATGGTAACCTATCACTATAGTGATCTCACTCACATGACACCATAAACAGCCTCCAGAAAGTCCCAAGAGCCAGTGAGCTGTTGTGAGGCAAACAGGAGTATCGCACTCCACACCAAAACACACGAGACAAATTTCACCACCCCAATGACCTTTGATTGCTGCAAGAACAATGTAACGTATAACAGGAAACTTTCAAAAAGGGAGTAAAGTTCACGGACACCATGTACAGTGTGTACAATGTGTACATGCACTGTTGCTGGCATGACTTTGTATTCACATGTGTATCTATACCTTATAAGAGATGAGAATGAATGGAAATAGCAAGACCATGGGGTAGAAGGAGAAATAGGTGGCCAGGGATAGCCCCAAGGAAGACAATACTGCTCACCAACGTCTCCATTGTTTGGGCATTATGGATGAGACTCAAAGGTAAAAATTAAAATTATGTGATTATGAAGTTATTTCATTGGTCTTATTTGTGTGACAGGTTCTGATATATTGTCTTTCTTGGGGCTATCCCTGGCCACCTAATTTTAATTTTTACCTTTGAGTCTCATCCATAATGCCCAAACAATGGAGACGTTGGTGAGCAGTATAGTTGAGTATCCACCACACGTGACAATGGTGTACAAATTAAGTAGATACCTACAGGGTGGCATACACAGTGAAGTTTATGAGGCATGCATACTCCCAAGAAATTGAAGTATCATCAAGCTAAGGGTGCCTAGCCTTGGTTATGGATATACGAATGACTGTAAAATTTAGTAACTCACACGCTGGCTACAAAGAGTTGCAGTGAAGGATCTTGTTTCACGAGAATCTCTTCCACTCCTTTGCCATATTTCTCCCTCTTTTAATTTGAAAGCTACAGTAAAAATTTATAGGGGTGATCAGAAAGCAGACTCAGCAATTGTATGTTACCTGTTCTTTCTGATGTAACTCGGCAATCTTTGCAAGGCAGACAGCTACAAGAAAGTCAACGAACTGCATAAATAATAATATTTTGTGCATGATGACACTAATTCCATTATAATAATGAACAAAAATGTACATGTAAATCATTTGTATGCTTACCACAAAGAACAGGCCCACTGCCCATTCACCAATGCTGGAAAGGATTTTGAATAACCAGAGAACAAGGGGTACCTACAGGATAATATATCCCACCTAAGTATACCTAAGTATTATATCAGCCGGGGTATAACTAGGATATTTTCCCTCCCTGAGGGGTACAAGGGAAAATATGATCCATATTTCCCTCCCTCTGGCTATGACCTTGACCAATCAGAGCCATTGTTTAGTTCACACAAGCAGTCACATCATCATACCTACTATATGTGCGTGTGCATCAGCACAGTGCTACTTCTCATTGCACACACACTATACTGTACATAGGCAGTAGACATTGTTTACATAGACACGGAAACACACGCACACTAATTGACACTAATCAGGAACCAATTAGCTATCACTCGATCTGGCAGTTCTACCACGTGGCAAGTTCAACTGCAAGTGAACTGTACTAGCTGCTAGTCCAAGTCTCAGTAGCCATTGCCCGAGTTTGTTGAACAGTGAAACTATTCTATTTGTTTTCGAAGCTACCTGACTGTCTTCTGTTCACGGAAAGCTGAAGCACTGATTGATTCAACTAGCCATGGTTCCGTGACTCAAGCCATCCGTCATCGGTTGTTTCTTTGCTGGTTTGTTTTTACTGTGCAACTCTCTTTCTGTTCGAAACTATTGTTGCTAGGTTAGAACGGTTGTTGCTATGCATGTAGACTATGGTGCGCGTGACTTTTAGCCAATCAGGTGGGATATATAATAGTTATAGCACGGTTGCCAGGGATTTATGGCGACGTAAACCGCCCTTGTCCTCGGGCTACGCCCTCGGACTCGGGTCGGTTTACTGCCATAAATCCCTGGCCCCGTGCTATAACTATAACTTATTATGGAAAAAAATACAAGTAAAAGTTGAAGAGATTCTCATCCTTTATTTACATGTATATAATATAATTTATACATTGTATTAAATACACATTAACCTCATGAAATGCATCTCCTGAATATGGGGATAAACCACTGTCCACTAACGCTATACCTTCTTTGACTGGGGGAGAAAACAATATTAAATTTATTAATAATTAATATAATCATAGTAATTTTTCACAAGGATACACATGCAGCATCATGCACATGGTATTATATCGAAGACAATCAAGCATGGCCCCAGCTAGGTAGACAAACTAATAATATTATGCCAATAACCCTCCAATTCCAAGGTTTTGTGGTGATCGTAGTTTGATGCCTGATAACCTAGAGCTCTCTAGAGCCCAGAACCCTCGGCGCGTTGCGTGGTGTTTGTTGCACATACAAGCTGGCAATGATAACTACACTGATCTCCTGCAGTAACCCTGAGTGCCCAGATCATGCTTCTCAAGCTCAAGTTGAGGGGTGTCGTACCAGTTTTGGAGGTGGAGTATGTCATCTCTGGTCTGGTGACTAGACTAAGCTGTATTCTGTGTAGGCTCGCTTTCAAGTTGTGCTTTTCTGGTGCCGCAATTTTTCACTAGCCTCAATTCAATATCATCTGCTGATTCTGATGCTATTGCCGCTATTCTCTTGCTTTCTATAGGCTAGTGGAATAAACTGGAAGTCACACACATACACAGATTTCTGCCATGGAACAATATTTAGGACACTGCTTGCGGACCGGAGGCATGATTTATACACTTACTTGAAATCAAATCACAAAATAGCTACAATAACTCTGCACAGAATATGTTGCATGTGAACTGGGTGGTAGAGAACCAAAGGTGCTATAGCCTTGTACCCTCCAAGGGCCTGGGTGCAAGGCTACAAGCACATTCATATTAATAGTACCTTACCAGCTGCTTCAACTGAAAAACAGCTGGCCAGAGAGTGCAGCATAATGTATACGGTAGCATGACTTGCGTGTAAATAGAGACAAGTGCATTGGGTGTGGCTTGCAGGAAAGTCAAGAAGCTATTTAAACTTTATGCTTCGCTGACTACACTTTACAGGAGTTGTAGCTGGAACTACTTAGTTGTATCTTGAAAGAAGTCTACTGTTGTTCATTCTGTCCATCGAAAAGCTGCCAAGGTGCGTGGAAGGATGGACTTACGGTGGAAGGTAGCGGTCCTGAGTAAAATTAATGTCACCAGAACTGGAGAACAAAGCGTTCTCAGCAAAATCCATACAATACATGGCTTTGAAACGCCATAAGGAATCATATAACACGAGGTTGAGACTCGCAAACGAGGTATGTAGCAGTTACAGAGTTAACAGACAGACAGACAGACACACACACAGAACGACTACAGTAACCCTCGTGCATGCACCAAGGGTTAACAGCTGGCCAAGTTCAGACACGTGCTCTTTATAATTATAGCAGTACGCATGCATGTATACGGTAGCATGACATTTGTGTAAATAGAAACGAGTTGCTTGCAGGCCAGGAAAGTCAAGAAGCTTGGCAGTTACACTAAATACTTCGAGACAGTAACTTTGCAGGAGTTATTATCATTTTGTATCTTGAAAGAAGTTCAGTGTTGTTCATTTTGTCCATCGAAAAGCTGCAACGGTGCGTGGAAGGATGATCTATGGTGAAAGGTAGCGGTCCGGAACAAATGTCGCCAGAACTGGAGAACAAAGCGTTTTCAGCGAAATCCACACAATACATGGCTTTGAAACGCCATAAGGAATCATATAATACCGAACTTGAGACTCGCAAACGAAGTCTGAAGCAGTTAGAGAGTTAACAGACAGACAGACAGACGGACAGACAGACACACAGAACGACTACCGTAACCCTACGGCGCATGCGCCGAGGGTTAATAAGCTCAATACATTGGCTCACCAGGACAATGGCTTGATATTTGATGGACTGTGTCTATATCTGAGCACAAGCAGAGCTGCTATTTCATTGCTCATCTCTTCAGACTGTAGCAAGCTACTCTCAAACTCTTTGACGACCAGTACCAACTGGTATTATTTTCGTATAGCGATCTTTTCCATACGGTATCAACAAGCACACAATTATGACTTATGGGGACGAGACTACACATTCAGCGAGTATTGCACGCACCTTAATATCGTACCCTTCCGATTTAATCGTACATGTGATTTGATACAGCAAGATGATGATCCAAGGGGATGGGGCATAAAATTAAGGTCCTACCTCGATTAATTTTAACGACACAGCGTAATTTTAATATACCTCTCATCCAATGGTTGACGGGTGTGCTAATCTCTATCCTCTTGCTCAGCCATTCCTGGGAGTTCTGGACGAGAAGAAACACACGAACAAGCAAGCACACTCCCAGGATAAGCATCACTGCTGATAGATCTACGTACAGCGCATGCGCAATATACACGTGTTGCTCATGTGATTTGTAGGTTCCGCCCTATTTTGCGTCAGAGTTCGAGCTTCAGTTCTGTTGATTTGGCTTTTCAGAGTTACCGGCCGCTACAGCCCCTACTTCAATAGAAAAAAGTAAATTTAGGTGAGGCTACTTCTATTAGCACTAAAGTAGCGTGAACAGTAGGCAACCAGAAGAAAACGGGCTTTTGAAAAATGTGGGGTTTTCCCGGGGGTGTCCCTTACTTCCAAAGATAGTAACAAATTCATTACATCATGCAGCTGGAAATTGTTTAATATGGCCGCTGAGGCAGCATTTTTGTTGAAAGATATCCAAGGAGAAAAGAGTTTGGGGAAAATAGCAGGCTTATGGAGATCCAATTCTAAGCTTGTATGTCGAGGTGAACTACTACTCACTATCCCAAGAGTCAAAATCACTCCCCGCAAGGATGGGAAGTCTGCACACAACTACCAGTTAGCCAGTGATCCAGCAGTTACTCTATTCTGCACTGAAGATGACGTGGCACCAATCAGTGACTATGAATACCACCTTTTGACTGGTGTCAAGTCAAGGGAAGCACGCTATGCTGTATTTCAGAAAGACATACTGGACTGGGGGTCGAAACTGAAGGTGGAGGACTTTGTGTATGTGGCACTTCCATCCAAAAGTCTAGTACCCAACCAGTGTGCAGTTTCGGTGATCAAATACATTGGTCCACTTCAAAATGAGCAGGGAATGCAATTTGGAGTAGAGATTCAAGTAAGCATATGTAGTAGTATCTGATGTGTCATTGTTATGATGATTTACTAATATTTATAGGAAGAGCAGTACAGGCACCAAGGCAGTAGTAATGGGTTTTTTGGTGGGGAGCAATATTTTGAATGTGATGAGAACTGTGCTCTGTTTGTGTCACTCGACCGACTCTCGCCCTTGAAGCCAGTACGGCAGGAGCCCCCACCTGAGCTCCCTCCAACTGCTGACCCACAGAGACAGCACCAGATGACGACTCGATCTCAAAGTAATTCTCAACAAAGTGATCTA
This sequence comes from Cliona cf. orientalis, assembly GCA_963930775.1. Classification (NCBI taxonomy): domain Eukaryota; kingdom Metazoa; phylum Porifera; class Demospongiae; order Clionaida; family Clionaidae; genus Cliona; species Cliona cf. orientalis. Next base: position 1,650,928 of record OZ005691.1, on the reverse strand, counting down.
GATCATCATGGCCATCGAAGAGATCACTCACCAAAGCGACCTCAATCACGGTTCAAAATGAATGAGCGAGTAGTCGTGCATGATAAACGAGGAGTTGGTGTCCATGGAACAGTGAGATGGATCCAAGAAGTGACCTTTGCTGGCAACAAGCTGATAGGCATTGGCATTGAAACGGTAAGATACTATCTCCAATTCTGTACATAGTATAATATAACCTCAATCTTGCAGGATGTTGGAGTGCCGTCAAAAGATTTCGTGGGATCCTTAACTGGCATGACTCAACATTTTAAGTGTTCAGATTCCAGACATGGTAAGATAGCGATGCCTGAATCAATGGTTTTCTCTGAGAAGTTGGATGCTATCCAACGAGACAAGCAAAAGGAAAATTATTCTGCTCAGGGAACCAGCGTTGATGCCCATGCACAAGAACATGAACATGCGCATGCACAGATCCATCAGGTGGCTGAACGTAGAGAAGATGAATATCTGAAAGGTGCTTTGAAAACTTCTCATTTCGATCGTGAGAAGCAGGTTCGTTTATTGAGGGAGATTGAAAAAAAGCATCAAGAAAAAAGGCACAGTGCTCCAGATAGTCAACCTTTAGTTGATCCCAACAAATATCCAGATCATTATGAAATCATTCCCGGGCCTGCTAATTCCTCCAGTCAGCCTCCACATCAGCAGCCATCTCCTCGTCAATCCAGAGGTCCAAATGAACCATCTACAGGTACAAGTTCAGCAAGGGGTCGTGTGCATGCATACGAATCTCCTGATAGGACTCGCCGAGACCTGGTCAAAATGAGGGACCAACACAGTGTTCAGGACGAGCACCTGCTTGGCGTCCGCCCAGGGCATGGGGGAGCTGGCAATGTCCAACTACGACATCAGCGATCAATGCCAGCGCCAAATGGTAGTGATGATCATCAAGATTTGCAGCAAATTTCAAATAATGCCCACCAGCCTCATGTGCAGCATGGGGGGCCTCCTGGCAATTACCCACTTTACGGTAACCTCCCAGGTCCTGGTGGTATTCCGCCACAGCAGCAATTCCCGCCACATCATGATGAATGGCACCAAGAGAACAAACCGCAGTTCAATGAACGTGACAATCGAGCATATCACCAACATGATCCACAATTTCATGAGGGAGGTGGAGCTGAAATCGCACGAGATTTTCAAGCTCCTCAACAACAGCCCATGATGCATCAGCAGCAACAGCAAAACGCGCCACAAGGAATGCAAGGAGGAGCACAACAGCTTCAAGAACAACTATTGCAGCAGCATGAAGTGGCACAACAGCTTCAGCAGTATGGAGTGACACAGCCACCTCACGATGGAACCCATCCCAATAATGCTCATTTGCCACTTGATGCTGGCGCAGTTGCACTGCAAGAAACAATCTCGCGTTCTTTTTCAATGGGCTCAACCGTTCAGCTACAGGCCAACCCCCCACGCTATGGAGTCATTCAGTGGATAGGAACGCTACCTGGGATACTGGAGGGGCGTATTGCAGGTGTGGAACTGGTAAGGCCTTTTTTACATAAACTTTGTTTCTCTTTGGCTGAATGACCTCCTGTTATTGTATATAGGGTATCCACAAATATTTTATCTCATCTCTATAATTATCTTGTGTTGTTGCATGCAGGAAGAGCCTATGGAGGGATGTGCTGACGGGACATGGAAAGGAACACGCTATTTCAACTGTCAAATGGGACACGGATTCTTTTGCCCTATGTCCTCCCTTTCCCCAGACCAGAGATTTGCTCAAACTGCAACTGTGCCCAATAATCGTAAGCCCTAGCAAATAGCACACTGTAAGCAGTGTCCTCCCTTGAATGTACATGTATGTTGAGAGGTATGGTTTGGGTGCCACGTGACCCTGCCCTATTCCCACAGTAAATATTATTGTAGTGAACTGGAATTTTACCAATTGCAGCTCTCGAGTATGTTGCCTTAGAGGAGCAGCATGACCAGTATATCAATCCCGGTCAGATCTTTGGTTACATTGGTGAAGAGAGAGGGATCCAGGGACACCAGAACTCCTGCTATCTTGACTCAACTGTGTTTGGACTGTTTGCTGCTAGTGACGTGTTTGATAGCATGTTCTTGGAGCAAGATCAGGGCGACCCGGCTGGAGGTCAAGTCAAACACCTACTATGGAAAGGGATCGTCAATCCACTTAGAAAGTATGCTGATATTTGTCACATGTATGCATACCTGACATCTACATGTACATGTACATGGCTAGGCTTGTATAGTGACATTGAGTATTTTGACTTAGTTTGGGTGTATGGCTGTGTGAGACGGCGAGTTAGAAAGTGTACTGGTTATGACGTTTATGAGACCCCCCCCCCTTTTTTTATAGGAATGGAGTGGTACGTTATGAGTCGGTCATGAGGCTTAGAAATAAGCTGGAGGAACTGGGAAAGATGAAAGGAGTGAACCAGGATGAAAAAGGTGGCTGCATGGATAGTTGATACTTTTACTGTACATATACTTCATCATGCAGCATGTCATTTTATTCAGATCCAGAGGAATTTTTGAATATGCTATTCAAGCACACTCTGCATGTGCCACCATTTATTAACATCAAGTAAGAAAACATTCTGAAGACTAGTAGCCGAGTTATTATCCACTTGTCTATAGCATCGTCCACATGAAATTTGGCTCATTTATATGAATGTTTTATTTCTTCGTATACAGACGTCCCGTTGGTGTTGAGCAAGAGTATTTTGTTCAGCTTTTTGTGGAGCACAATGAGTCATTGAAGCTACCGACCGTTGGAGAACTCCTCGAGATAATGTTCAAAGAGCAGAAGATTCGTTTTACCAAGGTACTTTCATGAACTCAGAATAATATTATTGTAAATTTGCTTTATGTTCTGTATAATAATATACGTCTGTAGGTGCCGTCTAAACTTCTGATTCAGATTCCTCGTTATGGACGAGAGTTCAAAACCTACCAGAAGACGATTCCCGGTATGAAGCTGAATCTGAAGGGTCTGCTTTGCTCCAAACGTGAGTCTCGAGGGTGTTAAGTACATGTAAATTATCTGATATGATGGATTCTTTTTCGTTGTGTAGATCAATGCTTCATATGTGGTGATACTGCATGGAAGGAGTGCAGTGAGTGTAAATCACACTTCTCTACCACTGAACCTGTTGTCTATTTCTGCGAGAGGTGTGTAGGAATTGCACATGGAAAGCCTGCTAAACGTGATCGGCATGATGTCCAGGATGTAGTTGCTGATACTGGTGGAGTCAATGAGCTTGACCTCCTCTCGGTGATTTGCATTGAGACCAGCCACTATATCTGCTTCACTAGGTCAGACGATAGATGGGTTTTCTTTGACAGTATGGCCAACCGAGTCAGTAAGTAACACAAAGTGCTCATGCATGAGATTGTAGTGTTGTTGCACATTGATATTGTATGCAGAAATTCTCACCAGGAGAAAATTTCACCATTGGCTCTCAATGGCGAAATTTTTATCACCTGAATATTTTGTCCTATAGAGGATATGGCGACCTTTATAATTTTTTTTATTGAATATTTCTGCAATACACAATACCGGGGGTATTACGATGTCATGTACATGTACATGTAGTTGGAGATTTTATCTGGTGATAATTTTCACGTATACAGTATCATAAAACTTGGCATTTTCATGAATACCTACAGATGATATGTACAACATCCCCAAGGTGGTGGACTGCACTGATGTTCTTAACGAGTGGGTCTACCCTGCTAATGGTGACCTCACCCGACTGTTGAACACACCTCCAAGAGAGTTGCCAGAGTATGTCCGTCGCTTCACTCAAGACATCTACCTCTGTGTCTACATACAGCCTGACTTTGCTATGTATGGAGATTTTGAAAATTAATTGTATTGTTACTATGAGTGAGTGACCCTGTCTTTTGTATCAATATTGTTGTTGTAATCAAATTTTTTGGAGCGTGATTGGTATAGGTAATAGTGAGGTTGTATGTTGAATTTGGATAAAATAGCACTCTGAAATAGGTATTTGGTTCAAAAATTGTACGAGCGATAGCGAGTACAATTTGATGAACCAAATGCCTATTTCAGAGTTCTATTTATCCAAATTCAACATACAATCTTACTATCACAGGCTAATAGTATACATACACAAAGTCAGATAGGTATTTCAACTCAGAAGGGTATTTCAAACTCAGGTGCCTATTTCACTTGTAATAGTTGTAATTGGTATACAAGATTTGTACACATCAAAGTACAAGTATACTATTAGGTGATAGTCTCACCTTTTGCATTAGAGGGGTGTGGCTCGCGAACATTGTAGCGTGATTGTTTCAAAATTAATTTTGGCGACTTGATTTGGGCATGATTCGGGGTAGCCTCGTACCCAGGCCCTTTGGTACGAGGCTAGATTCGGGGAAGACATGGCATCCGTGACATTTTCTGGACTAGATCCTTTCAGGCTGAATGGCATCACTCTGACCAAGAATGAACTAGGTACTGGATCGTATGCTACCGTTTACGAACTAGACTATTACGGTCTGAAATGCGCTGGCAAGAAAATCCACGATTTGCTCATCAAGCAGCAAGCAGGCCGCGGTGATACATACCAGCTAACCCGATTCGCGGAAGAGTGTCGACTTCTCAGCCAAATTCGTCATCCGAACGTTGTTCAGTTCTTGGGAGTCTACTATGAGCAAGGTATGAAGGTGCCAATCCTTGTCATGGAGTTCCTACCGATCGATCTTACTTCCTGTATCGAAAAGAATGGCGTCCTCCGCCCAGAGCTCAGTTACTCTATCCTTCACGACGTTGCACTTGGCTTGAACTATCTCCACAGTCAAGAACCACCCATCATTCACCGAGATCTCTCCTCCAATAACGTTCTCCTGACCTCGGATATGAAAGCCAAGGTATCGGACCTTGGGGTTGCAAAGATCGTCAATTTGACTCCAATGCAAGTTAGTAGAATGGTCCACAATACACAAGCTCCTGGTACACCTGCTTACATGCCACCTGAGGCATTGGTAGCCAACCCCAAGTATGATAGAAGCATCGATGTCTTCTCATTTGGTATCATGATCATCCATATTTTCAGTGGTAAATGGCCTGAGCCTCAAATCGCACCGATTCGCTTGGAGCAAGAATCTGATAGAATGATTCCTGTATCAGAAGCAGAACGTCGTGAAGTTTTTCTTACAGCCATTGGAGATAAGCACCCAATGATGAGCCTCATTTGCCAATGTATTGCCAATAACTCCAAGAAACGACCAAATGTGAATGAGATAGTACTTCAGCTAAAGGGAATGGTAACAACGAATTCTCCGTCTTTTTCTAATCGACTTGAAATGCTCCAGCACATCGATGAAAGGAAATCAAATGAAGAAAAATCACAGTCACAAATTAGAGCATTACGGCAAGAACTCAAAGCTGCTATAGCCAAGCAAGGTGGGTATAATAATACTACACGAGTACTAATGGGGGGAGGGAGGATGTGGTGGGATCGACCAGCACTAGTAAGTTAGCTGTAGAGAGTCCATCTTGTCCAGTAGCTCCTTCTACAAGCTCGAAAAAAGTGTTGCTGAGTAGAGTCATTGAGGCCCTGAATTTTCTCATAATTACATGTACCTCATAGATTACATAATGATTGGGGGCGAGTGTGAGCGAGCCCCACATTTGATCGTTTGGCGGAAGTTCGTCTGTCCGTGTGTCCAGTTTGGCTGACTGAGCATGCGCGCGAAAAACCCGTGCTCTCTATTGGGCCACGCCTCTTTGCCAATTTGCACATGCTCAAATCAAATGACCAGAGTCAAAGGAGATTGAGAGAATCGGGAAAAAAGCGAGGATGTCGGATCCAATATTAGCTAGAGAGAACGAAATAGACAGAGAAGACAGCAACAGAGACCAAGCGCGGTAAAAGAGAGCTCGAGCTCGGGATGGAAGCGACGAACGAAAGGATCAGACTCATAGTAGCTTTGTCAGTGCGTTCCAGCTTGTGGCATGCTAACAAACTCATATTACAAGTCCATTGCTAAGTAGTTGAATAAAAGGACGGCCAGAACCATATATAGAATCCGAGACGCGCATGCTGATGTCGACATCTCTTGCATAATTTGTGCCTGGCAGAGCTACGTGGGTCATGCACACACAAACTCGCGAACGCTCGCCCCCACGATGAAATACCATATTTTTTCGTTATTAAGCGCATGCGCTTATATCTCCACAGGAAGAAAACCTATGCTTAATAACGAAGTGCGCCTAACAGCGAGATGCGCCTAACAAAAAATAGCTACATCAAGAACACATGCGCGTTCGCGGTATCATTTAAGGGGCGTGGCCAATCGATCGATCGCACGATCATTCACGTTGCTGCATTCTGCCCGGTCGGAATATTAATGGCGTTCGTTGCTGGAAGAACCTTAAATAGAATCGACAGTACCCATCGTAATTTCGACTAACTTGAAAAGGTTGGAGCCCTGGGAAAGCTAGCAAGCATGCAGATATCGAGGTCAATGGTCACATAATATCAGTATGCGCTTATATGCAAAATGCGCCTAATAACGAGTGCTTAGGCCAACAAAATAGCATGCGCTTAATAACGAATATGCGCTTATAAACGAAATGCGCCTAATAACGAGAAAATACGGTATATCACACTAGTATTATTAATTTTCACCATAATAATATGTTCCACCATAATTACCCATAACCACTGAAAAGTAAACTGCTACTGGGGATAGTAAGATGCTGTATGATGACATCAAACATGCGAATATAATATTAATTCCTGGCAAGCTTTGTGCACCATTCTCTTTTTCCTGTCTAATTACAATTTTCTTCCACTGGCCCTGCAGTACCAAAGCCAGTACCAAAGCAGCTTTAACAAGGGGAGAGAGGGAAAAAAGAAAGTCTACATCATATAATTATTTCCTTTGCAGATGCTAGATCCGCGCAGAGCATGGAAAATGTAACCACTCAAGAGCCTCAAAGGAAGGTACGCATATTATATGAGTGCTAGTCAACTAGGTGATTGAGAGGGTGACTACTTATACATGACATGTGGGATGGCTGGCTGGCTAGCAATGATTGTAGACTAGGAAGATGATATCATCAGGCGGGGCGAGCCTTCGCTCGTGGCATCAGCTGTACTCCAGGGTTTTTATTTGTAAACAGTGCAGGCTTTTGAGTCACTTACTGAGCAGGCTGTAAAGCATAACCAAGTGACCGAATTGGAGAAGCCAGGCTCCGAGGCTCAGTTTGGCCATCATTCTTGACATCCTTGAGTACGGTGGAGAAAGGCCCAGCTCTAGCACAGTACAACTGAAAATAGTGCCAATCGTGAATGAGTGCCACTGCCATGGCTACAACTCGAGATGAATAAGGTCGAAAGTTACCCAATAACACGCTCCACGGCGCAGATTTGTATATCCCTTGAGCTCGAGCCACACTGCACTGCCTACCACCATAGATTCCGCGGATTTGACCTTCGATCCGCGTTGGTGACGACCTTTACCTGACACGGTAAGGCCTACCACGTGGTGTCTGAGCATGCGCATTGAGTCGTTGCCATGCAAGATCACGCACAAATAAATAAATAAATAAATATATATATATACACCGCTTCCGGTTTCTCGTGTATTCGGGGCTCGCTCAGGCTCGCCCCGAATTATTGTGTAAAAATAGGATTAAGGAGAGTGGCTGACCACCCCATTCATCCATTGCCCCCATGCCCACAGGGTCCAATTGCATTAGCACGGGAGTTCAAAATGACTAAAGTGGAATTTGAAGAACAGAAAAAAGTGTTGAAGGAGCATGAAGAACAGAAAAGAAAAAAAGATCAGCAAAAAGCTAAATATGAAGTAAAGCAGGCACTTGGCGAGAGCATTACTGCCGCAGAGCAACAGCAAGTACTGGATGAAATAAAGAATCAGGCCGAAACTGGTAGAAAACAAGGGAGCCCTGACCAGTCAAATCTTGATGTAGGTCGCAAAGATATGAGGAAACAACAAAGTTCTCTGCAGCCACATGTTTATGATAATATTCCTGGTGGAGCAGGAAATGATTCTGCGAACATTCATCGTCGCCATGGTAACCAGGGAAAATTGTCCTCCATAGTTCAGGGTGAAAGACTTCAAAATGAAGGCGCTGCATTTCATGCTGATCATTATGGTAGTGTTGGTGGTCATGGTGGTCATGCTGATTATGATGGTCGAGCTGATCATGGTAGACATGGTGTTCATCATGATCAAGGTGATATTGGACGATATGATTCACAGCATAAACCAGTTGGTGATCATGACAGAGGACAAGCACATGAATATTTACATGACTCAAACCGATATCAAGGGGATCCACCACCGCAACATTTGCAGTATGGTGATAATTGCTATCACTCGGATCCAGCTCCTGTACATGATCCACAGGCTGCCGGAAAGCCAGATCATCACTATGTCAACGTCTATGAATACCCTGAATTTCAGCAGTACATTCAACCGAATTCTGATGCACAGCCAATGCCACCTGATCATGCTGGAGCATCACACCATCACTATGCTGTCAATATAAACCCTAATCTGATGGTTAATTCAAGGATCCAAATACCTACCGCTTCATCTACTGAGCCCTTTATATATGGGATTATTCGATGGATAGGTGAAATATCGGCAGTGCAAGGACTAGTGGCTGGAATTGAAATGGCAAGTGCTTTATACTGTTATTATTATCAACACCGTATGGCGGGTAATTTTCGTGGGGTGTTATTTTCGTGGTTGACTTGGCAGTCACGAAATTTTCCCACCCACGAAAATTAATGCCTAAGTACGGTGATATTGTATTACCGGTATGCGAGTCCATGATGATGGGCGTGGCCATAAACATCGTGGCAGCGCGGCCAACACTTTCCAGTATTAGCAAGCAATAGTAGCCACTGTCATCCAGCTGATAACGTCTTTGACACTAATATTCTTCTATCTCAGGCTATTTGTGGCAAATCTCTGTAGGTATGGCTTAGTAACGAAGAAGATCGCGAGCACGTGTATCGATTACATCATCGCTTGTGCAGCAATGCCACGCCCCTGAACTGGTTGCTGTCACAAAATTTAAAACCACGAAAATTAATTTTTATTACAGCTAGACTTTATTGGACTGTCACACGACAATAAAACTTTAATATGACAACATTTCGACCATAATAGCTAGGTCTTCATCAGGTCAATGCAGAAAAGTTTGACAAAGCACAGCTTAAATACTGATAGGGTGTGAGGGTGAAAAGAGGAAATTGATAGGCGTGAAGGGAAATGAATGACAGTTAGCATGTAGTAAAGGTGTTAGAGTGCTGGTGTTAGAGTGCTGGAAATTAATTTTGAGGGCCTTTTCAGACTTTCCACGAAAATTAGACCCCACGAAAATTACCCGCCATACGGTATGCAGTATGCACACTGTATTGGCTGGCCATATTGCCCAGCAACCATTTTGTATAGGAAAATTGCCGGGTATATACCAAAGGGGTATGGATGATAATAGGTCACTGATGAGAGGGGATCATGGGCAAACAAAGTAGTTGCAAGATCTTGATAGGGGTGCATTTGACCATGCATCTCATGCACCCCAATTAAGTTCTTGCAGTTTAAGTAGGTACCATGACATGTACTCCATGTACACTGACACAGTATTGTTTTATTCTTATGTATAGGATGATTATATGGAGGGGTGCACAGATGGTACCCTCGCTTCAACTGGACAGAAATTCTTTGATTGTATGCCAGGAAGGGGAATCTACTACCCACTGGTCAACCTACAGCCTGATGTGAGGTTCATGGACCCTGCTTCCGTTGATAATCTTGAGAACCGTAAGTGAATGAATAGTGGAACCAGTTGTGAAATGGCTCTCAAGGCTTGGGAGTAATATAACCTTGTCAGCATTCATATGTGTGTATATGTATCTTGTGTAGCGCTTGATGATGTGCCTTATAATGTGGGAGAAGATCAGTTTATTCAGGGACGCCATGAGCAGATACAGCGTTACATCGGTGACAGGAAGGGAATCCAAGGGCATCAGAATTCTTGCTACTTAGACTCTTCAATATTTGGCCTGTTTGCCCTGACGGATGCATTTGATGAGCTGTTCTTGAAGGCTGAATCAAGTAAAACAGCAGACCAAAACAGAAAAGCGATTGCTGACTTGCTGTGGAAAGGCATTGTGAATCCCCTGAGAAAGTACGTACATTTGTGTGTTAAGGTTGTTAGTGAATTTTTCTTTGAATGCTACAGGAATGGTGTTGTCCGCTATGAATCAGTTATGGCGCTAAGGACCAAACTTGATGAACTTACAATGATGGAAGGCATTGCTCATTATGAAAAAGGTTCCTCTCTAACTGACATTCGAATTAATGTTATGCCTTGGTTGATCGTGCAGATCCCGAGGAGTTTCTCAACATGCTGTTTAAACACACGCTGAAAGTGGATCCCTTCCTCATAATCAGGTTCGTAATGGAGGAATGGTAGAAATAGTGAGTTAGTCATCTTCTCTCCCCCAGCCTCTCACCCTCTTCTACTGATACATGCCCGTATATGTACATGCACACAGCTCCTGCTATCCATGCATATTAGGCTATGGCTGCACTCACATGCACACACACTCTCGTATACACACAAGGATTTATTTTGACTTGCCTTAGGGTGATAATTATTTGCGGGTACATTTTTCTGCAATTTTGGCTTAAAACGCATTTTGTGAGTACTAAATTTTGTGATTTGTACTCGATAATGGTACAGGGTCAACACATTCTAATATTCTATAGTGCATATAGTTAGCAGGTACAAAATTCGTTTTTGGGCCAATCTGCAACAATATCAAACATTAGTACCCGCAAGAATAGTCACCTTAAGGTTTTCCTCAGGCGTCCGTATGGAGATGAGCCAGAGTTCTTTGTGCAACTTTTTGTCGAGTATAAGGAATCTGATAAGCTACCTTCAATTGGACTACTCCTTCACACAATGTTCAAAGAACAAAAATTGTCCTTCCTCCAGGTATATGTATATTATAGCAACTAGGCATTTCACTATTGGAGTGGGTCTTCGGTTTTATACCTGATTTTCATACACATTAAATAGATGCCATCAAGATTATTGATTCAAGTTCCACGATTTGGACGGCAGTTCAAGACCTACAACAAAATCATCCCTGACCTTAAACTGAGTGTGACGGATCTCACTGATGAGTACATTCAAGGTAATAACTTCATGATTTCAATGCAATTGATCACTCACGCTCTATGTATATTGTCTTTGTTGCAGCTATTCCCAAGTGTCTTGTCTGCAATGAAAATGCCGACCTTGCTTGTAAACAGTGTGCAGTAGGGCTCAGTCAGAGCAGCTATTTCTGTCCCGTTTGTAGTGGGCAGTTTCACGCTCATCCAAATCGAAAGGACCATGTCCTGGATCAGAATATTGGTGGTGGAATGGAGGGATCTCCCCTTGACCTCATCTCTGTGATCTGTATCGAGACTAGTCATTATGTGTGCTTCACAAAAGAGCCGTCTGAAGATCCGAATAAGCCCCACAAGTGGATATTTTTTGACAGCATGGCAAACAGAGTCTGTAAGTTGCCTTCATGATGGAATCTAGTGGATTGGGGGGGGGGGGGGGGGGGGGGGTGTTGTCCCTTAAAGATTGATCTGCTAGGTTGACTGTTCCTCCCTTGTATCCTATTCAGTGTGGACTATCCCTACAAGCGTTGCCTGGATGACTATATAATAATCTTGCCAACTGTGAAAGGTGTGATACATATGGCAATCCAAACGTGACAAAATAATCAAAATTCAAACTCAAGGGTACAAAAGTACAGACCTGCATATGGAAGGGTGCAAAAGGTCAAACTTGCAAACTCAAGGGTGCAAAAGTACAGAGCTACATATGGCAGGGTGCAAAAGGTCAAACCTGTAAATTCAAGGAACTAGTTTATCAATTAATACTATACTTTTGACTTCGTACTTGATAATAATAGTTTAATGTGCCATCACAGCTTTCGAGTTTGCAGGTTTGACCTTTTGCACCCTTCCATATGCAGCTCTATACTTTTGCACCCTTGAGTTTGGCAACTTTGACCTTTTGCACCCTTCCATACGCAAAATTTGTGCTTTTACACCCTTGAGTTTGAATTTTGATAATTTTGTCATGTTTGGATTGCCATAGATACACCTTGTGTTTGCACCTTTCGCAAATGGGCTAAAATTAATAATCACAACAGAATTTTGTATAGGATGATTTTTATCTATAATAATATTATCATGCATGTGCAATTATGTTAGCTTTTTTCCTTCCCCTAATAGATGACAGATTCAACATTCCAAGTGTCACCGAGTGTTCTGATCTTCTCAATCAGTGGGTTTATCCGGCCAATGGTGATCTGTCTCGGCTGAGAAACACTGCTCCTCGAGACCTTCCAGAATATGTCCGGCGATTCACTCAAGACGTGTACCTGTGTGTGTATGTGAATACCGATGCAATTTTGTATGGTTACTGATCATGGACTAGATTCAAGTACACATATTGCTAGCAGCTTAATAAGAGAGTTCATCGGTATCTGCGTACTAAATTGTATACCTCGTCTAATTTTTATCTATGATTTTCCTATTACAATGTCATGTAATCATATATAGCGCTACCCTAATATCTATGATGTAATCCACTATTAGGCCATGGGCGCCAGCGCAGCTTGCACGTACTATGGTGACAACTAACGAGGAAAACCCCTGTAATTTAACGAGGTCGCGCCCCCGTCCAACATGTCTACTACAGCTGTTTCTTTCTCGGGGCTTGATCCTTTCAAATTGAGCGGAATCAAGCTAACAGAAAACAAACTAGGAACCGGTGCGTACGCTTCTGTCTACGAACTCGAATACCTGGGACTGAAATGCGCTGGCAAGAAGATCCACGAAGTGCTCCTGGAGCAGGGAGGCGGTGCCACGTATGCACTTTCGAGATATGCAAACGAGTGTCGTCTCCTCAGCCAGCTGCGCCACCCAAACATCGTCCAATTCTTGGGAGTCTACTTCGATAAGGGGATGCAGGTGCCCGTTCTCGTTATGGAGTTCCTACCGACCAATCTGACCTCTTGCATCGAGAAGAACGGTGTCCTTCGTTCTGAAATCGGCTACTCCATCCTTCACGACGTCTCACTGGGCCTAAACTACCTCCACAGCCAAGTACCTGTCATCGTTCACCGAGATCTCTCCTCCAATAACGTCCTACTGGACTCCAACATGAAGGCTAAAATCGCCGATCTTGGCGTTGCGAAAATCCTCAACCTGACCCCGCACCAAGTCAGTAGAGTCGTACGCAACACCCAGGCTCCTGGCACTGCATCGTACATGCCTCCTGAGGCACTCATACCCAACCCTAAATACAACACGAGCATTGACGTCTTTTCGTTGGGTATCATGATAATTCATGTGCTGAGCGGACTGTGGCCAGAGCCCGAGGGCGTTCCGGTCCGCACGGAGCAGGGTACAATGATCCCCGTGTCCGAGGCCGAGCGTCGAGAGAAGTCTCTCAACGCGATCAGAAAGGATCACCCACTGATGAAGCTTATCAAGATTTGCATCGACAATGACCCATCCGTGCGACCTCACGTGAAGACCATTGTACCACAGATTAAGGAGATGGTTGCACGGAATCCTCCATCGTTCCCTGGTCGGTTAGAAATGCTGCATCAGATAGACACTGAGCGAGAGGAGAAGATTAAGGCACTGAAGTCTTTGCAAAGACTGGAATCGGGACCCCAGAAGGACAGGCACCAAGGTATCATCAAGGGCTTATTATAACTTATTGCGGATCAAATAGCAAGAACGGCCCCGCGAAGATTTTCAACCATAGAAGATACCGGTGACCTAAGACCCTATCACAATAGCATGTGAAAATTTGGGGGCCGTTTATGCCACTTGACCCCTTATTGCTACACGTATGTCTGTGGTTACAGTGCTATATATACATGTACATGTACTACCATATAGCGGGAAATTTTCAAGGGACCTTTGCTGATTTTTATGGACAATTGACAAACTGCAGGAGCCGTTGCGCATGGCATTCGAGTGTTTATGAAGACACTATCGGGAAAGACTGTCACTCTAGAGGTGGGGGAGACAGAGACCGTTGAGACTATGAAGGCTAAGGTTCGAGGCTTGGAGAAGATTCGCGTACAACACTTCGTGTTTGCCGGAAAACAGCTCGAAGATGGACGCAGGTTGAGCGACTACAATGTACAGAATGAGTCGACATTACACCTGCTACAATTAAGAGGTATAATACGCATAAATGTAATACCGGTGTAATATGAAAATAGGGACCCCCCAAATTGGGGACCCTGAGTCCCCATTTCATAGAAAAATGGGGACCCAGGTCCCTATTTTCATATTACACCCCAAAATTTTATGACACCGGTCATAATTCATATCTTTACTAAGGGAACTGACTCTATGATATATGGGGAACATTGATATGCATAAAAATTAATGGTAGTCTAGCAAGGACGACTATAGTAACTGTTGATAGTGTATATAGAAATTCTTTATAATGAGCCATCCATCATGCTCTGTGACTGTAGGTCAACACATAGCGAAGTCACCTACGCTTTCGTTGGGTTCGGCAGTTCAGCTTCGGTGCAACCCCCCTCGCTATGGGGTTGTCCGGTGGATAGGTACGCTACCGGGAATGGAGGATGTCATTGGAACGGAATTGGTAACAGGAGTGGAACTGGTGAGTGGGTGATGCAAAATTTTTTGCTAGATATTTTCATGTAACAATATCTTTTGAATGCACACTATAGATACGTATTCACTATAATATTATTATGAAGTTTGTATAAAAATCATTCAGCATAAAACGGAAAATTTAACAGCAAAAATTTGCAAATTATGGTGTCTTCTTATATTGGTATATATGCTTGTGCTATATACTCCTTATAGGAAGGGCCAATGGAAGGCTGTGGTGATGGAGTGTGGAAAGGGGTACGCTACTTTCGCTGCCTCCCAAAACACGGATTTTTTTCTCCGTCATCTTCTCTTATGCCACACAAGAGAAGCACCGTCAATCGTGAGTACTTAGCATCTATTAATAGCTACCATTTTTGCTAATACGAGATAGAAATATCCTCTGTGAACAACTTGACTATTCGGTGAACTTACCGATAATACCATATAGCCGTAAATATTGGCAGGGAAATAAATTTGGCGGTTTGGCAGTCTACATGTATGTTACAACCGCCAAATTAAAATCCACCAAAATTTCCTACTTGCATATATTATACGTATGGCGATCCCGTACCGAACTGCCAAATTTAAATCCGCTAATATTCTCGCAATAGCGGTTTTGGGCTCAACCACCAACACCAAATTTAATTCCCACCAATATTTCCCGCTATATGGTATTTCAACTAGATGCTGTAGTCATCCTCAGGCCAAAAGGGAAATAACTCGCTTAGACTCATAATAATATCATTGTGTATGATGTTGTGATTATGCAGCTCTAGACCATGTTGCTTTGAAAGAGTCTCGAGACCAGTTCATCAATCCTGGGCAGATTTATGATTACATTGGAGAAGGGAAGGGGATCCAGGGACACCAAAACTCCTCCTACCTCGATGCCACCATATTCGCACTCTTTGCAGTGAGCGACGTCTTTGATAGCATGTTCTTGGAGCAGTGTCAAGGTGACCCCATTGGAGAGGTGAAGAACATCCTTTGGAAGAGGATTGTAAACCCACTTAGAAGGTATGTGTTGCACAAATGGAAAATTTTAGTTCACAATAAGCTATTTAAATTTGTTCATTGTGTACAAGTATGGCATATAGCACTCGCAAAAATAATTTTTTGCTTTACATATTTCACTTGAACAAAAATCTAGGAGTCTATTTTTTATTACCGAGTCATTCTCCTTGTCTAGGAATGGGACTACTTATGTACATGTATTTATATTGCTGTAACATGCCACTAAAACTATTTTCAGTAATGGAGTTGTACGCTTTGAATCGATTGAGAGTCTTCAAACGAAGTTGAGAGAATTGAGAGGAGAAAGAAACGAAGAAATTGGTAAATTATTTGTAATCATCTACAATGAATTTAGCACATTATAATGTTATTGTCGTATTCTCTAGATCCAGCACAGTTCATGAAGATATCACTAAAGACCTGCGATGTTCCACCATTTCTTACGATAGCGTAAGCTACAGGCTATTATTGATCAAAATAGAAAATCTGATACCTGTGTTACATGTAATTTGTAGGCGACCGTTTGGAGTGGAGCAGGAATCTGTTATTCCTCTTTTTGTTGATGATGGAGACCTGCCTCCTCCTCGATTATCTCTGGTTGGAGAGCTACTGGAAAAGATGTTTAAACGTCAAAAGATTCGCTTCACCAAAGTAGGGCTCACTGTTGAAAATTTATTCAGTATTTGTATATAATATTATGACCAAGAGTATATAACTATAGGTTCCCTCGAAACTCTTAATTCAAATTCCCCACTGCGGACTGGATGACAGGCCCTACCAGAAGCTTGTTCCTGACATAAATCTGAGAATAGAGGGTCTACTCGGTGCCAATAGTAAGCATCTACATGTAGACTACTGAAAAATACATTTTTTCAAATTTGGGCCCAAATTTAATGAATACGATATTATTACAGATGCCTGCAAAATTTGTGGTGACCATGCTTGGAAGGAGTGCGACAAATGCACTCAATCATTTCACGGCCATCGTGATGATCCCCGTGGTGGTGGTACAGTATACTTCTGTGAAAAATGCGCCCAACTTGCACATGGAAAGGCCGCTAAACGCGATGGACATAAGGTACGGGATATAGCTGCTGACCCTGGCTACAGCGGTGTCACTGAGCTCGATCTTCTCTCTGTGATCTGTCGTGAATATAATCATTACACCTGTTTCACGAGATCTGAAGACAGATGGGTCTTCTTTGACAGCATGGCCACCCGAGTCAGTAAGTCACAATGCATCCCTAGTATATATAATATTGTATTGTTTGCTCTTGTTACCCATTGAACTCAGATTGTGAGTATTTTCCTGTTATTAAACTGCTGTTGTAATAATATTATTGTTATTGTTGTATAGGCATGTACAACATTCCGAAGGTGGTGGACTGCACTGATGTTCTTAACGAGTGGGTCTACCCTGCTAATGGTGACCTCACCCGACTGTTGAACACACCTCCGAGAGAGTTGCCCGAGTATGTCCGTTGCTTCACTCAAGACATCTACCTCTGTGTCTACATACAGCCTGACGTGGGCATGTATGGGGATTAATTTTTTATGTATTATAATATCAATTCAAAATTCAATCATGAATAATTGTCTTGCAGCTTTGTTTTTTTTTTTGCACACCATAATTTTTAATAGATAAAAAATATTATATTCACTTTTGACTCGATAAAAATAATAATAATAATATTATAGATTGGTGATCATGAACAATCGTGCAGAGGTAAAAAAAAAATAAATAGACTAAGCCACTCACTATAGATCATTAGCAGATATCGGAGTCTGAACTACTACCGTCTGATCCTGACTCTTCAAATCCTTTCTTGGAGTTTGCTAGCGATTGGAGGTCTCTTTTGTCAAAAATGCTAATGTCCATCAGTGACTCTCTGAGCTCCCCATAGGTTTGTACTCCATGACCCGGCTCTAGCGACTCCAAGCGTTCAACTAACTCTCGAGCAGCCCAGTAGGGGGCTAAATTGTCTGCGTGAGTGCCTCGTTCGACATCGGCAATGAACGAAGGATGAAGGTCAAAGTACTGTGCCAACAGCTGCCACTTGTCACTGATTTCTTTGGCTAGATCTAAGACAAATTCTTCACTCATTTTTTCATCTTGGATAGTTTCGTCGAGAAGCTTCTGAAGGAGAGGGGGAGGTAAAATGGAGAGGGGTTCGAAAAAGAGGAGATCGGTCAATACGACGTGTTGCTTTCGCTTTGTACAGTTCAAGGTAGATTCATTTGACATGATGGCACGACCGATTTCCATCTTGTCATACCAGGCTGAAGCATCTGCTGGGTTGTGGATCGGAAAATCTGTGCTTCTGTCGTCTGGAATGAGAATCTCAGAGAAGCTGATCTTTGGATGCAGTTCATGTTTGTGTTTTGCTATCTCAGCAATGACTTGGTTACGAAGCTTCAAGCAGTCAAGTTCTTTGCTCTTCAGACACTGCATGCTGAGAATGATGGATTGATTGTCGTGAGCGGCCACACATGCTCGGATTCCGTTGTGGTCTTGCCACATAATTCCACAACTCCAAAGATCACACACTTTCTCGTGCTGGTAGATGTGTTCAGTCTTATAAGGAGCGAAGCCGTGGAGTAGACGAAAGAGGAGGTTGGTCACAAATCGAGGGGGAAAGTATTGCCCCTCGCTAGGGCTAAGACTCCAGGCAAATCCATACGAGTACTTATCGTAGTCACTCTCCCACTTGTCCGGTGGTTGACTTGGTATGAGTGTTGGGAAGAAGCAGTAAGGAATGTTTCTCTGACGGCCATGCCGGTTTCGATAACTAGAGTGTCGATGTGGTCTTGAATGAGAGAGGTTGCTGGGGTGAGGAGATGATGTGCCGTTCTGCTTGTGATCCTCTACGCTCTGCGTTGATCCAGTGGGAGAGGGGTTTACAACGACTAAAGTGGGAGATGTAATATCTCTAATGGTTGCTATGTCGATGTTGATGGGAGTAGATAGCGTTCTCCGAGTTTGTATGTTATTACGTGCTAGATTTTCCACAGAACCTACCGGCGTTTCGCACGATTCTGACTGTTTTAGGAGATGAGGACGAGAGGTACTTCTGAAAGAACCCATGCTCGTCAAACTTCGTCGACTTGTTCTTATCTCCTCACGCATGTGCTTCAGTCCGCTGGCAGTGACCCCTTCACAGATTTGAAATGATTCCATGAACTCGATAATGAATCCGGAAGGAAAGTTGAACTCTTCAAACGCTTCGTGAACTTTGGTGTGACTGACAATGCCGTGGGTGTGAGGAAGATTGTCAATGGCTGCGTTGATGTTGCTCAGCACTTGGTGGAGGTTAAGAATGATAAAACTCTTATGGCGACTAGGGCTGGAGTGAGAATCACTGTAGATACTAAACTGGCTGAATTGTTTCAGCCGTTGACATAGGTCCATCAGTGCTACCCTGTCGACATCACTGTCCGACTTTCTAAGCAGTTTGCTCAGGACGGTGTCAGAGTTCTTGACATGCTCAATGACAGCTTTGAAAGACACCACATCCGTTGAAGTCTCCTCCAAAAGATTAGATACAGCAGCCGCAAGCACGTAGCTCTGTGCAGGTAGCAAACGCTCAGCAGCAGAATCGTGAGGGTCAGCACAGAGATGAACCTTCTGGCAGTGCTCTTGCAGGACTGAACGCAATTGGATCATT
The DNA here is from genome assembly GCA_963930775.1 of Cliona cf. orientalis. Classification (NCBI taxonomy): domain Eukaryota; kingdom Metazoa; phylum Porifera; class Demospongiae; order Clionaida; family Clionaidae; genus Cliona; species Cliona cf. orientalis. The sequence continues at coordinate 1,631,507 of OZ005691.1, read as the reverse complement.
TTCCATGAGTACGCCCTGCGCGTATTCAGTGAATACGAGCCTTTCCACTCAAAATGAGATAGAAGCTCTGGATTTTCATCGGTAATCAGTCGGCAGAGGGTAGTGAGCATGACCTGTGGTCCTGAAAATCGTGGCATTTGGTCGTTGAAGGTGCCAATGACCATCACATATAGCTTAGCGTCGCTTGAAGTCGGAGAGCGCTTAGCTAGGTACTGGGAGAGAGCATAAGAGAGAAAGTGCAACCAGTAAAGGATCTTTGACTTGACGGCCTCTTCCGTGGCTCGAACATCGACTGTGACAAGATAGAGAGATTCGAGTGGATTTTCAGCACATTTGAAGATTGCCTCGTGTGCATAGTTACGGTGGCCTGTAACATCGTGAAAAATGATAGGACATTGGTGGTGATGTCGTGGGTATTCTATTACATTTGGAATGATGCCAACCCTGTGCTTGTCAGCCGCATGACTAACGTACGGCAGCAGCGTATAGAGAGCGGAAAGCGTACTCTGAGAATGTGCTTGTAGCGTCTTGATCAACGTGCTCTTACCGCTGCCGGAGTCACCCAAAAAGAAGACATTCATCGGTTCACATTCGATCGGTCGAAATGACTTTACCAGCTGACTGTGTGGGCAGAAATTGTGGAAATCTTTCAGTGTTACAGCTGGATTGCCTGATGGCAAGAAATCAAAGAGCAAACGAGCCGTGTCCAAGTGCTCTCCTCCAATGGCAAGACCCATAGGTGTAGCACCGGAGATATTTGTGCACACGCAGTGTTTACGCATATTGTCATGTTCGGCAAAGCCACATATGGTCATCAAAGTGTTGACTACGTTGACGTGGCCACCGCGACAGACCAAATGAAGAGCGGTATTTCCCTCTTTGTTTTGCAACCCCAACACAGAGTTCAAGTCGGTATTACCCGCAGCGTCTCGGAGGTGTTTCAAGATCAACTGGACTGCGTCGTTGTTGCCGTTTCGGCAGGCTTCGTGGAGAGGGCTACTTCCGTTGTTTGTCAACAATTCGAGCGAAAAGCCTCGGCTCACGAGTAGCTTCAGAATGGCTGCTCCCTCTCTCTTGTTCTGGCACGCGTAGTGTACGGCTGTCCTTCCTTCTTCGTCAGTCTTGTTCTGCGCGATCGCCGAATCATCCAACAGCGCCGCTACAGCTTCCGCCGTCTTGCTTAGGCAAGCCGCGTTGAGTTTGCTCAGGTCGAACTTCGAGGCAATCTTGTCCTTGCCCTCCATCCAGATACATGCATATACATGTACAAAGGCCAAGGTTTAATAATTATACTTGTGGGGAATGTGATCGTGAATTGTATTATTTCCGGTGGTCCGTTGAAGTGGGGTGGATTAATGCGCATGCGCAAACCATGATTTTGGCGCTCGCCCGTGAGATTATGGAAAAATTAATTAAAAATATTTAATATACCACATTGCAAAAGAACTCACTGAGCTATTTTCTTACAATTAACTACAACAACTTGATTACAGTTTGAAAATCTAATACTATCAAAGAGACTTGGTGTTGCTAATGTTTTAGTTTCCAGCAGAGCTGGGATCATTAACAATCGCCTCAAATTCTGGATCTGTGCTTAGCTCTCTGAGGATGTCCTGGTGTCCCATTGCCTCGGTTGTTTCCTCGAGGGCCTTCTTGAAATAGTAGAGTCCATTTGACCCTTTAGAACTCATCATGCTGACCAGCTTCTCAATGATACTGGTACGAGTCATACCTGGAAGATTACTGAAGTCTAGCAGTTTATCTGCTTCCTCTGGAAGCAGAACTCCATGCTTTCTGAGTGCCAGACGGATCAAATCTACATTGAGGTACTGCACCAGAACATTCAGGTGGTGCTCTAGGATATTGGCAGCTGCAGTGTGCAATGGGGATCATCATGAATAAAAATTCCGGCGCCAATTAGTATAAACCATGCATGCGTGTGTACAGTATTAAAACATGCACCTGATAGACTTGGAGTAGATGTATGTAGGTGCAGTGAACTTGAGATGGAGTGTTGTTTTGACAAATCTTGTGGATCATCATGATCAATGGAAAATCTGTCAAGGCTTACTGATCCTGTATGTCACATAAACTAGTAATAATATTATTACTATTACCAAAATGTTGTTATTACACATGTGTTTACCTGAAAGTTGTTTGTGAAGAAAAGTAAGAATTTTCTCAATTTTGAATTCTTCAGTTGCTCCCTTGAAGGAGACACACAGTACGTCTGCTTTGGTAGCAGATGATCCATCAACTTCGATTGTAAAGCGAGGGGGATAGTCGTCCTCCTCTTCAAGATAACGGAGGTATCCAAATTCATCACTATCGTAGAAGTCAATTTTTGAAGCAGCAATCTGTAATACGTAGAAAAAATTATTATGCAAAGTGGAGAGATGTACTAATCATGTTTTCTCCCCTTATAGTTTTGCAATAATTATTGCTGGTTTGGGGTGGGTGGTTGATCATTCCCTGTAGTATATATACTTATTCTCAGCTTGTACACAATGTACACAGTGACTATGCAAGTAGCTAATACTGTACTTCTTGCTAGCCATTGCATTCTTGGTATAATTATATTATGTGCATGCATGGAATACCCGGCCACTATGTCAAGTACGTATATATATAGCTGCCATGCACTCCCACTCCCCAGTGTAATAAGAATATCCCATGTTTAGCATCTAGTCATAAATATTATTACCCCACAAGAACAGAGACCCAATTATAATAATGGAATAATACATACATAGCTACTGGGGGTATATTATTAATAATTTATTCGGCACCTTGTTTTCACAACCAGAATTTATAGCAATCCAACCATTTGGCAAGTGGGTACTGATATGAATGGTGATGGCATGCTGCTGCTGCTCTTTACCGCCATTTGCAAACTTGAACTCTTTTTTAGCAGAGACTTCACATCCTGGATACTGTTTTTGCAAAACCTACAGGCATTATAGTAATATTATACCTCAGCAAGAGGCCATTGTTGGATGATATTACATTACATCATGTTTACTGGTTGCCTAGCAACAGCACATACCTCGATGTAGGTCTTCAGATTAAATATCACACAGAAGTACATTTTGAATTTTGATTGTACAATGTTCCTCGGAATGAAAGAGATAAGGCAGTAATTGGACTTGTCGATCATGTTCTCGGGTTCTTTATATGCAATACAAACAAGACAGCACTGCTTTGTCATCAGCGTACCATTACGACGCTGAAATCTACAGTGGTCAGCATTGGCCTCCTTAAAACTGTAGGAACTATCAGAGATGGAGTGACTGTGAGCAGCTTTCAGGAAAGTGAACTTTTTCTGGTCTTCTGGAGTGCAGTCCATGAAGTGTGGCAGGGTGATTTCGATACGTTTGCTGAATTCGTGGGATTCGTTTCCTTTGACTTGTAGCCAGAGTACGGGCGAAATTGGCTTCATATTCGGAGGGAGCGTAAAAGGACCAGAGTGAAGTATTCCCATTTCAACACTAAGAGTACCTCTAGCGACTGCTCCTATTGGAAATACCAATTTTATACCGTACTTCTTGAAATTGTATACTCGTTTTTCGTTGCTGCATTGTAGCACTGTTGGGGCCTCGATGAATGGTAGATCGGAGTTGCTGACAGTGAAAGTGGTTTGCAGTTGCTCAGGGAGGCGTTTCAAAGTTGAATCTTTACCACCCTGATCTTCGTGATGAACACCGTCCCTCTCATGTGAGCTTGCTTCGCTAGGTGGGGAGCTAGGGACATGTTTCTGTCAGAAAACAAGGATAATTATGGTCAATTACTTTCAATATAATTATAATTGCTATACTCACCTCTAATTGTTGCAAGAATTCGTCAATGTCCATTATGCTAACTGAGTTCATACATTCTATAAGCTTCTTTGGGGTAATGTTCCATTCGCTTATTTCACGAGCCATTGCATTCGGTATGGGTAGTGGACTAGCAGAGGTGAACACCTGTGATTCGGAATCCTGAAGACCTTGTACTTCTTCTTCTTCACCATTTTTAGCGATGGATTGTGTAGAAGAGTTATGGGGCTGAGGTGTGCTGTCACTGTGGTGATCAGATATGTTAAAGTGCTGTAAGAAGTCCCTACCAAGTTCGTCAATAATCTCCGATAGATTCTCTTGATTGATTTCTGACGTGTGATTTGGATTGCAAATTACATCTCGGAGCCTAGATACAGCCATGCACGGTTCGTAGAAAAGTAGCGCTTGGATATCTGCTCCCTCCACCTTTGATTTTCCTTTCAAAATAGCTTTTTTGACTGAGTCTAGTGGAATCCCTTGCTTCTTGTCGAAATCTTTCAGCTGAACTGGAAATTTCTCTCCAAAGGGGATGATGAATTCATTTGTTGCAACATCTGGCTGCCATTTCTTTCTCTCGTCCTTGATTGTAGCTAGTATCTTGTTGCGAAGTTGGAGGCAGCTTAGCTCTTTGCCTTCTTGGCTGTACATACTGAGGATGATGGCACTGTCATTGAGTTCAATGTGAACTTTGATATCGTCGCTTGTCGACCAAGACACACCCCTTGACCATACTACCGTAGTGTCATTGGAACTGGACATAGTTGAAACGTCGTCTTGCTCCTGGTTGTCTGGGTGATGAATGAGGAACTTTTCAATGAAACAGAGGAGCAACTTTTTGAGAAACCGAGGAAGAAAATACTCCACAACATTATCGTCTTGTGGGCAAGGTTCCACACACCAAGCGAAGCTGTAGTTGGTGCCACGTTCCCAAAGATCTGGTTCGCCAATCTCTTCTTGAAGAAGACAGGGAAAGAAAAAGGACTCACTGGAGAATGCAGGATCATTGCTGCTTATCGGTTCACAATACTTGTACTTGAGAAGTAAATCGACTGCTAGGTTGGAGTTCAGACTAAAGCTGCCGCTACTAGAAGTGGCCAAAGTGTGTGTAGTGACAGATTCACTTATCTTCAGAGCTGATGAGCCTGATCCTGTCCTGGAAGGCCTCCGACAGCCTGAGAAAATTTTCTCCAGTTTTTCTCGTGTGATGATACCAAAGTGGGAGACTGAGTGATCTACTACCAGCTCAGCTACATTGTAGGTTGCTTCAAATTCTTCACTGCTCGACCTCGATAGACTTTTTAGACTCGCAAGACGTCTATCGATTTCGGTGAGGAGGGCATGTATGTCGTGAACAATCCAATGGTAGAGGTCGCTAGAAGGTACTGGATTTTGAACGATAACAAGACGGTTGTGCTTGTGCAACGTTTTGCATATCTCCATGAGTTTTGTAGGCTCAGTTGGAAGAAGCTTATACAAGCTAGCATTAGGAACTGGCTTTGCAGCAAGATCGCCTATCATGTGGGCCAAGTCCAAGAGCTTGAGGAATGGTGGCAACTCCTTGTTGTCAAAGAGCACTTGGCTCAAGATGTAGCAAATGCTAGTTGGTGACGTGGCTTCTATTTGTGAGTAGATGAAAGTCTGACAGTATTTCTGTAGGCAACTTCGCAGTTGCCTGGCCTCTAAACCCTCAAATCGCCTACAATCGAGAGAGACTGGTTTCATGAGCTGATTGAAATAATCATTAAGTTGTGGTCGTTTCTTGAGGGCTTCTGTATACACTTCATTGAATTTTTCTCCTGAGCGCCAACCTCCACGTTTCATGTCCTTATGACTCCCCACAACAACTATGTTGGGTTTTGTCCCTTCACTAGCAAGCCTAGAAGTGTGGTAGTGAAGAAAATTAAGCCAGTAAATTAGCTGCTCTTCTGTCCTCTGCGGGTTGAACCTCAAATCTACCACCACAATGAATATCGAGTGTTCAAGGCGGTCGTTTGGCTCCAAAAGGCTTTCGTTGAAGTAGTTAGTGTGGCCAGCGAGATCGTGAAAAAGAACACGGCCAAAATTAGCATTAGCGAAGTCGGTTATGATGATCCCGCTGAAATGCTCGTCGATATTCATCACTAGTCTGCTGGATATAAGCCCAATTAGACGTCTCGGAAAGGCTGACCTACCTTCCTGTAGAGATTTCACAAGTGTGCTCTTTCCAGCATCAGCATCACCTACAATGAATATTTTTGCAGGCTTTTCTAGTGGTAGTACGGCATTGCTTTGTTTCGGGAAAAGCTGCAATTTGCCGAAATCAGGGATGACGTTTGCCGGATTTCCATGGATGACGTTAAGAAATTCTTTGGCTATATGAAAATGAGGCTCAGGTGCTGCTTTTATGGCACACCCAAATGGTGAAAGGCCGTTAGTATTGGTCATCTGAAGGAGATTTGATCTCACGCTTTCACAAGCTTCCTCGTTGTGTTGTGACTCGTGAGCCAATAAGTCTAAGGCTACTTCGAGGTGGCCATGGGTGGCTGCCAAATGAAGAGGTGTGTTTTTAGCCTCGTCTGTTACCATAGTAGAGACCCCCTTATTGAGTAAAAACTTTACCATCTCCTGATGGCCGTTTTTGCTAGCTACATGCAGTGGTGTTAAGCCATCCTCAGAAAATTTGGCAGCGGAAAGATCGATGTTTGAATTGGGGGGCATTTCATTGAGAAGAAACTCGAATGCTTCTAGCTTTCCGTCTTTGCATGCTTTGTGCAGCAAATTTAACATAGAGCTACCACCCTCCTCTCTTGCCTCTTGTGCCTCCTCAGACAGCTTGATCAGGCTGCTTCTGACCCTGCGTTGTTTTGGGTCTTGATCTTCAGAATCTCTTGGTTGCTCAAACTCATTAATTGCAGGGGTATCCACCTCCTTTTTGCCTGCAACCATTTGTGGCTCAGGGTCAGATTCTGCAGCACAGTTTAACAGGGATGCATGAATGAGACGGGATTTAATATATTATACTGATGTCGAAAATTATGACAACTCTATAAATAGTGCGCTTAGATTAATCATTTCGCGTACCTTGTATATCGATTGATACTGTTGTTGAGCCGGAGGGTTGTTCAACGTACGACATTATTGTGGTAGCAGGAGGGCTGGAACTTGGATCGAGAGCCATTTGAGCGAATGTCAATCACTGACCTGGGATTGGACCTCCGATGCGATTGCCTACGCTGTATATACGTTTCCTGTTCGCGCCACGTGTGCGCACGCGCAAATACATTTCAAGGTATAATGGGCGTAGTGTCTATTATGGGTTACGCCATAGATATTAGGCCACTCCAAATCAATTAGTTGTTTCTCATCCCCCCTTGATTTCCGCCCGCATGTATTTCCATCAGCACCAGCACAATACAAAAGTATACCGCCTCGATTTTTTGGACTGCCGAACTTATGGTTTTGACGACCATTTCCCATCAAACTTGTGACTAAACGACCATTTCCAGCCGCCCGCCCGCATCAGTTTTTTGGCTCAGGGGGGATGAGAAACAATGAATTAATTTGGAGTGGCCTTATAGACTTATGTACACGTGTACGTAAGTCTATAATATCTATGGTTACGCCTAGTCAACTCTAGTCTCGCAAGCCACACCCTTCAATCTCCGCACGCGAGAAAGAGGGTCTGGTAACTTCGCGTACATCAAGTTGTACACGCTCCAAGATCCTGGAGCGACCAATCAGATTGCAGCTTTTCAGCGTTACCATAGCGCAATAACTGCGCATTGTTATTAAACATCGCGCGCCTGTATGATATGAATGCTTGGCAAGCGCGCGCCGCGCAATCTAAACTTAACGTGACGTCACGTAAAACGGTCCATTATTGCATTCCAGCAGCATAACTCCCGAAGTTACCAGACCCTCTTTCTCTCGGAGATTGAAGGGTGTGGCTTGCGAGACTAAGTCAACTCAGGGGCGTACCTCCAAGTTAGTGCCCGGAAACCCCCCCTTGGCCGTATGATTAGCTACTAGAAACCCCCTTGGTTTCCAGATTCAATCTGCAGGCACTAAAATCTCTTAAAAGTTGGCCTAGATCTCTTCCTTTGGTGCTTTTCCTTGGGTTTCTTTGCTAAAATCTTTGAGAATCTGACCAACTGTTGCTACAGCGATCGTTAATGGGGCCAAAAGTGGGCGTGGTCGCTAAAATTTTCGCGCAACTACTTAGAAACACCCTGCATAAAAATTTAATCCTAGACAATCGAGTCAGAGATGGCAAAATTTGCTTCAAGAGTTGGCCTGAGCAAGCTGAACGCGGCTTGCCTACACGAATCAGCGAAGGATGTAGAAGCCCTATTGGACGACTCAGCAAAAATTGCAGGCCAAGGTCTGACCGAAATTGATGGAAATGGTTGGAACGCCATACACTACGCGTGCCAGAACAAGAGAGAGGGAGCAGCCATTCTGAAGCTACTCGTGAGCCGAGGCTTTTCGCTCAAATTGTTGACAAACAACGGAAGTAGCCCTCTCCACGAAGCCTGCCGAAACGGCAACAATGACGCAGTCCAGTTGATCTTGAAACAGCTCAAAGACGTGGGTGATACCGACCTGATCTCTGCGTTGGAGATGAAAGACAAAGAGGGGAATACTGCTCTTCATTTGGTCTGTCGTGGTGGCCACGTCAGCGTAGTCAACACCCTGATGACCATATGTGGCTTTGCTGAAAATAATGGTATGCGTAAACACTGTGTATGCACAAATAACACTGGTGCTACACCTATGGGTCTTGCCATTGGAGGAGAGCACTTGGACACGGCTCGTTTGCTCTTTGATTTCTTGCCATCAGGCAATCCAGCTGTAACACTGAAAGATTTCCACAATTTCTGCCCACACAGTCAGCTGGTAAAGTCATTTCGACCGATCGAATGCGAACCAATGAATGTCTTCTTTTTGGGTGACTCCGGCAGCGGTAAGAGCACGTTGATCAAGACGCTACAAGCACATTATCAGGGTACGCTGTCCGCTCTCTATACGCTGCTGCCACACGTTAGTCATGTGACTGACATGCACAAGGTTGGCATCATTCCAAATGCGATCAAATACCCACAACGTCATGATCACCAATGCCCAATCATTTTTCACGATGTTACAGGCCACCGTAACTATGCACATGAGGCAATCTTCAAATGTGCTGAAAATCCGCTCGAATCTCTGTACTTGATCACAGTTGATGTTCGAGCCACAGAAGAGGCCATCGAGTCAAAGATCCTTTACTGGTTGCACTTTATCTCTTATGCTCTCTCCCAGTACCTAGCTAGTAAGCGCTCCCCGAGTTCAAGTGTTGCTAAGCTCTACGTGATGGTCATTGGTACCTTCAACGACCAAATGCCACCACTTTCAAGACCACAGGCAATGCTCAGTAACATTTGCCGACAGATTTGTGACTCAGACGAAAACAGAGAGCTTCTGTCTCAATTTGAGTGGAAAGATCCGTACGCACTGAATGCACGTAAAGGCTGGCGAAAAATGTTCCAACTACGCTCAGTCCTGAAAGAACATTGTCAAAAGATTCATCCTCAAGATCATGAGCATCCATTACCAGGTGCACAAAGGTATATGCTTGCCGCTGTTGTATCCAATTGCATGGATGAACGTTCAACAAGTGTGATGTCTTTTGAAGATGTGATTCGGCATGTCAAGAGCTCTGACTACATCTTGAACAAATTGCTCAAAAGAATGGATGATGTTGTGGATGAGATAGCATTGATGGATTTGTGTCAGCATCTGAAACAATTCAGTCAGTTTCGCATCTATGAAAATTTTATCATTCTTGATCTCCACCAGTTGCTGAGCAACATCAACACTACTATTAATGGTCTTTCCCACGTACATGGCATTGTCAGTCACTCTGATCTTCACAAAGTGTTTCAGAAGTTCAAATTTCCCTCGGGATTCATCATCAAGTTCATGGAATCTTTTCAAATCTGCAAAGCTCTTTGTCTTTCCCAACCTGAACAATCACATTCCAGGACCAGTACTCGACTAAGTGAATCCATGGTTTCTGAAAAGATCTATGTTAATGCGACTGGCCGAAGAAAGCGGTCCTCTACAGACTACAAAAGATACTCCGAGTTCGTGGAATCTTTTCAAATCTACAAAGCTCTTTATCCTTCCCAATCAGATCAACCACATTCCAGGACCAGTACTAGACTAAGTGAATCCACGGTTTCTGAGAAGATTTATGCTAATGCGACTGGCCGAAAAAAGCGGTCCTCTACGGAACAACCTCCTTCAGCAGGATCGATTTCTAGTGTAGGAGATCACAAAGATGGTGCAGCATTTATACCTGTTTTAAGACCATATCAACTCTTCAGTCAAGGTCCTTATTGTTTCTTCCCAACACTCATACCCGCTCAACCACCAGACAAGTGGAAAGCAGACTACAAAAAATATACGTATGGTTTTGCCTGGAGCCTTAGACCCAGCGAGGGGCAATACTACCCTCCTCGGTATGTGACTGATCTCCTCTTTCATCTACTCCACGATTTTGCTCCTTACAAGACTGAATATGCCCATCAACATGAAAAAGAGTGCGACCTCTGGAACTGTGGAATTATGTGGCATGACTCTAAAGGAATTCGAGCGTGTGTGGCTGTTCACGAAAATCAAACAGTTACTCTCAGCATGCAGTGTGTGCAAGATGCAGAGCTGGAATGCATGAAGCTTCGCAATCTAGTTATGTTGAAGATAAAGAATCTGTGGGATGATCTTGAGATGAATTCAAGTTTATTAGAGGTCTTCATTCCAGATGATAAAAGTACGACATTTCCCATTTATATCCCAGCATATGCCCCCGCTTGGTACAATAAGAGAGAAATTGGTGAAACCATGATAGCAAAAAGTCCCTCATTGTACTGCACAAAGCGAAAACATCATCTCATTCTAAGAGATATGTTGTTTTTTGAGCCTCTCTCTATTTTACCTCCTCCCCTACTTCAGCAGCTCCTCAACGAAAAACTTCAAGATGAGAAAATGAGCGAGAAGTTCATCCTAGGTCTAGCAACGGAAATAGGTGATGAATGGCTGGTGTTAGCTAAGTATTTCAAGTTTCCGTCTTCATTTATTGATGATGTGACAAGAGCCCAGCAAGTAGAGAATTTGGCTCCCTACTGGGCTGCCCATGTGCTGATTCAGCATTTACGGCTCCGGGAGGAGGCAATGCAAACGTATAGAGAACTTAAAGAATCGCTAATGAAGATCAGCATCTTCAGCGAAGATGAACTCTTCAAGTTTGCAAATCTAAATAATGAAGCGGTTGACACAGGTTTAGAAGACACATATGCTATAATATAGTCTTTATCTATTACTGCATTTGCCTGGTTATTTTATTTATGACATTGTGTGTTCTTGTTCATCAATATTTGAGTTGTATTCTATTTGGAGCCTAGTTCTGTGAACACTATAATAATAACCACAATCATTATTCTCTTAATAAGGAATTCATCCATATGTTACAAACATCATGAATACCCTATATGCCTTGATTGCTTTATCCGATGACTTCATGCTTCGTATGACTGTATGCATATGAGGGAGAAATCACAAAGCTAATTCATGTATAAAATAGCAATGAATAATCAAGGCATATAAGTTAGTGAGTGTAGTAAAATCTCCTGACGTGTACATATATTCATGTAGTACACCTATTGCCTAGCTGCACTATAGGGTATGAGGGGCATTATATCGATAATAGAACGCAAGCTAAAAAATGATTACGATTCTAATTTTAGCGCGAATTTCTGGTAAAGGTCGTCACACTCTACATCAAGATGCATAATAATGAGAAGTCCTAGAACGCGAATTTTCTTGCACTTGCATTTTATTTGCACAAACACAGTAATTTGTTTTTCCTAAGGGTGGAAGCATACAATTAACCAACTACCTAAGTAGCCTATGAAAAATTAATAAAAACTAAGTTTGAAATTTGAAAGATACTATATACACACAAATGTAATCATAGCAAAATTAATGTTAAGTAACTGAAATCTAAAAAAAAAACAAAAAAAAAACTAGCTGTTCCCTTCAAAGGCGTCATCTTCGTTCAAAATCTGAATGATAGTAGCATGTCCTGTGCCTTCCTGCGTCTCCTCAAGGGCTGACATAAAGTTCCGCATTCCTTCACCACCTTTTGACTTAATGTACTTCATCATTGTTTCAATGATCGTAGCCCTGTCCAACCCCTTGATGGTCAAGTCTAAGAGCTGTTCCATCTCTTCGTCAGTGAGAGCTCCCTTTGACCTAAGTGACATCCGGATTAGTCCGATGTTCAAGTACTGGTTTATTGCTAGAATGTGCTGATCCAATGGGTGAACTATATTGCAAAATAATAAGCACAGCATAATAATATTTATTAAAGTTTAATTGTATATGTGTAGTCATTCACTCTTTAAGAATATACACAATTCAAAGCAAGCTAGCTGCTATCATAATATATGATATTCTTGCTAAAACCAAAACCCTTTATGCTTGAGAGTTCAAACCACAGACTATGAGACTCTGAGACTCTGACGTGTTTTCCGAATGGCTTCAGATTCATAGTGTGTAGCTATATACATATTATGTGTTGCTAAGCGATGTTGCTAAGCGATAGGACATTTTAGTCAAGTGCATGCATGACCTTGTGTAGCAACAGAAGCTGTATGCATGCATCACAAATGGGCATCCATGTGGTCAAAATAATTATGTTTCATTGCGGATGTGTTTTGGAGCTGGAATGCACGTGCCTGCATACATGAAAGTGTACTCTCAGGTATTCAATGATAATATTGTTATTGTTGCCTGGGTTTTTTTCTCCAACAGATGAAACTTTGTGCCTGCAGTTAGTCCCATAGTAATAATATTATTATTACTTGTGCTCACATAGCGCATTAGATAGCTACTTTATCTAGATTACAAAGTTCAATAGCCAGAGACACATGTAGCTACAGCATCATGGTAACTTGCCTGAGGGTCGTCTTGGTAAGCCAAGTGAAGACTCAGCTGAAGAATACCTCGGTCTTTTCTGCTGATAGCTGAGAGTGATTTGAAACTTGACTTTCTTTCTCAGTCCAGTGAAATCAATGGTAAGGCAGCCGGCCTTAGTGGCAGAGGTGCCATTGACGTCAATGACGAATCGAGGGGGGTACATCTTGTGGCGATCTAGGAGCCTTAGTTCATCAATGTCTCGGTTCCAAAACGCTATGGCTGAAGCGGGAATCTAACAAATGTAGAGGAATAAGACTCTAAGCAGTATAATGGTTGCAATATTGTAATATTATTAATGATGTTGAAAAAACAAGTGAAGTGGTATAGCTGATCCAAATGGTAAAAATTTGATTATAAAATAGTGTGTCATTGATTATTCTCTTACCTCCCAATGGCCACTCATATTAGCTGCCACCCACCCTTCACCCAGAGCTGTTTCAAAGTTGATTCTTATCTCAGGTTCCTCATCCGAGTCGGGAGCTGGTGGTGATAGTTTCACCTCCTTATGCTGAATTCTGAACCTATCTCCAGAGAACTGTCTGCTCACAACCTGTAGATTGAGTACAATAAAAGTAATTGTTACCTGGCTATTATTATTATACTACTTGGAGCACATGTGAAATTTTTATCATAGGTGACTTCAATTTTGCACTCTCCTTATTGCAGCTACGTATGTATAGTAGTCAATTTACCTCCATACATGTTTCAAGCAGGTATGTGATACAGAAAGTCACTTCAAATCTCGCTTCTTGTTGAATGGGCATGGCCATCATGAGACAGTAGTTGGCATTTGAAATGGTGGTGTTTGGGACACTGCTAGAGATGCAGAGAAAGCACGAGTGCTGCGTGATGAGGGTGCCCTTCATGCTGCGTGGTCTGAACCTCGATTTTCCATCGCTCTTTCTAAACAGAAACTTTCCCTCCTCATCAACGTAGCGATGATCCGCTTTCATGAATGCGAGGGCTTCACAGTCTTGCTCCGTGCTGCAGCTGATGTAATGTGGCAACGTAATCGAGATCGGCTTACTGAACATAAACTCGGTTGCTTCAATGCAGATCCAGACAAAGGGAGATACTGGCTTCATATCACTGCTAGGCATGTCGAATGGGCCCAACAGAGCGACACCAAATTCAATATTGACTACATGCAAGCCACTGGGAATGGCCCCTTCAGGAATGGTGATGGTCACATTGTTAGACTTTGAATGGAAGACGCCACCGGGCTGACCGCAAGCAATGACTTCGAGAGAGTCAACAAAGTGGACGCCAGACAAATCGGCACCTGAGCAGGACGAAGACGGAGATCTGGTAGTGTGAGGATAGAGAGTTCTTGATGTTATGGAAGATCTTGAGGCTGGTGGATTGAGATGTTCACGGCCATGGCCGGGGAAGCTACCATGAATTGAGGTTGGAGTTGATGAGGGTGGATAGGACGAGAGCTGTGCCTTCTGCAGCATGAAGTATATTATTGTGCAATAGTGAAGGTATCAAATTACCGAAAACAAAATACCCCGCGTATGCATTAGGTGCCATATTTATAAACTATGCCACACCTAATTAACCTTGGCATTCCACAATAATAATACCCAGAATGGCCTTGTGTGGCCTCCCTTGCTTGCTATTTGTGTTTGAACTGGAAGAAAATTTGATATAATATATGTATGCTAGGAATATTAAGGTTTGCACACAAGACTGACACACTATAGATATCATTATTGCAATCCATACCTGTAGTTCTGCAAGGATTTCGGTTGTATTACAAATGCTTATGGAATCGAGGCAATCCACCAGCTTTCCAAACGTGTTGCAGGTGGAATCGATGGAGGAGAGCTGGGCCATGTTACTGCCAGCCGAACTGGAGACGACGTTTGGGAATACAAAGCCTTGCTGCGCACCAACAGGAACGACAGACATCTGAGAACTGTGAACAGATGAGGCAGGAGTGGATGATATCATCGGGAGATCAAACACCTCCACGATGGCTCTGTAGTGCTCCGCTCCGAAGATGTTTTGGAAATCTTGTAAAAAGTTGTCGGTGAGCTCCGAATTGGCATAGTCGGGTCGAAATAAGCAGAGTCGATTGGTCATGCTGAGCTTCGGTAGATGAAGGGATGGCTCAAAGAATGGAAGGTCCTCTAACATGGAACTGAGTGAAGTTGTCGATGAGGTGCTGGTTTGTGGGATGCCGAATATCGGCGTGCTCGTTCCAGAGGGAGGCAGTGATAGTGCCAAGCTGCTCCTACTGATGGACTCTCGCAGTGTTGTGATCGGGTGTTGAACCCTTGGTAAGGATGGCGACCTTACGGGAAAAATTGTTCGGCCATCGTTTAGAATCAGATTTTCGTCGACAGCTGTCTCTGGCTGAATGGTCTCTTTGTGCGAGCGAATCTCATTCAAGATCACATTCCTGAGCTGTAGCATGGGGATCTCAATACTGGGATGGAATCTCATGTTGAGGATAACTGCTTTGCTGTTGGCTATTACGGTCACCTCTAGCTGCCGATCGCATGATTCTTTGTCTTGAAAGTGTATTCCTTCAGACCAGATACAGCGATGTTCGAACTCCCTTTCGTCACCACAGCGTTGAAAGAGAAGTACAAGGAGTGTCTTTGTGAATCGAGGGAGAAAGACACGATTGTGCTGGTAGTCTTTGTTGCTGCTGGGAACGATGCTCCATGCGAAAAAAGTGCCATCGTACCAATTTTCCTCCTCTCCCGCATGGCCTTGACCAGTCAGTGAGAGTAGAGCTGGGAAGAAGAAGAAGGGAGGTTCACTTGGAAGATTCGTTATGTCTCGCACGCTGTTGTCGTGAATCCTGAAGCACTCCAAAAGCTGTGAAAGTAGATCGACTCCATTGGAAGCCACGGGTTGAAGACACTCCTCAAGAGCTTCACTCGACATAAGTGCAATGCTTCCTTTCGATCCTTGTTGTTTGTCAACGTAACTAACAAAGAGTTCATCCAACTTGTCCGCTACTTTCGACTTTCCATGGACTATCCATGTGTTCTCTATAGATCTGCTGCTTGGGATCAGAATAACTCGCCCGATTTCTTCAAGCGCTAGACACAACTTGTGGAGCTCCTCTGAATCTTGGGGGAGAAGGTGGAACAGGTTTGGCTCTGTCTCTGATGAATTCTTTTGTACCAATGAAGTGAGATTGCCAAGCTTTATCACCGGGAGTTGATCACTTTTAGAATCGACGTCCACCTCCAACTGCCTCAGTATTTCACTGAGGATGTAGCATCGACAGTGCAGCGGTATAGCAAGGGGTCGTAGTTCGCGACACATCTTAGTCAGTTCGTCTCGAAGTATTCTCATTGGTGGGGACTCTGCTTTACGGCAATCGAGAGCAATTGAGTTGACAATATTCAATCGTCGAATCAATTCACGATTGTGACGCGAAACTGACTTGACTACGAGGTTCAGACGAATGCCAGGTGCGTGTCTGAAAGCTCTCGAATGGAGCTCACCAAAACTAGCAACGACAAGCACATTAGGTCGTGGCTGTGGCTGTTGAGCATTCTGAATTATGGGCTGGGTGGGGAATTTATTGCACTGCATAAGGACAAAGCTCAACCAGAACTCCAATCGCTGCTCCATTACTCTCCGTTCGGGGCGGTTATCGATCACGATGATAAAAAGAGAGTGGGCCAGATCATCCACTGACTCGAGTAGATCTTCGTGTACTGTATTGGCTCCACTTGCAAGGTCGTAGAAGATTGCCCTGCCAAAACTCCTGCTCAGAAAATCTCGTGGAACAATACCAACTTTATTTGTTGGAACGTCTGGGGTATTCCAGGAAACACCCCAGAATCGGTAGTAGAAGCTTTCACCTTGAATCGACTTGATGAGTGTGCTCTTTCCACTTGAATTGTCACCAGCAACAAATATCTTCACTGGGGGCGTCAGCGATCTCTGAGCCTTTGCATTGTAGGACGGAAAAATGGTTTGAAAGTCGGCAAATTCAGTGGGACTACCTTCTGTCGCTTCGATGATGTCGGTGACAATCTTTTTATGGCCACCATTGAGAGCCATACCAAGTGGTGTCATGCCACTAGCGTTGGTTACACTCTTAGCTTCTGGACACTGTTTTAGTAAGGTTTTCGCAAGTGCCACATAGCCCAGTTTTGCAGCTAGATGAAGGGGGTGGGTGCCTTCCTTGTTCGTTCGTGGAGCAAGCTTCAGCTCAAAAGCCTTCTTGTAGATCATATCCGCAATAGCCTTAGAATTCTCTTCTTTGGACGACAGAGCCAAGTGGAGAGGAGTGTTTCGTCCCCGGGGAATTTCACTGAGTGGATCACCACCCTTTTCCAAGATTAGGGTTACAATCTCAGTGCTATTGCTACTAGCAGCATGGTGCGCTACGGTCCATCCATTGCTGTCCCTTCGGTTGAGGACATCTGTTGGGTTTGGGTGATGTGAAAGAATGCGAGCAAATTCCTTTGCGTCACCCCTCTGGGTAGCTGGGATGAGTTGATCCATTGTTTGCCCAACAATACTGCTGCTATTCCATAAAAGAAAGTGAGTATGCTCATAAAGATCAAAGCATAGATAACTAGTTATTATCTTGCTAATATCTCAGGGAATTTTTAGTTACTATAGTGTGACATTTTTAATCAAGATGTCCGCCCAAAAAGGAAGAGAGAAAGAAGAAAAAGGGAAACAGGAGTAGCTAGTGGGGATGAAACCCTGACTAGCTAGCTATAGCTATGACTACCACTACCGTGCGTCGCCGTTTAATCACTGTATGAGATATTAATTTTTAAAATTAATGCGCCGCTCTCTTCATGTTGATCATAATCACTACTCATGTCCCCCGTGCATTAGCTGACATTCCTCTATGCGTTACTATGATCTTTCCACTGCATGCAGCCAGTAGCAGTGCTGCCAAAGCCTGATTAGGATTTTATCCTAATAATATTTATATTAGGATTTTTGAGCATCAGTTTTGCTGCCTTAGCCCGTGCAAATTTTTAGCATTCTACTCCCATAAGGTACAGTGTTTTCTATGATTATCTCAGGATTTGGGGATATATTCCTTAGGATTTATTGTCAAAAGATTATAGCAGTATAATATCTAAAAGACAAACGTTGAAAAAAATTAATGGCATCTGGGCCCGCGCGGGTGCGCAGGTAACGTCAATACGAAAACTATAATAGCTATGAAACTCGATCTTTTAGTACCCTCACCTTCAAAATTAATGTAAGTCGATGTCTTCTTGACGATTGATAGGTTGTGGCGGCGCGTACTGTAATTAACCGCATCGAACGCTCTGGGATGCCGGCCACACCCGATGCCGTACCATAACGTCCCATCGTAGTCCACCCACGCACCTGTCCAGCGTTGCGCATGTGCATGCATAACTGGGCATGCGCGCGCTGTGCAGGTCAACACCGTCGACTGAAAACAAAAAAGCGGCACAAACTATTATTATATAGAATCAGCATTACAATTTTATCACCGGAAACATGTCTCACAAACACACTATATAGCACTTTGTATCAAAGTCAACACACTACATTGTACAAAATTATTTCTTCATTCTAGTGACAGTTGCGGCAAAGTGGATGACATTTCTTCCCATTCACTCGGCACCTGCACCCTCCACTGATGTCCCCACGACCCTGTAATAATTACAATTAAGATAATAGTTCTAGATTGTTCAGACCCGCAAACAAAATTGTCCTCAAGATAAGTAGCGATCTTACATTCGGTCCCCAGCGAGGTCCTTTGGTGGCCCAGCACATTTCTGTCTTACACATGCTACAGCGGATCCAGTCACACCCTTCCTTCTTCTGCACTATCACCTTGCACTGGGGACAGCGCATGGCTTCACCATTCTGGACTAATTTCTGTGGATGGGGGGAGGAGAAAAAGAAAGAAAGAGAGGGAGAGACGGAGAGAGAGAGAGATGACTATAGCGATGACAACTTTTCCCCAATTTCTTACTTCCAACATATCTTGAGTAGCTTTCGCGGCTTCATCATTTTCCGCCTTTCGCTTCAAGTCGTCCTGATACTCCTTACAGTTCATTCCCTCATGGTTGGCCTTGCAGAGGATGCAGTTGGTCTTGCCGCAGACGGGGCACTGGAACTCGTTCACCTCGTCCTCGTTAATGCACCACCCTCGGCAGTCGGGGGTCTTGCAGTGGAAGCTGTTGGGCAGAGCGCTCTCGGCTTGGGTCACGACGCGTTTGTGGTAAGCCTGGAGCTCTTCTTCGGTAACACACTGTACGTGAGCAAGCACATTATTTAAAGCTCAAAAATGAACCAAAACCATACACTGTACATTGATTATACTTTACCAAGTTGCCTGAATTTTCCAAAAATGTGGAAAATTTCTACAGCTCATGTTTTCAAGATTTTGGGGGGGGGGGGGGGGGGGGGGGGGAGGGGGGGGTTAATACTGATTTTACTTACAGCTCTTATTTCTCTCTCTGAGATGACGGCATTGCACTCGTACTTGTCGTTGAAGGGACACTTGACTTCAGCCTCATTGCTCTGCATCACCGACTGCTTGATGCACTCCCTAGAGGACATACAAAATGTACAGTATACTATGAAGTATCACGGCATGAAAAGCTGAACATAGGAAAGGCTTGAAAGGATTAATTAAATTAATGCCATAACAATATACTATACCTTTCATGGGTGGTATAACATGATACAAGGCTATCACAGCAATACATATATAGATTATCGACTATTAACTGCTGTAGACAAGTCTCTTATAACACAACACTTGAGACTTAGGTAGCGCAGTATCGGACACAGCGAACAAACTACCGTATATACCCCTTGCGCGTATGCACCGAGGGGTTAATACCTGCAAAACTGGTGCAAACAGTCCCTGAGCACGATTCCCTCCCCAGCCTCCACGTCAAGGTAGCAGATTTGACACTCAAACGGCTCTGGGTTCGTGACCAGCTCAGCATTATCTGCATTAACCATTTCCCTGTAGTGCTCTTCTGCTTGTTTCTTCCAGGTCTAAAACCACAATATTTATGTGCAACGTTTCCCATGACAATTATTATTATACTTTTATAATTTTTATAAAATTAATGCATTACAATAATATGTGGTAATAATACTGCGATGCTACAAAATTGATTATGAATAAGCAATATTGTGTTCTTTGTTTAATATCATCCCCTCTCTTTTTTTTCTCCTTCTCCCTCTCCCTCTCCTCCTCTTCTGAAAGTATCCGATTACGGTTCCCCCCACACCTCCCGCAGCATAGGTCGAAGGTCATTGGGGGGCCGTTGTGCGTGTGGGGGACTTAGAGCACTGCCAAACGCGTCGTAATCATCAGGAACTAGTCGAGGGTCGGCCGCTAGCGCCTGAAGAGAAGAAAAGAAACGACCGATGGCATTCAAGCACAAGGAGGGAGGGAGGGAGGGAGGGAGGGAGGGAGAGAGAGCATGATAGAAAAAGAGGAGATATACAGTGCAACAGCTATCATTAATAATTTTAAGCGCTAATATTTTTAGTAACAGGAAGTTTATAAGCTGGTTGAGGATTAATAGCAAGAGACTACCATAGATCAGGATATTTTCACCAGTAAAATATTAAATCTTCGCATAGTCTAATTTTCGTCGCATACACGAACGTACAATGTCATAATACATGTACATCACTGTATTAACTAACATGCACAATATATTTAATTTTGTCGGGAAAGATCGTCGACGAAAAATTTTTAACAATGAAAATTTCCCGATCTACGGTATAGAGCTCAGTATCCATCAATCTATTCAGTCAATTTGCAAACCTCTTTTGAACACGTGTATAGTCCAAGTCACATAAATAATATGCAAGCAGCATGAACTTCTAAGCTTTTACCCGCTCAAAGAGATTTTCATTCTCCTTTGCCCTCTTCTCGAAGTCCGCCAGTGGGGCCTCGTCTGGTACCACGTAGTCCTCGGGTCTGGCGCAGCTACACAGCTCGCAGCCGGGTCTCCGAGGGTTATTGACGAGGGTACACTGGGGACAGATCCATCCCGGAGGCTCCGTAGGCTTCGGTGGTTGCGGTGGCGGTGCAGGGGCTACTGCTACTGGCTGCTGCTGCTGGAGAGGAGGTGGCGGCTGTAGCTGCTGCTGTTGTTGTTGAGCTGCACCTGGGGATTGCCCCACGAGTAATTGTTGGGGGACACCGAGATACGATTGAGTGTTCATCGGGTGTTGACTTTGTTGGTGTTGGTGTTGGTGTGGCAGTTGCTGGTATTGTTGCATGCCGTGTGCATTATGACCTGGTACTTGTGGATCGTACTGTTGTTGTCCCATTCCCATTCTTTGTTGTTGTCCCATTCCCATTCCAGCACCTGCCCCGCCTCCTCCTCTGCCTTGTTGCATCATCAGCTGATTAGGATTAGGATTAGGATTAAGGGGAGCCCCTCTGTTAATCATCTGAGGGTCGCCCCCAGGCCGCTGAAACTCGTCTAGACGGCTGTACGTGGGGTCGTCTGCTCCTTCAAACGGCTGCTGTCCCTGTGGGGCATAACCTCTGTTGCCAAGGCGACTGTATGTGGCTGCATTTGTACATAATATAATGTCACGATTAGGGTACATGTACATGTACATGTACAATGTACGTGGGATGGAGGATAAGGTAGCTACATGTATAGTGTACATGTACACATAAGCAAGAGTCTGCATACTGTATTTAAAACGCATGATCTAATTAGCGCAAGAAAATTCGTGTTCTAGGATTTTTCATAGTGTATCTTAATTGGAGCGTGTAACGACCTTTACCAGAAAATAGTGCAAAAGTTAAAAAATCATAAGCTTGCATTCATTACTAGCATAAACACGGTACATGTATTTGAATAGACTAGAATGTATGTGTACATGTATGTCTCGGGTGGTACATTGTAGTCAATTAACTGTTAAAAGAGTGCACATACATGTACATGTACATGTACCATTATTTACATGTACCTTGTTCGTCCATGACTTGGATGTGTGCCCCATGAGGCTGTTGGAAGCCACCGCCACCAGCAGCCTGACCCCCAAGCTGCTGACCTTGACCTGTCGTATCTCTCTGAAAGAAGAAAAGCAAAACATATTTATGTCAGGGATTCCCCTCCCCCAAAGATAAAATCCAAACCCAGTATATACATGTACATGTATATTATCAGATTCTATTTCTTTGTTGCTAATCTAGTCAAACCTGTTGGACTACCTTGTTTACAGTAAGCTCTAGAAACAGTTTCTATCAGTAGAGGGATTTCCCAGAGCTCCATATAAGGAGGCCAGCTGCTACTGATTAGACATGTATATAGGCATATTCGATATTCATAGCCCCAAGTCAATAGTGATAATAATAATTATTACGTAACACACACAGTGAGATGCTCATACTTACATAAACCGAAACACTTGCACATCAGATCTGTACCTGTCGTTGGATGTTCTGAAGCTCCTGTTGTTGCTGCTGACGATGCTGCTGCTGTCGTACTCTCGCCGCCTCGTTCGGCACCTGGGCCTTCTTGGTGTGCATCACGTACATGAAGACATTGACCTCCCCGACCCCGTCCCCCTCGATCCCCAGCTCCTTCAGAGGCTTGTTCGTATCGTTGCCCTTGACGAGCCGAGAACCGATGATCCAGTTCTGAGACAGTTTCGGAATGTAAAACTCTTGCTCAACCTGGAGTATAAAAGTAACAATCAAGCAAAATTAATAATAATATTATTTATTAATGTACAGTATAATGGGGATTACCCCCCCCCCCCCCCCCCCCCCAAGATTGAATACTCAATCATAATTAAGCACTTGCCCTCATTTGTCTATGAATACACGAAATAAAAGTACATTGTGTATATTATGTGTGTGCTATTATCCCTAAGTAGCCTTTCATAATGGATGAATGTACCATAAACGAAGTGGTACCCCAGAGTCCCAGACTAACTCTCCTACATAATAATTATTTTACGAGTGTTTCGTGCATTCTATAACTATACGAGTGTCTGACTATACATGTACACGTAGTTCTCACCCTTGCAGCTAGCACAGTGATGCTGTCGTCAGCAGTGACGTCATAGAGGAAGATTGGTACGGGCTGCTTGTTGGGCTGTTGGAACTCCACCTGGATGTACAACCTGAAGAGAGGAAGAGAGTGAGAGAGAGAGAGAGAGAGAGCTTCCGTCACTATTTGCAAATGCATGAAAGCAAAGAAGAAAATGTCTGCAGTGTTAGACATAGACTGTAGCCAAGATACAGAAGCCTCACAGCTGAATTATTTCTCTATCTCTCCATCTCTCCCTCCCTCGCTCATACATGTATATCACACATGCACTGGCTTACGTGAACGATGGTAATTTTAGAGGAGTTTTGCTCGGGTTATCGAAGTTCAGAGCGAACCTTCCCCCACCGTCTGGCTCCTTCATGCGTCTGACGAGGATATCGAACATGTGCTTCGATCTTTCCTCGTCTCCCTGGTTCATTGCATCTACCATCGACTCCGCCACAGACTCTGCATACAAGTATATATATATAACGTACATTAGTCATGTACATGTATTGACAATAGAGTCAGTGCGTATGGCCGGAAATATTGGCGGGAATTAAATTTGGTCGTTGAACCCAAAATCGCTATTGCAAGAGGATTTAAAAGTTTGGCGGTTTGGTAAGGGATCGCCATACATTATATTATATGCAAGTATGAAATTTCGGTGGATTTTAGTTAATATAGACCGCCAAACTGCCAAATATAATTCCCCGCCAAATTTTCTGGCTATACGGTATGTATTTCAAGATTCACTCGTTGACAAGAGGGGGCAAATGCATGGGGAAGGACACCAAATTTAAAGGCGATTGCTAGGGTGGGGAAAATAATCCAGGGGGAGGCACCCCTCCTGAAATAAATCCTGATTGTAGCCAACTGTTATTATACCATTATATAGGCATATGACATTATACATGTACATAATTATACTAATATACATTGTGGCACTACTCACGGACATCTGATGCTGCCAGAGACATTGGTGGTCTACGCTTCGGTGGGGAGCGACCCAGTTGCTGTAGTCCACCTCCAGGTCCCAGTCCAGAACTACCACCACTCGGTCCCATTCCCATACCACCACCACCACCACCAGGTCTCATTCCAGTTCCATACGGAGCTTGTCGTGGAGAAGGTCCATCAAACTGATCTCTCGAAGCACTCTTACTAGCCCCTACAAACTGCTGTTGGCCTGCAGAGCTAGCCAAAGGTTGGTCTGAAAAGCCGCCCCTTCCCCCTCCTCCTCCCCCTCCCACTCTCTGCTGTCCTGAATGTTCAAACATCTGGTGAGGAGCCTGGTGCTGTCTCTGTCCGGCTGCCAGACTGAAGCCACCCTGTTCTGGTGACACATGGTTGACGTGGTTCGGTAGATTTTGTTGTTGCTGTTGTCGTTGTTGGTACTGTTGGAAGGCAGCTGCCTTCTCTCCGCCGTATGTGGCCACCCTCTGCCTTGGCTGGGGTTGGGGTTGATCAAACGAAGCTGGGTCCAGTGGTCTCTGCTGCTGCTGCTGTTGTTGCTGCATGCTGGGAGGCAACTGAAAAGAAAGGGAAATTTATATCATGATAGACGTTCTGTGTCATCAAACATCATCTCATCTTGATAACCATGGATTGAACCTTCCCAATGAATAAACAAGATGTGACTGAATAGTATTCCCTCCCTCCCCCTCTCCCACCTCTCTCTCTCTCTCTCCCCCCCCCCCTCTCTCTCTCTCTCTCTCCCTCCCTCTCCCTCCCTTCCTCTCTCTCTCTCCCTCCCTCTCCCTCCCTCCCTCTCTCTCTCCCTCCCTCTCCCTGATACACACCCCACTCACCTTCACAGACTGATTTGTGGGCAGGACTTGCACCCCACCAGCCTGAGGAGGAGGAGGAGATGGCCTTGCTGGATCTGACGCTCGGAGGATTTGAGCTCGAGGTATTTGACCCCCGGGTATTGTCATTGGTGCCTGCTGAGGAGGGGGAGCTCCACTGCTTCCAATTGGATTGGGATTGCCATCATCGCCGATGGTGGTCTTTGGATAGGAACGAGGAAGACCTAGACAAAGAGAGAGAGAGGGGGGGGGGGGTGGAGAGGGAGAGAGGAGAGAGTAGCAATTAAAAATCTGTACTATGGGTATATACATATATGCACACTGCTCCCATACTTTAGCATCTCTCATGGGAGCTAAGCGATAAAACTTTCATTAGCAACGGAAGACAATCAGCTATGTGTCATTGAGGGCAACATGCCTGTGGTACTGCTGACTGGTTAACCTATCTGGCCTGCTGTCTACGTGTGTACATGTACCTCCACCTTTTCCCCATTTGCCCCTTTAATTAACACCCAGAATGACATGGCACTACATGACTGTACAATATACGTCTCTTTTCTCTCAGAAAAGAGATGCACACTGATGTTGTGCTCCGTCACTCTCTGCCTCCAAATAGGCTCTAGTTTATCCAAACAGTTGACACGGGACACTAGGGAAAGTTTTTCACTTAAGCATTGAAACATTGTACACACTTCGGATGGGAAAATCCAAAATAATTAACGAATGACTACAGATTGATTCGTTTTTAATCATTTCTACATGTAATTTAGAGAAAACGAGGCAGAAATAACAACAGGCATGCAGAAGCAATGTTGATCCTCTGGAAATTTAGTCTCTAATATAATCTAGTCGTGAGTTATAAACACTAACAGCTAGCTATAGGGACTTGCCCTCGCTTGTACGTAATAATTACATGCATGTAGCATGTTGAATATAAATAACAGCTGATTTGTAGGCAAGTATGCACATGTGCAAGTGTACAAGTGCGTGTAAGTAACTACAATTTGCTTGTACTGCACTTGTACACATATACACAGCATGACATTTATGAAAGTTCAAAGGTTTAAAACATTACTCCCAACTTTCTATTTCAGAGTAGGAACTGGGGCAGATCCACCTACCACGATACGAGCAGTTGTGTGAAGTTTTATAAGTATAGTCTTGTCTTGCAAAATCTCTCTCTCTTCTCTCTCTCTCTTCTCACAATCTTACCGAGAGACTGGACCATTCTCATGTAGAACTCCTCCCCCTGAATCACGTCCTTGAATTTGATCCCGTAGAGCTCCTTTGAGTCAGCCAGAGGGACCTGGATGAATCCCTCAGAGAAGTGGACACGATTCTCACCGGACAGCTTGTGTTCACGAGTCTATTTGATAATAATAATATTTAACAGGGCTGCATTTAGGGGTGAGGGAGTGCAGGGAGGGGCAATCGCCCCCTTGCTGGATGTGTTTAGAAAATGTGGGAGCGGCCTGGGGACAAGTGCAGGCAGTGTAGCACCAGCTACATGTATATTGTAAATCTACAATGTCATGTGTGTATATATTTAATATTAAAAAGGCTCAATAACTAATATTCTTTTTAACAGGTTTTGGATAAATATAGGTCTGTGTTTGCAAGCATATTAAGCGAAGCAGTTAAGTGGTATGCGTGTGTGAGTGTGTGCGTGTGGGGGGGGGGGGGGGGGGGGTGGTGGTGGTAGTGACTACTTAAAAACTAAGACTCAGAGCTGGAGATCAACGCCAATTCCACTGATCATACGATGTTTTAATAATAGGAAGGATAGCGCACCCATTAGATGTAAGTTAAAACGGCATGCAGCTACATAGCTACGGACCTACCTCCCCATTTTCGGGTGTGATTCTGAGGATGTGTTCCCCGCTGCCTGACCTCTTGAGGACTTGTACCTTGCAAGCCTTTCCATCGCCAGGCAGACTCTCCCACGTGCGCGTAGAGTAGTTGCGCCGAAAGACGTACTGCTTCGGGCCTGTGGCGACAGACACGCTCATTCTGATTGATTGTCGAGTCAAGGCGCTTCTTCTCACTAGATCAAGCACAGCTACAGAGGGGAGTCCCAGGGATTTCCCCTTACGTAACCGCACGTGCCAACAACATAATATAATCCATATCTCATATCCGGGTCCAAACCAGAGGATTGAGTTTGGGAACGAGACTGGCAAGTTGCAACTTAGTATGTAGCCAATGTACTTGTGTAAAGATGAATGTAAATGACAAAATATTAAAATTGAACATTAAACTACAACATCTGCAAATTTCTCGATAACATGCTTAACTTCTTCGGCAAGGTTGTCTTCTTCTACATCGTAAAGTACCTCAATAAGTCCTTCCCAATTTTGTGAATAACTTGTTGGTTTTTTGCTGATGAAGTCTTCTCGAAAGATTTGTCGAAGGCAATGGACAGGATTCGTATATTTTTGTTCAAGATTATCTGCCTTGTTGGTATCCTGAGAGACTAGAGCAGCTATATCTCTCCATTTATGACTAGCTCGACTGATGATTTTTAGCCGGATCATTTGGTCCCCTTTCATATATTTGAGCACTTCTAGTTCTGATGGTTTTGGTATTTCATCCATTTTATCTGCAAAGTTCATAAGACTGTATCACTGCTGAGCCATGCATATTATAATATTCTACCCTTACCTTTAACATTTTGCGAATGAGGAATTATGGTAACCAATTTGTGTGATGGATGTGAACCTTAACAATAAAAATTAATGGCATTAGACTCATGAAAGTACCTGAGCCACAGTAATTATTACATCCCTAGTATAAATTTACTTTTCTGAAACAGTAAAGGTATTGAATCGTAAGGGTATCGAATCGTGAAATTTGGCAAAGATACAGATGAATAATATGAAAAATCATTCTAGAAATATTTATGTTTGTCATAGATTTTCATTTTCAAGTTATGCCACTTTAAAGCATTTGACGATTACGTAACATTACATAACTTAAGGATGCTACTTACATACATAGTGACCCTTTACCATATACATGCAATGAAG
This sequence comes from Cliona cf. orientalis, assembly GCA_963930775.1. NCBI lineage: Eukaryota > Metazoa > Porifera > Demospongiae > Clionaida > Clionaidae > Cliona > Cliona cf. orientalis. The sequence continues at coordinate 1,603,857 of OZ005691.1, read as the reverse complement.
TTATATACTAAGGATGTGGTAATCGTTTCATAATTATTATCAGCCACGGCTTTATAGTTTTGGGGTAAGAACGGGTGATTTTAATTACCAGTAGGTATATAGGCTATGCCCATTTAATAATTATTACAAGAAAAAATGTCGTAATGTGATAGCCAAGGTTTTATTTAGCCAAATAAGGCTATTTTTTGGCAATGGGTATTGCCCAGGGCTGGTGATATGCATAAGTAAATATTATTTACCATTGTTGACAAATGGAAGTAGGAGATCAGCACTTAGTTGCTTATCCCTGTAAGTCCCTTCAACTCGGACACGCACTGTCAACGTTTGTTGAGGTGCTAGTGTTGTGTCAAAGGTCATTGTTATACGAGGAGGATAGGTTTCTCGTTTGTGCATCAACTCTAACTGCTTGATGGATTGTCTTGAGTACTCCACATCTTTAGCTTCAAGCTATGTAAGTAATACTTAAGTAATAGCATACCATATAGGTATAGTGGGAAACTTTCGGGGAAGAAAACCTTCACAAATTTTGTGATTTTACAGCCACCCGCGAAGGTTTTCTCCACAAAGCATTAGGCATGCTACATGCACCTTTAACATTAATTTCCATGAAACTTTTCTCTGCGAAATGCTCCCTTTCTACCGATCCGCGAAAGTTTACTCCCTTGAAAATTTCCCGCCATACGGTATGGTGGTTCATAGTACAAGATTCAGCACTAAGGTACTCACCACAGGCAAAATTGGTTCCATGGCAACTGTACACTTAGACTCTTCTACAACTAATTTGACAGATCCTGGATTCCCCATTAACTTAAATGGTGGAGATGTCTTAAATTTATGGTTAGGAAACTGTCCTTCAATAGCCTACAAGAGACATTAGAAATAATGAATGATACAGCTATAAAGTAAAGTATCTAATTTACCTCAATGCATGTGGGGAGATGATATGAGAGGCAGAAAATGGCCTTGTGTCGTATATCTGTAATAGGCATCTCAATTCGAGTTAAACAGTAGTCAATATCTTTTTCAAGTTCTGAATTATTACGTTCTGCAGCCATACACAGATAACAAAAGTGGCTGGTTTTTAGGAGTCCATAATGACTTTCACCAATAGTTGAAAACAGGGGGTCACCTTCAGAAGATAGTGGCTGAAAAGTATAAGTTAGCTGACCAGATTCAGTGATGTAAAAATCATTGTGATGAACTTTCACAAATCCAACATGATAATCCTTGGCTTTCTCTTTCGTAAGACCATCCAAAGCATGAGGAAGAACTATTTGTGATGGTTTTTTCAGCCTAGCATTCCTTTCCAGGGGACAGAGCCAGAGAATGGGTGAAATGGGACGAACATTATCTGGAAAATGAAATGGACCATACATGGCTACAACAAACTCGATGTGAACTATCTCTCCATCGGCTACAGCTCCTTCCGGAATCCTAACTGTTATGTCATGCTCCTTGTTCGTGTACTCCAATCCATGGCTATCACATTCTAGTATGCAGTGGCCAAGAAATGATATGCCCATCCTCTTTTCTGCCTCAATCAGATAGTCACTATGCTGAATATCATACTGCGTGCATGCAATAATTATTAATTCTTATCAATTTATGTATGCATGCATGTATGTATACATACCGCAACTGTTGGTTTATCCTTCTCATTCTTTGCATGATCCTGTAGTTGCTGTTGCTGTTGATAGCGCATCCTCACAGTGTTAACCGGTACCTGTGCCTTCTTGATATGCATCACGTACATGAATACACTTACTCCTTCCTCAGCATCATCTGGTCCTCTGATGCCGAAATCCTTGAGTGCTTTGTTCATTTCTGTTCCTTTTACTATATGAGGGCCAATGATCCAATTTTGGGATAGCCTTGGGATAAAAAACTCTTGCTCAACCTTTCAATGATAATAATTATTATCATAATACAAGTATGCAATCATGGAATAATGTGGCTAATATGCATGACTTGAGTTACTTACAGTATTATTAAAAGCTCACATATATGGGGCAAGTGGAAACGGAGGAAACGGAAAACGGAAATGGAAAGCTGAAACAGAAAACTGAAGTGGAAATCGGAAACAGAAAAGCTGAAAATTGGTAGTGGTCGTCAGAATATATAAAGCATGCATTGAGCTAGTATCTTTGATATCTAGCCATGCATAAGAAAATTAATGAAGTTTGACGTATTATTCGTTCCCTGTAGCTAGTGGGAAGACCTTGTAAAACATCCAAATGATATTACTGTATTGTCGGTGATCATTGTTGTCTGAGGGCCATGACAATTATATAATAAACACCATGCAATTGTAGCCAAAATTAATTTTAGTTAATGTTACTACTAGCCTCATCCCTAGGGGCCTGGCAATGAGGCTATGTTACTACTGGACTCCTATAATTATTGATATCAGGGTCACTGATCCAGTAAGAGTACAGACTATACTTTATGAGCCCTCAGGCTCATCAACAGTTAATGTACTAAGTTAGACTAGTAGCTATTGGCTATAGTGTGATTCTTTACACGGTAAACTTTTACTTCTTAGAACGGTAATAAATTGAATAATAATAGCAAATTTTGAGCCACTTTTGACCTTGAACACGGGCCACCTCTAAGCATAGATTATATAGCACGTGCTATATAATCTATGCTCTAAGCCACTGAGCACTGATATCTAGTTTATCACTCTGGACTTCCTTCACCAACTTCAAGATTCTACTGCCTGGTTTAGCATTCAGCATCTTGTATATACTCTGGCCCAGAGTCGACTCTGGGTGCCATATTGGAGTCTTCCTGTTGTTTGTAGTATTATTCACCAATAGGAGGTGGTGTGCTGTTGCTAGCAGCCAACAGTGAACATGACCTCCATGCTCTACCTCTCGTCACTATTAGTATAGCTAACCTAATCCTCAAGCTTAGATTGAGCCAGGAATCTTGTATCCAGCTGTCAGATTAAGATGAAAGACACTGGCAATGCCATTTCTTGCTCAGCCCCAAACAGATCGCGCATGCGCAAAAGGTGCCATTAGCGCAACGAATGTTGACGACCATTTCCCAATTTCAGCTTTTCCGTTTCCGATTTCCGCTTCAGTTTTCCATTTCAGCTTTCCGTTTCCGTTTTCCGTTTCCTCCGTTTCCACTTGCCCCACATACATGTATATGTATATACTCAGAGAAAATCTAAACAGTATCATCTCCTAATCGTTAGTATAGTGCACATGCAAGCGCAGCAGCACAAATTTTGAACCAAATAGTATTACTTCATAGACCACACCCCTTCATGGAGGTCAACAGCATGTCGAATCTACCGCCAGGCTATGACAAAGAACAGACCTCGTCTCTCGCTTTGCTCGAGGCTTGGTGGCCTGCTGAGCAGGCCTCTCGAAACGCGTGGTGCTTTGCGCCGTTCATTCAACAATGCATCTCTATGGCCACTGTTGTCTGTGCACACGGCACTGCAATTCTGACCAATCGTGAGCCTTCTGAACTTGTAGAAGAGCGCATCTTTTATGCCCTCCAGGTTAGGACACGGACTATATAAGAAAAATGATAGTCTGAAAATATTTTTCGTTGTATATAGCATAAAAATTCAATATTATTATGTTTTGAGCATAAAACAAAAAAATACATACCTGTAATGATAGAGTATGGAGAGTATCATTGGCTGTGATATCAAATAAGAAGATAGGACAAGGGTCCTTTTGAGGTTGCTGAAATTCCACTTCTATACACAACCTAAATTAGATTATTAAGTTTATGAACTATACTATTCACATCGCTAATCACATCATCATGTACGTGAAGGTAGGGGCACTTATGTGAACAGGAGTGGCATGATAAATAACTTCAAATCTTCCAGGCTCAGCATTGGATTCACTCAGTAATGCGTCAAACATTGTTTGAGCTTTGACCCTATGACGGCGGTTGATAGCATCAGTCAATAATTCAGCAGTTACCCCTACAAGGATGAAAAGTATAGGCACAATAATATAATTTCAGGTACACTATACAACAACAAAAATTAGAGATCAGTTGGAATCTACAAATTATTTATTATTATGCCTTCTATACACCAAAATTGATACCACTAATCAATTAACTTACATGGCTTCCTGATGGAGTGTACGTTTCCATGATGTAGAACAGGACCTGTATTAGGAGTACTTTGGCATACGACACCACTGTCTTGTTTGCGAATAGGACCTGTATTAGGAGTACTTTGGCATACGACACCACTGTCTTGTTTGCGAATAGGACCTGTATTAGGAGTACTTTGGCATACGACACCACTGTCTTGTTTGCGTCTGCAGTATAGTGAAGATAGGCTATACATGATCACGTGCTCGAAATAATGGTTTTAAACGCATGCGCGATATGCGCCTATATTGGCCACGCCCCACGTATATGGGTGGGTAAGGGTCGTCCACGACGTGCAGGGTTCGTATCCGATATCCTGGTACTATAGTACTAATGCAAATGCGTGCGCGCGCGTGCACATCAGTCTCGTGCCCAGCCCCTCCTACGCTCGTACGCCGCGCACCCGAGGAAGGGTGCGTAGGAGGGGCTGGGCACGAGACTATCAGATTCAGACGGCAAGATAAGCTGCTCATTGCATTATGTGTAGCTGTAGGCTGTCTAGATGGCTAGTGCGCCTATTTTCTAGTATATAGTTAACGAGGAAGAAAGTCACTTAGGCCATATCTATGGCCATACCAACTAGTTTCTCGGGGAGGTATGGCTCAGCAGATTGCAAGCTTGCAATCTGCTGAGCCATACCTCCCCGAGAAACTATACAGCCACTGTTTGCACAGCTATGATGCTTAAGCTATGATGCTTAAGCATCATAGCTGTGCAAACAGTGGCTGTATAGAGGTTTTTGCTTGCAGCACTGAAATTTAATATTCAGTGACTGGGCAATTGCAAGGAATAACTATGAATCTTATGATATTGTGGGAATAGTTGTTTTTTTTTTTCCTGTGATATGGGCTCAAGTATAGCTAGTGCTCAACATCTCCCAGAAATTCAAGAAATAAAACATCAAGTTGGTATGGCCTTATTTCTAAATATGCGCTTAATTCCTAAAAACCTGTGCCTACGGTATCCCATACATTGAAGACCCAGCATCTATTGTTTCATCAGTATCATATGCAGATTGAGAATAAGGATGTTGTATGACTGGTACACCAAGTACTGGCTGGTTGATGGTATCATGTGGTGATACAGTAGAAGCAGGCTTCTGGCTTGGCTCTTCTTGGTGTGCTGGTACCTGTAGTGAAAAGGAAAATAATACAAGCTCCTTAGCACATCGATATTATGTATACAGTGGAACCCCGCTTAACGGACACCTGTAATATAATGGACAATTCTGAATGTCCGGATTGTATTTCCATAGACTTCAATGTATTCAAACCCCCTCAACAGCGGACACCCCGCAATTCCGTATACTGACGGACACTTATTTTGGTCCCGTTCGAGCCTGCGCAGTAGTGAACAACCTCGCATAATGGACAGTTAGGCCACACCCGCCATTAAAATCGGTCGGATTCAGAGACCAATAACTACAGTAAAGCCTAAATATGTCTCAAAGTCTTGCTTAGGAGCTGTCAGTTGACAGATCTCTCATCAATACGGTCTTTTTTATTGTCCACAGTAGTGCTTTATCATAGCTGGCTGCGATTGTAGGACGGGCATGGTCAACCACTAACCCCTGAGCTAAGGATACCTCGCTACAACGGACAAAATTTTTGGTCTCAATGGTGTCCGCTTTAGAGGGATTCCACTGTACATGTACAGGCGCTGATCCAGAAAATTTGCATGGAAGGTGGCTGACAGGGTGGCTAGTACCCATAGTAAACTATACCACTGCAGAGGGGGTGGCTGGTTAATAATGGTGGACATTTCCTATACTACGTTGCATAAAAGAACTGGTGAAGGGGGGTGGCTAGCCACCCTATCCACCCCCCCCCCCCCCTGGATCAGCCCCTGATGTACATATAATATAATATAATATATTATATTATTCTGGGTTCCTACTCGGGGCCTATTGCACTTGCATGGCTGCCCAATTTTCTGAAAATCATGCTCTCTTGATCTGCTATCAGAGCACCACAGGTGAGCCCCTTCAGTTTTTCAATTCTTGAACTGATTGCTAACCTGCTATAATATACCAAGCAATGGTCCATCTTGCTTCAGTGGACCTGCCGATTCTATCCCATTGAAAAATAGTGCGCCTTTCTTAAATCTCGCACTCTTCAGTTACCGTTGTGGTCCTCATTTCACTATTATTCTAACAATGGTTGACAATCGGCCTTATTGTGTCCCATGGAGCACATCCCTTGCAGTAGCTTTTATCTATTCTTTCATAAACATAAGAGCTGTATAAAGCAATTTCCTGGCCGATACTAAACTTTCAAACTTGTAGTCTTGACTAGCGCCTGTCGAGAGGCATGCAAGCAGATCTATAAAACATAATGATTTAAGCACCCCTGGACTCTGATCTGCCTTTGCATTATATTATTCAAGCGCAACATGCTCCATCCTCATGTCACACTATTCTCGCATACTGTCAGCCCCACCCCCTGATTTGCATCAAGTACGGGCCAAGTGAAAGACAAAATGACATTGTGCAAATTCCGAGCATAAAGTTTTTTGTTGCTGTTGTTGTTTTCTTTGTCAAAATGCTGCCAACAGCAGTCACATGCGGATACACAGAGTATAATAATAATACTGGTATACTATAAGTTACATTTAGCCACACCCTTGTGGCGCCACACCATATCCCTGTACATGATATGTACTATGATACTAGTCTCATCCCAGGGGACAAGACAAACTATTTGTCCATCCTTGGCCAATTAGCTTGTGCGCTGAGTGAGGAGATATCTGCACTCACGTGTGTCCCTGGTTATATTACATGTACATGTATATATCCTACTTAGCCTTGTATCCTAGGCAACAAGGGTGGTTTATAGGAGGATTCCACGCAAACGTGTGAAGGAATTTTAATGAGATGTAAATGATATTCACCACCCTTTCAGGAAGTTCCAGCCAGGTTCCTATCACGCCCGTTGGTGGGAATCGAATGTATTACGCTCTATGGGAATAGCATGCATTTATCGCGCTAGCCAAGTAAATAGTTGCTCTCTCAAAAAAGCACCTCAGTTACATAGTGTATGGCACCGTAGAGTGCCCTAGCTAGCGCCATTTTTGGTACCTATCCTGAAGCTCTGTGCAGTCTCCAAAACGCACGCTATTCCCATAGAGCGTAATACATTCGATTCCCACCAATGGGTGTGACAGGAACCTGGCTGGAACTTCCTGAAAGGGCACTGAATATCATTTGTATATCATTAAAATTCCTTCACACGTTCACGTGGAATCCTTCTATAAGTGATAAATCCCTATTTGTGATCTGATCTATTTGTAATTGGCTATTGCAAGATGTTTACTTTGTTATGTAAGATTGACCAATAGGAAGCAGGATATATAACAGTTAAACCATAGCAACTAAGGATTTAACCACACCCTCTCATTCGGACTCCGCCCTCGTGATCGGGGTGGTTTTCCAAGATAATCTATGGTTTAGCTATTACATACACAATATCATAAGCATGCACATGGCATACACTGTTGCAAATACAGCATAAACAATCACACATACATTGTACATGTACCTTAATGACTTGAGGGATGGCTTCAGCCTTCCAACCCTGGTGAGGAGCGACGGATTTAGACGGTTGAGAACCGAGCGTTGCAAAGATGGATGGTGGGGCCTGAGAGGGCTGTGACTTGGCCTTGGGTAGCTGAGAGATATTGGCTGATTTGTTGCCAGTCTGTGCCTGGGGAGGGAGGGACTGAGGGACTGACTTTGTAGCGGCCGGCTTTGTAACTGGCTTTTGACCGACAGGATCAGGATTGCCATCCTTACCAATTGTTGTTTGAGGATATGAACAAGGAACATCTTGAGGTGAAGAAAGGAGGGAGAGAGAGAGAGGGACTTAGTGGGAAAATCTTAGGCACAGCTTAAGTTATAGCAGATCTAACTTACCAAGTTTACTGATCATTCGTAAGTAGAATTCTTCCCCATTAACATCATCTCTGAACTTGATTCCCAAAAGTTCCTTCGTGGGTTTGGTAAACAGCACTTGAATGAAGCCTGCACCCTTATAAAACTGAACCTCAATATCTTTTTTAGAAAGTTTGTGTTCAACGCGTTCCTGTATATATACAATGTCATAGAATTGCCTGTTAAAGAGACTATCCTAGAAAGCTAGATGTCAACCGTGCATAGATGGGCTCACCCCTCCATCTTTAGAATCGATCCTCAGAATGTATTCTCCAGATTCCTCGATTACTCGTACCCTACATGTCTTTTCCTCGCCCCACTGAAGATCGTGATAGTTGTAACACAGTACACGGACCTGAGAAGCTGTCGCAATAGCCAAGCTCATTCTGAACGCACTTCTTGCAATTGGCCCCTCCCTAAACTTGACCGTAGTGGTTATGCGCACGCGCAGTGTTCCTCATATCAGGATCACGTGAACATATCAATTTCTATACACAACACAAAATTTAAAATTATCTCCAGTATGTATCAATGACTAAGTAGCAGCAGCATTAGCCGGCCAGGCAACTCGTGGAGGAGGAGGTCTTTCAAACTGAAAAAAAAAAGATGACAGATTGTCAGTAAGAGTATAAGGTGCTCATTATTACAGACTGTCCAACCAAATGATTTTGTCGAGAGGGATTTAAGACAAAAGAAGGAAATAATTACACGACCAGCCCCCTTTTATTGAAGCCTTGCCCAGTTAACATGGCACGAATAGGCCAGTCACGCCCATTTTAACAAAGCCACGCCCACATAACTGCCCTGAACGGACCCAAACACGAGGGAAACTGAGTGGAAGAGGAATTTTAGTACTGTAAACAGTCGAATTTTCAGTCAGATACAGGTACAATCTAGTTTTCTCGGTGCTGAATCTATATAGCTATCTTGCCAAATTAGTGTACATGTACATACAGTGTATGTCCATATTATTATGGTGAGCGGGATTTACACTATCCCACTTGGAGGTATATGTCAGGATGCAGGAGAATCCACCATTAAGTGGGAGATTCCCGCCCAAATCGGGATAATTGGACAGTCTGTTATTATTATTATGGTATAATAGTGAATTATAATATGACGTACCTGAGTTGATTGCTGCGTAAGGTCCTGCTGTTGCTGTTGACGATGCTGTACATGCTGCTGCCGTACCTTCGCCGCTTCGTTGGGCACCTGGGCCTTCTTGGTGTGCATCACGTACATGAAGACACTCACTCCTCCACCTCCCACCCCACTCCCCCTGATGTCAAAGTCTCTCAACGACTTATTCATGTCTGTCCCCTTCACCAGACGAGTCCCGATGATCCAGTTCTGTGAGAGCCTTGGAATGTAAAAGTGATGTTCTACCTGCAAAAAAAATTATTATGAACGTAATGATTAACTCAGGCCACCTGGGGTACCCTCTCAGTTGTGGTACCGTAAAAGTTCTAATTACAGCGCCAAAAAATGATTCAGAATCGCGCTTGATGCTCCCATTAGAACATTTAAAAATTACTTATTAATAAGGTGCCAGTTTTTGTATCTCTGACTGCACTTTGCGCTATAATTAGAACGATAATAAGCCAAGTGGCGCTAACATTAGAGCGACACTATAATTAGAACTTTTACTGTATGTATAGCATTACAGAAAAAGTCTTAATGTATACAATTTTCCAACATTATGACTACATGATACATGTACATGTACACGTACATGTAGATGCTCTTGCCATTCCTAGGTTTTCAACATTGCAATTCAATGGCTGGGAATGGGATAAAGCTGTATAGCTGCTATTTTCACAGTTATCTTATAACCAACAATATCATCACTGATCCACACATATATATTATTATCTCTACACTCGACTCATACAGTGCCATGCAGTGCCAACGACAAAGTTTGCATGTTAAAATTATGCACTCTCTGCTGATAATAATTATTTATCACAGCTTGCGATAGCACACGGTTATACAAACAGCAAAACTACTACATTTGCATATATACTTACGTAGCCTATACAATGCCATGATTGTGCACTGTGCTTACCCTTGCTGACAGTACATTGATGGTTGTGTCTGGGCTGACGTCATCCAAGAAGATTGGAATGGGCTCCTTGTTCGGATTCTGAAACTCTACTTGAACATTCAACCTGCATGTTAAATTAATTTTAATGATTATTACCGTATAGCCGGAAATATTGGTTGGAATTAAATTTGGTGGTTGAGCCCCAAATCACTATTGCAAGAATATTGGCGGATTTAAATTTTGAAGTTCGGTATGGGATTGCCATACGTATGTATGCGAGTAGGAAATTTTGGCAGATTTTGATTTGGCGGTTGTAATATAGACCGCCAAACAGGCAAATTTAATTCCCCGCCAAATTTTCTGACTATATGATATAGCTAAAAAAAAAACTCACGTGAATGTAGATTGGGAGGGTTCCGGTTCCGGTTCTGGAACAGCGGAAAAGCTCATTTCACATCTTCCACCAGTTTTGGATGTCCTCATGAAGTTCATGAGAGCTTCAAATTTCTCCCTCGCCAGTCTTTCGTCGCGACGGTTCATGGCATCGCTCATCGCCTCGGCAACGGACTCTGGGAGACACACACACACACGTACACACAATGTCATAATCAATGATCACACGTACTAGAATAATATGTTTCTATCAGTTTAAGAATTCATACACAAGTGTTTATTTGCTCTCAAATACATGTACTTGTACCGTAGATCGGGATATTTTCGCCGGTAAAATATTTTGCTTGTAAATTATTTGCATAGTCTAAATTTCATCACCAGACTTTAGCAACCAAAATAGGTATAGGTCGACATACGTTATTTGTGTGTTTAATTTTTGTCGGAAAAGGTTGTTGACGAAAAATTTTTAATGGGGAAAATTTCGCGATCTACGGTACTTGGTAGCTCCTAACTCTCTATTTCAGAGTAGAGACTGGACAGCTACTAAGAGACACATGCAGATCTACAAATTATGCATAGATCACTGGAGCATAACTCACTCATGTCTGATGGCTTCAGTGATGACCTCTGTAGCTTAGGAGAGGCAGAGGGGCGTGGCTGCGGCAGAAATGAAGACGGTTGTTGTTGTTGTTGTTGTTGTTGCCTAGCAACAGAAGGCCCCGATGTACTCGTCTTGTCAACCACGTTAGAAGCTGTAGCTCCATCGAAATAGTCCTTTCCCTTGGAGTGTCCGTTGATGACCGTGGGCTGGTTGGAAGGAGTGGAAGGAGGGTGCGGCTTGGCCTCCTGCTGAAACCGACTCTTTAGTTGTCCGACAGATGGTGGATTGGGTTGCGGCGAAAAACCACTTTGGGGAGGAAGGTTTGATCCAACTACTGTTACATCAGCAGATCTAGAGCGATCGGGGGGAGCGGGTGAATAATAAGGCGTGACATTCTGGTACATGGGTTGCTTGTTTTTCTGTGGAGTCAAATTCTGTTGCGGAGCTTGAGAGGGGGCAAAGGTCACTTGGTTTCTTGGAGAGCCCATTGGGACAATATTGTCATACTTAGTGGCAGATGCCCCCTGGTTGCGGTCGTTTATTGGACGACCTGCATCAGTTGGTTGTCTGTGAGCACTGCTACCAGCATGAAGGCCGTGACGATTTACACCACCACCCCCTCCTCCACCTGGCTGGAATTGGTTTGGCTGTGAGAGTGAGCGCACAGAGGCAGCTGCTGTAGGCTGCTTTTGTGGTGACGGATGATGATGGAACTTCTGCTGTGAGTCGATAGGTTTTACCTCCTGTACAGGGTATGATAATTATATTATTATGCATATTATAATTTAAGGGATAAGCTTAACACGCATATCATTGACAAATCAAAATATTATGCGATAAAATAATAATATTAAATTTTATACTGTCCCACGCAAAGCACACTTTTGATACTATATTGTACTAATGTAAATCAGGGTTTTATGCAGGATTTTTCATCAGAGGGGGGAAATCATAATGTGCAGCAAATATACTCAAACTAGGGGGGTCTGGGGGCATGCTCCCCCAGGAAGATTTTGAAATTTATGACCTCTGAGACTGCTTCTGGTGGCTTCTGAGACTAATTTCACAAGCAAAAAGATTGATTATTGGACAAAAGTTACAAGTATTATTATTATAGTTGGCAAATTTCAGGGGGGGGGGAATGCTAGTCAGGGGGGGGGGGATATCCCCTGGTTCCCCCCTCTAAATAAATCACTGTAAATGTATGTACATGCCATGTACATGTATATGTATTGTACATGTATATTAGGTACCCAGGTGCATGCATGTGGTATACGCTAGGAATTTGCATGGCGTAAACAATTACACATATACATACATTACACACACACGTGTACCTTGATGACTTGAGGGGTGGCTTCAGGCTTCCAACCTTGGTGAGGAGCAACGGATTTAGATGGTTGAGAACCGAGCGTTGCAAAGATGGGTGGTGGGGCTTGAGAGGAGGGCTGTACCTTGGCCTTGGGTAGCTGAGAGATGTTGGCTGGCTTGTTGCCAGTCTGTGCCTGGGGAGGGAGAGACTGAGGGACTGACTTTGTAGCTGCTGGCTTTGCAGCTGGCTTTTGACCGACAGGATCGGGATTGCCATCCGTACCAATCGTTGTTTGAGGATATGAACAAGGAACGCCTTGAGATGGAGAGAGAGAGAGAGAGAGAGAGAGAGAGAGAGAGAGAGAGAGAGAGAGAGAGAGAGAGAGAGGATCACATAGATATCCATACACAAAAGCACACCTGAACTTAGCTAGCTCACCGATTGCCTTAATCAACTTGGTGTAGAACTCCTCCCCTTCGACAAGGTTGGTCTCCTTGAACTTGATCCCGTAGAGCTCTTTTGAATCGGCCACAGGGACCTGGATGAACCCTCGAGCGAAATGGATACGATTCTCCTTTGAAAGTTTTAGTTCGCGTTTCTGTAGGTGGTTCATGTACATGTATCATACTATTAAAGTCTATTAAAATGTAAACAAACAAACAAACACACAAATTAACATAATACATACATGAAAGTTTTATCGGGGAGTGAGAGAGTGAGAGGGAGAGAGAGAGAGGGGGGGTGGGGGTGGGGGGGGGGGGGGGGCATGCCTCACCTGTCCACCATCAGGTGTTATCCTGAGGAGATGATCCCCGTCTGCCTTTTTCATCACCTGTATTCTGCAAGTCTTTCCATCTCCGGCTATGTTCTCCCACTTCCCAGTGGTGAAATTACGAAGCAAAACGTACTGATCACGGGCGCTAGCGATCGCCAAGCTCATGGCTTTTGTTATCACTATCTTGCAGCTTTACTGTGTATCCTGTCAGAGAGTGGGTGTGGTGCTCTCGTGCAGGGGAAATCCCCGAACACATGCGCAATCATGTGTTGACTTTTTTTTGCCATGTCAGCATCTCCAATGTACACCACTTGGCTATGCAAGCTTTGATGAAATCTCGCGTTTTCAATTTCTTTTACATCGCAGCCGCCAGTAGAAGACACGCAAGCACCAGCCTCGCCACTTATCCTATTCCAGAGGTGAAGTACACCAAACTTTTCATCAACAATGAGTGGCACGACTCCACCAGTGGAAAGACCTTCCCCACCTTCAATCCAGCCACTGGTGAGAAGATTTGCGAGGTATCAGAGGCGGGAAAAGCTGACGTGGACAAGGCCGTAGCAGCTGCCAGAGAAGCTTTTAAGCTTGGTAGCCCATGGCGGACCATGGATGCATCGGAGAGGGGTAATCTTTTGAATCGATTGGCTCAATTTGTCGAACGAGACCAGGAGTATCTTGCTCGCCTCAAGACGCTAGACAACGGAAAACCGATAAAGGAATCACTCTACGAAGATCTCCCTTATGCATACAAAGCCTACCGTTACTATGCGGGATGGGCCGATAAAATACAGGGTAGAACCATCCCAATTGACGGCAATTATTTCTCGTTTACGCGTCATGAGCCATTAGGTGTATGTGGCCAGATCATACCTTGGAACTACCCACTCTATATGCAAGCGTGGAAGCTCGCCCCTGCGCTGTGTGCTGGTAATACTGTAGTGATGAAGCTGGCCGAACAGACCCCTCTTTCTGGTCTCTACTTAGCGTCTTTGATCGTTGAGGCTGGCTTTCCACCGGGTGTAGTCAACATAGTGAATGGCTGTGGCCCCACAACTGGTGCTGCTATAGCAGCTCATTCAGATATCGACAAAATCGCATTTACCGGTTCCACAGACGTTGGAAAACTCATTCTGCAAGCTGCAGGAGCCAGTAACGTAAAAAGAGTAACCTTGGAACTAGGAGGGAAGAGTCCTAATGTCATTTTTGCTGACACGAAAGATCTGGATTATGCTGTTGAGGTCAGTCACTATGCTCTGTTTGGTAACCAAGGTCAGTGCTGTTCTGCAGGCTCTAGGATATTCGTCGAAGCGCCTATTTACGATGAATTCGTTCGCAGGTGTGTTATGAGAGCGAAAAATCGCAAGGTGTGCAATCCTTTGGATCCTACGTGTGACCACGGTGCTCAGATTGATGGTGAGCAAGTCGATAAGATTATGGCACTAATTGACAGCGGAAAGCGGGAGGGCGCCAAGTTAGAGTGTGGTGGAAATCGTATTGGAGGCAAGGGCTTCTTCGTAGAGCCAACCGTCTTTAGTGAAGTTCAAGACAACATGCGTATCGCAAGGGAAGAGATCTTTGGACCTGTCATGCAAATATTCAAATTCAACACCATGGAGGAGGTCATTCGGCGAGCAAACGACTCAGAATATGGCCTAGCGGCTTCTGTATTCACTAGCAATCTCGACAAAGCTATGGTGATGTCACAGGCGCTTCAAGCTGGTACAGTGTGGATTAACTGTTTCAATATCTCTGACGCTCAAGTTCCGTTCGGTGGCTACAAGCAGTCAGGGTTCGGTAGAGAGATGGGGGAGTACGGGCTGCAACAGTACTCAGAGGTAAAGACAGTTACTATCCACATGCCTCAGAAAAATTCATGATAATATTATTTTCCTCTACATGTACACAACATAATAATAATATTATTATTATAAATCAACATAGCCTACACTCTATAGCTATAGTTTTAATATAGCATGATCTCTTTTTCATATCTAGCTTATTAAAATACTAGTAAAGTCTCATACTACTACTCAGTACTACTTTTTGAAAAGTTGGCCAGAAAAGTTAGTTGGCAGCACGTTGTGAATCTTCTCAGCTCAGGAGGAAGGGCATGAGTTCTTGGCAGGGTCATAGCACGGTCCATACTGATCACGTTGAAATGAGAAGCCTGTGCACACATGTATATGCATATAAGAAATTACACAGCCTGTAATTATTATAGTGTAGATTTTGTTCAACTTACGCTTGCGCTTTTTGATGAGGCCTTCACAAACTGTCACTATGTGATTAGGACCCACAGTGTAGTCGTTGCATTTGGCTTTCCCTGGCTCTTTACATGCTGGTAGAGCTCGGATTCGACCATTGTCCCTCATGGTATAAAGACAGTATGCATCTGAACAACAAAAATAATATACGTATGTACATGTATATAGTCAGCTATGCATGCAACCAAGGTTAGAGCAATACAGCATTATACCTATTCAAGAATAATAATGCCATTATGGCAAAATCATACATGAATGCATTATTTTGTTATAATTCATACCTTCACGATCAGCGGCAGAATCTTGAAGAGCAAATACATTGTACCCTCGTGGAGTAATGATAGGGTCGTGGTTTTTACCCCACCAGTCTTTGAGATCAATGCCAAGAATACTATCGATAGCATTGTTTTCTGCCGTCTCCTCCTCGCGCTGTTCCTGAACCATCTCCCGCTCCTGTTCTGCTGCATTGAACAACATTTGCAGCAGCCGATCTGCTAAATCTGAAGTTGGATAGCCTGCAGCAGGGTCAGGGTCAGGGCCTGGATGGGCAAAAGCTGCTGCAGTTGTAGTAGGTATGTATTGTGCAGCCAGAGCAGCACAGAAGAGGGCAGCTGAGAGCTTGAATGATTGCATGATGATGAGGATCGATGCACCGCAATAGTTTTATGTTTCTCTGTGGACGACTGTTAGCACCAGTGCCAGGAGAGATTGTGGCTGAATGACATAAGGGCTACTCTTTTATAGAGCTCGAGGTTCACATGTACGCATACGTATGTGGCTATAATATTATGCACATGTGTGGTTTCAATGGCCCTTCCGAGATTAAAATATACACAATGCAATTGCAAGATCCTCATCAACAATGAGTGGCAGATTTAACATACTAATTTGCCACTTTGCATGAGAAATCAGAAGGGTTGTTATTTCAGTCCAGTTTGAGTTACCTACCCAGAACTGGATTGCTTAGAATTAGGTGCTTTACTGCTAAAGGATGGCTACGATTTCAGCTGCAATCTGAGCCTACAATTGCAAAGAGCCTTTTATCATAGTAATCCTATAAATTATTATAGCTAGTTACTGAGAATCCAATTAGCTCTCATTGTTTCTTATAATCTTGAAGTCTTTGAGGTGGTGAAATAAATCTTCATATAAAATTATAGCTGGGATGGGCGCCCCTGAGACCAGCTACTTGTGATATCTTTGATGAAGCGCATAATAGGGAAGGGGCACTAAAACTTAATGTACATTCCATAATCATTGATGATCACATCAGATATTCAATTGCATAATGCAAGTGATCACCTTGCAAGAAACCCGAGACAATGCAAGAATCTGATAAAAAAAATTGGCGGCACGTCCAATACGCATGCGCAATTGAGACTAGTCAAACCGGTTTGACAATAATTAATCGCGCATGCTCGGCTGAGCAGTGACACAAGGGCTCAGGGACACAAATTTATAGTCACCCCTATCTCCAAGCTATCAAGTTGCAAAATGAGCGAGCCAGCTGCAAAGAAGACACGCTTCGACGGCCCTCCAGAGATCAAATACACCAAGATCCTCATCAACAACGAGTGGCATGATGCCGGTGAGCACTGACACTAAATTTATTTAATCCTTGAAAAAAAATGGCTACCCTGGCAGCCTTTTCCAGCTCGGAAGCCTTACGTTACGCCTGGAGGTAGCTAATTTGCGCGTTGCGCTCGCTGTACGTATTGAATATGGTGCAGGTGCTGGATAATTTGAAATAATTAGCCTGGTATGCGCTTGGACTCTAACTCAAAGAAATATAAGCTACAACGTGGCAAGGGGTGTTGTATGGGTGTGTCCACTGCCAACCCCAATTTGTTGCGGCATCTTGAGCTTTTAGTAGGACTGAGGCTTCAAAGCATTCAGCATTAAAGTTTGTTGATATCTATCGATAATATACTCTTGCTATCGAAGATGTATGCAGTGGGGGGGGGGGGGGGGGGGGGGGGGATCAACCGTTTTGTTTGCTGTATAAGTCTATACAGTGATGGGTCTTGAGATTTGATTTTTACAGTGTGAGGGAGGGGGTGTACAGCTACCAATATTAAATGGGAACTGTTTTAATTTGAGGGGAATCAACTGCTTTCTGAGTTGTTGGTCGGGTCAGGTGCATCACTGCCATTAATTTTGATGACACTTTAAAACTTGTATATATGATGTATGATGTATGATGTATCCTTTTGTGTGCATGGCTAAGCTTTGTTGATGATTGCTGAATGAGAAGAGACAATGACTGTAGCACTTTGTGCATTGTTGAGAAAACCTATGTCTGTGGAGCAGTGCATTGACAGCTGCTTCTAGGTGTGTTTCAGTATTCACAGGGGAGCTATAACGAATTCATAGCATACTAACTTTTAATGAGACAATTAGCTAACTATCGGGCTGCATTGACTTAGAATCCAGTAGGAGGAGAAATTTTCTCTATGACTAATTGGTGGTCAGTGCATGCTGCTGAGGTTAGTAGTGTGCATGTGTTCATGCAATGTCATGTGATTGCAGCTTGCACGCTGCTACTCGAGCTCAGGGCTGCTAAAATTGAGTTTTCATAAGGGGTCACTCCCTCACGATCTTGACAGGTTTGCTCTGATATGTAATCAGTTTACCCTTAGATCACGCTTGTGGTGGCCACTTCAAGCATGTTTGTTGGTGTACAATTTACAACTATGTTGATGTAGTAACAAAGGGCTGCTTCCTGCAAAGTCTGTAGAAATGGGATAAATTATTATAAGGGTCATGTGGAATATCCCTATTAAAAAGGTCTGCTAGTAATCTCTCCCCCCCCCCTCTCTCTCCCTTTCTGTCTCTCTCTTTCTCTCTACTTCTCCCTCTCCCCCTCATCCAAACACTAATAGTGAGTGGGAAGACGTTCCCCACCATCGACCCCACCAATGGGGAGAAGATCTGTGATGTTGCCGAGGGTGACAAGGAAGACTCCAGCAAGGCTGTGGCAGCTGCCAAGGCGGCCTTCAAGCTGGGGAGCCCTTGGCGTACCATGGATGCCTCAGCACGTGGGAATCTCATCAACAAGCTTGCCGATCTGATCGAGCGTGATCGCGAGTATCTCGCTCGCTTGGAGACACTGGACAACGGCAAGCCATTCAAGGATTCGTACAATGTCGACCTCCCACTCACCATCAAATGCTACCGCTACTACGCTGGATGGGCAGATAAGATTCACGGTAAGACCATCCCTGTCGATGGTAACTACCTCTGCTTCACGAAGCACGAGCCGGTGGGGGTGTGCGGTCAGATCATCCCTTGGAACTTCCCGCTGCTCATGCAGGCGTGGAAATTGGGCCCTGCTCTCTGTGCTGGCAACACCGTCATCCTGAAGCCGGCAGAGCAGACACCACTCAGTGCTCTGTACATTGGTGCTCTCATCATTGAGGCAGGATTCCCACCGGGTGTCGTGAATATCGTTCCTGGGTATGGCCCCACGGCGGGAGCTGGTCTAACGGAGCACCCGGACGTCGACAAAATCGCCTTCACCGGTTCGACAGAGGTGGGCCACATCATCAAGAAGACCTGTGGAGAGACCAACCTGAAACGTTGCACTCTCGAGCTCGGTGGAAAGAGTCCGAATATCGTTCTTGCCGATGCGGATCTCGATTATGCCGTCGAGAAGAGCCATTTTGCTCTATTCTTCAACCAGGGCCAGTGCTGCTGTGCTGGATCTCGCTGCTACGTTCAAGAGCCTATCTATGATGAATTTGTGAGAAAGAGTAAAGAGCGCTCACAGAGGCGAAAGGTGTGTGACCCCATGGACCCTGATTGCGAGCAAGGCCCTCAAGTCGATAAGGATCAATTCGACAAGGTCATGGGGCTGATCGAGAGTGGAAAGAAGGAAGGTGCCACACTCGAGTGCGGTGGGAGCCGCGTTGGCGACAAGGGCTTCTTCATCGAGCCAACGGTCTTCAGCAACGTCAAAGACGACATGCGAATCTCTCAGGAGGAGATCTTCGGGCCGGTCATGCAGATATCGAAGTTCAAGACCATCGATGAGGTCATAGAGCGTGCGAATCGTACCAACTACGGCCTGGCTGCTTCCATCTTTACGAAGAATCTTGAAGATGCCTTGATGCTTGCCCAGGGCATCCGAGCTGGCACAGTTTGGGTCAATTGCTACGACGTTCTCGAGGCCCAGGCTCCCTTTGGTGGATTCAAGGAGTCCGGAAATGGCCGTGAGCTGGGAGAGTACGGGCTCCAGCAGTACTCCGAGGTTAAGACGGTCACCATCAAGCTGCCCCAGAAGAACTCGTGAATGAGTTTTGATTGAATGCTGCCAACCGTGGACATTGAAACTGTTTTGACTATTTCTAATGCATTTTGTATTACCACACCCCTGCTGAGAATTTTTGTATGGTATATTCTCCCCATGCTCCCCTTGACCTCTGAACTTGCCGCGGATTGTAAACTTCTGCGCATGCTCAATACTGTCCATAATGGGTGTGATCGTGTTAATTAGCCCCACCCACTAACACGTGGCGAATAAATCAGAATACGATGGCCACGTCTGGAGCCTTCTGCAGGACTATCTGGAGGAGGCTGGCGCGCCAGTTGTTTATAGGGAAGCACTGGTACTCTCAGAGTGAGCCCATCAAACTCTTTAGCGAGCTCCGTGACCTTCACCCGTCAATCGTCGAAAAGCTGACTCAGCAAAAACTCCTGGAATTGACCGACATCCAAAGAAAGGTACATACCAGTAATACTTCTTTGAAGCGAGCTGTATTTATGCCATGACTTTATGTGCATCCTTTAATACAATTTACATTTTGTGCTGTTCAGTCTTTGCCAGATCTACTCTCTGAGAGATCGTATTCCTCATCGTGCATCATCAACGCAGAAACTGGCTCCGGCAAGACCTTATGTGAGTATAAATAATTATGTATATTTATTTGACTGATATACCCATAAATTAAAGCATAGGGAAGAGTATTATAAATCTTCTTCATGCAAGCTTTAACTTCAAGTGACCACTGAACAATTTACTTTTGTGTATCAATGAATATAAATTATTTTCTATGGCTATCTATGCTTTATTCTTTGTGCACTAGGCTTTCTTCTACCCATCCTTCAGCTGCTGACTAAGCATTCTGTAGTGGAAAAAGAGAACCCCATTCCCATTCCCATTCCAGTTCCATCGTCCCTGGTGCTCGTACCTACACCCCATCTCGCACATCAGGTATTATAATAAATCTTTAAAAGAAAAGTCTGGGATGATGAGCACATAAAAATATTTTATTTCTGCAGATTGAAGATGTTTTCCAGTCTCTGGCGTTACCAGATTGGGGTAGCTCTCTCTCCCACAAGGGCAGCAAGCTGACTCTAAAGGCCAACTCCCATCTGCTCATTGCCACTCCAAGCAGTCTTGGAAGCTTCAACGTGAGCAAGCTACTCAAGCACATTCGAATCCTTTGCATCGATGAAGCAGACGTGCTGCTGACTGGCGGTGATCGACAGATGACTTGGAGCATCCTGGAAGAAATGAGAAACCACTATCGCAACGATGTTAGAAACTTGCAGCGGCGACCTTTGTTGACCGATGAGGGTGCCCCAAATAATAATAATTTAAGAAGTAACATGGTTACAGTAAACCAGGGCAGTAGTGATGACAGTGCTGCTTATTCTGGTGTTCACAGGCAGATTATTTTTACAGCTGCTACTTTGCCGTCGCGTGGCCGAGAGAGTGTTCAAGCACAGCTCATGCGGTGGGTGCCAAGGAATGCACTGTTCTTCAATACTGATCACACACATCAAGTAATTTCTCTGGCGCGAATGAAATTTGTTGATATTCGTGATCGAGAGCAACCAAAGGAAGATGATGGTGCCGTGACCAAGTTTGAACAACTTATCGAAGATCTACTAAGCTTAAGAAACAGCTCATCTACTGACGATTCTTCACACATCGAATTGAACCATCTACCAAAGATTCTTGTCTTTGCAAATACGGTTGCTTCTGCAGAAGAAATATTCAGCTATCTCGAAAGAACTACCTTAGAGCGCGGGGAAGGTGTGTGGTGGATGGGAAAAATCGGAAAACTACATAAACTGAGCAGTGCGAGTACAGAAGAGAAAGAGAAGACTCTTCGAGACTTTAAAAGTGGCAGCTGTCGAGTTTTAGTGTCTACAGACTTGGCTTCTCGAGGACTAGATCTCCCTGACGTCACAGCTGTGATCCAGGTGGACTTCCCAGTCAACTCAGCGGACTTCCTGCACAGGGCTGGCCGCACAGCGAGGGCAGGAAAGTCTGGAACAGGTATATAATACCATAAATTCAGAACTACTGTAGATTGCGAAATTTTCGCCATTAAAAACTTTTCGTCAATGACCTTTTCCGACGAAAATTAAACACGAAAAATATTTTGTGTAATGTACATCCTATTTTGGTCGCTAAAGTCTGGCGACGAAATTTATACGCGAAAAATTTACAAGTGAAATATTTTACCGGCGAAAATATCCCGATGTACAGTAATAATAATATTAATGTGCATCCCTTACTCCGTACCACAAAATAATTTTCAATTCCTCCACTTTAGTGATCAGCTATGTTGGAGAGACGGACAGAGATCTGGCTAGGGAGGTGAGGGGTGTGGTTGAAGACAAAAGCAAGTCATTCAACTCCATCTTCAGTCGAAACAAGATGCTACGGCGAAGAATAAACAGAAAGATTAAGGCAGTTGCCCTGCAAAAGAGCGACGACATAGCTAGCTAGCTAGCTAGCTACTTGTATTCTTGTATTTTCAATGTTATTCATACCATTGCTCATCATCTGTAAATTAACGATCGCGAGTTAATGCATGCCGCAATTTCCTTGAATCCAGGAAATTGTAGCTGTATGATTGAGGTGACGCTAAAGTGCTGATGAGAAATTGCGTACTTACATGGTTCCACGATGTTGGGGAGTAGTTGGAGATTTAGTCGGCAGCTGCCCATGGCCATTTGGAGTCGCAAGGCCCTAGCCTCTTTTCCCTCGGTGCGCAGAGGGCCGCACCGAGTGTTGCTGCTAGGAACGTCTCTTCACTAGGACCATGCAGCCAAAGAGCAGCAGCTACAGTGACTAGCGAACTGAATACCGAGAGTCAGCAAGCAGCGGCAATGGATGCCAATGGACAGTCTCTCGGGGAGGCTGCCACTGCCAGGCCTTTCTCTGATATTCCAGGTAAAAAATCTCTCTCATGGTACATCTACTCAGTATAGGAACAATGAAAATATATATATGTAGTAGCTATGTATGCTGTTGAAATTTACTGTTTTTGACTACTAGACTCTGTATAGACGGGTTGCCTTAATATGATTAGCATGGCAAGGTCATAAATTAGAAAAATCAGTACCCTCAAGACATGTCGTTATGGCAATGATTTTTTTTAGATAATGCTATTGACCCATGTAATCATCACACTGAAGTTTGAGATTTGTCTGATCTATTGCTGATTTCATAAAAATCTTAGAAGTGAGCAATTTTCCCATATGTTTGTATTGCGGTAGGGCACATTTTGCCCTACTGATATACAAACATATGGGAAAATTGCTCACTTCTAGGATTTTTATAAAATCAGCAATAGATCAGACAAGTCTCAAAGTTGGTGAGATGATTACATGGGTCAATAGCATTATCTTAAAAAACATTCATTGCCATAGCAACAAGCCTTGACGGTATTGATTTTCCTAATCATGGCCGCATGTTCATGTGGCTTGAACTTTCATATCATGAATCACATTAAGGCAACCCGTCCATACCCTCCCCCAAAGCTATGATTCATAAAGAAGGCAGAATCTAATATTTATATTATTCCTTAAAATTTATTTCATGATAGCATTAAAAGGCTGGCCGGTTGTTGGATGTATCCCTCAGATGTACAAGGCTGTGACCAAAATAGGATACAATGCCTTCTACCACGGCTTGCAGCAGAAACTTGGCCCCATCTACAAAATGAAGGGACTAGGTATTTTAATTCAGTCTAGCTATGGACCAGGTGTTACAGTAGCTGACTCACTGATGGCCTGGGGAAAATGCTAGCGGCCCGAGTGCACATGTGTCTAGCTGGCCAGGCTAAAGTTAATATTCACATGTGATCAAGTATGTATACCTATACATGTATGAAAGAGGTGAATAGTTAGACACTGTTTAGGAGATTTCTACATGATTTAGAAGACTGAAGGCTCTATGTAGAATCCCCAGCAAAGCAAGGGTTCTACGAACACTGAGGTCTTCTAAATCACGTGGAAACCAACTACATGTGTAAACAGTGTCTAACAAATTAGCTAGATCAAAATTAATAATAATATAGTAAAACATTGTACTAATAGCCGAGGATACAAAGTTGTAGGGGTTCTATCAGACTTGCTAATAACCAATCAGATTACACAATCTAATAATAATATATTTTTGTGTACCACTTTCTGACTCAGAGGTGTTGCACTACTGCATGGGCTTCTGTATAGTGCCAGGACTGCATTATTATTATATAATTGTGGTGCATGTGGTCCATCCTACATCCATATATAGCCATACCAAAATTAAATCTAGTGTACCTATAGATACATGTACATGCACTAAACCATAATAATATTATATACACACTAGCTGACACACACATAATAATGTATTCAGTAGTTGAGTAATGAGCCTAGATCTATAGTCTATCATGACATTGTATAATATAATGTAGGAAACAGCTGGACTGTGATAGTGAGTGGCCCAGAGGCTGCAGCTACCCTGCTCCGTGCTGAGGGGAAGTACCCCTCCAGAGGTTACTATGAGAAGAACATGATGTGGATCTACAAGAATATCAACAAACCCTACCCCATGGTCTACAGGTACATTACGTACTGTACAGCGCGGGGCCCAATTTTCATGGTCATTTCTGTGGATAAGCTACTATCCACAAAATTAGACTCACAAAATAAGTGCAATTGTACAGTGTACAGTGAGCATGATCGTGGTTGTGTTAGAGCTGACAGATCTCTCAATTGTGTAACGAATCTGTATACGGTATTCCTTCCTTTTAGTGGAGGCTCTGAATGGAAGAGGATTCGTTCAGCTGGCAACAAGCAGGTTCTCCCTCAGAGAGTGGCCAAATTTGTCACTCCCCTCAGTGAGATTGCAGACATCCTGATGGAGCAGCTGGAGAAGTCCAGGGACGAGGACGGGAACATCAGTGACATAAGAGATTTCACTGTAAAGTGGTCTTTTCAGGGTGTGTACTGGTGATGAAATTTTTTATTGTACATTGTGTGTGTGTGTGTGTGTGTGTGTGTGATCGGATATGTATGTAATATTATGCTTCATCACTCTATTGTCTACTGGAGGCACACAAGAGATAATACTGTGTCCTCTCTCTGTCTTTGCTATAGGTGTCTCTTACTTCGTGTATGGAGAAATGATCGACGTTTATAGCGGAGACCCCAAGCTGCAAGAGTTTATGGATATTGGACTGAAGTTTACCCAGAGCATTGCTAGTATTCCCATGGCTCTGCCACTTTATAAGCTGCACATTTACACCAAGCCCTACAGGGACTATGTCGACACTTTGAACAAACTTCAGGACCGTGGTATGCAACATTAATTTTAGTTTGTCATGGGAGCTAGTAGCAGCTTTGGTTAATGATATTCATAAATCATGTGAGCCTTTCATGTTGGGTCCATGGTATATAGCATCTACAAACAAGACTAATTATAAGTCTTAACATTCTCTGAAATTTGGATTATAAAGACTGGATGAAATATGCAGGGTCAGCACATAATGTCACAGCAAAATTAAAGTGACAATTCACAGACAGAAAGAGAGGCTAGATTTAGATATAGCTATCTGTGTTAATTTCCTACTAAATTCCCTAGCATTTCAAAATGGGAATTGAATTAAGATAACCATTGTGATGTACACACATACACAAAGGCAAAGAGCTATTGTATCGTCACTATTCTGAGCTCAAGAAGGCGATTGCTTCTGGAGTAGTCGATGACACTAAGGCTGTTGGGGTTCTCGACCAGTGGCTGATCGAGGGCAAGTACACGGAAGAGGAGGCTCTTGTACTCAGCTGTGACCTGCTGGCAGCAGGCATGGATACAGTAAGCATAATATTACTGTATAGCGGGGGAATGCTTTTAGCTCAGGGATTTAAGGTGAGTGGCCGTTATAATATAGAGAGGGTGGCTGTTCTGTAACTGAGTTTCTTTTTATGGCACTGATTTATGCATGTACGATCCATATTATTAATTTGCAGACCAGTAACACTGCGATGTTCCTTCTGTTTGAGTTGGCCAAGCATCCCGAGATCCAGGAGAGGCTTTATCGAGAGATCAAGTTGATGGTTGAGGAGGGGAAACACCCAACATGGGAGGACATTCAGAACATGAAGCTGGTCAGAAACTGCATCAAGGAAACGATGAGGCTCTATCTTCCAGCTGGACTATTGCCAAGAGTATTGATGGAGGATGCTGTTTTCAATGGATACCAAGTACCAGCTGGGGTTAGTACATTGTATACTGATATATAATATTCAAATTTTAGGCATTACAGAGTAAGTCCAGGCTAGTGTAATTCATGTAGTGAATCACTGATGCCATACTCATTGCAACTACATGTGTAAATGCACACACTGTCACACACACACACACACACACACAATGTCATGCAGACTGATATGATGTTCAATATGGTATCGACTGTGCGTGACAGCCAGAACTTCAGCAACCCTGACCTCTTTGACCCCGATCGCTGGGACAAGAAGACGAGTAAAGATAATCTCACATTCACTTCGCTGCCTTTTGGATTTGGGCCAAGAATGTGCTATGGTAAGCATTTTTCATATTATTTTCGTCATAGCAGATGCAAGGTGTGGCTATAAGCTATGGATTTTTCCCAATAATTTCCCCTAAGAGTTTTGATTGTGCTGAGTATGATAATAATATTATTAAAATAATTTTATTCATAGGGCGGAGATTGGCTGAATTAGAGCTCTATGTTCTCCTGTCAAAGCTCATTCCAAAGTTCTGTCTCTCAACGGAAATGCAAGAGCTGGAGTTGTATCAAACAACCATTCTCACCACTAAGAACCCAGTAAAGATTAAAATGGTCAAAAGAGAACAATAAATCATCATAATTATAAAGTGCAATAAAACTCATCATGCATACATGCTTTATTTTTTTATTGCTGACGCTATTCTGATATTAACCTTGTGCATGGCATGTGCAGCAACGAATCAGTCAAAGTTGGAAACTGCGCAGTGTGTACGTGAGCATGCTGCACGGAAGAGAAAGAGAAGAGACTTGGCTTCTCGAGGACTACTAGACCTCCCTGATGTCACAGAAATGTATTAACCGGTATAGCTCATCACAGTTTAGTGCAAGCTGTCCATACCATATGCATGCCACCTATATAGGCACTATTTTTTTCAATGCATGTGGACAATGCTGCATGCATGGCTAATGAAACCCTCGACCCTATAATAATATTCTATTTCAAGTATACTAATATCGTGCATTAATTAATTTTCCATTCCTCCTGTTGCTGTCTTGGTGGAAGACAGAAGTATTAAAGTTGTTAAACTCCATCTTCAGTACGCTAAGGTAATTCCAATATGCATATAATTACTCATTATTTCCGCTTCCATAATTTCCATGTATACTAACAGTAGCTTTGGCATGGGTCGTCAATATTGCTGGCGCTCTAATTTAAATTAGCTCTAGTCACGCAACTTCCTGTGTGAACCGGAAACGATAGCCATTGATCATGGGCGGTGGCTCAAAAAAAAAATGCTGACAAGTAGGTATGAGAAATTTACACGTCTTTAGCTGCGTGAGTCCATGATGCTGGGGAAGAGCTGGATATTTAGTCGGCAGCTGCCCATTTGGAGTCGTAAAATTTCCTCCCTCAGCACCGCACTGAAGGCCGCTCCAGGTGCTGCAGCAGCTACTAGGATCAGGAACGTTTCATCTCAGTCGGCACCATGCAGCCAAAGAGCAGCCACCGGTCAGCAAGCAGCTATGGACGCCGATGGACAATTCCTCGGAGAGGCTGCCACAGCTAGGCCTTTCTCTGATATCCCAGGTGAATAACTGCCAACGGACTGCGATGTTTTTGTATGATCAGATAGCCCTGTAGTGTTATTAATACTGTTAGGCTAAGCTATGATCCAGGAAAGAAAGGCAGGTACGTAGCTAATAATTATTAACTAGACAGTGAAAGTTACATATATTTAATATTGGAGCCAAGATTGTTTGTAGCTTAGTAGTCTCTTGTTCATTTGTATAGCATTTAAAGGTTGGCCGATCTTGGGATGTATCCCTCAGATGTACAAGGCTGCGAACAATAAAGGATTCAACGACTTCTACCACGGCTTGCAGCAGAAACTTGGCCCCATCTACAAAATGAAGGGACTAGGTATTTCAATTGCATAGCAACCAGTTAGACCCTAGATTATGTGAGTACTGGTATCAGTAGCAGTTGATTACCGTGAAATCTGTAGAGCAATTAATCATGATGGGAAATCCACTATATATAAACATGCAGTGTTGTGTACTGAAGCCCACAAGCACAGGAATTTCCCCCTATAATAATATATTGTGTTCAAATACTTGCCTGTATTGCATGGAATCCGGAGGTACTATCTCATACATATTATTATGGGTGATTGACACCCACACACAATATCATATTATTACATCTGGTTCTGTAATAGCTGTGTCCATCCCGTCATAGTAAAAATGAATCTAGTTTCCATCCACGTACATATATACATGTACTAAACTTTAAAGAGTGCTGGACCACTACATGTGCATCTGCATGCATGCCCCCACAGTATTTATTAAAGTTTGGTCTGCATACACCCCAACTTAGCCTCGTCCCCAGTCTCCCCGATCTTTTTCAACGCACGCGAGAGAAAAGAGGGGAGTGGCCTGGGACCGAGGAGGCTACCCTAGCTAGCTGGTAGCTATGCATTGTACATTCAATAGCTGAGCATATCGCCACAATTCTAAGTAAGTTAAAGTTTCTAGTATCAATATAGTTAATAATAAGCCTGTATTCTATCATGATAATAATATGTGTATATACAGGCAAGAGCTGGACTGTGGTAGTAAGTGGTCCAGAGGCTGCAGCTACCCTGCTTCGTGCCGAGGGTAAGTACCCCTCCAGGGGATACTTTGAGGAGAACATGATGTGGATCTACAGGAACATCAACAAACCTTACCCCATGTTCTTCAGGTAGCTAGCTATATGTAGCTGTTTATTTTACATGGACGCCCAACGCTTTCTGAAAATACATTTATACTGGATGGCCCGTCGACAGAGCAGGAGGTGCTGCATATAGACATGCAACTGCCATACTGGTCCTGTGTAGCTACCTAGCAAACTTCAGACAGTGGTTGTAACTTAAGTTATAGTAATAGCTGCTATCTGGATTTCACTATGCTTGTTGTTTGCCAGGTGCCTAGTCACATGCCCTCTTCTCCTTTGGGAGTTCCTGGGTACTATAGCTAATTGTCCCAGGAGCATAATTAATGTGACCATTTACTTTGGGCCATATAGGCAGGCTAAGTAGCTAGCTACAATAATATTATCATAATAGTGTGTAAGTTGTGCCTATTTCCTGTCATACTTTACCCAGACTGACTGTATTATGAGCTTATAAATATACTTCTTCGAGTGTGTATAATGAAATTTGTATGTTGCTTGTCTTTAGTGGAGGCTCTGAATGGAAGAGGATTCGTTCAGCTGGCAACAAGCAGGTTCTCCCTCAGAGAGTGGCCAAATTTGTCACCCCCCTCAGTGAGATTGCAGACATCCTGATGGAGCAGCTGGAGAAGTCTAGGGACGAGGACAGGAACATCAGTGACGTGAGAGATTTCACTGTAAAGTGGTCTTTTCAGGGTATGTAGATCTACCATGAATTTGCATTATGTATGGTGTGCATGTGATTTGTAATAATTTATATGGTAGCTACCGTAGATCGCGAAATTTTTGCCATTAAATTTTTTGTTGACAACCTTTTCTGACGAAAATTAAACACACGAAATATTTTGTGTAACGTATATCAACCTATACCTATTTTGGTCGCTAAAGTCTGGTGACGAAATTTTTAGACTATGCGAAAAATTTACTTAATATATTACACCGGCGAAAATATTCCGATCTACGGTATATCTTTATGCTCCGTCATGCACTCTGTTGAAGATATACAAGACGTGTTAATTATCATATCTCTCCCTCCCTTTCTTTACTATAGGTGTCTCTTACTTTGTGTATGGGGAGATGATTGACGCTTACAGTGAAGATCCCAAGCTAAAAGAGTTTATTGACGTTGGACTGAAGTTCATCCAGAGTCTAGCAAGTATTGGGATGGCTCTGCCCCTCTACAAGCTGCACATTTACACCAAGACATACAGGGACTATGTCGACACTTTGAGCAAACTTCAGGACCGTGGTATGCAACTTTTAATTCGTGCTGGCCATGCATGTGAGTAGAATTTTGGTTAATGATATTCATGAATCATGTGAGCCTGTTGAGTACTGGAATTGTACACATCGTGGGCAGCTCTATGATGTACACAAATGTGATTTACTTGCTAGATTTCGGAAACATAATAATAACCATTGTGATGCACACACACAAAGGAAAAGAGCTGCTCCATCGTCACTATTCTGAACTCAAGAAGGCGATTGCTTCTGGAGTGGTTGATGATACTAAGGCTGTTGGGGTTCTTGACCAATGGCTGATCGAGGGCAGGTACACGGAAGAGGAGGCTCTTGTACTCAGCTGTGACCTGCTGGCAGCAGGCATGGATACAGTAAGCATACTGTGTAGGAGTACCGAAAACTGGGAATGGGGACTGGGGACAAGGCTAGTGTAGGAATTTATTTAACTTCTGGGTTTTGTATTCATTGATTTATGACAGTGAAAGCTACAATTTATATGATTGCAGTGTAGTTCTTGTAATTACATATCAGCAATATCTAGATAATGTCACTATTAGATATACAGTGTAGATTCCCAGGGTGCATGCTGGAATGTGGGTAGGGGTTACCGGGTTATTATAGTAACTGCAGTGCTGGTTCATAGTCTCATTCCCAGACCCCATTCCCAGGAATGATACTATAGAGATTGTATCTGGCCTATTTTACTGGTATGTGCCTCAACTGATATACTAGAATCCACATTAATTTGCAGACCAGCAACACTGCTCTCTTTCTTCTGTTTGAGTTGGCCAAGCATCCCGAGATCCAGGAGAGGCTTTATCGAGAGATCAAGTCAGTGGTTGAGGAGGGGAAACATCCAACATGGGAGGACATTCAGAACATGAAGCTGGTCAGAAACTGCGTCAAGGAAACTATGAGGCTCTATCTTCCCGTCGGAATATTGCTAAGAGTACTGATGGAGGATGCTGTTTTCAATGGATACCAAGTACCAGCTGGGGTTAGCATAACAAATAAATTATTATTAAAATTATTGTCTTCAGGTATTAAATAGGCATCTAGCTATTGAACATTTCTTATGAAACTCAGGCAACATAATGCCACGATCATGAATGGAGTGGGTGTAGCTGGCCAGACTATTTAGCGAAATTCACATAGTGATGCCATAATAATATTATACACATGTACATACACACGCAGACTGATATGGTATTCAACATGGTGTCAACCGGGCGTGACAGCCAGAACTTCAGCAACCCTGACCTCTTTGACCCCGATCGTTGGGACAAGAAGACGAGTAAAGATAACCTAACCTTCACTTCGCTGCCTTTTGGATTTGGGCCAAGAATGTGCTATGGTTAGTGACATCACACTGCACCCCTTCGTAATACTTGAGGCAACATTTTAGGTGGCTAAGGGGGGGGGGGGGGGGGGGGGGGAGTTAGTTGAAAAGGACAAAGGAGGCAGTTGTCCATGAAGAATAGTTTTGAGCACAAAATAATTATTGGTAAAACCTTGAAATATTATGTGACGTCCCCTTGAAACCATACAGAGTATGATGATTATTTACTTATAGGACGGAGATTGGCTGAATTAGAGCTCTATGTTCTCCTATCGAAGCTCATTCCAAAGTTCCGTCTCTCAACGGAAATGCAAGAGCTGGAATTGAGTCAAAAGACTGTCCTCACCACTACTAAGCCAGTAAAGATTAAAATGGTTGAAAGAGAACCAAACATGATAGTAGAAATGTTGTCATGAACACTGTAGTTTACAATACCTTTTTTTAAACTCACACTGATTCATTGTTGATGTGATCCTGGTATATAATTTTTTTTAACCCCACACACTTTAAGTTTTGCATGCATGCACATGTATAGCTGGGCCAGAAAGTCTGGTATCTATTAAAGGCTCTTAATTACCATCTTCTCAAATTCACCTTAGGTATATAACAGCAAGAGTGTACACTGCACTGGTACCTAGGCCTCCATGGCACACAGCTATATCCTCGTTATTATCAGTTGGGATTTATAGCAACAGTAACAAGTCTTTCTGTGGCCTAAGAATTATTATTAAATGATATCATTATGATTCAACAATCATGTACAATCTCATGATTGTATATAACATGAATCTATGCATGAAGAAGATATATATGCGCTATGGTATAGTCTAGATATAAAGTAGCATGTTCAGGACCATGATAGCTGTTTTCATCTAGCTGATTACGAGCTACGTTTTGGTTTTTGTTTCAACTCAATACAGCAACTGGGACACATATCCATGCCCTCATGCAATGACAGAAAATGATCATCTGAATTGTATAATAATAATAATATTATTATGATCAAGAGCATTATAATATTATTATGGTTGATACTTGATGTAAGAGTCACGAAATATGCTTGATCAGCACATTTTCCTGATTCTATGTATACATGTATTGTGTATCTGTGATGCCTTCAGTGACTATAGTAACAGTGTTATATCAACCCATTATATTATATAATAAATATTATTTTATAATTATACTCTTGTTATGTTATGATGTATCAGATAAACAAGTCACTGATTCATTATGCATAAAAATTAAATAAGGATATATACAAACGCAGATGTTGGATGCACTTAATTATAGTACAGCACTCTGATTATTAATTTCATTAGCTATGGACAGCTACTGTTTCTCTTTAGTGCTGGGTTCAAAGGACACATCAGAGAACTTTGGCTTTTGATCGATATCGGGTGACGAACTGGGCGGAGACATTTCGTAGTCCTTCTCCGAAGTGATGTAGTCAACCTCTGCTCCTCTCCTCCACCAGATGAAGATAATGACAGCAACCACGAGTATCGCAGTGGCCAGCACCACCACTCCGGCTATGACTGGTAGCACGATTACCACGATACTAGCCGCTGAACCTGAGGGTTGACACATAAGATAGTCAATATTAATGTTTTCTGTATATAGTATACCTTAAGTTAAGTAGCTATAATATTATTATAAATATTATGATTGTATGGTATATTATATAGGCCACTCTCCTTGATTTTAGACAGATAAGCATCAAAGAAAAAGGCAGAGTAAATGGGTGGAGTTTGAGGCTGCAATTAATTGAAGCACTCTGTTGGGATTTTCTTCTCAAGGGGGGGGGGTTAGGGGGAATCCATAAAAATTATAATGGCAGGGTTCTACCTCGAAAATTCAAAACTAAAAAAGGGGTCCACTTCAGCTATACGATAATTAAGCATCGTACCAATATCAAAACCTCCAGAAACATCTGGATTGGCGGTAGAAACAGTGGAAGAGGTGGTATCTATAGCAGAAAGAGTGGAAGTGGTAGCAGAAAGAGTGGAAGTGGTAGCGGAAAGAGTAGTGGAGGGGATGGTGGTGGTAGTAGACTTACTGGATGGGTCCATGACTCTGATCACATGACCAAGGTTGAGGTGGGAAGCACACTGCAACATGTGAGGAGAAAATTATACAATAATGAGTGTCATCTTTCCACTTGTATTGATGCGTAAATTTGTGGCACTCATGAAACAGGCATTCAAAAGTGGCTTAATTGCCACTACCCCCTCCCTCCCCTACTCCCTCCCCTATATGGATCCCAAGGACTTCTACTACCAGTCCTATAGTCTAAGACCTAAGAGGCAACCATTCCATTGCCTGCTCAAGCAAACCTAATGATAATACATCCCTAGTCTGCTTAACACACCTGATAGTAGACGAGGTCCGGAGTTGTGTCGTTGGGGGTCCAAACCAGCCGTCCCGGTTGGCCAGATCGACAGGAGCGGCTGAGACTGGTGATGTAATCACCGTAGGAGCCACAAGTCTGTCGGATAGTCTCTGATGTGCCAGTCTCAGAGTACTCGCACAAAGCACCAACTGGAGACGGTTGTGTCATGGAATTAGGTAAAGGGTCGTCAAATTGGAAAGTTTGGGAATGTGCTCAGTATAAAAAAAATTGGAAAATTGAATGGTTTGCAAAGAGCTTACCAGTGGTCTCAGCATCTTGATCGTTAAATCCAGCATAAACTGTTTCCCCCTGAAAAATGAAATAAGCATAGATTACACACTGAGGTATATTATAGATTGAGCATTTAGCGCCTGTTCCCTTAGCTTAGATAGAAATTAAATTTATTGTTGTAAACTATTTCACCCTGAAGATCAAAATAAGCATAGGTTATATATTGAGGTGTAGATTGAGCCTATTTTCTTAGCTTAGATAGAAATTAAAGAGATTGTTGTATTGTTGCAAGGGATTATAGACTCGTTAGCCCTTGATCACATGTACAGTACTCACCGCTCTTTCCTGTGGAGTATTGAGAAGCCGTCCGCCGTTTATCGAGTCGGTGATGTAGAAGGGGTGGTAATTAGAGCTGTCGGCAGAGTTGTCCCCTCCGTAGACGAGGAATGTGTACGTTCTGTTTCTCTCCACGACCAGTTCTGGGATGATGGTGCCGTTGATGAACCAGGCGATGCCCCACCCGGGCTGACCTGAGTGCCACAGTGTTAGTGTGTGTGTGCACATGATGGAGTATAAATAATGAGACCTGCTATGAGAAAAGGGACTATAATTTTTATCATGACAACATATTATGCAACTTGCTTTCTACGAATGCAATGCAGCTGCCAGTTATACACTTTGTGTCAGTGTATATGCACAAGCGCAGAACAGAACATTATGTATGGTACATGTACATTACTCCATAGCTACAAAGTACAAAAAAAGGTCCCAAATGATCCTAGGTGGTCACATACACCTATTAAGCTTGCTATAGTGAGTGTGTGGGAGAGAAAGAGGGAAGGGCTGGCCAATGCCATAAATAATGATTCATCTTAATATGTAAAGGGAATTTCTGATGCCTTATAGTTATAATTACAGGATGATCTAGGCCTAACAGTATTTTAATAATTATGAAATTGGCCATGGACCAGGGTAGTTTGTTATTCGTGGTTTCATTTTTGCACTTCAATAAGGAAATGCCACTATAATATCATAATACTTGACAGCTGGCTCCGTGACCACTAACATCCCATAATAGTGTGCATCCTGGCTACATATAGCGACACTTGGGGCTTGAATAACGCTAGCATAAGAGGTCTTACATTACACGAACATAACATACATGTACACGTTCATGTGCGTGACATGCATGTGTACGTAGTAGTATCATTGTACGAGCTTTGGCATGCATGTACATGTACATGTACATGTAAGCTGATAGCAGATCAGAGAGGGTAAATTCCCGCACTGTTTGCTCAGTCACGTCTTTTGATTACTCTTCTGAAACTACAAATACATCAACAGGACATTAATCGGTACATGCATCATTTAGGTAGAATAACACACAAAGAGAGAGCACACACAATAATACCGTACAGCCGGAAAATTTGCTGGGGACTTAAATTTGGTGGTTTGGCTGTCTATATTACAACCGCCAAATTAAAATCCGCCAAAATTTCCTACTCGCATATATATATATGTGTATGGCGATCCCGTACCGAACTGCCAAATTTAAATCTGCCAATATTCTTGCAATAGCAATTTGGGGCTCAACCGCCAAATATAATTCCCGCCAAATATTTCCGGCTATACGTACGGTATGTACATCATAACATGTACCAGTGATTCCAGTGTAGCCCCTGGGGTTGGCCGAGGGTCCAATCTCCACGACGAAGGTGGTGTCCTCGTCCCGGGCCATGTGCTGCTGTGTGGGGAAGGGGTCGCACTGGCGGCACGTCAGTTGGACACCGGCACACTCGTTCATGGCCGGGCTACGACCAAGGTGGATGGGACTGTCTCCAGCTGGAGAGAGTAAAAAAAATTATTGCCAAAATAATATAAAGAATGATTTTAGTAACAAAAAAAAAAGCCTATATAATTGGATCTGTATAATATTATTATGTATAATAATTATAATATTATGTAAGCCAATGCTCAGGATAATTAAGAAATTCACTCTGGATACTGTGAGTGGCGTTCTAATCATATGATGTCCCAGCAACTTTCTAACTTCCAAAAATGAGAATCTATATTATTGTACTATGCATCACAGAAATTCTCACATGTTGCTCTTGTGTGATGTTGGAAGGCTGTTGCTCCGAGCGAACCGATACCCCAGACAATGTACTGGTTCTGATTGGCCGGATCAATGGGACGGTCACAAGTACCACTGTCAGCTACACAAAAAATAATAAATTAATTATTACAGTCTTGTTCACTTCTGCACAATATAAATTGTCAGCATACATAATAACTTATTCATGCATAATAATTATTACTTTTGTACAAGTCACTTGTATTAATATTATATTATTATATATTATTATGCATAAGTACATACATGTAAGATCAATAGTATTATTATAAAATTACCGTCATGTAGGAATACAATGGCAATTAACCAATTTGTAAAGTGGAATTAATAACAATGTAAGACTCACTCGGGTTGAAAGGCCTTGTGAAAGAGATGCACTGCTGCCCTTCCTGTACGAAGCCTGACACATCACTGACATCGTTGGTGCAGGTGGAGCCCGTCGACGTGTCCACCGTGTCTGGACACGCCCCTGATCCTCCGCGACACTGCACGAGAAATTTTTGAATCATCATACATGATATGAAAGTTGAGTAGGTTTATCTTCTACGTACTACCGATCCTAAACCTAAGGATGTATATGCCACCCCTTTGCCAGTTTGTTGCCTAAAGAGCTATAATAATGACATCTTGTTTGCATCACATTAACCAGGTATGTACATGTAGCAGCTGGCGTGATAACAGACACACACACCCACACACAGAATGACTACCGTACCCCTCGTGCATGTGCCGAGGGTTAATAATAATATAATAATTAGTCTCTCTGAGCCCTTAAATTATCAAAGTACATGTAGGAATTCATGGGTAAATACCACATTAAACGATTAATAACTCAAGCCACGAAACCTGTGTACTATCTATCTCAAGCTCCCAAAACCATGAATTGATATTGAAAGTTAACGGATGTTATCGTGCACGTCCGAGAAGGAAATCATCTCTAGTAGTCAGAGTATTCCTAAATAAGGCACCGCTCCATATACGTGTAGAACCAAGCAATACAAGCAGCCATCAAAGAAATTCATCTCTAAATTGCCAGAATCAGATCCTCCATTTCAAAAAGCCCCATCTCTCTAGACTGGACTAGTCTCAGGGGATTCCACTGAAGCTTACTATATAAAATTACTCTTGCAGCCACTTCCTGCTGATTAGTGCTGGTTGTAAAGGAAATAATGATGACTAAAATGATTACTCAGCCAAGATAAGACAAAGGATGCAGTGGTTAGCAGGTGGCAAATTTGGCTGGTGTACGTGTCTCACTAGATGAAGCCGTCCCACTTACGAGCTGTCCCATCCCTCTCTCTCTCCCCCTATCTCTCTCCCTTTCTCCTTCTTTGCTCATACTGACTTACAAATACATCACAAGGTATGGCATGTTACAGTAGTAGAAACTTACTGGGCATTGATTCTATTTATAGACACCAACGCTAACCTATAACTATATAGGAACTGGTTCTATTTATAGACACCGAGGGGGGCTAACCTGCACATAACCGCTGAGGTAGTAGTCCTTTGCCTGAGCCATTCCATCGTTGTCAATCCAGGCGATGGTGGCATCAGCTTGGAACATCGACGTAACAGCGGTACTGCCACTGAGTCCGAATCCGAGGTACTGGATGGTGCTGTAGAATAATATATACACAATTATGGATAGTGAAACTAATTTCATGTGCAATAATACACAATGTCATGCAAACCAATAGATTCATCTTCTATGTGCTATACTACCACCCAAACCTGAGGGGCAACCATCCCATTGCCTGCTCAGGAAAAACTAATCCCAGCAAAGGGCAGAGCCACTTCTATAGGTGCCTAGCCTTGAGAACTATATAGGTGGTAGATAATATGAATACAACAGTAGACGTATATGTATGCACGACTGGCGTATTGATATTGTATAATAACTATATATGTACCTGGGATCTGAAGCAGTGCAGCCGCAGAGTCGGAATCGGACTTGGGAATTGTCCATGTCAACTCTCCATGACAACTGAAGTGTATCGTGAAGAACCTTGCAGTTATCAAACTCTGGACCAGTATCAGGGGGACCACCTTCATCCTGAGAGAGAGAGAGAGAGAGAGAGAGAGAGAGAGAGAGAGAGAGAGAGAGAGAGAGAGAGAGAGAGAGAGAGAGAGAGAGAGAGAGAGAGAGAGAGATATCAGGGTTTACTGTTAGACAGCCCTGATTGACAGACTTGTAGAGATTACGACTAATGTACATTGTACATGTACTTACAGCCACGGTGCAGGGATCACTGCCATCACTGACCTGTAGAACAAAGGATGCATTCACTGATAAAATGTCTCTCTCCTTTTCCCCCTCTCTCCCCTCTCTCTCTCTCTCTCACCCTCTCTCTCTCTCTCTCTCTCTCTCATTCTCTCTCTCTCCATCTCTACCTTCTCCTCTTCCCTCTACTCCCTCTCCCTCTTTGTTCACACTGACTTACAAACACGTTACGAGGTATGGCTAGTCTTGTGAAGATTGCCTTGAATGGCTGACACCACACAGTGATGGTTCCGATGTCACAGGCATCCACTCCATCAGGCAGTGTCACCATGAAATCCTCATTGGTGAACCTTCTTCGCTGAAAGGATCCAGGATAGTTGCCACCCGTCCTGCATGCAACAGAAGAAAGGTTTAAAATTGCTTACTGTAGTACCGTAGTGTCCCGGGTAAGCACCCATATACCGCATTTCAAGGGGTCAACGTAGCAGCTTCTATACAAACGTATGGAGTCCCAGATAAGCACCCGTGTGGGCCAAAATTGCGATATATGTTCAGGCACCCATGGACACTTACCCGGGACACTACGGAAATAGCAAGAAATTTTCAAGGGCGCCAATTTTTGTGGTTTTCGCAGATAATCGACTAATTTCAAAATTAGACACGCATCCAACAGTGTCTGTACAGGTGCACCTATTAAATAATGAACCGTGCAAAAGGCAGAGCCATCAATATATTTAGCCTCGTCCCCAGGTCTGGGCCTTCTCTGCCAGGTTTTCAATCTTAGAGAGGGCGTGGGGATGAAAAAGCGAACGTGACAGGTGTGGTCATCGTAAATAAACTGTTAATGCTATCAATGTGTGCAAACTTCACAGCCAAACCCTCTAATTAGTCAGCCTGTGATCTGCACGCACAAACATATTGTGGAAGTCAATCAAAGGAAGAGGTGACTACCCCTGATCAATATCAATGCCCACAGTTTTTCTTGGGGAAGATTTTCTGGCAATGCTCACTGTCACCTGTGATCACTGAAAATATTGGAGTCACAGACTATTGCTATGCTCTAACCTGTCCTGTATTGCTGCCAATATCAAGACAGTCCTTTCCAGCAAACCACTCCCCCTATGGCCTATCCCATGTATCTGCCACTGAATCTCTTCAAATATTGAAGCTTTCTAGGACAAAACATTTGTAGTGTCACCGTTTATACTAGTAAGCTTTGTTCACAGCAGATCCCAACATGCGCACCATGATGATGTAATGCATACAATAACTGACAAGAAGGTTGTAGCGGAAACATACATGTATTATTTTATTTATTTTGTGCTACAGTCAAACGTGTGTATAGTGGTCACTGTGTAAGGCAGCCACCTCTTTATTACAGCCACTTAGTTTAAGCCCCAATTGGCAAAATTCCATATACTAAACACTTCTTTAAAGCAGCCACCTCTCTATTGCAGCCATTTATTTCTGGCCCATGGGCGACCATTATAGACAGGTTCCACCAAGGGCTTATAGACCCTTGGTTCCACTGTATCTAGGGT
Source organism: Cliona cf. orientalis (assembly GCA_963930775.1). NCBI lineage: Eukaryota > Metazoa > Porifera > Demospongiae > Clionaida > Clionaidae > Cliona > Cliona cf. orientalis. The sequence continues at coordinate 1,564,097 of OZ005691.1, read as the reverse complement.
GCTGTTGTGTTAAATGCATGCATCCTATTATACAAAACATTACAGTTTACACATGAAAGCTTAGTTCACAATAGGTGCTTATGATGATGTAGCGCACGGTATATTATTATTATTGCAATGACATGTGCTTATCTTGTACGATATAGAGTGCTGTTGTTAAATGCATGCATCCCATTATACACTACACGTATGAACACACGTGTGCGTGCGTGCAGCCTTACTGTCCAACTGAAGACGGAAGTGGAATGGTGAAGCCAAAACCATCTCGATTCACTGCCACTCCAGGCGAGTAGTAGTAGAGAAAAGCACCTGCAAGGACAATAAGAGAGGCAGGCAGGGTAGTTAGTGACATTAATTATGTAACTATTACATCATGGAACAAAAGAGCTTTTCAACCTACCACCCCTAGTTCTCAAGGCTAGGCACCTATGTGGCTCTGCCTTTTGCTTAAATTAGGTTTGCCTGAGCAGGCAGTGGGATGGTTTCCCCTTAGGTTTGGATTGGTAGTAGAAGATAAACCTACTGAATTTTCATCTACCGTATTTCTTCTAAAAATTCGGCATGGAAATAATAATATTGCTTTAGCTTCGCTGAAATTTTAGAGGTTAATATTCAACATTCTGTCTGCGTGCGTATTCCATTCCCGTTTATAGCATATATGCATGACGACCTTTGCCGAAAAATTAGAGACTATATTCAATCATTCGGTAAAGGGTGCTGAATAATTAGAAGGGCCGAATTTTTAGAAGAAATACGGTATTAGTATTAATTAATGTCACTAGGATATGTCATGAGTAGCTGCTTAGTATTACAGCTTGTAAGCATAACTGAACATGGGGTTTAGTAATAAAACAAAACCTCACTGTGACGCATGAAATACTCAATCTAGAGATTATTGACGATCGGAAAGTACAAGCCAATTAATAACTCATTGCATTTTGTGAATGTCTATAATTTTGGTTGTATAAAAAAATGTGAATTATGTGCTCACATAATAATATTATTTTTATGTGTAGCACATGGACAGCATGTGCACAAGTACTCACACACACAAACAGGAAGCTCATAGCTCAATTTGTAAACTAATAGTTTTCTTCAGAGGAGGTTGGCCACGCATCATGATACGTCATGTGCACGTGACAAAATTAGCATTCCTGCATAAATTAGCGACTTAGTACTGTACTTGTTTCTATCGCAGATTTAGTCAATGACAACTTTCTTAGCCCGATTTCAAATCCAGAGAGGGAGAACAGACCAACGAAGTCTTAATCAGTCTGAAATGCTGACTTTTGATTCATTATGAACGACAACAAAGCCTCGGATCTCGCTTATTTGGCAGGGGTTGAACGGGGTTGAAAAGTTGATTTGTCAAGGCTCACCGAGTTCTTTCCCAACGGCATCCTTCGTGAAGCGCAGGAGTGCGCGATTGATACCTGCCATATGTTTCTATACATTTTATATTGGTGCACGTGACACATTGGTGACATTTGATGACGCATGTCCAACCTCCTCTGAGTTTTCTTGACACAGCCATTTGATTTGAATAATTCAACCCCCCCTGCATGCAAAGTGTGGCCTGGATCACAACATTATGTGCTGTGTGTTGCCTTTATGTTGACACTTGTCGTAGTGCGATTAACGATACTCCAATTCTATTCACGAAAAACTTTTTCTCACACTTTACAAGCTCGACACAACACAATACGAAGGGTTGGTTCAGTGAGACTACCCTCCCCCTTTACCTATAGTCACAGAATAACCACAGACTACATCTATGGAGAAGTTTATTGGTCTCACAAGCCCTCTATTTATAAAGTTACGCAAAGAGTGGGATGGCTCGTATTTAATATTAAAGAGCACCCACTTCAGTAGCTCTTACCTGGTCCACCTCCGTCATAGTTGAAGTCCTCGAAGAAGAGTGTCTTTGAGTCAACGACATAGAACTTGCCAGACACTTGGTGTTGCTCAGTTGGTAGGGTACCAATGAGAGCTCCTGCACGTGTGAATACAGGCTTATCTGAATTTAGGACTGCTTCAGGAAAGCTATGATTAGTAAATATGCTTACCTTGACTTTGCTGAAGTAGTGCTGTCAATAGGCAATACGAGAGGAGAAGGTCCAGTCGCCCCATCTCTTAGCCTTCAAACGAAGGTGTCACCTTATGCTGTCACGAAGTGGCACAGGCAAACCGTTAATATCAGCCTGTCCTACTGGCGGATGTATACGGATGAGGATCCGGATGCCACCTTGATGCCACACCCTGCATGCACCATAATATTATGCTAGCATGCGCATGCGTTGTACATGTACTGGGCGTCGGCGATGATTAGTTAGTTTCGCGATCTTTTCCATTTATGATACCTGCTGTAGTAGGACTATAAGGCCAAACAAACTTAATTACTAGTTTCTCAGGCTTTCAAATTTCAAAACCCATGCGGGAGGCGGCTTTTTATTTTTTAATGAAAAATGGGCGTGGCGATAGTGACCACGCCCATTTTCGCTAGTGCTGCACGTGGTTGATACACAAGCTATAGTGCTGAAATACAAGTATTGAAGTCCAACCAGAGAGAATATCTAGCCGAACAATCAAGTTTAGCTTTCTATTTAGTAGAGAAAAGTTTTATCAGTCGTACTAACCTTGTAAGATGACAAGATTTAGCTTGCACCAGATGACGTCATCATCTTTGAAGAAAATAGCTAGCTAGCTGCTGGCTAAATACCACTTTCACGGAGACTTCAGTTGTGAGATGTCAACCAAACTGTCTCGAGATGCCAGAAAACAGTTAGTTTTATGAACTCTTTACTGTATGTTCCAATTTTTGTCTGTTAATTAAATTAATTAGCACGTGACTGCTCACGTGAAAAATAAATAAAAAAGTCTTGCTTTCTCAAAATTTGATGCGGGCGGGCCTGAGAAACTATTAATTAACTTTGCTTGGCCTAATAATTATAGTGTTAAAATTAATCATAGCCAATACATCATGTCATTACACAAGGTACCGGTACATGACTAGTGTGGCGTATTTATGAACGTGACCGTTTAACGGAGCGCGTGATCGAACATTATATCGAACAACACACAGCGGTGATGGCGGAAGGTATGTAGATATTAAACGTTCAATAGTACGGTTACTGTATTGGATATAATATCGATAAGGAGTTCAATATGGGTATACCCCGGCCGGGCCCCCACAAGATTTATATATTTAAGTGCAGAGAGTCCCAGATTGGCCTACGGTTATAATTTTAGTAATACCATACAACTTCCCACTAGAATTGGAATGCCTTAACATATTAATTTTGCTTTCTATGGCGGTATGTAGGCTCCAAACTTGATCTCAGAAGTCTCCTTAAAGATCTGGAAGAAGTAACAAACTGGTTTCAGCTAGGTCTGTGGCTAGGCATCAAGCATGCCGATCTGACCATCATTCAAAGAAATCACAAAGATGACAATGAACGTTGCAAGGAGGAAATGTTAGCCCAGTGGCTGAGAAATTTCAGCAATGCTAGTCGGAGAACATTGGTGTCTGTGCTTAGAGAGATTGGCCATCGAAATTTGGCAGAACAACTACAGCAAAAGTACAATGTTCCACAAACAGGTATTATAATGTACATCACTGATCTATAGGTTGCAATTGGCAGTATAATAGTGCCACTAGTATAGTAGCTTCATTAACAGGGTGATCCAGGAATTTCTAGTAGCCGCTTCAATCTAGCTTGAAATACAAATAAAACAATGACTGGTGTTGCTGGCCTGAAACACTCTAGCTCATATACATGTATGCCTGTGTTGAAGTACAATCATGCTATTCATAGTTAGAGTATACATGTAGCCTATCATAAGATACAATCATGATAGGTCACAAATCTATTCATGGTCTATTGATATGACATGGATAGTATGTTGACCCTTGCCAGCTAAGGGATCTGGGATCACATGCTCAGTATACTTAAGGCCAGGTTCTGAACTCTTAGTGCGCACCTGACTAACAGCCTCTTATCGCTCATGTTTACTGTCAATTAGCGCTTGTACTGTGACGTCATATTGTATCAAGCACGTACAAGCCACAGCGTTGGGGCCACATAGCTGCATATTGGAGCTTAATATCTCGAGCAAAAGCCATCCAGGGTTATTCTACCCTACATTTCGTAGGTCTAACAGCAAGAACGTGATTGTTGGGATGGATTTTGAGGATCTGTCAGAGGGATTGCGAATAAGTTTGTTCGTTTTGAACTTACATGCAGAAGATTAGGCCGTCAGCACTCCAAAAACCGTGTCTATATGGAATAAAACTTGACCAGAACACTATTTTCACAATCCCTCCGTTGAAAGTTTAGATCACTGTCTTAGGGTTCTTACTTCATAGTTAAGGTCAGCTGAAAGTTGCTGCTTCAAGGTTGGGAACTCGCGATTTAGTAATCTAGAGGACGTGCAAAACGCCGTGCATAGCGCTTAATTAATTAATTAATTGCAGTTGATTAATAAAATACTTGAGTTAGTCTTTCATTCAAACACCATGATGAGGCCTCATCCTTTTATTTAGAAGCAGCACCAGCCTTTGTAGTATGCCTATTTCAGCAGTAGTTTGCAGTTGGTACCTGGCCTTAAGTACACTTCATGAGGACTGGATCAATGCACACACTTGTATATATTATTCTTTCACTCAAATGCACAGATAATTTTAATAGGCATCTAGCAATGGAGGCAACGGAATTAGATGAACTTTTGAATCCGTCAAGTAGTCATTCACAAGAATTGGTTCGTACGAGGTGTAAAGTGAATCAACAGGATAAAGAGGTACGACGAGAGTACGCAAAATTTGCTACTGATCTCCGGCGTCTCTTTGAGAGAAAGGGTGTATCTGTGGACGACGCTATTTATTCTTTTGCGTATTATCAAGATGAATCATATTTAACCAGTGATATGAGAGAAGCAAGAAATATTGGGGCGTTTTTGCTTGCACTTAAGGGTACCCAGTCATGGTACAACTTCGATACCACAGCATATCTGGCGGAAGATCTTGGTGATGATGAAGGGAAGAAACTCGTCGAAACATACGAAGAAAAGCTGAAAGTTCGTCTAACAAAACAGAGTAAACCTTTTAATAAAACCCGAAGTCGGCAATTTGTGGTAAAGGTTAATGACAAGCGAGAACATTTCACCAATGAAAAAATTATTGAACTTCGAAATACAATTGTTAGAGTGATGGAAATCAAACACAAAGAACTTATTCTTAAGAGCATTAGGGATGGATGCGTGGAGCTAACGTACCTATTTCAATCAACCCTTTCCCTTGAAATCAAACACTCCATCTGTGAATGTAGTAATGACCTCAAGCTACAAATCATTTCAGTATCCATCATAATTGACAATGGGTTAGTATAATTTTGTGGAGTACATCATTATTGTATAAAAAGATATGTATATATATAATACTCTTGCATGTCACAAGATTGTCATGTTATTGATAGGTAATGACATTATATAATTATTAATAATAATGCCACCTTTACAAAGAGTTGTACACATTTAGCAGACACATGATACAAGTTGTAGGTATACCCTTTCATAATAATTCTCAATTAATGTGTATATAGGGAAGTTTTATGGTCTCAACAAGAGAGTGAAGTATCTCAACATCAGAATTTAATACATGGCCGTGCTGAAACAACCAAACCAAAGCAGCTATTGGATAAGTAAGTCATGTGATCCTTACCGCAATGTCATGTGTAACAGTGTAGCTACAACATCAGAATTTAATAGAGTGATACATGTACTATGGTAAAGGGTCACTATGTATGCATGCAAGTGCATGATTTTTAAAAAGTATTTTTTGAGCAATTGACATGTGATAAAATTAATAATACAGAATCTCATCACATTAATAATTACGGTTACCTATTTTACAGGGCAACTAGTAGAAGTAAAACAAACCTCCCTCAACAAAGGAAATTCAGATCTTGTAAGTAGTGTTCTGTGTAGCTATATACCGTGATACCAAATACCGTAAATCGCGAATATTTCGATGTTAAAATATTATTTTCAGACAGGATGGCTTGTGCGAAAATTAAACGCACGAAATACATGCGCAATATTATTAACAACAATGCGGTACAGGGTAGTTTGTCGGAAAAATTTTAACGCGAAAAATTATCGCATGAAATATTTTAGACACGAAATATTCGCAATTTACGGGTATGACTCATATTATATAATATGATCATAATAGCTATATTATTATTATGCTTCTTTCTGTGTGTATTATAGTTAATCCCTTTGGTGATGACAATCATATGAGCAAGCAGCCATTCTGTACTAAGTTAGTCTCAGCGGTATGCCGTAATGCAATATCAAAGAAATGTCTACTTTTTATTATGCTGTTCTTGGTTATACTTTTTGTCATATTATACTTTCAGATATTGTTTTGATCATGTATTAATATTATGATGTTATAATTATTTCACCACATTATAATTTACAAAAAAATAATCACGAAATATACTACATAATTGTAGGAATTTAATAGGAGTGGCTTATCAATTCCATAGCATACGAATGCTGCACAGTTCGACCAGTAACTGGTAAAATCGTGTTCCATCATGATCTTCTCCAGAACAACCACAGTGCGAAGCTGGAAGTTAGTCCATCAAGCTAGACTAGGCCTTTTTCTCCCGACGACCTTTACCCACTCCATCTACGCCATAGGATTACGCATGTGCGGATTACTTGCGCAATACCGGCCATGAATAATAATTAAATTTTTGTCTCTTTTATATAACTTTGTTTTATGCCCTACAAGACATGAATATTTCCATTTCCATTTAGGTCGCCATAGCGCTGGAACACGCATACGTAATAAGCCGGCTAGTAGCCTCGTACCCAGGCCCTTTGATCGAGGGGGAGGAGAAAGGGCCTGGTACCTATTGCACGCGCATGCGCCAACTACCTCAAGAAAACCTGGGGTGCCGCGAACGACTGTACGCTTTTTCGCTCTTCTTTCGCTCCTAGGGTACGAAGCGATGTCATATCGGTGTAGCCTCGTACCTTAGGCCGCGGGAGGAGGGCGAAAAAGCGTACAGTAGTTCGCGGTACCCCAGGTTTTCTTGGGGTAGTTGGCGCATGCGCGTGCAATAGGTACCAGGCCCTCTTTCTCCTCCTTCCGGGCCTGGGTACGAGGCTAGCCGGCTAGGTACCGGTATAGGAGGGGCCTTGGGACGCGGCTAAAATTATGATTGCGTGGTCGTCAACAGACAGCGGTAACGTGACTACTCTACCGAGTATTAAACATGGCGGAAGGTATGTGAAATAGCTAGCTAGCTAGCTAGCTACTAATACGGTGATTGGTCCTCCCCCGCCCCCGCCCAAAATTTAATATCATATCAGTAGTTAGAGCTAGTCTCCCCTCCCCGTCATGACTCTGCCTCTTTTACACTTTTATGACTTTTGTGTATCATACATGTACAGGTTCCTGGCAATTTGATCTTGGGGAACTCCTTGAAGATATAAAACAAGTGACGAAATGGTTTGAGTTGGGTCTCAGGCTGGGTATTGATCATGCTGAATTGACAAAAATTGAGAGAAATCGCAAGCTTGAGGGCATTGAGCTTTGTAAGGCAGACATGATAGACTTCTGGCGGAAGAATTCCGGGAATGTTACTCTAAGAAAGTTCCTATCTGCACTTGAAGAAATCGGGCATCGAAATTTGGCAAAACAATTACAGGAGAAATATTATAATGCTGGCGCTCCACAAACAGGTATATGCATATCAGTATCAGTACAGAAGGGGGAAACTAAACTGTGCTACATGTAGTACAGATTGTAACCATTGGTTTAGCTAACCCCCTTTCAATGTCACATGCAGAAAACCATGTCCTCCTAGCTTTTAGTGTACAACGTTAAAAACCATTGTAACCATTGGTTTAGCTAACCCCCTTTCAATGTCACATGCAGAAAACCATGTCCTCCTAGCTTTTAGTGTACAACGTTAAAAACCTGGGGATGTATGAGGCTATAATCTTAAGCTTAGTATAGATATTATTCATTTTTGCTTAATTTATATGCAGTTATCAACAGGCCTGTAGCAATGCAAATAAGAGAATCAGAGCCATCCAGTGATTTTTCAGATGATTTTGTGACAATGAGTATGGTGGATCGAATGGATGAAGAAGTGCTGGAAGTGTATGCAGAATTTACCTTTGATCTTCTAAATCTTTTTAAGAAACAAAGGGTGTCAGTGGATGATGCTATTTATGTCGTTGCTTGTCGTACTAAGAGTGAATCGGCTATAACCAGCAAGATGAGGGAAGCAAAGGACATTCAGGCATTTCTGCAAGCATTTGAGTGCACTCAATCGTGGTATGACTTTGGAGTTACAGCAAGTCTAGCAGCTTTACTTGGTGGTAAAAAGGGGAAGAAGCTTGTCAAATCATATGAATCAAAACTGAAAAAATATCTCGATGAGCGGAAAATTACAGTAATTGACTCTGAGTCTGAGGTTAAAACCCAACGGTGTATTATGAAGATTGATGATATTCAAGAGCAATTCACACAGAAAAAGCGTATAAAATTTCATAATATGGTTATGAGAGTTCTGAAACTGAAGCAAGATGATCTTATTCTCAGGGGCATTAAGAAAGGATGTGTGGAACTAACGTACCTATTTCAATCAACCCTTGCCCCCAAAATCAGACACACTATCGAGATCGGTGAATGTGTTAATGAACTCAAGAATCTACGAATCATTTCAGTATCCATTGATGGGTGAGTATAATACTTGTGGATTAGCATATTATTAATACCATGTACTCTCGCATATCATGACATTATGTCACCTTACATTGTTTAGAAAATACCCTAGCAATAGCATAATCATTATCAAAACTTCATGTGCAGAGAAGTTGTATGGTCTCAACAACAAGCCAAGAGAGAAGCATCTCAACGTCAGGATTTAAAAGATGTACAGAGCCATGGTGAAGTACCAACCAAACCAAAGCAGCTAAGAGGACTCTTGGACAAGTAAGTCATGTGAGACCACATCCTAAATTCTTGCAACATCAATTAGGGTATACTATGGTAAAGGGTCACTATGAGACATACTTAATATTATAAGCTATATACAGTACCTCATCACATTAATAATTTACCTATTTACAGGGCAACTAGAAGTAAAACAAATCTCCCTCGACAAATGAAACTTAGATCTGGTAAGCAGTATTCCGTGTACCTTGATACCACAAACCATCGTTACTATAATAACTGTATTATAATGCTTAGATTCTTTCTTGTACTATAGTTAATCTCTCAGTCAGTGACGATAATCATAAGAACAAGCAGCCATTTCACAAGGTGGTCTCCGCAGCATGTCGTAATGCATTATCAAAGAAACGTTATATACTTCTTGTTGCTATTATAGTGCTATTCTTGGTTATACTTCTTGTCATATTAGCTTACTCTCAGAATATAATGTTATTTTGATCATGATATTATCATTATAATTATAAAATATCAAGCTGAAAATCACATTTTCATACGAAAAGTGGCTTATCAATTCCGTAGCATACAAATGCTGCACAGTTTGACCAGTAACTGGCAAAATCGTGTTTCATCATGGTCTTCTTGGCGTGGGTGAGAGCGTCGGAAGGTCGAGTACCTGGAGCAGTCAGTTTCTCGTAGAAGAGCTTGCTGATGTCGGCAGCCGACTCATCTGCAATAGGCCAGAGTGCAGCTATCACCGTCTCAGCACCAGCCGTGAGAAAACCTTCGGCGAGGCTGTCCACTGCTTCCTGTATAGGTGTCTTTCCCGCGCCAGAACTGCAAGCAGACAAGAAGACCAGTTTCGTACCTTTGAGGTTCATCGAAAATATCGCCAGCGGTGAGAGGAGGGCAGGACCACAGTCAGATGGGAGCTGGTCAAACTTTTTCCTACTGAAAGTGTTAAATCCCGCGAGAACAATCGCAGCTGATTTCAGATCATCAAAGAAGCTGCCACGATATGCTTGTACCGAACGTCCAGTGGTGCCGTGGGCATGCGAAGAAACGTGGATTAGCAGAGGGCTCTCAAGTGATAGAACTTTGCGAAGCGTGGCATCATCACCTGTCATAGACTGAATTGTGAGTCCACAAGACTGCAGGTGGGAGGTTATAAAGTCGATCTCATCCTGTGAATGTTTCAGCTTCTCCACAATGGGTCCACTCTGATCAAGGGCAATACTGAAATACCCACATATGAAGTTGATAAGCTTACCAATGGAAGATGAAGATTCAGCCGATACTGGCTTACAAAGGTCGAAATTTGGGTTTCCAATGATGGTGCACATCCTCTCTTTGGCTGGTTTAATATCTGAACCTGTCTCGATGCTTGAGCTCAAAAGCTTCCTTGTGGAAGATAAGATGCTAACGGAGAATTTTTCGAAGAGAGAAATATCTGCACCAGAGCCACTGAGGTCTACTGGCAATGAATCGAATGGAATATGAGCTATATCGCTGTCAGGGCTGATGTACAGCTTGGTGACTTTTCCACTCGCCAAAATATCTAATAGCTCTTGAGGAAATAGGACCCTGGCAAGGAGAGAAAGCTCACTATTGATCTTTTCTTGTGTTGTTGAGGTAGACTGTGACACTAGATGCTGTGCGACCACAGCTGCTTGATTTCGTATGGCTTTGTAGTTGAGCTCACAGACAATCGGACTTCCAGCCTTTTCAACTATCATGCAGTATGCATCCAGCAGGGGGTTTTCCCTAAGTGGAGCAAAGAAGATGTAATCTACGATAAGCATCCCGTCCACGAGTCCTTTCTGAAGGTCTTTGTAGCTCGTCTTACTCATGTCAGTTAGAATCGACTTTGCAGACATCTGTAGCAATGCCTCTTCTCTTTGCATTTGCCCGAGAAGAGCAGCTTGTGTTGCACCCTCATCAGAAGCAGCTTTGTGTGACGTCTCGCATATCATATGCCACTGAAAGAATGCACCGAAGACTTCACCTGAATTTTGTCGTATCAGCTGAGAGCGAAATTCCTTGAATAGGCACTTCCAGCGAAGCACTACATCCGCAAAGAGTTCGTGCTCTTTCAGGATCGAAGCTTCGCAGAGAACTCGTTGGCGCATCGGAGCGAGTGTAGCGGGGCACTGGTCGAGCATCAGCGTGTTGGAGCTCAGCATGTGGCCGAGCACCTGAAAGAATGCCTGCTCTCCCTTTCTGAACACTTTCAGTGCAACATCTTTCATTTTCAGCTCATAAAAGATACCTGTGATAATAATATATTATGTTAGCAAAGATCATGAATATAGTATATAGCTGTACATGTGTGAGATTATGAATATTGTACTGTCATGTGTACACAAACTAGTCTTGTACACCCAATGAGGGGGTGTGTATAGCAAATGAGACTAAAATCGAATGCTACATTAAGCTGACCTGTCATGGTGATCAGTTCTTCAACTTCTCCCATTGAGAGGAATTTCACAGACTCGAGATCTTTCAGGCGTTTCCCGAGGTAGACTTGTACTTCCAGAGGCTTCTCTTTCACAAGCTGCTCAGCCAGCTCAGTGCTCATTGTCGTTGCCATGGGAACTGTGGGAGGTAACGATGACGCTGGCAGGAGTATGTTGTTTCGTACATTGCTCAAGGCCCTTTCAGCAAGCTCCTTGTCTTTTCGGTATTCCGGCAAGGTCCTTGGATAAGATCGAACTGCTGTTTCGAGCTGTACACAGCAAGTTTGTACAGTGGTGATCTCCTGAGCACTCAGCTTGTAACCCCTCCCTATGAAGGAATCTAGCACGGCACATAAACGGCCTACGTGCATGCTACAGTAGCTATCTGTCGAAAGAATGGATGTCTCAAATAGGGGAAGGAGTGCTCGATTCATCAGCTCAGCAGAGTGGTGTCCAGTGTTGCATTCGCTAAGGATATTGGTACGATTTAAGACAACCAGTACCACTAAACCCAATATTGGTCTAAGCACTGGATAAAGAGCGGGATCGATATCCTTGTTGAGGTAGCGAATGAACGAATCGCTTCTTGCCTTCATTTGTTGCTCTAGCTCCGGCTTCGCTACCGGATTGACACTGTACGGATAGACCTCGTGAGGTAAATGACCTGCCCACTCCTTAATAACAGGGCTTACAGGCTCACCAAAGTCTGTCAGTATCTTCTCCATTTGCTCGGCACAGCTATACAAGCACTGTTCTGCAAGCTCTAGACTAAGTGGGCATTCACCATTGATCGATCGCATCAGGTGCACGAGAACGTTGAGATAATCCTTCGAGAGAATAAGGACACCACTCGGTAGCTCGATGGAACCTTCAGGAAGGCAATTTAGCTTCTGGTTCGCTTTGAGCCACTTGTCAGCTAGTTCTCTTTTGACCTGACCTTCTCCACTCCATCGAAATCCTTCGCAGGCAGTTTGCATCACTTCGTCATACCTGGCCAGCCCTTCCAGCGCTACAGTCTTTCGATAGTAGCCTTTTGACCATTGAGGGTTCAGTTTAATGCACTCTTGGGAATCCGACAAAGCATGCTCATAATTCTTGAGCTTGATGTGCGTCACACTCCTGTTGCTGTAGATCACAGAGTTGTTGGGATCACGTTTCAGAGCTTCTGTATATTTTTCACAGGCCTCAGCGTACTTTCCTTCCTTAAACAACTGGTTTCCCTCGTCCTTTAATGTTGAAGCTGCCATATTTTCATGATTGAATAGTAGGCGTGGAGCACTATAATACTGGGGTGGGGCTACTGAGAGGATTATCCCTTCAATTAGACCAAGTTGTCATGAATATCAACGTCTTGTTTTTTGGGGGGGGGGGGGGGGGGGGGGGGGGGGGGGGGGGGTCATGTCCTGATACCGACTCTATGATTAAAATTTCTACTGAGTAAGACAGGATTGCATGCCACCGATGATGAAAATCCGGAGTAAGTTTGAATGTTGTATATAGTGTATAGCAAAAGCGTCAGGCACGGCCCTCCGCGGGTTGGCAAATTTCTGCTGCGTCGCTAGCTAGTTTTAAGCTTTCTACTATGCCATATGTATACTGTGCACAATAGATAAGTTTTAATTTTCCCTTTACTTCACAGTAATAACTATGATTATTTGTTTACAACACTTAATACCTGCCTTTAATACCAGATTTTAATTATTAGCATTACACTATAATATTATTATTATTATGAGTTCAGCTAAGAATGATAATGAAAACAGTTAGCTATAATTCTGTATAAATATCTGGAAAATTAAACTTTCTTGGTATCAGGTACAAGATCTCCAAAGCAATCGGCATGCAACTTCATAGTCATGACACTTATCGTGACTCAGTGCACGTGTCAAGGTACTTTGTCGGTTAATGTCTTGGAGTCTGTTCCACCTGCCGAGGATGGAGTACTAACCGTTTATACAGGCCAACAGATCTCACTGACCTGTAGCCATAACAATACGCTTACTGCCACTACACGTTGGATAGCCAGTCCTCCAGTCGACTGTGAGACAGAATTCAGTCACATTGGTTCCAATCCTCCTCTTCCTCCTCCTTGTGGGCCATTCATGTTTCAAGGGATCACTCCACTATTCAATCCTCTCCCCCCTCTCTTAAATTCCACTGCTGTGGCTATAGCACAAGACAATATGAATGGCACTAACATTGAGTGTATAGGTGGTAATGTAGTTAGTTCCTTCAGTGTCGGCAGCATCTCACTATCTGTGATATCTCCTACAGTAGTAGGTAAGCTAGTTGTGCAAAATATACAAACTAAGCTGTATAAAATAATTATGGCATATAATTATTATTATTATGTTGATCATATTTTTGTCATGACTGCAGCACCTATACCTATTATTAAGGCTCAGCTCTTTTGTGCTAATTCATCAGATTTCACCATTACTGTAGCACTTTCATGGACGGTGAGATGACGTATAATATTATTACAATAAAATGTGAATTTAAACATCTCTCAATTTTTTTGTTCAGTTTCCATCGATTGCTCCACCTGGAATAGTATATCCACCAGCACATGAGTTAAACACCACTGTTGTGGTGTCTATTTCGAGTGGATTAATTATTAGTAATACTACATTTCAAGTATCTCAGAGATATGCTTTTTTCCACTTGAGGAACGATGCAAATTTTACTCTTACGGTAAACTCAAATCACAATGATGCTGGTTCAAGCACACCGGAAACCATTCAACTTACAAGTATGTACCAAAAAATCTTAATAATACTATTTTACCTCATCTAATTACAGCATCACTCAACACCGTGGACACCAGTAGAATTTTTCAAGACAGTGAAGTGAGTATAAAATTGAACGAAAGATGCCGAGAGGATCCCACCTCATTTATGACTACCCTGTCCTATGGCTCATGTCTCACTAACCTACAATATGCTATTTCCCAAATCAAGTTTAACAGCAGTGGTGTTGCTTTATTTAAGTTGCAATTGGACATTGAAAATGTGATTGGAAGCTTGTGTCTTCAAGTTCAAGCAACTCACCAAAGTCGACCTACCAGCCCACTGAGTACATTTGAACAGAGACTGCCCCTAAATTCATGTTCTATTGCTCCAATCAACTCAGTTGCCAGTTCTAGTGTGACTGTGGAATTTTCTTTAGCTGAGAGCTCAGGACAAGTTCCTCATGGCACAGTTGCATCTTTTAACCCCCTTTCATGTACTGATCAGCTCGTGGGAGCAGAACATGCGACATGCCTGAATGGAATGTGGAATGATTTATCTCATCGCACCAGTTCATGTAAGCCTGTATAATAATAATAATATAATTATAAAAATAGGCTGCATGCACTATTAATCATTTTTTTTTAAGGTACCATTAAATTGCGTGGGCGTGAGGTGGGGGATATGACACCTAAACCACATCAAAGTCATTAGTGAGGTGCATGTTGTGTAACCACGCCCTTTTAATTGCACAGGTCTCAGGGGTGTGGCTGCTAGAGCCGGAAGTGTTCATTTAATATCCTCCATGGACCGGAAGCCGAGCCGGAAGGGAGGGGCCAGGCCACGCCCAAAACAGCCCCACCCTGTTCCCCAAGGACCACCATTCTCAATCAAGTGCCTACTAACCACCGGATGTCCACCGGAAGCCCACAATCAATCCCAATTAAAACACACAGCTTCCTCAAGGCCAAAACACGCACAAACACTTGGAGGCCGTTCTGCCACACCGCCCACGCAAGAGCTCACCTCATTTCCTGTGTGGGCGGAGTAACAACACGTCATCGCAACCACATCCGCTTCAAACCATCGTCAGCTTCCGTCCAGCCGTACAGGCCCCTCGATCGCACCGCCGTACAGTGCCTCATTAACAGACATGGCCTCACCTTTGACCTCCTGCCACGCCCCCAAAGCCTCCTCTCGGGGTTCAAAGGTCACCACCGCTTCCGGGACACGCCCACCTATCGCCGAGGCCAAGTCCCAGGCGCCGATGTCCAAGCACTGGCCCGTGAAGCCACGCCCAATCGGAAGCAATAAAACCTGCATTAACGCACACGCACACACTCCACACAGTGCCAGGAACACGCCCACACGCTTAATTAGGCCTAATAAGCTTTTTTTTTTTTTTTTTTTTTTTTCAAGGCGAGCTGAACACTAAGCAGAAAAAAAATTGTCCAGAAAACCGCATAATACACCTAGGATGCACAGTAGAGCCAATGCAAGCCGCAGGCAGCCTAAACTTCAATTTTGTCAAAAAGTTGGTAAAAGTCGTCAGAAATCCACATAATACACCTAGGATGCACAGTAGAGCCTTACAAAGCAAGCAAACAACCTATACTCCAATTTTGAGAGTTTTTCTAAATAACGCACACCACGGGAATTTCCCGTTTTTCACGTAGCGCGTGGGCGGAAAACATTGCAAACGTATGGCTTCCCTATACAAACATATGGGAAACTTTAAAGGACCATAACTTTAATTCTAAGGTGTGAATCAAAATTCCGCTTCCAAGAAATTTCCAGGCACGATCCATTCTGCGTGCTCATATGAATAGTTTGTTGTGAATAGCTTCCCAGAGTCTCAAACATTATTTACATTAAATCTTTTTTTTTTTTCTACAAGCTAACCACACACTAAGATAAAAGAATTATAACGAGCTGTACTTAAATAAATAACATGCTCAAATGTCAGGTACTACCCTAACGGCAACACTGCCATATAGATGAATCAGCTTGAATTGTACATTGTTTAATAGCCATGTATCCTTTGCCGACATGTGAAGGGAAAGCCCATTGTTGGGGTACCAAGGCACATATTATTATTCTCTGAGAGTACATGTACATCTGGGTACCTACAATATATGTGCATATGTGTGTAATACACTGATTGAGCGAGAAGACCTTGGTTAAACCCTCCTCGCATTTGTGAAGAATTCTACAATAAAAGCTGCATGCATGATCTTTAATTATGTGGATAGGTACATTGTGTGTGTATTATACTAGCCCTGTACTTACCAGCTTCAGAAAGTAGTAGGAATGACAGTTACAGGCACAAATCAAAAGGCGGTTCCTACAGCAGTGAAGAGGTAGCCAGTTGGGAGTGTCTATCACTATCGGTCTGATGACAGCGGGTGTGACATCCTCATGCTCACCTGGATAAGCAAAAGATTGTGAAGCTGAAGAACATACATGTACACGTACGTATACTAAGTGTAGGGGAAGTACATACTGTACATTGTGTACTTGTACATACACGTGCACAAGTGATGCCTTTTTATATAAATTATGTTTACATGTTCATGCACAATAATATCATTCTACGTATGTACATGCCACATACATACACCACTCATATGCCCACTTACAACAGATCCAGCCAGATGAAGTTGTAGCCAATAGAATCAATGGAACACCCCTGGGTGATGATGCTGTTTGTTGATAAACTGGATCAGTTTGGCAGCTATAGATTGTTATACGCAAGTGCACGTGAAGTGGTGGAGGAAGATGCTCCAGGTCGCCATCAACTTTGTTGTGTATGCAGTGATAGAACACCAGGAGATAAAGTGATGGCACACCACTGCTGTAGTACCATGATTGTGCTACCTGTAGCACTAAGCCTAGCCTCGTTCCTAGGCCTTCAAGACGAGGAGGAGAAGGGGCCTGGTACACACTGAACGCGCATGCACTGGGGTCTCCATAGCAACCGGTCGTATTACCATAGTGATGGTTCTGCATGACGTATAGTTCTATGGACGATACATAAAGAGTATACAATAGTACCTCACATTTTTCTGGGGTCCCTCGGCGCATGCACATGCATGTGTACCAGGCCCTTTCTCCTCCTCCTTTTGAAGGTCCTGGGTACGAGGCTACACCAAGCCCTCCCTCTACCAGGGGTTGAGGCCTATCACACTCAAAGGAACTATCATAGCTACTTAGCCACGTTATTACTAGTCTAGCTAGCTACATCACAATAATAATTCATACCATGCATACTTACACTGTTACAGTACTGATACCCCTGGCACTCGATTAGATGCTCTAGTCATCGAGCACCAATCATAACAAATACTCCTGCTTACAATTAAAGTTTCTACTTCGTACACGCACGCACACATCCTATTCGCGATTTATGATCAAACTAGCTTACCTTCCATTGGCTTTTCTCGTTACAAATTAGAGGATCGCTTCAGTTGACGACCATCGGTACCGTTCTTCTTGCCCAATATTGCTTCCAAGCCTTTCCATAGGCTTCGTTCTCTGCTTCTTTCACCGCTATGAGCAACGGAACACGCCAACGAACTTGACCTCATTCTCCTTGGTGCCACCTCAGAGCTCGTTCATTGCATTCTTCAATTTAGGTGGGCGTTACCGTACGCGGACACGTCACAGCATGCGATCGAAAATGTATTGGTGCAATGCACATACGTACAAACAGGGACTTTCCCCATGGCTCTGACACAACAAACACGGCGTTTTCTCAGATATGAAAGTGAAATTTAAAGTTTTGATACATATGATTTTCTCTATTTCTTCCATTCTTCACCTGCATATAAAAATTATTGCATGATATCGTTCCATAGGCCCCAAGAATTATTTATTTATATTACATTACATTACATTACATTACTCATACGGAAATTCTTTTATCTTAGTGTGTAACTTAATGTTTAACTTAGTGTTTAATTTTAAGTCGTTGCGGTTAATAGTTAAGAAAGAATGCTTTGATCTTGCTTTGATGTGGGCAATTACCGGCCTTTTCTTCAGGGGCCACTTCCGGTCGCTAATTACACGCGCATAATCATCCCTGGCCGATTCTGGACACGCCCACCTTCGACCAAAAGCACTCGTATGGCCTCTTCGGCCACGCCCCTTCACGATTCGCTAATTGAATTAGCCATTCCTGACGCTCACGCCCACGCAATTAAATGGTACCTTAATAATCGCGCATTAATTATAGCGAGCCCAATCCAGAATACAATAACTGGTAAAGGTCGTTGGGAGCACAGCTACAGGATATATTAAACCATATGCACAATACAACTATGCAGTTACTCATGCTACTGGTGATATTATGGTCAAGTGTTTCGAGAAATTATACAACATTGTGAATCACGACAGCTGTCATTCAACATTATGATGTTTATAGATCCAAGAATGTTTAAAAAAAAACACTCTACAGGTAGCTACACATGACAAAGTATAAACATGTCAGTTTACTATTGACAAGAAACTTCCACTACTAGTACTATACTGCATGGCAGCACATCTAAGGTTTATACTGATGATAAAATTCTTATCACTGTTATCAGTGCATAATATTGATTGAGAATACATACCATGGTTAGCATGCATTACTAAAACTCAATACGCTGACTCAGCCTGATGCTAATGTCTGACTGGTCCATATGCAATATTCTCTCCCATTTCAAAGCCCTGATCTGAGGTCTTTGGCTGTGACACTTCTTCATATAAGGCACCCTTTGACTGTTCATTATGATCAGTTGCTGGGTGCTTGGAGGCCCACCTCCGCTTCATGATGCAGTATGTTATAACAAGGGTGTAGATAATGGGGGGGCTAGGGGGGCTCAAGCCCCCCCAGATTTTTCACCATAAACTATGTACAATCAAGGGTTTAGGCCATGAAAAAAAAATATTTAGTTTCTCAGGCCCGCCCGCATCAGTTTTTGGCTGCTGGGCCCTTTTTTTTTTTTTTTTTTAATTAAGTGGGTGTGGTAATTTAATTATCGTCGTGCTTACCGCTCGATCTCTTTGGCTGGCTGTGCTTGAGCATCAGCCTTGACACTCTCTAGTAGGCATCTGACTTCTCAAAATCGCTTCTCTGATGGCTATGCTATAACAAATTATAGATTAAGGTACCATTAAATTGCGTGGGCGTGAGGTGGGGGATATGACACCTAAACCACATCAAAGTCATTAGTGAGGTGCATGTTGTGTAACCACGCCCTTTTAATTGCACAGGTCTCAGGGGTGTGGCTGCTAGAGCCGGAAGTGTTCATTTAATATCCTCCATGGACCGGAAGCCGAGCCGGAAGGGAGGGGCCAGGCCACGCCCAAAACAGCCCCACCCTGTTCCCCAAGGACCACCATTCTCAATCAAGTGCCCACTAACCACCGGATGTCCACCGGAAGCCCACAATCAATCCCAATTAAAACACACAGCTTCCTCAAGGCCAAAACACACACAAACACTTCAAGGCCGTTCTGCCACACCGCCCACGCAAGAGCTCACCTCATTTCCTGTGTGGGCGGAGTAACAACACGTCATCGCAACCACATCCGCTTCGAACCATCGTCAGCTTCCGTCCAGCCGTACGGGCCCCTCGATCGCACCGCCGTACAGTGCCTCATTAACAGACATGGCCTCACCTTTGACCTCCTGCCACGCCCCCAAAGCCTCCTCGCGGGGTTCAAAGGTCACCACCGCTTCCGGGACACGCCCACCTATCGCCGAGGCCAAGTCCCAGGCGCCGATGTCCAAGCACTGGCCCGTGAAGCCACGCCCAATCGGAAGCAATAAAACCTGCATTAACGCACACGCACACACTCCACACAGTGCCAGGAACACGCCCACATGCTTAATTAGGCCTAATTAGCTTTTTTTTTTTTTTTGTCGTTGCGGTTAATAGTTAAGCAAGAATGCTTTGATCTTGCTTTGATGTGGGCAATTATCGGCCTTTTCTTCAGGGGCCACTTCCGGTCGCTAATTACACGCGCATAATCATCCCTGGCCGATTCTGGACACGCCCACCTTCGACCAAAAGCACTCGTATGGCCTCTTCGGCCACGCCCCTTCACGATTTGCTAATTGAATTAGCCATTCCTGACGCTCACGCCCACGCAATTAAATGGTACCTTAAAGTGGTTCCACCCCCTTCATATCATACATATGTGTTGAATCAGCAAACTTGTATACCACACAATGGCGAGCTTTGATGAACTCAAGAGTAAAGGCAACGAACTCTTCAAGCAGGGACAGTTTGAACTTGCTCTGGAATGCTATTCAAAGGCCTTGGAGATTTCTCCATCCAACCACGTTGCTCTCAGCAATCGCAGTTTAACATTCTTCAAGCTTGAGAGGTATGATTCAGCACTGGAAGAGGCTAACAAGTGTATCCAAGCCAACAAAAGCTGGGCAAAGGGTTACCTCAGGAAGGCTGCTGCCCTCAATGCTCTTGGAAAATACAAGGAGGTGAAGGAGGTCTGCGTCGCGGGATTCACTCTCCAAGAACAATCGCTATGCAAACTGTTTGTGGAGGAATGGTTGAAGGCAAGTAGATCCCTGGTGGATCCAAAATTTGATGCTCTAAAGAAGCCCCCATGGTTCGATGTACTCCCCGAAGCAGCCGACCTCTTCTGTGACGAATACTGCACCCTTCTCCACAAAGTAGTCTATCTTCGTCTCTCGGATTCTCAAAGCATGTCACACGACGAAATGGTGAAGTCTGTTCTAGGTGCCATGGAAATAGCTGAGGGCGTCCTGGCAGAGTTTCATCACCCCACAACACCTTCACTGAAAGAATGGGCTGAAGCAGCCACCATACACTTCGAATCCCATCCTAAATCTGAATGGGGCAAACTGATGAACGATCTGCACAGAAAGAGTTCGAATCTCATGCAATGGCTCAAGAATGAAGTCCACAAGTCCTTGCGACTAGTACTAGATCCCATTCCATTATGATGTTAGCGCTATCAGCTCTGCTTGTCCGTGGCAATGTGCTTTGCCAAGCGTACACAGGCCACCACTCCACAGAGTATCTCGGTTACGCTTGTGTAGGCTTTTTGAGCAGGGAGTGCTTATAGATGCCACGTACACTGCCTTTCACATGGCTGTGTTGTCCATGATTCTGAATTCGTACCGCTTACGGGGCGCACTGGACGAGAACGAAGTGCAGCTCATACGCGGGTTGTGCCACAAGCTTGAAAATCTACTCCACCACCTTCCAAAGGACCATAAGAATTACCAGCTGCTGATGGAGCACTACCAACACACTGTGAAGGTCTTTCGAGAAATCTGTGCCAAGGTGATCACCGGATTCACTGGCTCCCATGATCCAGCGGAAGCGCTTAGTGATCTTGAACTTGCACTGCTGAAATGTGATGAAAACCCCGATATGGCTATGGACGTAGCTGTGAAGTATATCACAGATATCGCTGGCAAGACCGAGTCATCTCGAACGAGTAGTGTCAGCCACATCAACTTCATTGATGCTGAAAACATGCTCTACATCACAGGTAAGACTAGTACTATAGGTTTAAATGCATAATATGTTCAATATACTTTGGAACCATAATAATCATATGCACCTCAGCAATGGATATATTATACACAAAATGGTTCTCTACTGTGACAATGTGATAAGGACTGTAATAAACAAATTTATCTTTCTTGATTTCAGGCATCTTAGCTAAGCTTGGCCAGCACGATCAAGCCTTGAGCGTCTTCCACAGTGGTGAGAGTATGGCCCTCTCTCTGTTAGCCACACTGCTAGAGGGCAACATTCTCTCTCTGGACGAGCTACCGTCTTCGATCACCAACTGTAGGAAGTTGGCTCTGAGTGGGGCCATTTGGCTCAAAGATCACTTCCCAAAGGATGCTGCGGACGTCTTCATCCGCTGGAAGAGCTTGTTCACAGAGCTTCGTGCCACTTTAATTCGTCTTGGCCTTCGAGATTGCTACAGAGAAGCATTTCAAGCAATTGAAGCTCACGCCACCAACGTGGACGAAGGTGAAAGACAGAAACAGCAAGTACAAAGTGCGTTTAAAGCAAAAGAAAAGAAATTCTTTCAAGAATTTTCTCTCTCTGCGATCAAGGCCTTGTATAGTCAAGATTACGACTCAGTAGCTGGGGTTCTCCAGGATTCCGATGTGGCCATTGATTATACGTTTAAGATCTACAATCCAGAGCATCACAATCCACCCCAAAACCAGGCATGTGTGGTCGTCATTTTGCCCCGAAAGCCACCAATGATCATCTCCGTTTCCGACAAGCTAGTCTATGACCTACTACAGAAATGGCCCGAGGCAATTTACAAGCTCTGGTACTCAAAAGAAGAGGAATTTAAGCAGATCACAAAATCTCTCAGTGACATCCTCTTTCCCGATCCTGTTCGGAGGATTCTGCTTGATCCAGTGGTGACTCGGGTATTCATCAGTCCTGATGCTGATCTCATGTGCTTTCCGATTGATCAGCTACCGATTAGTGACAGTGATGGCTCCTGCCTCCCCCTCTACGAGCGAGTCTCCGTTTCCATTCTCTCTTCACCGCGAGAACTACTTCGTGACTCGACTGTCACAAAGCTACGAGATTCCAGTCAAGGTGGCACGGCTGCTGCAGTAGACAATAAAAACAGTGATTCAAAGGAAGGAGAAATGATGAATCCTGCCCCAGATGATGAGGGAGCTAAACAAACTCAAGCTACTGATGCCGAGTCTGGTTGTAAACTGACCGAAGAAGTAGCCAAACTCCAGTTAACTGAATCTAGTCAAGAGTGCTTCATTGTAGCCAATCCGGATTATAAACTGGAGTGTGTCACTGTGGGTCAGTCTAGTTCTTCTTGGAAACAGTGGTTAGGATCTTTCGGTGCTTTGTTAGGCTCTGCAGGACAGACTGAGGGTCGTACCATTCAAGAGCTGAAAGAATCGCAGAAAGAAGCTGAAAGTGTCCACTGTATTCTTGCCAAAAGTCCGACCTTAGTGGTGCACCCTCCATTGACCCAAAAGGAAGCCACCATATCTGCCATGCTCGAGCTCAAGTCACCACATATTCTACACTTGGCCACTCACGGATACACTTCTAAGCAAGACAGTATACACTATCACGGGAATTTCTGGACCGACGAATCAAGCGGTGTCCTTCTAGCTGGGGCACAGACGTTTCTGGACAAGAAATTTGAGAAGATGGATATCAGGGCTGGGACTGGGCACATGAACTCCATTGCCATGTGTGGAATGCAACTGGAAGGTACACGTCTTGTGTACATCTCTGCATGCGATTCATCCGTCGGTGCCCGGCCGTCTCAGGAAATGCCTGCCAGCATCACCCATGCCCTCAGGGCAGCAGGTGCACAGACTGTGATTTCGACCCTCTGGATCGTTTCCGACACGGAAGCTACAAAGTTTGCCACTCACTTTTACGAGCAGCTGATGGCTCGCCCAGATGGCAGTCCCTCGGAAGCACTTAGCTATGCAAAGGCTTTGATGAAGCAGAAAGGACACTCCATGTTTCACTGGGGTGCATATGTTTGCCATGGAGTGGACTACCCTTTAACACTCCAAAATTAAAACAATAACAATAAATAGAAAAACTATTAATTTTTGTTTGATAAGAAAGTTAACATGTAGATAAAGAATTTGAGTTGAGCCGGGCTTGATTACCCCGCGCGCATGCGCAAGGGGTAAACAATCGTCTGTCGTCGTTGTTACCCCGCGCGCATGCGCAAGGGGTAAAGTGATCGGTTGTGTCTGTTGTTAGCACAAAAATCGCCGGATCTGGAGATCTAGGCATCTGAGCGACTCGGAAGTACAGTATATCCGTCGATATCGTCGAAAAACTGGCTTCATTATGCTTCGAATCGTTTGGCAAGGTCCACAAGCATCGCAAATACTGCATTTTGGCATTTTGTTGGCCACGCCTATGAACACTTACCCACCATGTGCTTTCTGCTCATGCGCACAACCTGGCACAGTATGTAGGTAAAGGTCGTCGACACTGCAGCGCGCGGGGTATATGCTCTATAGAGCTCTAGTTGTTACCCCGCGCGCATGCGCAAGGGGGTAAAGTAATCGGTCGTGTCGTTGTCGTTGTTGTCGTTAGCAGAAAAATCGCCTTATTTCGAGATCTAGGCACCTGAGCGACTAGTAAGCACAACGAATCAGTCGCATTTGGCGAAAAACGGGCTTCAGTGTGTTTCGAATCGAGGGATATGGTCCATGAGCGCCATAAATAGTGTCTTTTTGTTAGCCTTCGTAACCACGCCTATCGACAGTGCCCACTCAATGCATTATGCATGCAGGCCTTGTGCTTTCTGCTCATGCGCATAACATTGAATATTATGGACTGGTAAAGGTCGTCAATAATGCTAGTGGCACACGTTTCGTTGGTAGCACAATGTAAGATACCAATATCTACCTAGTCTAGATCTGGTGCAGAGAGAGTTAGTGGTGTTTTTGCTGATATCACCAAGATCATATATTATATAACCAAGTGCCTATAATATGCATGGGGTCTATAAGCTCTTGATACAACCAACCAGCAACAAAAGCAGATCTATAGATTGCGCAATGTGCGCGCGGGGTATGTGCTCTATAGAGCTCTAGTTGTCGTTGTTGTTGTCGTTGTTAGCACATGCCTGTGGTTTATCGACCACACCCACTCTTTTAGTATGCTGATGCGACTGCGCATGCTCAAGCTCAGTATTGGAAAGGGTCGTCAGGTCATAAAACAGCTCTGCTGCAGTGTTGCAGTAGTGGCTACAGAGCGCGCGGGGTATGTGCTCTACAGAGCTCTAGTTAATTATTATTATTATCATTAAAGACTTAGTGTTATACCAGCTTGTAATAAATTAATGCAGCTAGTGGGAGTCTATTGACAATGGTGTGAAACAGTTGAACTAGCTCCCCCATCTTCTCGCTTCGCATTGATATTGGTACCAAAATTATGATAATGTAGTAGACCTAGTGCTCTCAACCCCTGCGTTGTGAACAGCCAGGCTAGCCACACCCCTGAGTTGTAGGGCATGCCGGCACGAGCCAATTTCCTGTGTGGATCTACGCATGTGCGGACAGATAGGGTACATGTCCCAGTTATGAGACACTAAACTTGTGACTATATACTTTTATACAATTGTTTTAAGATAGTTTAAGTGGTATATTTTTACGGAGTGGCTATTCGTCCGGCAGTCCGACGGTAAGAGAGCTGGATTAGGGTTAGGGTTAGGGTTGGAGTGGAAGTCCCCTAGGGTTAAAATAGGGGGTTTAGGCTAACCGTTGGGGTCTAGAGCTTGCCTGGCTGCTCGGGAAATGAGATATTAGCAAATTGTGAGTGCGCATGCGTGAACTTTCTCCATAGGCAAGTATTGATGACTGCCGGACAAATAGCCACGGCCATATTTTTAAGGACTGCCTATGGCCTCTTATACATGGGTTATAAATTTAATATCAACTTGGATCTCGCCCCTGGGCCCCTGATGCTCGTCCTTGTACATATAGAAAAAAGGTGAGCCTGAAACAATTAATAATATTTACGATAATTATTTACTATGCATACATGTACTCATATTACATGGACCTCGCCCCCCTGATGCTCGTCCTTGTATATGTAGAAAAAAGGTGAGCCTGAAACAATTAACAATATTTACGATAATTATTTACTATGCATACATGTACTCATATTACATGGACCTCGCCCCCCTGATGCTCGTCCTTGTACATGTAGAAAAAAGGTGAGCCTGAAATGATAAACAATATTTATAATTTCAAAAAAAGTCACGCAAACAGCGGTCATGAGACACTCTATCTTTCTATAATTTATAAAATGCATAGCTTAGAACAGTTACTATCTATTACATTTGCTGATTTGTAAGCTAGCGCTTTGACCTCCATCTTCAAGCATGCATATGAGCACCATCCTTGGTTTTGGAGTGCTGTTGCTGGCAACTTGCAATCTGTGTTTCTCATCAGCAAAGAGGGACTATGCCGGATGTACAACAAACTATTCAGTGCTGGAGCAAGCAGTTCTGGAGATTGGCGATAATCGATACAATATCCTCAAAGCGTTCTACCCTGTTGGTAGCAATCTTCCATCTGTCTATGTAAACGTGACGTGAGTCCAATATCCTACCATACACAATGTCATATTGCATGATAATAATAATAATTATCATGTATAAGCTTTAGCTATATTATTAGAAACGGTCATCACAACCTCATCCAGGGCCTAGGGAAGTCTAGGCTAGGGCTGCTCACAGGTGCTGATTGCAATTATTGCATTTATAATACTAGAGCTCTGTAGAGCACATACCCCGCGCGCCCTGTAGCCACTATAGCGTAGTATTGCAACACTATGAGGCACACATGTAGCGGTTTCATGACGTGACGACCCTTTCCAACACAGTGCTTGAGCATGCGCAGTCGCATCCGCATAGTATTATGCTAAAAGAGTGGGTGTGGTCGATAAACCACAGGCATGCTGAACAGAAAATGCACGATTTGTAGCACTAGTAAGCCTTTTTGAGAAATTCGAAGCGCATACAGACAATTTTTTCACCAATATCTACCGATTGGTTGTGCTTATAGCGCGCACAGACGCCTAGAACTCGAGATCTGGCGATTTTCGTGCCGACGACGACAACAACAGACGATTGCTTTCCCCTTGCGCATGCGCGCGGGGTAATAAATGCAATATTATGATGGATTTTGGAACTGCATAGCTTCTACATTTTATCATAATCATAGTGACTATAATGCAGTGTACATTATGGTTTATTTCTATTGTAGAACAATAAAATAATAGACCACACAAAATTCATAAGTCCAATCAACTTGTGTGGTCTTCTTTTCAGTTCTGTAAACAGGTTCAATGGTAAATCTGTTTAGCAGATTTATTATTATATAAATATTTACTACCGAGCCTTGTTTCCTAGGTAATAAGCAGGAATTATAATATTCCATATTATCATACTTCCCATGGGGCAATACGTTCAATAATATTATGACGATATCATACTTACTTCCCCAAGGGGGGCACTTGAACCAATCACAGTAGAGATCTTGCATAGCAACTGAGCAAGTGTAAAATGCACTTGGAGACAACTCAGCAGTTGAACTTGTGAAATTGTACTGGGGCTTGAGCATAGGTTGAATGCACACACATATAGGAGAACACATTACATTGGAGATACTGATCAGGAATTATATGTGCGTGCATTACTAATAGAGCTTTACTGTAGCTAGACATCAGATTATTACAGATTCTTATATGATCCTTAGGTATGAAGTAATGGATAATAAAGATATGAATCAAACTTGGCTATGGACGAAATCTCCTATCTATTTCATTATACCAGCAGAAGTATTTCAGTATGCTTCACTTCTTTTTAACCACCATGCACTAGATGAATTAGTCACAAATCTCACCGTGAAATTGCCTTATGAATGCTGCAATGGAACATCTGATAACTCATCACGGTGTCAGACTACCTGTAACAACAAATACTTCGATGTTCTAACAAATGAAGTAAGTTACCAGTATTCATGCATGTCATGGTAGCTGCATGAGATGGGTTCCTATTAATATAGCAATTATTATATTATTATTGTGGCAGTATGCCCTAAAAATAATAGTATTATTATGATAGAGAATACAAATAAAAATACTGCCACTCTAATTTTGCTCTGCCAGTAATAATATTATACGTATGTGCACTTGAAACGTGGTGCACTATACATAATATATGTGAATGTATCAAATAAAAAGGAAACTTAAAGCACAGTTTCAATTTCAGAAAATCAACAGTTATCGTTAAAGGACCATTTCTCAATATCCAATTTGCATACTTTCTACAAATTGTTGTGAGTATAGCTATTACCACAAACATAGAGTAAATCCACTACACTTAGAGTACATGGCATGGTAGCTACCAGGGGCTTATAGACATGCTCTCTCCCCCTTTGAACAATGTTTGAAGCTACATACTACAAACTACTACTATAATGTAGTTGTGAGTGTACTTGTAGCAGACCAGTGTAGCTTTAGCCGTAAACACAGAGCTTGAGGTATACGGCAACTGCAACAGTACATTGCATGCTACATACATACTACATGTACAAACAAAACAATCCCAAACAGTCCCTTTTCTCACAGCTGGTCAAATAATATTATAATCAGGCCAGGTAGCTATAAATTATTATGCCTAAAGTTTCCTTTTTACTTGATGCATTCACATATACCTTAGGGCTACGATTATTTGCGGGTACAAATTTTAGCGGATTTTGCAATAGCGCATTTAGCGGGTACTCTAGTGATTTTTTTCAAATTAACATTAATTTTTATTCGAAAATGTTGAAAATTTTAATATTCGTGGGTATAGCTATAATTTTTAGCAAAAATTAGTTAAATCGCTAATTTCGCTAAATTTAGTACCCGCAAACAAAAGTTAGTATCCTTAAGGTAGATTTTTGGTCCAATGGACGCAATTGGTAAAGAATCGTTAGGGTGATGCAATACTATTATACCAGAGAGAGAGAGAGAGTGCATGTGTTTCATTTGACTCCAGCGTACATGTGGTACTTTTTTTCTTGGCTACCTATTAAAGTACTCAGATTAATTATTATAATATCTCATTCATAACCATGGAAAATTGCATCTACAATGTCATGTGACTGCTTATACCAATTAAGAGTATATATATACTCTTGCTTATACCGGTAATTTACTGCATGCTGAAAATTTAATTACTATAATATCACAATAATGCTGCAGCTCTACCTTTATGCACAAAGCAATGGTAAGACTACTCTGACTTTGGATGAAGTGTCTTCTAGTTCAATTCCAATTTACAATAACAATCATGACAAAAGCTGTAACAAACTTTTTGATCCAGCAGCTTTTTATGTTTTTCATATTCTATGTTGGCTTCTACCCATTGCCTTTTATTTGTTTGTTTTGTTGATCATACAAAGCTGTCGGCCTAAAATTCGTCACATGTTGGATCCACCAACAGCACCCGGAAGTAGTAATAATCCTAATTATGCAGCATTTATTCTTGTTGGACTGATATTCTCAACATATGTGATTGTATGTGACTGCTTTGCAATTAAAACGATTGCTGATGACAGTGAGCTAAACTCATTGGATAAATATGAAGACTCAGCAGTACGTAATTTCACGAAAAGTAGCATAATTGTTATTTTTGTAGTAGATATTATTTTTAGTTTTATATCACTAATGAACATCTTCACGTTGTTTTCTATTAATAGTTGTAATTGTTGTAAGCCAGGTGATGGTAAGACGTGCAGCTGCTGCCAAAGTTGTTGTATTTGCTGCTTCTTCTTCTGGGTTCTGTGGCGAATACTGGACTGTCAGAAAAAGAAAAATAATTACATACAATTGACGTCGCAAGTGGAGGAAGCCCAGGATGACAATACATTGAAAGATATTACTTCAGAAACTACAGCATGGTTGTTGATGACATCATTTGTAGCCCCAATTGTCTGCCTTGGTACACACTCTGGCTTTGTTCTTATAGCTTGGGCATCTGATCCAAATGCAGCTGGTTCCATGACAATTTTTTTTGTGCTATCATTTTTATACTATTTCTTTGGATTCAGACAACTCTACATTGTGCTTGCATCCAGGCGCCAAGGTAAAGCTAAAAAATTTTGCTCTCGCAAAGATAAAGAAGAATGTACATTGAAAAGCACATGTACATGTATAGCTCAAAAAATTTTTTGTTGCTCTTGTGAAAGAAATGGAAGTGATGAAGACCGTACATGTACATATTGCTGTATTACATGCAAATGCTATACTATTAGAGAAGTAGGAGAGGAGCTAGATCAGCACCATAAGAGCTTAAAGCACTTCAATTTTAAGATTCTGTGTTATACATTGCCACTAGCATTCATTTTAATTGGTGCACATGGACTAATTATTGCTGCATATGTGCTCCTACCTTCTTCACTGACTGCTGTGCCGTCTAGTCTGCTTAACATACTGCACTGGGTCCTCATAATTGGAAGTGGGCTGATTGCCTATAAACTGTTGACACTTCATGCACCTTATGAAGAAATTATAGGCAAAAATCTACTGAATAACTATGATCCTACAATTATAGCGAAGGATTATCCCAAAGAACTTGGAAGGATATTTGGAGAAGCCCTCAAAAAGTATAACCCTCCGAGGGCCACTCAGGCTCCTGCTCTCTCTACACCTAATAATACTGGTAATAATAGCACTGATACCAGCAATACTAGCGCACAGGCTACTGCTACTAGTACTGATGAAGTTACTGCTGGACCAGGTGCTGATAGTACTCTTGGTACTAATACTAGCACAACTCCTAGGCCTGCTGATAATACTAACGCTGCCAGTATATAGCATCAATTTCAAAGACTGCTGCAGCTGCTGGTCGAGTTCAAAACAGAACCCTTAATTTACTATTGCATTATACTGGAATCTGCAGCATGCACAGGTACTATTATGTATATAGCAGTAAGTCGTTTAATTTTATAAGTCATTAGTTAAACTAATTATA
The DNA here is from genome assembly GCA_963930775.1 of Cliona cf. orientalis. NCBI lineage: Eukaryota > Metazoa > Porifera > Demospongiae > Clionaida > Clionaidae > Cliona > Cliona cf. orientalis. Next base: position 1,533,390 of record OZ005691.1, on the reverse strand, counting down.
TTTTAATAGGCATTATCCCCTGATTTTCTCAGACTGATTAAATTTTAGTAACTGCATGTCCACATCAAGTTAATTGTTGTTTGACTGTCTGTTTAATAGTTTTTCATGGTGTATCCTTTGTCTTTATTTTACTGTCGTTGTTGGTGAAGCATACTTTATAATAGCTGTACGTGATCTTGTCCTATTAAAATCCTATACATATTCATCTAACCGCGGGTATACTATACCATGCATGGCCAAATTCAAAAGTTCAAAAAGGAAAAGATTAATACTCATACCCTATCTCTGCTCTTTGACCTTCCCCCTCTCTAGCTCTTCTCTTCTATTCTACTGAGTTTATCACCGTAACACTATTGTCTGTTGTTTCTATAGCTAGCTACACTATTATATAGACTATTGTTATTCATAATTAATCTTACTCCCTTATCATTTTTTTTTATTTATTGTAGTCTTATTTTTGTCACATTGGCCAAATCCTGGCCAGATGCATTATTCTATGCGTGACATTAAAATACCCATCTATCTATCTATCTATAGACAGCTATTGTTACGAATAGCAGTAACTGTTACTATAATTATTATAATATTATTATTATAATAATAATATTATTATAGTAGAAATAATAGTCGTGTGTTGAGTTTCTGTATCATTATTGTTATAGTAGCGTACGACCTTTGATTTCAATAATTATAAATTTTGTACTATAGGCCCAAGGTCATAATCTTATTGTCACAAACTATTATCATTAAATATTATTATGCTGTATACAAGTATGTTTGATGTCAATAATAATGGGATAATGTGCCTGAACACTACTAACAGCATGCTATGTACAATCGAGTGCCAATTAGTACAGTGCGCATGCGCAGATGAAAGCAGCACCGTAGACCACACCCCTCATTGCAGGCTCAAACTCACCGTGCAATGGCGACGTTCTCACTCCGCTCGAACGTCAAATCCACCACCAGACCATGCAAGAGCAGACATCACCTCTCGATTCGCTCGAGGCTCGGTGGCCTGCCGAGCAGGCCTGTCGAAACGCGCGGCGCTTGCGCCACTCGCTCGAGTTCGAGAATGCATCTCTATGGCCCCTAGGCCATGGCAACCTTGTTAGTGCACACGGCACAACAATTCTGACCAATCGTGAGTCTTCTGAACCTGTAGGAGAGTGCATCTTTTATACCTAGTCTCGTGACCCAGCCCCCGTGCGTACGCGTTTAGGGGGCTGGGTCACGAGACTACTTTTAGGGACTATATAAGAAATTGATCGCTGCGCTTTGGATGCTACAGCCCAGGGCCTTTGGATCTCTTAAAATGCGTGGAGACCTTGGACTCGATCTCTAACTATTATTTAGAATATAGTTGTAACAAATACAGCAATCTGATTGGTCAGTTGGAGGTCCATTATTTCACTTCTACCATGGTTGTAACATTCTGACCAATCAGATTGCTCAAATGGAGGTTGATAAATCACTTATCAAACCTACAAGAGATTTATCAACCTAACAAGTTATTTATCAACCTACAAGTTATTTATCAACCTGCGATTGGGGCGCGCGCGCTTGAAGGGTAATTGGATGCAAGGTCAGCAATTTTTCTAACTGCTGCGTGACTGCTTCGTTGCTTCAAGAAGAACCGTCGTTTTTATACTTGATCAGCGAGATATCACTGCAGTAGATGACGAAGGCCGTGCTCACTATATTGTCGGTCAGATTCTGGGAGCTTTGAAGGAAGGAAACAGCTTCAATCGTCGATGACTATCGCGGTCGCTCGATCACGGCCGCGTTCGAGCGACTCTAGTGCTCTTTATCGGTACAGAAGGCCCTGAATGGCGAAGCGAACGGCAGCGTAGGTACTCTAGCTACAGTACTAAATACTACTAAGCATAATTTACCATGGTAGAAGTCGGTTATACACCTCGGTTGCGGTAGCTATGGTGATTTATCATACCTCGTGCCCTCAGGGCAGAAATCGCTGGACACGGAAGTTGACATTTCCGTTTATTGTCTCCGTATACTATAACAGCCGTAAGTACTGTCAACAATGGGCACTCCAGACTCTGTACATTAGCTTACCTTTGCGTCGCTTGTAGAGTAGGGTAGGGTATTATCGGACGGAGGCAGTTACTGGACGCCTCGCACATAATTGTGTTTATGCGGCCAACGGTATTACGTAATCTTTCATCATTTGCCATGAGGTAGGGGCCATGTAAGTACTACCTATATCTCATTTCTTGTGGTGTGCATCCACACAGAAGCTGCACAATGCTGCTCTAAACAGTTGCAACTTTTTCATATTTTTTTCAAGAAGCTGGTTTTTCATGGTAGCTAAGATTTATGAATATTATTACTATGGTACAGCGGCATCAATTTTTGATGAATTATTTTTTCATTTGGTATGTGCATACTAGAATGTATGGAGAATTTTTAGAATTTTTTCCGGAATTTTTTGACCTTATTGTAAGCATAAACCAGATTTTTTTTGTAAAGAACTTTCAGAGGTAGTTTCTGGACAATGCATAATATATTGCATTACTTTATGTATTCATGAATTATTTCACAATTTTTGGATGAATCTTCAAATCTAAAGGCAGGATGTAAGAAGGATGTTGTTCGTGATGCATTTGATGCCATTTATGTGTCATATATTGATAACCGCAGCCGCGATTTTTTATGTATTTTCTTTCACCTTTGTCCGGTAATGGTCGACACTGTCCGCCCTCTACCTCCAGAACCAGCGGTACTTTGTGCACACGCCCTGCACGAACGGAAGTAGGTGGGGCCATGGTTAAGGGCTCGTTTAGTAGGTGGTGTTTGGGCCTATCTGTGGTTGCATAGTCGCGATCTAGTGCTGCTCGTTTGTCTGTGATATAACGCTGTCTTTTCTTAGCTGTCCGAAATATGCCAACCCTACTCTACAGCCGATTTCAGTAGCGTTCGAATTTCCGTGTTCCGTAAGAAAGTTACGGAATTGTACGCGGGGCCGGGGGGGGGGTGCTCAATGTTTGCGCATGCGTTTTAAATGGTTACCTGTAGTCCGGGCCGGCCAGCCCCTGGTATTATGTGAGATTACAATTAATGCCAGTCAAACACGTGCGTGTGACTGTATGTGAGAGAGCGTAGTTGCAGAGGCGCCAAATACCCGGAGCTAGCTAGCTATGGAGGAGAACGACATCATAATTGATGGGAGCGAATCACGAGCGAGTGGCTATGATTCAGGCAGCCAAGAGCGATCGTCCTATGAATCATACTATCCGCCATATCCGAATCCATATTATTTTGGTCACAATGACTACCAGATGAGTAGGTTTGTGCCTCCTCCACCGCCATTTACACGTCCAATATGTGAGGCAGCAAATACTGTTTACGGTCCTGCCAGCTTTTCTCAACCGGGCCAATCAGGTGACCCTACCTCTTATGAAATCGAGGTGAGCGTTAATTGAAAACCGAAGCTTAAAATAATTTTGCATGCAGGAGTGGATATTTAGTACATGTAGTATGTGTAGGTGCTACCCGAGTGTATTGTATGAGCATGTCTTCATAGTGTACAGTACGAGTGTATGTAATATTTTGTGTGAGAGTGCATGTACATGTACATGTAGCTATCTTATTATTATGGAATACCTATTACACTATTTGTAGTGTACCCATTTAAGAATGTACTGTATGAGAGAAACATTTCAAGGTGTAAGAGTTTCATCTATGTCATACTGTTGCCCCTCCCCACTTCCCCATAATATTAGTGTGTACACCACGCATACAGTATAGATAGCCTTTAAATGTTTAGTATGGTAATCGTTTGCTGCAGTGCACTTCACAGAACAAGACTAAAGTGAGTCTTTCGCAGAAGCAGAAAATTAACTACAATGTGAAAATTATCAATCCAAAGAAGAAGAGTATACACACAACTAAATCGTTGCCCCAAAGTGATCGTTTTGATACCTTGAGTGACCTGCGGAGATATGTCAAAGAGAAGTTGGGTCAACTCCAAGGAACTTTAGGTTACATTGAACCTGGCCATGGAGCTAAAGGAAAAATGAGAGAGCTTCACGATGATGAAGATGTGGCGGAAATGTACGTTTTGTACAAAAGGAAGTCCGATGTGTTGCTCTGGCTCTATGGTAGTGTTGACGTTGAAGAATCAGATGATGCAACTCTTACTCGTAAACGTCCACGTACTGATATGCCCTTGCCAACTAGTACGAAACGTGACTCGATTGCTAAAACACTAAGTACAGTAGAAGACATTGTTATAAAGTTAAAGGAAAGGCATGGAGAAAGCGGCTTGTCAGTTGAGCAGTTTAACTGTTGGGCGCACATGATAAACTCAGGAAAATGCTCCTCATATGAGGAACCACCTAACTTTCCCTTCTTTAAGAAGACTAAGGGGAAAATGGTTCAAGAAGGTGATGCACCGGCTGAAAATAGCTGTCCCACTCCATTGGTAACCAATTCAGCTTCTCCGATGAAACGTTTGAATATGCGAACACAGTGTATAGAACAGTTGAGCAAGTGGCATGTTTTGTTGGAGTCTGGAGCCATAACTCAAGTGCAATATGAGGAATTGAAGAGCTCCATTATTGACGATATGAAGAAGATGTAAGGCACTTTTAGTGCAGTTTTGAACTTTGTTAATAGTTCTCTGTTAGTAATCACTATTATTGGATCATTGGAACGTTAAAATTAATTATTATTAATTTTGATTACATTGTTTTCAGCTGAAGACAAAAATTAATTATAATAATGACGTTGTATTAGTTTAATAGCGGATATCCTGAGTCAGTAATCCAGGAATTACATTGCTCTTTAGTTATGGAATTAAATGCAGCTTGCACTACTACAGGCAGAGGAGCTCCAGATTGTAATAAGAGGTCATGCCTCTTCAAATAAGATTTGACAAAACTAAATGCCTCTTCAGCTGGATTCAAATCCGGACTGTAAGGGGGGAGGTATAGCACCAAAATTCCGACCTGCTGTAGTAGATGTCGTACTTCAGCAATATGATGCACTGAGCAATTGTCCATAATTATGATGGAATGAGGATTGCTTCCATTGAAGGGCATCATGTTTGGAATTAATGATCCTCGAAGAAAGTCAAAGAAGTCACTTCCACTAACAGTCTCAAGGACTAGATCTACTGCAACAACTCCACTAGAAGCCAATGCTGCAATGGCATTTACTCGCTGCCCTCTGGCTAGTAAGCGATGTGCTGTTGGAGTCATACCTCTGAGAGCATATCCAAACTTGCGCATGTGATCGCGAGCATCACTGCCTGTCTCGTCAATCCATACAAACATATCTCTCGTAAACATGGTAGACTGTGCCATAAATGCACCACGAAGAGTATAGCATCTCTGTGCTGCAATTTGCCTAACTTTCTTCCTTGTGAATCCGTAGCGTTTCAAGAGCCTACAGATAGTTGCTGGAGAAACAAGCACTGATGTCAGTTCACTCACTTCTTGAACCAACTCATCTAGATAAAGGGTTGGATTCTCCAAGATAAGACCAATAATAAGCAGCTCTGAGTGTTCATCTAGAGCTCTCATTTCTGGTCTCATTCCTTGTTTTGCAGCCTCAGGCTGTACCTCTCCATCATTTTCAAAACCCTTAAAAATTCGATGTGCAGTGCTAGTAGCTATGTTCAAGTTCTTTGCTATTTTGTGAAAGGGCAGTTCCATGCCCAAACGTTGATATACGATTCGCCATCGCAGGTCGGTCGAATAAGCTTTCTTCCTTGCGGGCTCTGCAGACATCATCAAATTCAAATTTTCCGCCGAAGTAGCTATTTAAATTTGAATGCGCATGCGTTATATTATACCGCGCAATTTCCGTGCACCCCCGCGCAATTCTGCGTAGAACGTGATACGCGACGGAGATTCGAACGCTACTGAAATCTACTGTATCTTGAAGAACAACCTGTATTAGTCACAAACTACAACAGAGCTAAGCCTGGTCTAGTCTTTGGTCTGTGCGAAATTCATCTCTGTCATGTCCATTTGACTTCCATATACAACAATACATTCTGAGCGAAAAATGTATTTTTAGCAGATTTGATGACCTCATACCGGGCGTGTGCTAACTAGGGATATATTTGCGTGCCCCCAGAATGCTAATTCTGGCTTAAGTATTGGGATTACAAAAGTTTCAACTAATAGACGCTGGGGACAGCATTGAAGTTAAGAGTTAGCAAACAGGTAGCCCACAAGGTCTAATATCGCTGATGCAAGCAAACGACCCATAGGTCTCCAACCGAGAGACTATCATTTTGAACGTCGCGAAAAAGACTTTTGGAGGTGATTCAGTTCAGCGGTGCTGTAGCCATGTACATTCTGTGAGAGTTTCACAAGATAGAAATCCATGTTTGACGTTTACTGCTACTGAAAAGAAATCAGTGTCGGATCGTACGAAGAAAGGCGAGGTTTTAATGTCGACGTACCATTTTATTGTCCTTTGAGCGAAATCAGCAAAACTGTGGAGCTGTGACTGCCATGGTTCTTCGTGAATGTAGCTGACCATGTTTGAAATCCTTAGAGCTGGCGATGGAGCTTGATTCACCGTGGTGAGCAAGAACGAAATTTTAGAGGGCACGCGAAAAGTAGCCATTGAAGCCATACGATCTCGGCCAAGTCCGAGTAGAGGACCTCGGAATTATCCCAAAGCGGCCATGACGCTGCACATTACGACTGCGCATGCGTATTAGTATTACGGGCAAATAATTGTGTACATCTATTAAAAATTGCATGACAGTAAAATTCCTAACAGCAGTGTGATCAAATGTAACAGAGGTAATCTTCTTTGATTTTGCAGCCTAACTGTTCTATCATCTTCTCTACTTGCTCAGGATTCTCTCGGAATAGCTGCTTTGCCCTACATTGAATATGTAAATAAAATTAATGAAGCTGGGATTAGGAAGTGGGCCAAAGCTATATATAGCTATACATTAATTGTACAAGCTATTATTACCCCGCGTGCGCGCATGCGCAGCAGGGGGTAAAGCAATCGGTTTGTCTGTTGTCTGTCGTCTGTTGTCTGTCCGCAGCACAAAAATCGGCAAATCTCAACACTTAGGCAAAAGTAAGATCAATAAATGGGATAAAATGATGTAAGACAGCGAAAAAACACCTTCTGTCTCATTCTTAACACTAGGCAATACCCAGGGAAGCTACAAATCGTGCGAGTATGTCGGATACGCCTACTTCGGACACGCCCACCTAGTACCTTTTAAAGTCTATTGCGCATGCTCGAGCTGCTCTCTATTTCCAGGGAGTCTACTGCGCATGCTCGAGCGGCTCTACAGCATACTTCTAGCTCAATTTGTGATCGTGGACCTCAGAAGGGAACGACAAAGTTCATGAGTAGCAAGAGATCCAGTGAAGCTACAAATCGTGCGAGTATGTCGGACACGCCCACCTACTAGGGTAGTAAGGTAAATGAACCAGTTATGAAACAGTGAGTTATAAACTGACTTTTGGGTGAAACTAGATCTAATTAGCTCTTTGTTTCATAACTGGTACATGTTTCATAACTGGTTCACTTCCCTTAGTACCTCATGAAGTCTTTTGCGCATGCTCAAGCTGCTCTAGAGATCGAGTCTACTGTGCATGCTCGAGCTGCTCTACAGCATACTTCTAGCACAAAAATTAATGTCATTTGTGATCATCGATCTCAGAAGGGAACGAAAAGGTTCATGAGTAGCAAGAGATTAAACTTCAAAGAATAGAGGTCTCTAACAAGAGGCATGGCCATATGTGATATTGCCATGGCACGCGGGGTATGTGCTCTATGAGCTCTAGTTAAATATTATAGTATCTGTGAGAATACACACTTGATGATTTCACAGAGTTTTCTGTTGTCTTTTTCAGTCATAAATTCCAATCTCTTCACCGATCTTGGGACTAAACTGGAAATAATCTATACACTGCTGCTTACAGATCGTTTTACAGTGTCTCGAAATCTCATCCGATGAACCAATCTGAAAAAGATCAAGAGTAGACTCTACGTTACTTCTTTAAGCAATATAATGATGTTGGCATACTGTAGATTTCATGAGAGAGAACAGCTGCCATAGACAGCTCGGAAGCTTACCAAAAATTTGAGAGTGTGAGTGCATTACCAATATCTGTGTTCCCCAGGGGTTCTCGAGGATAGATTCCACATCCCAAGGATACTACACAAGAGAGTTTAGCAGCAGATGATCCCTGCCTACAGAGAGAGAGAGAGAGAGAGAGAGAGAGAGAGAGAGAGAGAGAGAGAGAGAGAGAGGGAGAGAGAGAGAGAGAGAGAGAGAGTGGTGGGGGATAATCCAGATGCCGAGTAATCCATCTCTGGCCCGTGATGCCATTACAAACAAGCTTGCTACCTTGCTGGTCCGAGTAGATGAAACCTTAGTGACGAGAAAACAAAAACTCAAATTCTACCGCCTGGGAATTTGTCTGCAAATTTCATGGGACCTTACCATCAGATTCTCTGAATTCCCACTTTCATGGATCGAAAAGACCTTGAACCCGTTAGCCACCAGATACCTCAAAAGAATGGCAGGCCTAGCCAGACCTGCCGATCCTGCTAGACTTTTCCGCCCACAAAATGCTGGGGGACTTAATCTGTCTCTGCCTTCCGACTTGTACCAAAAGCTCCAGGTGGATAAAGCCAGCCTGTTGATCACATCGCGGGACGGAGGTGTGAACCATGCTGTAAGTGAAAGCTTAAGGAAGGAGTCTATTCAACAAAGAGCTAAATTCCATCCATTCACCATGGCGCAAGAAGCCTTCGCCTCCAACCCAGGTGCCTCAGGGAAAGCGGTGGCAAGGAAGGCTAAACAGACAGTGACAAACCATCTGAGTAATAAGCGCCTTGAACATAGCCTCTCATTGGATACACAGGGCAAGCTGTTTCACCTTGTTGACGCCACTGCTTCTGCTATGTGGTCAAAGGCTATTCAATTGCTACCCACTGCCCAGATGAAGTTTGCTTTGAATTCAGCATACCCTCCCACACAATGCCAATTTGGCCTTGTGGAGGAAGAGTCACCACCTTTCAGCTACCTGTAAGTTGTGTGGGGAGCGTCAGACCCTGTGTCACATCTTGAATAATTGTAGAACAGCACTCGAGCTACGCCGGTATAATGCTAGACACGATACTATCTTGCAAGCAATCACGAAATTTATGCAACAGCAGGTGTCGGAAGACGTGGTGATTGTAGCGGACTTGGATCAGTAATATCTATTCCCAACGAGTCTAGCTTTTACACACCTACGGCCAGACTTGGTAGCGTACAGTTGCCTGGCCAAGATAACCATAATCCTGGAGTTAACCATCTGTTTTGAGACGAATTTCCAAGATGCAGGAAAGTGGCTAAGTACTCTGAGCTGGTTGAGGAGATGGAAGATAGAGATTTTGTGGTGGACCTGATTACTCTAGGCTACGATGGTTTCTGTCAGCTCAGGGACTCAGTTGGAGCCTCTCAGAAGGAGCTAAATGACTTGTTACTCGCCGTCTCTTTGGCAGCCATCAAGGGATCATTCCAGATTTGGACTTGTCGTAACCACATTATGCACCTATCAATGTATTGCCCCAGGTACCACCCCACGGGAAAGGGTGGGGGATTTGACCTATGTGAAATCAATTGCCTCTCCCCTGGGGCAAATGCTAGGATCAAATGCCCCCCTTAGGACTATATATTCCCCCCTACTAGCCATAAATATTGATCAAATTCCCCTGATCTGGGGCATGTTTTATGGTCAAATGCGATCAAATCCCCACCTATTGCCAGTGGGGGGGTAGGTGGGGCGATACATTGATAGGTGCATTAATGGGGAATGAATACAAACTCTCTCTCACCTTTTTATTTCATTGTGTATAATACTTGTACCGCTGTACAAAACGTTGACCACGCCCCTCATTAACGCGTTCTCGAAGACAGCTTGATGACAAAGAAGGCTGTTTTAGGCCTAGTAGCAACGAGAAACTGCCGTTTAGAGCGAGTCCAGTAAGTTTATTGTTGGTCTTAGCTATCAGTTGTTGCTTATCAGTAACAATAGTTGTCGCACAGCTACTAAGTTGGCTGTTGTGCCAGACCTTAGGGGGGTGCTCCAGCCCCCTGAGCCCCCCGCTGGTCCAGTGCCTCCATTTTACTTTAACTTACCAAAATTAATATTGAACATTACCAGAGTAATGACCTCAGTTTTTACAGTGAACCATTTTATTCTCATCCTGGAGCTATAAAATGATAGTACAGATATGCCCAAATGGTTATGGTGATGCCAGAGGTGCCTATAATTATGAGTCTTTATGTTGCAATTGTTCGTGGTGAATTTGAAATAATATAATACTTGACCACCACAAGCAGCTGCTGCAGGTGTAAGGGTTGTGACCACTTACCACATAAAAATGTGTACACATGTTGAGATTGGAATGGGACTTTGTGTTACAGATATGGAATGTGATTTACTCTGAGGGCATTGGCATTTGATATGTACAATGTCATATGCATTACCATAATATACCATGATTGGGTATGATAATAATATTATTATGGGATAGGTACAAGTCATGACATTGTTACTAAAATTTCATGAATACAAAAAAATTGTCTTTGGCACTGTACTCCAAAATAATAATGCATTCTGCTACACAATAAAAATACTGCATGATCTGATTATGTAATTCCAAGTATGTATACATAAAAGCATGACTTTATGCAGTGGACTTGAAAATAATATTACTGTTTTAGAATTGCCCTTAAACTACTGGCAACATCACCAAATGCAGCACGTCTGAGGCACTTGATGAGAGTGTCCCAGGTGCATGGTTGGGCTAGGTCATGTTCTCCTTCCAGCCATCTCATAAACATCTCCTGACTGGCTCTCTCCACTCTCCCCCGACAGTCTTCCTCGATTATCATGATTCTAGACTGGTCAAAGCCGAGTGCTATTGCCAGGTTCATCCACTTTGGGGCCACTCTTTCAATGACTCGAACTTTCCTTCCATCAACACCTTCCAGCAACTGTAGCTCATGTAGTGTGGGCCGGTCACCTGTGATTGAAGCATAAAAATGCACTTCGATCCCTTTCATAGTGAAGCTAATACCATACACCCCAAGCCAGAAACTTAAAACACAGCTACATGGTTGTGAGTACATGGTGAGTTTATATAATAAGGTACACATACCAATGTTGGGGATAGAAGTATTTCTGTCGTAGTTCTGACTCTCAGTTTTGTTACATTGAGCTGAAGCTATGCAAAATGAATAATATAAATTAATAGTGACTCTAAAGGTTGGAGCTGTTTATGTGCTAATACTATTCAAAAGTACCGTATAGCCGGAAAATTTGGCGGGGAATTAAATTTGGCGGTTTGGCGGTCTAGATTACAACTGCCAAATTAAAATTCGCCAAAATTTCCTACTCACATATATACGTATGGCGATCCCGTACCGAACCGCCAAATTTAAATCCACCAATATTCTTGCAATGGCGATTTTGGGCTCAACCGCCAAATTTAATTCCCACCAATATTTCTGGCTATACGGTAGTATAGTTGTAGCTACATTACATACCAGTGCTGATAGATGTGGCAGAGTCTGACTCATGATACTGGCTGATGTGCTGGTCTGCATGATCAGTTGGGTTGGTGGCTGATTCAGCTACAGCAGGTGATGTTCTGCCTGCACAGTTAATAGAGGGAGCAGGCAAGTCAGTTTATAAGAGTAGTGTTGTGGTTAAACATCAAAGGAAATTTAAAATTATAGGGCATTTCATTTCATAGTGACAGCTAGCTGCATGCTGAGGAGTGTTTCTCAAGCTCATTTCCGGACAAGATATCCAAGAGAGCTGGCATTAAATACTAATCTGCCTCGAGGAGGTGATCAATATCTGAAAAATTAGGGCTAAAGAGGAATAAGCACGTGTATCTAGTACTGGAATATTTTATGGGACTCTATAAATATTCATACCAGCCATACTTAGCTACATGTAGTCTATAAGCTATTTATAAATACCAAAGACAATTTCACTGACACGACAAGACAATCAGTGGCACCACTCAACACAGAACAAACCTTCCTTCGTTATTGTTAATAGCAGCTGCTTGAGTGCCTCTTCTTCTCGATTGGCATCCCCCTCCCAGCAATGCACCTGGCTCTGATTGTCCTGAATCACCTGGTCCACCTCCTTCAGTTTCTGTTGCACTCTTTCCCTTTCCTGGCTGTTAGTGGCTGCTTTCAGGTCATCTTCAAGTTGAGATTTCACCTATAAAATGAACACACATCCACTTTGAGATGTCAGTGCTGAGACAAATGAGTACACAACTGTACATTGCCTTTCTAATGAACACCACTGGTGCTAAACCCTCGGCGCTGTCAGATTTATAGTAATGATAATTATTATACTATGCAGGTAGCTATAAAGATGATTGTATAATATTAGACTGTGTTAGCTAGCTACATGCTTCAACAGTTGCATGCAGAAGGATAGCTAAAGGGCTGGGGCCGGGGTGAGACAGGGATGAGGCTAAAGTTATAGCTACTTGCACAGCAGTGTTATTCAAGATTCAACAGCTCATAGCAGCAACAGCCCTAGTGTGTTGTATCGAACTCCACGCTGTGGTGTTGACATCAATTCAACTTCCCTCACTGTAGTCTAACCTTCAATTCTTGGGGACTTGGGTATAGTATAGTTACATCTTAACTTGAAGGACTATGACATGATGCAAAGCATTGGCACAAGATCAGACTGAGCAATATTGCATGTCCAATATTATCATAGTGTAACTCACTTGGGTTCAAACACTGTAATGCCATGCATGCATACAAGCCAGAGGTACCACAAGAATACAGGCAGCTAAGCCTGGAAAAGAAGCCACTGTCATCCCAAGTGGACTGAGCGGCGGGATAATTTGATGCAACCGCGCATGCGCTGAGGGTTAAATGACGTACATACCGTATATAGCGTGCAACCTATTTATACGTTAAGTCATGCTATCGCTAGCTCGGGCAAAGTCAAGAAGCTTAGAATCAGCAAATGCCGCCAGAACTGGAGAACAAAGCGTTTTCAGCGAAATCCACACAATACATGTGTTTGAAACGCCGTAAGGAATCATGTAATACCGAGCTTGAGACTCGAAAACAAAGTATGAAGCAGTTACAGAGTTAACAGACAGACAGACAGACAGACAGACAGACAGACACACAGAACGATTACCGTAACCCTACGGCGCATGCGCCGAGGGTTAATAATAACACTGGTTGCATCATGTTCACACTCATAGTCAAGAGGAAGTCATGGACAATCATTCAACAAACCAGTTAACCTTCAACTTGCCACTTGCAGTGGTTTCAGTAGTCTACCTTTATGATATAGCTGACAATAAGCTAAACTACTCACAGTTGAAGGATGGATTCAATATAGTATATGCAACTAGAGTTCTCTAGAGCACATACCCCGTGCGCGTTGTATGTGCATCCTGCTGTTGCTCACATACTTTAAGTGAATGCTCTCGCTCTGTGCTGAGCATGAGATTCGTAGCAAATGGCCACCAACAACTTGTGTGCATGAGCAGAAAGCAACCAACACTAAATCAAGCCCTCATGGCCGGTGTTGTTTGATTTCAAGCCTGATTTTTGCCATATTTGATGGTTTGATCACTATTACAATTTATCTAGGAGCCTACATCTCCAGATCAGGCCGTTTTGGTGCCAATAATGACAACAATAAATAGACAAACCGATTGCTTTACCCCTTGAGCATGCGCATAGGGTAATAAATTACTAGCGAGCTTGTTCACAATTGCTATATACATTCAAACCATGTTCCACCTACATGTACTCACCAGTTCACTTTGTCTTTGTAATCGCTGGTAGAGTGCCGCCAACTATTAGTAGCAGAAAGTAGGGGATCATCACATTATTCACATTGGTCTAGTTGAAAGTGTAAACACCGCCCCCCCCCCCCCCCCAAGCAGAATTAATCACGACTGGTACAGCTAAGAAGTACACTTCATCCTGAGGCTTTTTATCAACAGGTGAAGCCAGCCTCTTGTGTTCACACTCCCCATTGCCAGTACCTACATGTACAACTACTACCGGTATGTACTACTACACCACCTCCCACTATGTGGCATACACTATACAATGTATATCTAACATTCCCACTGACTCATGCTTGTCTCTTACTGATTTTAAGTTTGCCACTTTTTGTCTTAGCATCAATATTTTCACTTGATTAGAGTCTGCATTTGTTTTCTTCAGCTTCTCAATTTCCTGTAGAAAAGTAACTGCTGAGATCACACCCACCTACTCATAACTGGTTCACTTAGCCTCGTCCCCATGTAGGCACCCCGATCTTTTCAACTGCATGCGAGAAAAGATGGGGAGCCTGGTAAACTTATCACGTGCGTGACGTCAGGTGGAACCGACTTCCATATAATTATGGGGGCATGCGTGTTCCAAGCTGTAAACTGTATACTTACGACTTACTATAGATACAGCCCAGGACGTGTGTGTGCCCATATATGGAAGTCGGTTCCACCTGATGTCACACACGTGATAAATTTTACCAGGCTCCCCCTCTTTTCTCGCGTGCAGTTGAAAGATCGGGGTGCCTGGGGATGAGGCTATGGTTCACTAATTTCCAAACTTAAAGCATCAAGGGTGAATTTGGGGTGGGTCAATACAGACTTGGTAAATAATATGCAACGCAAGCCTCAGCACTTATACTAACTCATTCACAATCTTAGTGCATACCTCCAATAATCTGTTGTACTTCTCCTGTGAATAATACAGGCATAATCAGGAGCGCATGATAGAAGAAAGGAAAGAAGAGAGGAGGATGAGAGTGAAGGTTAAGGAAATTCGTATGCATATATTCATATTATTACATGTATCTGTGATATGAGTTACAACTTACTATTTGGCATTTCTCCTCATCCTGTAATAAAGAGGAAGTGTCAGATCATACCAGCTACGCATGCATGTTCAAGTAGCCTCAACTCCTGCTTACAAAAACACGATGAAACTCCCTACTACTACTTTTAAAACTAGACAGGAGCCTGGAGAATAGGCTACACAAACATTGCTCTACTTTCTGCCATGAAGCAGCAGTCACCCATGCTCTTAGTGGCCTAAACTATGACTGAATTTGCTCTATGATAGTTGGTATACTGTATTAATTTATTCAAATAGAAGCCACACTCCAATTATAGTAGCTATAGCAGCCACACATGGAGCTCTGCAAAAGAAATAGTAGCCACCCTCAAATAGTAGCCGCATGCATGCAGGCAGGCATCATGCACTTCAAATTGATAAAAGCTACCCTCGAATAAGTGCCACACTCCAGCAAGGCTGAAATTAATAGTAGCCATGGCTTCTATTCAAATAATCATGGTATTTTTATAACTTACAGCAAACTTGTTCCACTTTGAATCTCCCTTACATGCTGCCTGCAAAAGAGGTAACAAGAAACACACCACATGTTTACATGATCCACATGGTACATGAAACTTCATGGTATGTATAAACCACACAATTAATTCCCTAACCTCCTCACAAACACCCTCTTCCCATATCCATAATACTAGTACTGTCATGCAGGGCCTATTTGGGGTGAGCCTGAGTGTTGTACCCTGACCCTTTGATGGGAGGAGCTGAGAGAGCTCTGTCAGAGTAGGTAAGGAGAGCCCTGACACAGATCATTAAAACTATATGAGCAATCACATAGATTTGAGCAGAGTGTAATTTGCAATTTACTAAATTAAAACACGGAATGTGACCAATATACCATATACCATAATATATGGCGGATAATTTTTCGTGGGGTGCTAATTTTCGTTATTTTCATGGTTGACTTGGCAGTCACGAAATTTTCCTATCCACGAAAATTAATGCCTACAGTGATATGCGAGTCAATGATGATGGGCGTGGCCACAAACATCACGGCAGCGAGGCAAACAGTTCCCAGTATTAGCTAGCAACATAGCCATTGTCATCCAGCTGATAGTGTATTTGACACGAATAATATTCTTCTATCTCATGCTATTTGTCCAAGTCTCTGTAGGTATGACTTAGTAACAAAGAAGATCGCTAGGGCGTGTATCAATTTAATACATCATGATTGCTTGTGCAGTAGTGCCACGCCCCTGGACTGGTGCTGTCACAAAATTTAAAACCATGAAAATTAATTTTGAGGGCCTTTTCAGACTTTTCACAAAAATTAGCTCCCATGAAAATTACCCGCCATACAGTACGTGTATCTATATAATTACAGTCTCTGTGCAGTATTGTTTATGTAGGGCTCGCTCAGGCTTGCCCTAGCCTCATTCCCAGGCCTTCTGGGAGGGGGGGGTGGGGGGAGGGAAGGCCTAATTCTCACCAAGTGCTGACAAGTGCAATAATCCATATGACTAAAGAGTATGGGATGACCTCCTGACCTTTGTACTAGCGATTGTGCTAAACGTGTACCCATGCTGTTCAGAGGCCTTCATCAATCGATGGATGTCGCTCAAGCTACCTCAAAATTTTGTTCGAAATTCAAATTATCTAAGACTATCATTTCTAGGTACATTGAGCATGACGAATTAAGGTCAAAGGGCAAGTATACTAGATACTATCTGTACGTAATTGGACTATTCAAAAGCTGAATATTAACTGTTACAGCGCATGTACATACAGTGGATACCAGGTCTTCCCCTCCCCCGCCCCTCAGAAGGCCTGGGGTCGAGGCTAGGCTCGCCCCAACTGTGGAGAAACATACAGTATGCATAAAAATAGCTATGCTGATATCAAACACATACATGTACACCTGACACTGACCCTCAGTTTATGGTCTTTCAGCCATGACAACAACTCTTCTCTACTCCATATCTTCAAACATTCACTTATGTTATCTTTCCCAGTGGTCCCTATAGTTGTGCACATTTTTTTGTAAATTCTTATCTTAGTAATCTAACCACACCCCCAATATCTGTCAGGGTTCACACATACATGTACAAAACTAGAGTTCATGGAGTGCACATTCCCATGCATCAGCATTGGCACAGTCATAAATTTTTTTACAGGTGTGAGCTGCAGCATGCTCTTAGCTTAAGCGTTAATAGGCATGGCCAATTACAATTTTTAGTGTTTATGAGTGCACGGAGTACTGATTACTGACTCTTCTCTTGTGGTAACAACAAACAATAATAAACCAATCTCCTATCTCTTGTGCACATACACAGGCCTGGCTGGTACTGACTACTGACTCGATCTTCTCCTTGTCGATCCCCACCCACTAATACAAATTAGCTACAAGCATGTCCCCAGGTACACAAATTAAACGAGAGCCCAGAGGATTAGGATGACCCCAGTAATATATACGTTTATATAGACGACAGTGGCTCACTATGCCTTACTCCGACCACTGACCTATACCTAATCATATTATTGTAAATTGCGAATATTTCGTGTCTAAATATTTCATGCGATAATTTTTTTGCGTTAAATAATTTTCAGACAAATGACCCTGTACTGCAATTCGCTAAATTAGAATGGCATATATACGGCCCGTTGTGTCAGGCATGAGAATGCACAACAGACTATTTCGTGTTTATGTCCATAGCTAGCTATTATAGCCTGGGTGACCGACGTACCATCCATTGACTGACCACGGCTCTTTGATGTGCTGCTATGTCTCACGCTGCCTCCAATGTGAACGTCTTGGTTCGGCTTGGCGCTCAGCGACGTACCAAGCTCCTCAATCCTCTCATTCTCCATCTCCTCAAGCTGTATGTGATGGTGGTGGTGGTACATGCATGAAAATTCAGTAGTTTTATCTTCTACTATATACCAATCCTAAACCTAAGGGATAGCTATCCCATTGCCTGCTCAGGCGAACCTAAAGAAGGCAGAGACACTTAAGGTTCGGTAGATTTGGATTAATTATTATGGATAAATAGAAGAGGAATACAGAAATGGAACATGCAACAATAATAGTAAAGCTTAGTGTACCTCTTTGAGTGTCTCTTCGAGTTTCTCCAATAGGGTTGCTCTCTCTCCCAGGCTGTCGCAGGTGCACTGGAGAAGAACTTTCCTCTCTATGGCAGACAAAAGCTGAACGCCATTACGACAATCTGTGCGAGTATTAGCAGTATCCACAGAATAAAACCACAGTATAGTAGGTTAGCCAAGCTAAATTAATCATAGCGATAGATTTGCAGCGATCTACATGCACTTACATTCCGTCTCAAACTTGACTGGCAGTACACGAAGGAGGGGAAAGAAATTCCTGCACTGGTACTGCTCTTGTCGACGCTGTTTGCAGACGACCACCAAATCGTTGAAGATGAACAATGTCCTCTTGTGTCGCTGGCGGGAGTTTGGACCTCTGCTCAAATCCAAGACTTCGTTGACGTTGCACTTCAGAACAAGACGACGTTGAGAAGTGGTGAGTTTCTAGAGGGTGAGAGAGGAGGGAGGGAATAAAATAAGCTACCAATATCAAGAAAATGGTTCTCAAATATCACTGAGTTACCTAGGAGCATCAGGAATGCTAAATGGGTTTCTTACATCTAATCAGTTTTATTGACAGCAATTAAACCATATAGGGGAAAAAATTCTTGCAATTGTACTATGAAGTCTTACTGGTAGGTTTGCAGCCGCTATGATCTGTTTCTCGATCTTCGCCACTTCCTGGGTGTGGTCTTTACCGCATACGAGCTCAGTCTGTGTATGTCGTGGTAGGTAAAAGGAAACAAGTAATTCAACTATAACTAATTAAGGTCTTGTAACTAGTTTGTTGTCCCCTGACCCCCTCTCATTATTGCTGAACTTTGCCCTTGCAAAGTAAAATTTTAAAATGGCAATGAAGTGAGATTTAGGCTAGATTTATGAGGTTTCATAGCTAGTCTAGATGATTGGAAGTCGGAATTTTAGGCTACTAGTGATGTAAAATCGTGCAAGTTTACGGGCACTTCAGCAAAAATGTATTGCTGTCTGTGGACAAATTGATCAAGTACGTTTGCTAAAAATTAATAGTAAATTCTGTGCATGCGGTATGGATAGTCGTAAATCATCAGGAACTTCCTTTTATTGTATCAAAGAAGTCTAGATGATTGGAAGTTGGGTAGTTTGTTGTTTTGGTTTATCCCCATAGAGAATGTACACATCCAATTAAACGAATTATGAAACATTTTCGCTATTCCAACTATGGGATGGCCGCGTATTTCTGGCAACGAAAACTTTAATTTTGACAAAAGTGGGTAAAGGTTGTCACGTTATTGTGCGCGCGTAGCCATGCCCCTCATGTAGCACGTGGGCGGAAACATTGCAAATGCATGGCTTCCTATACAAAGATATGGGTATACTTCAAAGGGCTATAACTTTAATTCTAAGGCGTGAATCAAAATTCC
This sequence comes from Cliona cf. orientalis, assembly GCA_963930775.1. NCBI lineage: Eukaryota > Metazoa > Porifera > Demospongiae > Clionaida > Clionaidae > Cliona > Cliona cf. orientalis. Next base: position 1,514,016 of record OZ005691.1, on the reverse strand, counting down.
CCCAGGTCAAATCTCGAATTTCGACCCATTCTGCGTGCCCATGTAAAAATTATGCCCCCAGGTACTCCCAACCCCCCTACGAATTATTTTTTTCTACTTAGTAGTGTTTAACTACTTAGTTTAGTTAGTGTTCCCAAATCCCCCATGAATTACATTATTTAAGTTTTGTTTTTTTTCTACTTAGTGTTTAACCAACTTAGGATGTAATTAGTGTGTGTGTGTCTAGTCCACTCCTGCACCATTAGGGTGATTCAATTAGGCAGCATAATATTATTATAATTTAATTAACTTTGTGCTTAAGTATTATGGAGGAACCAGTGGCACTTTAGCAGAAACTACGCAAACATAATGAGTGGAGGGCAACAATAATTATTAAGGTATAGCTATTATAATTACCTAGCTAGTGCAAGCTAGTAAGTGTGTAGTGCATGGGTATCATTTAGAAGTGCCATAAATGAGGATACTATTTGCATCATTTATTCCTGCATAATGATGCAGACACTTTCAATTGGATCCTCAGGGGCGGATCCAGAGGGGTTCGAACCCCCCTTCTGACTAGCGCTCTAGTACTTAGCCTGCATAGTAGTGTAAAATCTAGGCTTCATAGAACACCCCCATGCCTTTAGCTAGCTAGAGTACTAAAGCCTCTGTCTTTAGCTCACCCACTTGGACATTTCTTAGTGAATATTTGGTCAATTTGAAGTCTTGGAGCGCATCACAAGACCTCGAACACGCAATCTAGCGAGAAATGGGCGTGGTCAACGAGCAAAGTGGGCGTGGCATAAATTCGCGCGCATACTGTTAAACTAAGAACCCCCTCTGATAAATCCTGGATCCGCCCCTGATCCTACTCTTCCAGAATTACAATTGTGGCTTAATATCATCTGAACCCCATTATTTGTGGACAATTAGATACTCTCTTCTCCTGACTCTTAATACATACTCCTGCTAAGATCAAGAATGGATGCATTCTTCTGTATACTCACCTAGTCCCATTTACACTAGCCTTTAAACCACTTTGGAAGCAACCTTAGTTTAAGCTGGCTTTGTGTAAACATCGCTAACTTAAAACTGCTTTATATAAGTCGCTTTCTTAATCGGTTTGTAAACCATGTCAGGGAGATAGTTTGAAACCGGTTTCATATAATAATTATTATAGCTATAGCTATAGTATGCAGTGTAAATGCTCTAAGCTGGCTTAAGGTAAGCTTTATTAAGGCCCTAGCATACAAATCCAATTAAAGCATATTCCAAAGTGGTTTGGTCTAAGCCAGCTTGCACTTGTAAATGGGGCTAGGGAATAGTTCAACCATCACACTTAATTATAAATTAGCACTATTAAACGTACCGTCTTTTCTTGTAGTATTGGTACATTCCTCACATGACAAGATTCCAATACATTGTGACTATAAACCTCAGAACCTGAAAATTTACATACACTATCAATATTCTTCCATAAATCTAACATAGTTGGGAATAATGATATTATTATTCAAGTGCCACAATTACAAAAGATCTTGCATTGATTGAGAGCATGCATGCACACTGAAAAAAAGTACATCGTGTAATCTTAAGGATACCTAGTAACTCTTGTTCACCTTTTGGTAGTGTTTTTGCAGTGGCTGCACTTATGCACACATAGTCCTCCTGTGGTGACTGACATTGAATGGGTGTGGGGTGACTGAGTGGTTTAAGTGATGGATATGTTGATGGCTGTGATGATGTAGATTGAATTTCCTGTTCACCTTGGTCCACTGATTTAGGAGGTGTGTACAGATGATGATAGGATAGAAAAATAACTTCAAAAGAAAACTTACCAATACTCATCTCAATATCCCCAAGGCCTTCAGACATAATTCTTATGACGTTATCTGCATAACTTTTGTAACCAGCACGTTCAAAGACTTTAATTAAATTGTTATAGGTGCCCCTAGAACCAAGCTTTCTTTTCCACATGTTTAATGCCTCTCGTCTGGAATTGAATTAAGGGATGGAAATAATTTGAGGGGTCCATTTTTGCCACAGCAGGGGCTTATGGATCCCAATAGGTTCCAAAGGGCCAGGGGCATTTAACTAATTATCAGATAGTGGTTTGAATTACTGAAGTATCCCAGGCAAGTGCCCACTCCTGGGTAAGTGCCCCTGTACCTCATTTCAAGAGATCAGTGTAGCAGCTTCTATACAAATGTATGGATACATCCAGGGTAAGCGCCCATGCGGGCCAAAACCGCAATAATTTATGTTTAAGCACCCAGCCATGGGTGCTTCCCAGGGACACTATGGTAATTATAGCAGCCTGGATTGCATATTGAGCATTAAAAAATTTTTTAGCCTAGATAAAACATATTCTAAGTGCCTAGTTACATGCCCTAGCTCTTAATTCTCCTTTCTAAGTCTATAAGCCCTTGCATGCATTAAAATTAAGTGTGTACGTATACATGCACCATGCAAGATACTTAAATTATTAACCCTTGGCGCAGGCGCAAGGGTAACGGTAGTTTGTCTGTCTGTTACCACGCTAGCTGCTACATACCTCGTTTGCGAGTCCAACTTGCGGTCTTGTAAGGTTCCTTATGGCGTTCCGAATGCATAATTTGTATGAATTTCACCAAAAACGCTTTGTTAGCCAGTTTTGGTGTCATTTGCCGATTCTAAAGCCCCGTTTACACACGCTGATCCAGATTAAACTGAACTGGTTTAAACTGCATTTACACACTAGTGCTTAATCCGGATTAATATTTTCATGTCCCACTACTTTACATGTAATCCACTTTTAATCCACATCAGGACGTGGATTCTAAGTGTGGATTAAGGCGTTTACACAGAAACTGGATTATTTTAATCCAGATTCTAATCTGGATTAAGGGCCTAGTGTAAACGGGGCTTAAGCTTCTTAACTTTGCCCGAGCTAGCGATAGCATGACCTAACGTAAAAACAGAATGTTGTATGTTGCACGTTATGTATGGTATGTACGCCTATTAACCCTTAGCGCATGCGCGGTTGCATCAATCCCGCCGCTCAGTCCACAGGTGAGCTTTTGACTATCGTGAGATGACGTACAGTGGCTTCTTTTCAACTCTAAGGCTTAGCTGCCAATTGCCATGTGTATTCTTGTGGTACCCTTTCACTCTCTGGCTTGTATGCATGTATGGCATTACAGTGCTTGAACCCAAGTGAGTTGCGATAATATTGGACATGCAGTATTGCTCAGTGTATACATCAGTCTTGTGCCAAGGCTTTGCATCATAGTCCTTCAACTTAAGATATAGCTAGCTAACCCCCCAAGAATTGGAGGTTAGGCTACAATGAGGGAAATTGAGTTGATGTCGACACCACAGAGTCACTGTGTAGAGTTTGATAGGGTTGTTGCTGCTGTACATGTGAGTTGTTGAACAACACGGCTGTGCATGCAAGTATATATAACATTAGCCTCCTAGTAGCCTCGTGGCTCCGGCCCTGCCCCTTTAGCTACCTCTTTTCTGCATGTAACTGTTGAAGCATGTAGCTAATGCCATGCAACACGCCAAGGGTTTTGTGCTCGAGAGAGCTCTAGTTACATGTAGCTACCGGTATAGCTATCTATCAGTGAAATTAAAATGCAAGATATCAGACTGAGGTCACCCTGAAAATTTAAATAATAATTATTGATTCCTTTAAATTTTAGTTCACATGAGAACGTGTAACTGTATAATTATAACATTATAGGTGCCAAACTGGTAATTACATAATTACTAACTGCAGGCAGCTAGCTGTTTTGGCCCAGTGCAGTGCAGCATTAGGTGGGTCAGCCACCTCAACAAAAGATCTAAGGCACCAAGGGGCTTAGCCCTGTTTACACATACAAGCTGGCTTAGACTAAACCACTTACTAAGTGCTTAAAGCGATAACTTATACACCGGGAAGCAATATCCCACACTAGTTTGAAACTGTTTCAAACCACCTGGAGTCCCAGCTAGATGTGGTTTACAAACCAGTTTTAAATTAGAAGGCAACTTGTAAAGCAGTTTTAAATTAGTGCCTTTACACTCCAAGCATAGGCCTAGTGTAAACTGGGGCTTTAGTCTAATTATAAGAGTATGTTGGTGCTGGGGTATAATTAATGGTTGCCCCCTAAACTTAATTAATCCCATCCAAAGTATTTTGCATAGCAAACATACGATTGTAGCGTTAGATTTGATGGATATTCTTCCTTGATACTTGCAACATCAGCATTTGTGAGTCCAAGTTCATCAGCTATTCGACCCTTCCACTCCACCATCGAATCAGCTATGCGACCAAGGTGCTTATGAACTCCTTTGTAGCAAAAATCAATTTCTTTGTCTAAATAATAGGGCACACCTCTGGAAAAATAACGGTAGCAGCCAGGTGGTGGTATACCTTGTTTATCCATTATTTTGCATTTTAATCTGTAGGGACTGCTATCACGCCATTCAATTTTAGCAGGATGGGGATGAGTTTTACATTCCTCCAACGTGCAATAAAAACTTAAAAAATGGGGGCAGTCACTGAACTGGCTACTGACAATCTTCATACATTGTTTGATTTGCGTACGTGCTTCTATGCAGGTTGCATTTAATTCATCATCATCAGTGTCTATGGATATTGCAATGTGAGTGGGAAAAAATTTTATAGTGACATCACCGTATGCCTCAATACCAAATGAAACTTGATTTCTGAATATTTTCTTTGTACGCAGTTCCCAGGGGAATTTTGACTCCATTTCGTTTGTCATAAGGGTCTTTATTAGAGCTCCTGGAACACCTCTAGGACAAAACCCACTCTCAAATCCAATCAGTAATGAATCAAAGGAAGGAAATTGTTTTGAGATGGGCTCAGGAGCATGGCAAAGAGCTGCTGGGAAAAAGTACTTAACTTCTCCATCTTGATCCCTGAACAAGGCAGCTATTCTATGGTAGTTCAAAAGTTTTGTCAGCCATGGTAAGGGTATTTTTACATCAGAATCACATTTCTTGGCAATAATTTCCACAATTTCTATAGGTAGGATGCCCTTTTGATAAAAATCTTCTATTTCATTCATCTCTGCAAGAACGGATATAAAAGTCTTTTTCAGTAAATCTGTGATCCTATCAAAAAGGATCTGTGGATCAATAATTACAAGTTCATTAAGCCCCTCGACATTAAAATATCGCACAAGCCCCAGCCTTAAGTGAATGAAGGTAAGTGCTTGGCTTAGCTCTCCATGATCCGATATTCCACATCCCTGGGCGATGCTAAAGCATTCTTTAAAACTTAGTACTTGATTTGATTTGTGCTTTGCTCGAAGAACTAGGCTAAATACGAGCCACGATGATGGACACTTTACTGTAAAATATTCCCTTCTTTCTACTGTTTGCTGTACAGCTAATCGTATTTTCTGAAATTCACTATCATCGATCGAGTGATTATCAACTGCAAACATGAGTTTTTCTGTGGGCTGTTGCTGAGCAAACTGAATTGAGCCTTGACGAAACAGAGAAGTTTGTCTTACAAATGTTTGAAGCACTTGATCTATTTCTGTAATGGTTTTCTCTGCTGTTGTCTGTGGTTCTATTTTATCTCTGTGAGTTCCAATAAAAAATACCTTGGGCTTTATTGACTCACTTTCTGATTCATAACACTGCTTGCTAGCATAATTCAAAGCATCAATGGTTGCAAGAGTTTGTAAAAGCTCTTCCAGTAACGTCGTAGTAGACTGATATGGCTTCACCTGGCTATCTTCCTGATCATATCGTACTTTATATGGCTGTTCTAACTTATGATGAAGTGGAAAGGTGATAAAAAATATCGAAGGTCCACAAGCTAAAAGAGATAGATGTTCCTGAAATTCGAATTGTCCTCCAGTGTTAGTGAGGTAAAGGGACCATGATGATTCAAGATGCTCACGAAGTCTATCCATACGTCGTAGTTCCACCGCCTTTTTCAAAATACTTGCCGAATTTAATTCCGACGAGTACACAATCACATCTTTTTTCTTTGGTACTGGTATTGTGCTTACTGGTATTTCCTTAGCATCAATTTCTGTTTTTGTACTTATATTTTCAATGGCAGCGGTACTAGCCTGGTTGGACTGCTTGGAAATAAATCCAGGTAATTTAGAAACTAATTTAGAAAGGAATTTAGCTAGTTTAGCTTTCCAATCATTGGTTTCAAGAGAAAAATTAGTGATTGAACTACTTTGAATGATATACTTAGAAGGCTTCAACGCACTGTCAGATTGTGAGGCTGAATAATTCTTAGTTGTTGTCATTATTAGTTCAAGTGCTTCTTCATTGTACTCTAGCCTCTGCCATTCTAAGTCGTTTACTGCTTCGGTATCTGTACTCATTTTTTTGACTTCAACTTTCACAACAGCCTCCATTACTCCAGTGCTTAGAGATCGAGAGTCAGGGTCGGATCTCTTGCCCAGCAAACGATTCATTAGGGTGTTTTTTCCAGAACGTCCAGGACCAACTATTACACCATGGGCAATGGTCTGATTGATAGTTCCTTTGTTCCTAATAGCTTCTTCCATAGTATAAACAAATCTACTATCAACTTCCTCCATATATTTATGGTCCAAACGAAGATCAAAATTTCCCCGAAAATTAATGAGTTGTGAGATAATACTCGCAAGTGCTGGATTTCCCGGCATACCCAGGTCATTGGAGGTAAGATCAAGCTGCTGTAGACAAAGACACTGAGCAGTTAGAGTTTCGATAAAGCTGGCAAAGAAATCCATGTCAATATCTCTTGATAGAGATCCTTTCAAGGATAATATTTTCAAGTTCACTAATGATTTACTGGATTTGATGTGACCTTGTAAAGTAAGTAGATTTGATATTGATAGTTTATTAAATGACAAATCTAACTTTATCAAACTCTTTGAAGATGACTGAGCTAATGTGTTAAAAATGGCATCGATACTCTTGGTTCCAATCCCACAGTTACGAAGAAAAAGCCTTTGCAATAAAAAAAGAGTACCTGCTGTGCTATAGAAAAGCTCAGCTATTACTGAGTCAGAGTCTTCTAGAACAATATCACTCAGATCTAACCCCTGGATCTGAACGTTGCTGGATATACTTTTAAGTGCAGAGGTTAATCTTAAAATATCAGTCATTTTCAAATTACATCCTTGAAAGCTAATTTCTATGCTACACTTTTGGTCTATGCTTTCGATCACATGTATCATGGCAACACAATCCTGTGAGTTACAAGGTCGAGCAAAGTTCACTGAAACAGCTCCTGACATATTCATTGTGCTTAGAACTTTCATTACTTCACTGTTAACAAGCTTATTCTTAGCCTCAAGTGAATAGTAGCAAAGAAGGTGTTTGCTATTATTTAAGGAATGCCAATTTGACAACATTTGTATTGCAGCTTGTACTGGTTTAACATTCTTGCACAAGCTCTCGTTCACTATAATTGTGCCAAAATAAAACCGCCAAAAGTGTGTAAGATGTCGGCACATATTATTTTCTGTACACAATTTTATGAAGTCCAACTGTACATTTTCTTTTTGCCTAGCCAAATGCAATGCAGCAAGATACTCTTCAATGAATTGGTGAAGAAAGCAGAAGTGCATAGTATCCCCTCTTGTCAGCATAACTTTAAGAAGGCCAAAATATGAAATGTTTTTTAATTCTGTAGAAGAAATCCTGGCAACCTCTGATTGTGTAAAGAATTTATAAATATGCCCTCCTGCAACGCATCTCTCAGAAATATTTCTATAGGCTACCTCACACAGAACCCACCATGAGTGTTGTAATTCCTTAGGGAGATCACTGTAACTGGATATGTTCAATACCATACTCTTGCACACATCATAATCTCTTATGCTAATTTGAGCCACACTCCAACAGATCCTCTTGTACAATTCAGTCATGGTATCAGGAAGGGGCTCTTTATGTGAATGGCTTAAGTTGATGATCAATGCCAGGTTGAGAGGCACTCTGCACATGCTCTCAATGAGCACGTTACCTTCCAATTGCCTCATCCTCTCCATGTCACCGTTAAACTCGGAGTGCACACAATTGGCTATGGTATCTTTATTAAAACCCTTTACAATAACGAGTCGGTCAATGTCCTGTACCATGTGTGGGGGGAATGAGCCGGGTCTAGCAGTTATCATAACTGTAACAGATAAATTAGGAAAAGGATTCCCGAAGATTAAATGATGTAGGAAAGATTCATTGCTATAGTGTTTACATTTATAGTAATCATCCCACTCATCACAAATGATAAGAATTTCATTACTATAATTCATTAAGTAGCTGATTAGATTGGCGCCAGACTCACTATCTGGGTTGAGTAAGCCAAGCTGATGGAGCAGTTCCGGAAGTGAGTTTACCAATGTAATGTTTCTTTGATGCAAAGGTAATACTAGCACAATTAGAAATTGTTCAAATACTTTCCCATTTGCCCAATCCTCAGCAATTGATGTGCAGAGGATGGTCTTACCCACACCAGCTTCACCTAAAACAAGAAATTTTGTATCTTGTTTTGCCGGATTATACTGGCTCTTAGTAAACAGCTGGGTATAATTGAGACTAATTTGATTACAAGCATATCCACCACCTATTTCACCTTCTTCAAGTAAGCTCTGGATGTTACCCTTCTCTTCTACTAATTCTAGCTTGGCCACATTCTTGAGGTTCCACGACCGCTGCCTCAAATATTCGGTATTTACGTTCAGGTACTTTCTTTTGATGCTATTTGAAACGATATCTTCAATGCCGGTGACCTCCATGGTGCGACGGCTGAGGCCTGGAACAGCTCCAGGCGGCACGACTGGAAAGGTTGAGCGAGTCTATTAAACAACAAAATTAATACAGGTATGTTTAATGTCACAATCATGGGATAATGTGGCTAGCATGCATGATCATCTATTAACAGTACATGCTCACAAAACATAGAGACATAGTTCATGCATCCTGCAGTCGTGCCACCACGTTTCGTGACGTCATGGAATGCCATATAAAATAATATATTTTTCCCAAACTTGGTGATTCAGGTCCACGTGTTCGCGGAGCGACGGGAAAAAATGGCCGCCAAAGTGGTGAATCTTTCGAAGGTGAGAACCAACCATAAACTTACCCAAGATAATATTTAAGGTATCAACGTGAAATTCAGGCTTAAAAGAGGCTGTCTGAAGTGTCCTTTGTGAGAAAGGAATGAATTGGAGCGAAGTTTGACGGCCTTTGTTGAGGGGACTCCGAACCTCCAGTAAAAAGGTTAGTTACTAGGAAGTGGCGGAAAAAGTTTTGCAAGGTTGTACAATTAAGTGAAGCTAGGTATTGAAAGATTAGGTATGGATCTATCTTTAGCGCCATTAAATTTTTGGTATGTGACCACTTTTCTGCCAATGGTGTAAACACCTTTAAAAATGGGTATTAGTCTCCTGTGTTGAAACGCAGCTGGTTTCAACAGCCAGCGTGTCTAGAGCTGTGGGATTGTGTCTGTGAAGCAGTGGGATGGACTGGCTGTGTAGTGTATAATTATATTAAACTATTGTCAGTCCAGCTTAGTATGTGCATGTGTGTTTGTTACCTATTCGTAATAGCAGTTTTGACGATTCTGTAGTGTGTAGCATTGATCATCATCATGCACGATAGTTTAAATTGTATACCCTGCCCCCCCCCCCCCCCCCCCCCCCCCCCCCCATGTAGTGCTGTTAGCACTGGTAGTCATCTGGATATCCCACCATAGATGCCAGTAGTTGTGCTTTATTGGAGGTAATGGATGAGTGTTAAAATTGATAGTGTTTCTCAGCATTCTTGATGCATTGAAGGTTAGGAGACAAGAATTATATTTTTGCTACCGTAAAGTCTGGTTAATAAGCGCATGCGCTTATCACTCTGGGTGGTAAGGAAACATGCGCCTATTAGACGATGTGCGCTTAATAGAGAGTGAAGTTTTGGCCCCGCCCACTGCCAGCACGTTCGAGCGCTCAATCACAAAGCTAGCAAGTTATGAACTCAGCGATTCTTGGACTAAGCTCTGTAATAGTTCATGGGAGTATGATCGGAAGCCATCGCTGGAAGAAACCGTGGAAAAATAACCAACTTCTTCAAGTTGGCGAGACTCGCTTCGGTGAAGGTCAAGAGTCCAAACCCGCCTCAGTGGAACATCGCAGTATTGAGTATAGTTGATCACGTGCAGCTGGCTATCCGAAAATAGGTTGATAAATTAGTTCTACTACTAGCCATGTAGAGCAGGAACACTCTTGATCGAACGATGACTATTACTGTCGTCTTTATTGGGCGCATGCACTTATTAGACAGTACTTAATAACAGGAAGGAAGCATGCGCTTGTTAAAAAATATGCGCATAATAAGCATGTGCGCTTATTAACCAGATTTTACGGTATGTCCTATAGCTTTCAAGTATTTTTCTTCAAACGATGTCGCCAAAGACAATCTCTGTTTCAATTTTTTCACTTGAATCATCACTCTCTGTATCTGGATATATGTGTGTGGGCCAAAGGATAATCCTATTATAATTTTTAGCAAGGATATGCTTACCTGTTGCATGAGCTGTTTCTTTATTGTTGCAGCATACACAGTGGCAGCCTGGTCCACAAGGACGACCTGCTTTAAAACATTTGCACTGTTTTGTCTGGCATTTAGACTTCTTACAACAGCAACCCTTGAGTAAAAGTTGACTCATTACCCCGCACGCATGCGCAAGGGGTAAAGCAATCGGTTTGTCCATCTGTCGTTGTTGTTGTCGTCGGCGTCGTCGTCGTCGTCTGCACGAAAATCGCCAGATCTCGAGTTCTAGGCGTCTGTGCGTACTGTAAGCACAATCAATCGATAGATATCGGTGAAAAACTGGTTTGTACGGGCTTCAAATTGCTCAAAAGGGCTTACTAGTGCTACAAATCGTGCATTTTCTGTTCAAAATGCCTGTGGTTTATCGACCACACCCACTCACTTAGCATGCTGATGCGACTGCGCATGCTCAAGTTCAGTGTTGGAAAGGGTCGTCAGGTCATAAAAGTAGAGTGTTGTAGTACTACGCTACAGTGTACAGTACGGTGGCTCTGGCTACGGAGCGCGCGGGGTATGTGCTCTACAGAGCTCTAGTTCTTTTATGCACTGGATATTTGCTTCCGAGTCCCACTCGGGCATCACTTTTTCCCCAATCTTGAGGTATCCATGATTTTGTAGGGGTGGTAGATCCATAACATTGTTGGTTGACTGTCTCCAGTAGTTAATTACCCACAGTGCACGCTTGCAATGCCTTGTGTAGGGCATCTCTTGTGGGTATTAAGTCATCCTCGAAGTAGATTCTTTGCCATACCGCATCTCTTATGGTTGACAACCACTTACAGTGTGTATCATACTCGGTAGTGCCATTTTACTGTAGCGAGTAATATAGTGAAGAAGGTGTTTGTGTTCCTCCGAACACGGAATGATGTTTGCTGAAGTATGCGCAACCAATCAATCTTGTAAATGCCATAGAATCCTCCGTTGTAAAAACATTGTCCGTCAGATCTCCAAGCAATGAATCTGCTCCTACAATAAACCGTGCGTTCTTATTGAAGAAAGTTACTTTTCCAAGTCCAAAAAAGGATGTGAAATCACATCCAGTTAGTACAAAGAGCGCCTGAATTATTTTCGCTCGCTGCTCCTCTGGGATGGTTTCCAAGTTTGGATCAGAGAGGAGTGCATCCTGCAGTGTGTGCATGCTCATGTACTTGGGGGGTTTACCTAGAGCATTATCTTGACAGATCTTGTCTGATGATAAGGCCAATCAAACTACATTGTTAGTTTCTCGTCCACCCGTTTTTATATTTCTATGCGGGCGGGCGGTCATTATTCATTATTCATTATTCAATATTATGCCATTTTGAGCGTGTGGTTTCCTGGAACCGCCCAAATAATTAGCAAAAAAGAGGTGTGGCTGGTGTTTCAAGGCAATAATGAAGGCAGATGCATGCGGTAGGTAAAAACAGACGTGGGAGGTGACGAGAAACTAATATTCAAGTTTGTGTGGCCTAATGTGCATGTGTGTTAATCCAATGAAAACCGTGTCTGTGTCAGCTGAAACAATTTGAGTGTTCAGACCACTGGTATTGATACAGTGCATAGCATGCAGCCGGATTCATGTATCTGCCTCTGGTGTGTTGCATCTCAGGCTAGGGTCGGGAATGTGGGATGACTGGCGAGCACTATAGAGTGATCGTTCAAATGCACCCCCAATTTCACATGGATCCTGCAACATATATAGCCTCTGCTCGTTCTGTAAGTACACGGATATATTATTTCTAGGAAAGCATTTCCCAAGTAGTTTGTAGGCTTTTGCTTACACTGCTGGCACTGTAATATAGTGTTCTAGTCTCTCGAATTTGCCTTTGCACTGTCAGTTGTCAGTTTTCTTTTCACACACCCATTTAGATCTCTATCTTGGTACGTATTGTTCACTTTGACCATGCCGTTTTAAGTCGTCGGTACATGCTTTGCATACACATCTACAATTTTTGAGAGAGAGCATTTACACTGCAGTGTGTGTGGAACCCTATACTAATTTATTGTTGTATACAGAGTGCACACAAACTGGTCTCAACTATACAACGGGGGTAGGCTGAGTTCTGGTGGGTGGTTTCATTAATGGAGATCCAAGGTACCAGGGCTTACAATAATAATAATTATTATGTAAAGATACAATGCCATGGTTATGGAGAGATTGAGTGAGTAAGAAAAAAGCAAGTGCCTATGTACATGTGTGCGTACAGCAGGGTGATATACAAACAGGTAGATTGTCAATGCGCACCTAGTATTCACTCTAAATATTGCTCATCTAACCCATTATATGCCCATGGCCTACAGGGTTTCATTTGGGGAAGGGGAGCCCCCCTCGAAGCTGGCTGCCCCCTTGAGAATAGCCACAAACCATATACATAATGCATGTGCATATAAGAAGTTTGTATGGTGAAAGTGTCCAAATATACACTTTTTTTGCTCCTTTTTAAAACAAATTATTCTCAGCTTTGTGCTGACAAGACCGGTCTCAGAAGTAACCAGAAGCAGTCTCAGCAGTTATAAATAAGCTAATGAGCACTATGTTATTCTTGGCTGACACTAATACAATCCTTGCCCCCTCTTAACTCTGTAACTGTCGCGTTGCCCCCCCCCCCCCCCCCCCCTTGACGAAAATCCTAAATGAAACCCTGCCCTATACCATAATAATTATTATATATCTGGTGCCTGTGATAGTACTATTACATGTGTAGATACTCTTGTGTGTCTATGAACTGGGCTATCGTATCCTGATGATGCAAACCTGATCCACTGCACTTGTGTTATACTCACCTGTTCAATGGAATTCCACTTAGTTTTATTAGTATCTCCTTTTCATTATCTTGCCAGTTTTATGCCGATACTTTTCATTACCACATAGTGCACAGGGTTCGCATGAGCGACCAGGGTGGTACTTTTCAGCAGCAGTTGGTAATGGTTGGTATCGTTTGTCATAGACTTTATTCCACACACATGCACACATGCACACACACACACAGGCTGGTGATATCTACAGAGAAGAACTTGGATCCTCCTGTGATAGTGCACAAGGCTTATTGTTAATGTTCCAACTTTAGACTTGGCGAAAAAGTTTTGCATGCATGATTTTAGCTCACAAGTCATTATTGTTTACTTCAATGCCATTGCAATAAGTTAGTGTAATTGCTAGTCTGACCGCTATGCGGTACGGGATTGACAGGGGAGAAAGTGTCGGAGGTGGGGCTCGAAGAATGTGCAGGTCCACAGGAAGACGCCGCATTCATCAGTACTGGGGCTAGGTTTCCTCTTCGGAGTGGAGATACTCTTTCCCAGCACCATAGTCTAGTGATATTTGCAGTACTGTACTTTGCATGGCAACGGATTCGTTGCGCAGGTCCGATTTATGAGCAGGTGTCTTGTACGCTCCATTTCGCTATGCGTGCAAATTGTGCGTGGGTGGGACATGTCACATGATTTGAAATCTGGCGGCACGACTTCCGGCCTGGACAAGAGTGCCCATTAGTAGATGGAAGCGGTTGCAGAGGCCCCACCCCTTGGCAAAGCAAGCAGCTCCAACTACGCAAGTGTGAACGTTCTCGCTCTGTTCGAACGTTGCTACCGGACTACTGATAGGTATGAACAGACCTCGCCTCTCGCTTCGCTCGAGGCTCGGTGGCTAGCGCCAGCGCGCGGCGCTTTCGCGCCGATCGTTCGACAATGTGTCTCTAGCTATAGCTATGGCCCGAGGTGTTAAAGCCATTCTTCTTTGTGCACACGGACCTACAGTTCTGACCAATCCTGAGCCTTGTAGTGCGGCTCGTTCATAGCAACCGGGCGCATCCGGGACGCGTATCCATGCCCTCATGTAATGACACGGACTATAAGGCCAAACAAACTTGATTACTAGTTTCTCAGGCTTTCAAATTTCAAAACCCATGCGGGAGGCGGCTTTTTATTTTATTTTTTAATGAAAAATGGGCGTGGCGATAGTGACCACACCCATTTTCGCTAGTGCTGCACGTGGTTGATACACAAGCTAGTGCTGAAATACAAGTATTGAAGTCCAACCAGAAAGAATATCTAGCCTAACAATCAAGTTTAGCTTTCTATTTAGTAGAAAAAAGTTTCATCAGTCGTACTAACCTTGTAAGATGACAAGATTTAGCCTGCACCAGATGATGTCATCATCTTTGAAGAAAATAGCTAGCTAGCTGCTGGCTAAATACCACTTTCACGGAGACTTCGGTTATGAGATGTCAACCAAACTGTCTTGAGATACCAGAAAACAGTTAGTTTCATGAACTCTTCACTGTACATTCCAATTTTTTTGTCTGTTAATTAAATTAATTAGCACGTGACTGCTCACGTGAGAAATAAATAAAAAAAAGTCTTGCTTTCTCAAAATTTGATGCGGGCGGGCCTGAGAAACTATTAATTAACTTTGCTTGGCCTAATAAGAAAAATGACCGTCTGAAAAATATTTTGGCTCTCCTATAAAGAACGGACAAGGCCATGTACAAGAGGGGTCAGAGGTTGGGTTTCGGGTAAGATTGTTTGACAGGGTTAGTCTCCAGGGTCTTGTCCGCTATTTATAGGAGATCCAATATTTTTCGTTGTATAATAATATGTTATAATCACTAGTCTTAGTATTGATAGTACAGTTGGGCTTACGATATCCTAGGGAGCAATTCAACTTTCCAAGTTTAAGTTAATCGATCCGCTGTACTGCCACCCGAGTTAGTCTGACCTTTACGCGGCGGGAGAGGGTCTGATCTGGTGACTTGCTCTGGAATGCATGCAATAATTGGGGGATGGTGCAAAACCTGGACTCTGGACTCTGGACTGGACTCATGGACTGGACTGTGGACTGAGATTTGGACTCGATTTTGGACTGATGCGCAGGGCAATGACGACCATTTCCAAGAGACTATGGATAGAACAAGGGGGGATCACTCCCATAGGCGCCGTGTCCAGAGCTGCGACCGGGGTCAAAATGCAGTCAAACGGTCAAGGCACTTTTTGGGGGTCGGTCAAACGGTCAAGCGGTGTTCTGGGCCCTATCTCCGGCATAGCTAGGCGGCCAAGAGGCGTGGCCGAGATTTTGCGCATGCGCAGTTAGTCGATGGTCAACGGGTCAAGGGCAAAAATTCGCCGTGGTCAAGCGGTCAAGGTCATTTTTAGACGGTCAAAAATCTTGACTCCGGTCGCAGCTCTGGACACAGCGCCTATGGGAGTGACCCCCCCTTGTAGAAGGCACCGTGTACTACAACTGCAAGCTAGGCTAGTCACAAGCAGTCTTGTACGTACGTTCCCAGGCCCTTCAGGGTACGAGGTTAAGTCACAAGGAGCTATCCTGGAGGCTACTTGTAAGCATGTAGAAGTTGCAAAATCGGTGAGCCCGGCTGGGATGGCATCTCCTCACAGGAACTTGATGGACTTCAATATCACCGAGACGCCTACGAAGGCTAAGGGGACAATGAGACTAATAGCCCCATACCCTCACGCGCTCAAGTTATGTGGAGACTCGGGATAAGTCAGAGTAGATTTGTTAAAACGCAGTGTCTAGAGTGCCGGCAAATTTATGTACAAATTTATATTGCCATATTCAGGAGGGGGCGGGGACTAGGGCTACGTAAGAGTACAGTATTTTATATGGACTTACCGGCACTTTAACGCTTAAATTGCGGTGCCGGTGCCGGCACTGTAGACACAGCGTTTATAAAAAACACTATAATACAAAGATCTGGATATAGAAAGTATCTACCTTATGCTCAAACTTAGTCTCGAATTCAGGCTCCTTGAAAATCAGTCTGCGTTCAAGGCTTCTTTGGCCTACTCTCTCAGTTGTAGAGCTATGGTCATTATCAAGTCCCTCGTCCCCAGCTATGTATGCTTGAAAGGGGGCTGGGAATGAGACTATCTTGTTTTGAACCAACTTTTTTACCTCCATTACATGGTTTTTTTAAGGTAGCATTAAAGTGCGTGGGCGTGAGGTGGGGGATATGACACCTAAACCACATCAAAGTCATTAGTGAGGTGCATGTTGTGTAACCACGCCCTTTTAATTGCACAGGTCTCAGGGGTGTGGCTGCTAGAGCCGGAAGTGTTCATTTAATATCCTCCATGGACCGGAAGCCGAGCCGGAAGGGAGGGGCCAGGCCACGCCCAAAACAGCCCCACCCTGTTCCCCAAGGACCACCATTCTCAATCAAGTGCCTACTAACCACCGGATGTCCACCGGAAGCCCACAATCAATCCCAATTAAAACACACAGCTTCCTCAAGGCCAAAACACACACAAACACTTGGAGGCCGTTCTGCCACACCGCCCACGCAAGAGCTCACCTCATTTCCTGTGTGGGCGGAGTAACAACACGTCATCGCAACCACATCCGCTTCAAACCATCGTCAGCTTCCGTCCAGCCGTACGCTCCCTCCATCGCACCGGCGTACAGTGCCTCATTAACGGACATGGCCTCACCTTTGACCTCCTGCCACGCCCCCAAAGCCTCCTCGCGGGGTTCAAAGGTCACCACCGCTTCCGGGACACGCCCACCTATCGCCGAGGCCAAGTCCCAGGCGCCGATATCCAAGCACTGGCCCGTGAAGCCACGCCCAATCGGAAGCAATAAAACCTGCATTAACGCACACGCACACACTCCACACAGTGCCAGGAACACGCCCACATGCTTAATTAGGCCTAATAAGGCTTTTTTTTGTCGTTGCGGTTAATAGTTAAGAAAGAATGCTTTGATCTTGCTTTGAAGTGGGCAATTACCGGTGTTTTCTTCAGGGGCCACTTCCGGTCGCTAATTACACGCGCATAATCATCCCTGGCCGATTCTAGACACGCCCACCTTCGACCAAAAGCACTCGTATGGCCTCTTCGGCCACGCCCCTTCACGATTCGCTAATTGAATTAGCCAATCCTGACGCTCACGCCCACGCACTTTAATGCTACCTTAACTCATTGTATCAGTGTCATTGTACTCTGTATTGCTCAAATTACACACTAAGTAGAAAAGGTTTTGGCTACTGCTGAATGAGACTATCTTTCACTGCATCGGAGTCTCAACTTGATGCCCAATGCCCTGAGGAGATGCACCCTTCACCAATTTTCCAAGGGAAATAATCAGCTCTACCTCTACATGCTTTATAAATACAAGCAGCTCCTTAGTACATTCATAGCCCATTCTACCGGTATCGGCCTCCAACGCAACGTACAGTTTATTGTAAATTTTACTCTTGATTGTTGGAAATGGTCGTCATCGCCCAGCGCATCGGTCCAAAATCGAGTCCAAATCTCAGTCCACAGTCCAGTCCATGAGTCCAGTCCAGAGTCCACAGTCCAGGTTTTGCACCAAGCCAATAATTGGCCATTTTACGTGACGTCACGTTAAGTTTATATTGCGCGCCGCGCGCTTGCCTGCCATTATAGTCTCGTCCCCAGACCCCACCCCCGTGATGGGGTCTGATCTGGGAACGAGACTAGCCATATTATACTTATAGCATAATGCATACTATGGGGGTTGAAATATCAGTTTAACCCGAGTTAACCGTAGGAGGGCGTGGCTGATGGCGGCGCGGCGGCGCAGCCGCAGTAACTCGACGCAGGCGCAGTGAGGGATCAATGCGCGCCAAAACCAAATGCACAGCATGGCACAGTAGAGGCAATACTGCAACGGTAGTATATAAAGCATTAGCGCAACTAAAACTCTCAGTCCTAGTCGACTTCCAAAGCGCACGGCAAGCAAATCCTGCACCACCCTGACTAACGAAATCTCTGTTTCCAACCTCTCTCTCCGGAAGATATGGCGACCTCCACATCCAACGCATCTCAGTACTCCCACCGCCGACACTGCCGCCGCTACCACCCCCCGAGTGGTCCTGGCCTCGATTATTCCTGGAACCCCCTCCCCCGTGCCACCCGTCGTCCCTGCGGTTCAGACTCCACCCGCAACAACCACTCCAGCGTCCGGAAGCCAACCCGCCTCGTCGTCAGCCACCACATCCACCGCGAACACTCTGGGTAAGCCGCAAGCTAATCCCTTCAACAAAAAAAAAAAACAAACCAAACTCACAAGCATGCATGGGTCGAGCCTAGCCCAACGTACATGCCCAGAGCGCCCAGGCCCCGCCTCAACCACCCCCCCTCCCCTTTATTTTTCTCCCGTCACGGAGCATTGCAACATAGCTAAAGCCATATTGCTATCCTTGTAATTTTTAGCTAGCTACCTCGGCATTGCTTCTGCAGCTGCCGAGCACAGGGCACGCAGCAGCGCGCCCGCCAAGGCTACAGGCAAGCCATGCATTGCCTTTTCAGGCCTCCGCCGGCTAGGCGCTTACTGTATACAATTTCATGTATACATGTACATGCTCATGTATACGCGCTATCGCAGACATCTACTTGCACGGGCAGTGCATGCGCACAGTTCAGAGCAAGGCCGACCGGCCGGCCAGACACGTCCACCGGAAGAGGCGCATGGCGCTAACTCGCCGCAATCGCGCAAAGGCGCAACCTCATTCCGGTCCGGACGTGGACGTAAGCCTACGTACGTACATCTCCAGCGCAGCTAGCGCTAGCGCTCGCGCTATAGCCTAGCCGCGCACTCACCGGCTCCTAGCGCTATAGCGCGAGGGCGAACCGGCTCGAGCAGGTTTGGCCACCCCATCAGGTCCCACCCTTACTACCCCATACACAAGCCATGGTATCACCAGCAAACATGGCACCTACACTCACCACCCCCTTTTATCCTATCATATTTTTTAGGAACCGCCGGTATTCTGATGGGCCAAATGCCTCCACCAGCCTTACTCCCAACTCTCCCCCTCATCAACCCCCCACCTCAGCCAGCCACCCCGCTACCTGCTATTGCAACTGCAGCCCCCTCGGCTAACAACGGCAATATGCAGCACCCCCTAACCCTCCCTATCACCCAACCCGCAACCACCCCTCTCATCCGGGCCACTCCGCAGCAGCCGGCAGTCCCTACCCCAGCACAACAGCCACAAATAGCAGCAACAGCACCCCAACAGGCGTCAGCACCACCAGCCACCGCCGCACCACTGTCACTCATGGTACCAGCAGGACTGTACCTTGGCCACGGGGTGATGCCACTCCCTCAAAAGCTGCTCGCCAAAATTCTCCAGCTTGAATTCGTCGAGATCCATGATTTGCTCCCAGAGACCTGGCTCTCCTCCATGGAAGACACAGCCACCTCGCATTGCTGCGGCGCCACCAACGCAAAAAAGAAGAAGCCGATAACGAACATCTTCACCTGGCTCCAGGGCTACGCCTCATTGGTGAGCGCCCTCTCCACTAGATACCCCGCCATGGTCCCCGAATTCATGGCCTATCAGTCCACAATTGTAAAGTGCTACAAGGACTTCGAGGGTCTAGGATGGGCCCAGTACGACCGCGCCTTCCGGCGACAAGTGGCAGTCACCAAGGATCTACGATGGTCCCAGATCAATGGGACCCTATACAGCCTCTGCTTCGCCGGGAAGGCGAAAAAATCGGCTATTTGTTATCACTGTCTCTCGGACAACCACCCCTCCGAGCGCTGTCCCGAGGCACCGATACACCTGGCCGGGAAACCGGGGCCGTCCAGGAAGGAAGCAGTGCCCGTTTGTCGCCTCTACAACGCCCCAGGGGGCTCTCGCTGCAGATTCAAGCACTGCAGATACCTGCACCAGTGCCTAGGATGCGGCCTGGATCATCCGAAGTCGGCCTGCACCTCCGGTCCCGACGGAGAGAAGGCCAGGAGCACCCATCGTCACTGAAAGCTGCCACGCAGCCACCGGACTGAACTGAAAGACTCCTACAGTACAGCTAGCTGTAGTGGTCCCGTATTGCCACGTCCATATTATTATATCTGCAGAACTATACCCACCATACCTCGCTGCTATCGTGTCATAAAATTATCATACTTGCTATAATAATACCAGACCTTGTGCGCATGCGCACTCCTGACGTCACGACAGCGCACGCATGCGCACTTGCACAGTACAGCTGGATAATACTTCCCCACCTCAAGCCTGGCCATCACAGGCTATGCCCCCCCCCTCCTAGGCCCACCTGCATGAAGCCTCATAATTATCATAGGTACCGTCCACCTTCACGGTGTGACCGTGGGAGGGTTCTTCCCCCCACACCCGAAAAGGTTCGTTCATACTATTACACAAACCTCTCCCCCCCTCACAGCATGCTACCCATACCTGCCCGACCTACTCCAGCTTGAAGCCCGACGACCAGCTAAGAAACTTCAGGATCCCCGGCTCATGGGAATCTACTCGCCATTAAGAGTAGACGAATGGCACACCCTACTCCAAGCACACCCAGACCAGCAGTACGTAGCATTTCTCCTGCGGGGTATGACTTTCGGGTTTAGAATCGGCTTTGATAGGGCCCAACAGCTACGCCCCTCTAAGAGAAACATGCAATCAGCACTGGAACACCCGTCAGTCATACAGGACTACCTCAAGCAAGAATCACAGCAGCACACGATTCTGGGCCCATTCCTCCCCCAAGATATCCAACACCTCAGCATTCACACCAGCAAGTTCGGGGTAATTCCCAAGAAACATGCTCCCGGCAAATGGAGGCTCATTCTTGACCACTCCTCCCCAGACAACCATAGCATCAACGATGGCATCAACCCAGCCCTCACCTCGCTAACTTACACCCGAGTGGAGCAAGTTGCTCAAGCAGTGCTGGAGCTAGGCCAGGGCACCCAGTTGGCCAAGATTGATGTCAAAAGTGCCTTTCGCATCATCCCCGTACACCCAGATGACCGTCCGTTATTAGGAATGCGATGGGAGGACCAGGTCTACATTGACGCAGCCCTGCCTTTCGGCTTACGATCAGCCCCCAAACTATTCAACGCTCTGGCAGACGGCCTCGAATGGATCGGCAAACAGCTGGGCATTGAATTTTTGTGGCACTACCTAGATGATTTCATCACCATCGGTCGCCCTCACACAGAAGAATGCGCATTCTCCCTCCACCTACTGACAGAACTCTGCACACGCCTGGGCATTCCCCTGGCGGTAGAGAAAGTCGAAGGGCCCAGCACACGCCTACCATTCCTAGGCATCGAGATCGACTCAGTGGCTCAAGAGCTCAGGCTAACGGCAGAGAAGCTTACCAGATTACGCTCCCTACTCAACACCTGGGAGAAGAAGACAAGATGTACCCAGAGGGAACTACAGTCCCTAGCGGGCCACCTTCAGCATGCCTCCTCCGTGGTCCGCCCCGGTCGCTCCTTCATCAGACGCCTCTATGACCTGCAAGCCTCAGTGTCTAAACCCCACCACCACATCCACCTATCCGCGGGGATACGGTCGGATCTCGCCTGGTGGCGTACCTACTTAGAACAATGGAACGGCGTGTCCTTCCTCTCCGCCTGCGTCCCATGTTCACCATCCACATCATTCGAATCCGACGCCTCTGGCAGCTGGGGAGCTGGAGCTGTCTGGCAACAGCACTGGTTCCAGTTGCCATGGGAAAGCAGGCAGGAAAAGCAACAGAACATCGCAACACTGGAGTTAGTCCCCATTGTGATCTCAGCAGCAGTCTGGGGAAAGCACTGGCAAGGGCAGACAGTCCGATGCAAGTGCGACAACCAAGCGGTAGTGCACGCTCTCACAAGCAGATCCTGCCGAGACCCTAATCTCATGCACCTACTCCGCACCCTCTTCTTCTTCGAAGCACACTTCCACTTCTCCTTACAAGCAGAGCACATTCCTGGTACAGATAACTCCCTAGCAGACGATTTATCTAGAGGAAACCTCCACTCTTTTCTGCAGAGGTGCCTCATCATACCGAACAAGTCCCCTACCAGCATTCCGGGCTCCCTGAGAGACATGCTCCTCCTCAGCAAGCCGAATTGGAACTCTCCAGCCTGGACCACCTTGTTCAGGGATACTTTGAAGCAGGTCTAGCTCCCTCAACCAGACGGACCTACCAATCTATGGCGGTATATTAGTGTCATAATTATGAAGGGTGTATAGTATTGTTCTGGGAGGGGTATCCATTCCATTCAGGGATAGTCTTTTCTTCTGGGTGGGGTATCCATTTCATTTGGGGGTAGTATTCTTTTTTCTGGGAGGGGTGTCAATTTTATTTGAGGGTAGGTAGTCCTGGGCAGGGTGTCCATTTTATTTGTGGGTAGAATTCTTTTTTTTTGGGGGGGGGGGGGGGGGGGGGGGGGGGGGGGGGTATCCTGGGGGTGGTCTTTTATTGTTCGAGGGGTGGGCCATTTCAGGGGGTAGTCTTTTACTAAACTACTGGTGCATTTTTTCTTGTAGCTATCTCGGGCCTATGCGCATATAAGGCAAAGGTCACGTGATCTCAATTACAAGGTCAAAGGTCAATGAAAGTGTGCTTTAAATGGAAAAAAGAATAAGGCCGTGCAGTCACATCCAAAGCTAGTGAATTCGACAGTTGTGAAGGTCTCTGACCTTTGATATTGCAATGGATATCTGGTAAAATTAATATTCTCATCTTCAGAAATCTATTAAAAGCCTAGATCTTGCTGTATAGCTACCTATGTGTGTACATTTCCAATTAACTAGGCATCGAGAACATTCAGCAGGAGTTTGTAGGTGTATTTACAACACATGGGTAGGGAGAGTTTCCATGGACAAAAGAGCTTTTCAACCTATCACCCCTAGTTCTCAAGGCTAGGCACCTATGTGGCTCTGCCTTTTGCTTAAATGCCTGAGCAGGCAGTGGGATGGTTTCCCCTTAGGTTTGGATTGGTAGTAGAAGATAAACCTACTGAATTTTCATGGAACATTAATTTTTTATGGAGGCACTTTGGCATTTTTGTCTCCCCGTCACTGCATCTCTAGCTGAATCAATGGTACAACGCACTATATAATGTAGACGTATACATACTTTTGGTACATTGTTCAGGCAGGGCTTCAGAATAATAAGTGCATGTATATAAGTATAGGTTATATACCGAGGTGCAGGTCTCTACGCTATTTACACAACCGAGGGCCAAAGGCCCGAGGCTGTGTAAATCGCGTAGAGACCGAACCGAGGTGTATAACGGACTTGTACCATGGGCTACGTGGCCCTGACAACGCATCCTCATGGTAGCAACGACAGCGCTGGCTATAAAAGTCGGCTCGAGCAGCACCCAGCAACACAGCAAAATAAAAAATTTTGAATCGCCGTCATGACCGTGAAAGCCGTCTAGTATTTAATATACCTACCGTCAGCTCATGGCCAGGCCTTCAAGAAGACCAAGATGCTTCGAAATTTCACAACGATAGCTTTCTTGTTGGACAGTACAGTACAAAATGTGCCTTCCTAGCCAGGATCTTCCTCGAGCTCCAAGATTCGCCGACTCAGCATCCAATTACTCCGCCCACTTATGGCAATTAACCTTCAACCTCACCATAGTA
Source organism: Cliona cf. orientalis (assembly GCA_963930775.1). Classification (NCBI taxonomy): domain Eukaryota; kingdom Metazoa; phylum Porifera; class Demospongiae; order Clionaida; family Clionaidae; genus Cliona; species Cliona cf. orientalis. The sequence goes on along the minus strand of OZ005691.1, from coordinate 1,490,122 downwards.
TAGTACTATAGTACATACGCATAGTACTATCATAACGCAATTGCGTAGTACAGTGAGTACAGTCCTACTATATAGTGTGCCCTGAGGTAGTTATCAGACCTTGTATATAAATACAAGGTTTGATAAGTGATTTATCAACCCCATATGGAGAAATCTGATTGGTCAGAATTTACAACCATGGTACAAGTATAGAATAAAATCCCGGATGAGAAGATTTCAGTTGGATATGATAAATTCAGAGACCTTCACAACCATCAAATTAACGGATACTAGAAAAGGATTTTCCATTTAAAGCACAGTATCATTGACCTTTGACCTTGTGCATGACAGGAACTGATCATGTGACCTTCGATCTCCATGTAGGGGCGTGACTGGCACAGTACTGGCGTATGTACTATGTCCTCTTGAGCTCTCCGTGCCATATAAAAACAGTAAACCTCTTATCAAATTGGAGCCCCCCCCCCCCCCCCCCCAATGTACGTTATATTAAAATTACTACACCCCAAGAAAAGATGTGTAACCAAAAAAATCCTATCCTCCTGGAAATGGCCCACCCCCGCAACAATAAAAGACCACCCCAAAGATATGGACACCCCCCAAAAAAGAATACAACCCCAAATGAAAGTATACCCTTACCAACTATTATATATGTACCCCCATAAGAACTACCACCCCCCCCCCCCCCAAAAAGAATAACTACACCCCAAGAAAAAATACACCCCACCAAAAGAATTTTCTACCTCTAAATAACCACCCCCAAATGAGATGGATACCCCTCCCACAAAAATGACTACACCCTCCATAATTATGACACTAATATAGCCCCATACCAATCAGGCATCAACCGTTTCCTGAAGTTCTGCTCTTTATACCGCATTAGCCCCCCATTACCCGTATCGCAATCTACTCTATGCTACTTCATCTCATCCCTAGCCTCAGAAGGCCTATCATACAGCACCGTAAAGAGCTGCCTATCCGCTATACGCCACCTACACATTCGCAACAACCTCCCCGAGCCAAGATCCGTCCCGATGCCAAAACTCTCCCTTGTGGAACGGGGCATTCTCAAGTCCTCCAGCAAGGCCAAGCCCCGTCTGCCAATTGGCCCCGCAATCCTCCGACAACTGAAAGCACTCTGGTCACCATACGCACTCCAACATGAATATATCATGCTATGGGCAGTCTGCGTCACATGCTTCTTTGGCTTCTTCCGCCTCGGAGAACTAGTGGCGGCAACCACCCCCGGTGCCAAAAATACTCTCCTCCTCAGCGACATTGCAATCGATAATGCCACCTCCCCGTCCATCGTTGAAATTCACCTCCGGCACTCTAAGACTGACCGCCTAAGCACAGGTGTCAGCGTCTTCATAGGAAGGTCCTATAATGACCTTTGCCCAGTCTCGGCCCTCCTGGCTTACATTGCAGCCAGAGGCGCAAAAGATGGCCCACTATTCTGTCACCCTGACGGTAGCCCTCTATGTAAGCCCCAAGTGATCAACAAAGTTCGCATAGGACTTGACACGCTTGGTCTGAACAGTAAGGATTACGCGGGCCACAGCTTCAGAATCGGGGCAGCGACCACCGCAGCGGAAAGGGGCTTGGAAGACTCATTCATCAAGATACTGGGAAGATGGGAGAGCGACGCCTTTCAAGTATACCTAAGAACCCCTAGGGAAAGACTGGCAGCAACCACCCAACTCCTGGCTTCATAACCAACTTACCACAATCCCTCCCCCACTTACCATTTTCCATTACTGTCTTTAATAAAATGTTATGCCATGCATGCCGTTAATTAATGATATTCTTCGGGGAATACCCCAGCACCAGGTCTTCCCCGGTCACTCATCCCCTGCCCGGCACACCACCATGCCACCTCCTACAGTAGGATCCTCACCTCCTTCCTTCTTTCCTTGGAGGGGAAGGCTCCCCTTCTTCGCCCAGAGGGTCACCTTCCTAGTGGACCTGATCGGGGATAGCACATCCCCATCATTACTATCTCCAAGGAACAGACACAGTAAATGGGAATCAAAGGATCGGCCTTTAGCCTACTCAGCCACAAACACTTAATAGTAAACTCCAACCAGGAGCACCATATTCATTAGAGTCTCCTACAATAATGGCTATCACTCTCGATCCAGGGAGTGGTAAGCATCACCTCAGGCCTCAGCCAGGTACGCCCTCCATACACATACCACCAACACATGAACCACCCACGCACGCTCGTCCGAGCACCTATATACCTACACAAACGACGAACGGTTAACGTACTCTTCCCCCTTTCCGTCGGATTACTATATGCGCGCGCATGCGCAAAGGTGCAGAGAGAACGGTCCCTCGGAAGCACTTAGCTATGCAAAGGCTTTGATGAAGCAGAAAGGATACTCCATGTTTCACTGGGATGCATACATGTATGTTTGCCATGGAATGGACTACCCTTTAACACTCCAAAAACAATATGACTTGTATTAAAATAGAAAAATTGATAAACTTGAAAAATTATGAAGAATTTGATATTTGTGTATATTATACACATTGTGCTAAAATTAATGTGGGAATGATATCACATACAAGGTTATAATAAATGCAGCTAGTGTTAGTCTAACTGCTGACTTGCATTGGCAATGGTATGAAACAGTTGAACTAGTTCCTCCATTCTCTGTTGCTTGGTGTCTATTCTTGTCTGGATGACCATGTTGAACAGTTTCTCATTGTCCGTCTCACTCCCAGCAATCATCTCATCAAGTTCAGGACTGAAGCGGTAGAATGGTATACCCTGCTCTTCACATCTGCTCTGGCTGTTCTTTGCAACCTTCTCAGATTGATTGAGCTGAATCGTTGATAATAATATTCTATCAATAGGTTTGTCTTCTACTACTAATCCTGAATCTAAGGGTCAACCACAACACCAATACACTATTGCCTATCAGCATAACTGTAGATGCTGATCAATCCAGCCCCCTATCCCCACCTTTTGAGCCATGCATGCATGGGAGTTTGATTAGCATTCAAGCTTCATTACCTCCTTGTACGTACATTCTTATAGGAAATACTTTATCTAATACTACGGATGGAAAAAAAAAATTTCAATTTTGAAAAACGTGTGCTTTTCTGGTAAAGGTCGTCAATCTCTCGTACACACACGTTATGAGAATTCATAGAATGCTAATTTCTTACGTTAGATTGGATCATAGTACGTTATATTCAATTAACTACGGTAACATACCGCCTCTTCCAGCAGAGAAATCAGATTCTGTGCCCTTTGCTTGATGTGAGTGATGGCCTGGACTCCTAGGAACAGGTCGATGCTGCCCAGTTCCTTATCTGGGTAGATCCCCGTCCCAACAGACACGACTAGAGCAATGGGTAACTTCTTGCCCTGCTGACGAAAAAATCCTTGGATCGCCGTCAGTGCATCTTCGGTGGGGTTGTTACAGATCACTCCTCCGTCGACGTAGTTGTCGCACTCGCTGAAGAACAGCGGTGTAGCACTGGTATACCGCGCCACCTTCCACACCAGATCTGCAAAATAGATAGTATAACGACATGAAAGGGTGGGTGCTATATATAGCGGCTAATTAATGTATCTTACATAGCCTTGAGAGATGTACAGCAAACATAAAAATTCATTATTATTGTATATATATAGACTTACGATCCATATACTCATCTCCAAAGCAGTTGTTGAAGAAGTGCAGTTTTGGTTTGGTTGTAGCCTTGCTAACAGCACTGATCAGTACCCTGCAGCAGTGCACGATCATGGTAAATTAATTTTTGTCAGTAAATCTTGCCACCGAAATTTTTTAACGTACTTAGGATGAGTAATATCAGTCATCTTGACGTCAAGATCCAGGCACTCCTGTAGAATCTCTTCCAGGACGTCCGTGTTGAAGCCAAATCCAATCCTCGGCTTGGAGAAGATCTTGTCCTTCATCCTGAAGTAGAGCTGAAATATCTCACGCAGAGATTTCTTCCCTGCAGTAAAAAAAAAAAAAATTATAAACCCATCAAAATAAAACCTTTCAAGAAATTCTTATGCGATAGGTACTTGACACACGAAAGTTACAATCATATTATGTATTTTTAGCTTTATGGCATACCGTACTTAATAATATTATAATACTACGTATTGAAAAACGTGCACTTTTCTGGTAAAGGTCGTCAATCGCTCCATAATATATACACGTTGTGAGAATTCGTAAAATGCTAATTTCTTACGTTAGATTGGATCATACATTGTATTCGATTGACTACGGTAATTTAGCAACTCACCGTACACGAGGGCCAGTGCTATGATTCCTCCAGTAGATGTGCCTATGATCCAATCAAAGAGATCCGTTACTTTCCTTCCCGTTGCCTCCTCCAGCTGCATCAAAATCTCGAGCTGCACCAGCCCCCTTATCCCGCCCCCGTCCAGGGACAGTATGCGACTCCCCCCTTTCATTTCACCATAGAGACCAATATCACTCTCTGGCAGAGTCTCCTTGAACTCGTGTAGGTAGCGCTGCTGTTGTATTAGTGCATACGAATCGTCAGCGACAGACGATTCTTCGCACGAAGCAGAGAGCGAAAGCCTGCGCTTGACTTCTTTCTCAAGTTCAAGAAAGAGTCTCCTTTTTTCAGTAAGTGCTGAGCAAGTGCCGGCGTCAATCTTCGAAGGAGGTTTCATATTTTCAGCGTACGAGTGGAGTAGCGGTACCATAGAATTGGACCGCGTTAGCCGATAGAGCTGGCTGCTAGTCTTAGCACCGAGTTGAGTGAGGATCTCTACGACGTCTGGAATGGAATTCTTCTTCGCCTTGGCTAGATCCAGAGCTGTGCTGCCATCCTCTCGCTTCATGTTGATATCGGCACCAAATGATAGTAGTACTTTCACACACATCATCTCCTCCTCCTATGAAAATTAATATCAGTCATAATGCATGCTATATGAGCAATCTTTGCATGGTTGTTTATGCTGCAGTTGCATACTGTCTATAGCATTCCTTCAGTGACACTCCTAACTAGTTCATATTCTATTTCATGCCTCATAAAATGAATTTACCCTTCACACTGAAAGTACAGTACTTTAGTCCATTGCAGGCATTCCCACTGCTTCCTGTTTTACTATAACCCTTCATGGATAACTAACTAAATTAATCACCATGCCGATGTCGTCAGCATCAATTATTATTAGTACAATGCATATTATTATCATAGAGTCAGTAGACTCTATAAGTAGGGATGGACATTCCAGATATATATAACTTATTTCAAATACCCAAATATCTCAAAATAGGTAACTTTATGAAATTTCGAAGTGTCAAAATCGGAATCTCCAGCAAATTACCTATCTAATAAGACCAAGATCATTTATCAAAACAATAGTCTACGCTTGCTTTTTAGTATCTATAATATACTGAACCTATTATACCTCAATGGCCATTTGTAGGGCGGACATTCTCTTCCAGCTGTTGGCCTGGAGATTGACATCAACCCCGTTACCGTACACCAGCAGGGCAAGAAGAAGGTCTGGCTTGTCCTTTCGTTTCCTGTCCATCACAATGGCGTGGATTGGAGCATTGCCCATGATCTTGTTTAGAGTATTGATGTCCACTCCCTTGCTTATCACCTTGATCAATTCCTGCATGTAGAGCATAAAAATCACAATCAGTGGTGTCGCCGGGGGGGGGGGGGGGGGGGGGGTGTATGTGGGTTCATTTGCACCCAATCCATGCACCTGTGCACCCATTCTATGGATGTGTATAGTTTTGTTGTTTACCTATAGCCTGTCACAGTATGCATGTTTCACTACACTGTCACAGCCAGTAATGTAACTATGTCATGTATAATAATAATATCACTATAATACATGTAGACTATAGTATTATTATGTTGACTGTCTACATAGAATGGATTGTTACACTGTATTGATAGTACTACATGACTTTGTATATGAAATTACACTCCGGTAGCTTTATGCATCCACCTGTGCAGTTACTGAAGACTTTGTATATGAAATTACACTCCGGTAGCTTTATGCATCCACCTGTGCAGTTACTGAAACAGCTACCTAGAGACGCCACTGATCACAATTATTACAGTTTAGTGTGTGTGTATGTGTGTCCCTAGTCCAGGTGCACTCCTGCACTATCTATTAGAGTAATTCAATTAGGCCACACATTATAACTTGATTAATACAGAGTGTGTAGGTGTAGTGGTTGTTTACAATTTGCAGCGTATCAGCAGTCATAAGCAATCATTAATAGTGTAATAGGTTACAGGTACCAGTATATGAGGGGTTTCCTTGGGCAACCACAAGTGGTAAAGGAGAGGAAGCTCTTAATGTAGTACTTATCCACGAGATGGGTGTCTCAGCATTCCACGGTACACAGTGATGTGGCTAGTCAACCATCTGCCACTGATAAAAGCTACACGAGCCACAACATAAACAGGGCTATAGCCGCTATTACTATAACATTATCCATAAGCCAATGAGTAATGAGCCAGGAGATACCATCAATCTTGTGTATGAAATTCAGTAGAGGTCTATCTGCCTACCTCCACATTCTTTGGGTTGTAGAGAGCCCGGTTGGACTGAGGCGTCAGCAATCTCTTTTTCTGACTGTGCTCCTATTATGTGACAAAACATTGTACGCTACTATATATAACATTATGGAAATCGAGGGAGGGGGTTTAATTAATATGAGAATTTGGTGGTCGTTGAACATTTCTTATGACATTGTGTGCTAATTTATGTCAATGCATACTGCACCACCAGATTAATAATTGTAATAACTTTTGAGACCAAACCACCAAATAAATTTAGCCCATAATATCATAATGGTCACTTGGATCCAACTCACATGAGCTTGAGTGTCCAGTATCCACTCCTGGCAGTGTGGGGCTAGAGGACCAGAAAAAGGAACCGTCATGCTACCAATGGTGTGCCCTGGAGGGAGCTGCTGCATATGACGGGGATCACTACGGCTACCATGGGAATACTGCAGCACAAGTAGAGAATAATATTATACATATACGATGAGCATGCTCACATAACAATATCATAAAATTTATTGAAAGGTGCACTGATGCAGTATCAAAAAGGGGACGTCTTGGACGTATTAAAATATGGATCGATATTCTGAAGTATACCAAAACTAATGAGTGACGATCAACAAATAATGCTAATACCTCTTTGTCTCCTTTTGGTACAGTCTTTGCACTTGATCTCGAGCTCGGTTGCTGCGCCGACCGCGTGGGTATTCCTCCTCGACTATTTGGAGTCACCCTGTCGAGTTCTTCGCCTGATGTTGTCTTTTTGCTCACTGACAGCCCCATATCAATTAGCTAGCCAGAATTTGAATATACACCGCAGCAATATCAACGATCGACCTAAAATTGATAACCCGCCCTTCTCATGTCATGTTCTCTTAGCTTTCCGGATCCCCTTCCGTTGTCGGATTATTACACGCGCATGCGCAAAGCTGCAGACAAAACGACATTTTACCACGTCATACACCAACTATGGTCAAGTGTTTCATTAAAGTTTCGACGACAAAATAATAAAGATTATACTACTGCTGTCAGATTGAGCACAGCTGATTTTAAAGCTGAAGGTCGCTAGCTGCAGCTGCCAGGCCAGCTTCACTGAGGGCAGATTTTAGAGCTTCCAAGGTAGCAAAGTCTCTGCTTCCTCGACTGTCCCCTGGAGCCCACTGTAGCCACTCTGCCAGCATTTCCCTCAGCCAACTAGTCGGAGCTCTTTGTAGCAACAGAGGCCGAGCTTCAATGTTGTCCAGTTCATCGGGAATGAATCTTAGCCTTTCTCCAATACCTCTCCAACGTGCTGCATGTTTAGTCAGCTTTTCGAGTAGTGCTGGGTGATGCAGTTCAGATAGTCTTGTCCTTCTGTCATGACCTAACACCGCTTTTGTTTCAGTGGATTGAACTCGAGGGTTAGTAGCAAACCACTTGTCATAACCTTTCGGTAGTTGATACCGACTCCTAGATTTTGTACAACAAAGGCAAAACGGCTTATCGTGACGAAGCTTCATTTCAGCTGGATATTTATTTCCGCACTTGTCACACGGACAAAGGAATGTGAATGAAGGTTCAACCTCGGAAGGAATAAAGTTCAAGGCTTGTACAACTTTTCTGATTCCAGTGTCAACAGCTTTTCGTATATCACAACACACATCTTCAATACAGCAAGTTGATCGGTCTGGGAAATCAAGTTCTGGAACGTAAATGAGCATCAAATGAGTTGGTAAAATTCTGAGAATCACTGTGTCGAGAGGACCAACTTCAAATGACACCTGATCTCTAAATATTTGATCCGTGAGAAGATTCCATTCAAAGTTAAAATTTGTTCCATTGGTCATGAGGAAGTTAATGAGAGCTCCACCAAGACCCTTTGGGCAGTAGCCACACTTGAATGTGACATTAAGTGGTGAGATTTTCAAAGAGGATATTTCAATCTGTTCCTGAGCCTTATTGGCATGACCAAGAATGCAAGGAAAGAAGAGCTTACGTTCTCCATCACCATTAGATCCTTCTTCAAAAGGAGCTGCGATATGTAATGCTTTCAATAACTCCGTAAATTGAGTAGGTTCCATGGCACTAGTGCTGCCACTTTTGCGATGAATTCTTTCAAAGTCATCAAGTGAAAATATACCCATTTCATTAAACAAATCTGCAGATTTTTTGCCCGCTTTTTCAAATGTAAATGTTTTTACTATGAGTTCGCTTATCTTATCGTAGAGATACTGGGGTTGAATGATCACCAAATCCTTGATGTGTTCAAATGGAAAGTAGCGAATGAGACCCATTTTTGTGTGAATAAAGTGAAGTGCTTCAGTTAATTCTTCTTTGTCAGTTATGCCACACTGCTTTGCTATTTCAAAGCACTCTTCGTAAGTTACAATCTCAGCTTTGAGTCTTCGCAAGGCTAGACTGTAAATCAGCCAACGAGAAGGGGAAACCATTTCAAATTCATGTCTCTCTACAATGCGTTCAACAGAGGAACGAATATCTTGGAACACTGTATCATCTTCAGAAAAATTATTGACAGCAAACAACATTTGATCTTTGGAAGCAAATTCGATTAGATTGCTAAACTGTGAAATAGATTTTTGAAGGTTTTGGTCAATACTAGCTATGATATTAGTAGCTCGCTCCTCGTCAAGTCGGTCTTTGTGGGTACCAATGAATAAAACTTTTGGTCGCAATCGAACTTTACGTTTCTGGCTACCACGATAAACAAAAATGCCCATGGCAGCAATACTGGCAAGGGATTGGACAATCCCCTCAATTGTAGACATGCTTGACTTGTATGTATCTGATGTGGTTCCATCCGGAAGCTCGTAGTGTATTTCGTAGCATTTATTTAAATCACGATCTAGTCGAAATGTATAGAAGAACATACAAGGTCCTGATACTAAAAGAGGCAAGACCTCTTGAAACTCCATTTGCCCTCCCGTGTTGCTGAGATAAAGAGACCATGTTTTTTCAAAGTGCTGCTGAAGAGCCTGTAGACCTTTCAATTTGATAGCAGTCTTTAGTATTTCAAGAGGTGGAATGTAGCTGGCTGGCAAACGTTCTGTACTGCTTGTATTATATAACATACTAGGTGTAGCGATGCTTTGGCCTTCATGCTTGTTTGGAACCTCATATTTGATAAGTGGGGCTGTAAGTACAGATTCATTCCCTTCAAAAGAAACAGCAACTGCATTAAATGGTAATGTATCGGTGGTTGTAGACGTAACAGCTGAAGCTTCAAACTGGACTTTGTCATGATCACTGTGCAGAATCATGAGCCTAATCGCTTCATCATCATAGTCTATCCTTGACCATACGGAACCCTCAACATTTGCTACCATGGAATATGACTTTTGTATTTGTACCTGGACAACTGCTTCAGCAACTCCAGTGCTTGGACTCTTTGAGGAAGGCATTTTGCCAAGAAGACGTTCCATGAGGGAGTTTTTACCAGAACGAGCAGGACCAACAAATACACCATGAACCGTTGAGTGATGTAGTTCTCCTTGCTTTTCCATTGCTTCAAGGGTGGCTCTAATATGTTTTTCTTCATCAACATCACCACCTGAGTAGGAGTAGTTTGAAAGAAACCAATAATATTATAATATTATGTGATAACATAAGTTATCCATGCATGGTATACAACTTGAAGGTGGCAATATCGACAGACATACATATGTACAATGAGTGTAACTTTCATAATACATGCACCTTTCCCTTATAACATTATGTTTCCAGACAATTATAATAATTTTGTTTTAAATTACCTTTTGTTATCACTTCAAGAATGTTAAATTGTGGAGAAACAGATTCCGGAGTTACACCAAGTATCAATAAAGATCCACTAGGTAGTCCCATAATGCTGGGTGTTATCCAACAAAGGTGGCATTCAAACTTCTTCAGCACAAGCCAATAATCATCAGTGGATTGATATGTCAACAGATTTATGACATCGACATAGTGTTGATAGTCAGATTCTTGAGCCTTTCTGGCTTGTGCAGTTGTGACAATCACAATGTGACCATTGAGTAAAGTTAAATTTGAGTGTCTTCTCTGATCAGGAACACGGCGCAACTTTTTCCATGAGAGCTGATTCATAGCTAAACTGGTTTCAAGATAAACCTTATAAAAACACACATGGGTACACAGATAAAGAATTCCACTGTGAATGAGGACATCTGCTTCACCATATGCATTTTCTGGTGGGCCGCTTGGAATGTCTTTTTTCTTCCACTCTTGGCCATCAAATAATAGCACAGCTATTCCTTGATATCTCAAACTTACAACGATAATGAGATATTTTCCTTCACTGGTGGCTGATACAAAACTTATAATGGGTGATGATTCAATCGTGTGAGCTACTTGTGGAATATCGTGCATGATTTCTTTCCAACTATGTGTTGATTCATCGTACAATACAAACACTTTAATCTTGGCGCTATATTTATCACATCTACCTATCCACAGGAGCTGTGACTGATAGACAGCAAGTGTTTGATAATCAGTTGGAGTGTCAAGAGCATAGCAGGGTGGATAACTCAGTGGGGACATGGAATTTCCAGCCACTGAGTATTTCCATATGTTCTGGTTATTGTTGGCTCGCGATCCAGTCATATACACATTGTCATTCAGCAGTACAGCTCCGGGATTACTGCCACTTATCACGGCTCCGTTGCCGGCACAATTCAACCATCTTGATGTCAAATCACTGAAACGCGGGGAAACATCAGTTGCTTCAACCTATAGGGTTGAACGGTAGCTCTATTTAATAGACATTATTGAACATTAATTTTAATACGCAGATCTGTATACCTCTACCTCTTCAGGGATCCTGTCCCTATCCATATCCATGTACGTAGCCGAATCCTAGTCACTTGATCCTCGCAATCTCTGATCTTTCTGGCTTCGTTTTATTAGAAAGCCAAAGTTAACTAGCGGTACACTTCGTGCATAAACATCCTCGCTCAGCTCAAATGAGCGGAAATTATCTAATAAGTGAAAATGGCCCCATGCATAAAAATTATTATGCGCATGTACGTACTTCTGACCACGTGCATGTAACGTAGGGGGTGTGTTTTGCGCTAACTTTGTTAAAATTAATCATGGGACACTGGTACCATGGTACGAGTCGAGGACCTCGCTTCACTCGGAATTACTAACGACCTTTACCCGATCGATTGTCCATAACATGCCAGCAGGGTATTAAAGTCACAATTACAACATTACCCTAGTTGTAACTGGTAATATTTATTTGGCCTGGCCATGAATGTAATAAAATTGGAGGGAAGAGTAAGAGGGAGACAGACGAACAGATAGGCAGAAAAAGCAAGATTTATAGAAGAAAGAGACAGAAAATAATATAACTAATCGGTGATTTGGATCATGAGATGGAGAGACGCACAAAGTGATGACAATAATAATTATAATTTGATTGATTGCACTATTAAATTTATTAAATATTCAGCTACAAGTAGTTTTGTCATCTTGGTCTGTTCTTTGCTCCGTCCACCCCCCACATCCCAGCCTTGGTGTGGTAGTAGTGGACCAGTCCGGGGTATCGAATTCTGAACACCTCATATCCTCGCTCCAATGTCCTAAAATGAAAGAGTGGCATAGTTCAACTTGGATACTACTACCATTAGACTAGCCAGCATTCTTTTGAGCTAGAGAAGAGAGGGATTGAGGAAGAGAATGAGAAGAGAGTCTATATATCTGAGAGAGATCGAGTGAAGAGAGAGAGAGAGAGAGAGAGAGTGAGAGAGAGATCATACCTATCTAATAGATCCGCATCCTCTCCACCCCACGTGGTGTTATACTGCATCACATCGAAGCCGTCCACTTCAATCCAGTCGCTCTTGTAGAGGGCAAACAGTCCGTAGGTGAAGATCTCCCAGATCCCACTGACCATGTTGATCTCTGTGTAGCCTTTGTTGAGACGGAAGAAAAAAGGAGCACAGGCCATCTTCCCCTGGATGGTGTGCTGGAATTGAAAAATATATTATCATGACAAATTGATCCAAAATAGTAGTCATGCTATAGAATCAATATTGACGACCATTACCAATCATACCCTGATGCATCAGTGGCAACTATGGATGTACAGGTGTACATGCACATGTACATGGAATGTCTGGCACTACAGTTGTATTACGAGAGTACCCAATTAAGTAATTGTGCTAATTAACTTACCCGTCTAACGTACTCCACAATACTGGGAGGGATTGTTAAGTGCATGTCCAATGTCATCACTATGCTGTCGGGATTCTGGAGAGAGAGAGAGAGAGAGAGAGAGAGAGAGAGAGAGAGGAGGGAGAGAGAGAGAGAGAGAGAGAGAGAGAGAGAGAGAACAGCCTATGAGTATAATAATTATTATCATGTTTCAGAGATAGAATTAAAATCCTTTGAAGCTCACACATCAAACACTACGCTACTTGGCTCGATCTCTATTGTTGATACATTCCAATATCATTATTTGTATCCCGGCATGCCTCCCCCCCCTCAGTTACATATTGATTAATTTGTTACAGCTGAACCAGCAGCTATGCATCCAATAATAGCTAGTAGGTATGTATTGTAGGGTAATGTAGCACAATGTAGGGTATTATTGGTAACATAGGTAGACTAGTGCGGATATGTGTACATTGTTACAGTATGTATGAGTGCGTGACTGTGTGTTTTTCTTTTTGGGGGGGGGGGGGGGGGGGGGGGGGGGAAAGTGAGGCTAGCTACATGTATATCACTGTTAACTACATTTTTTATAACAATGAAGCCACAAGTCTTGATGGTTTGTCAATTGTACCATAGAACATGCACGCAGTACATGTACAACAATGAAAGTTTTTATAGAAGCCTACATACATGTATGCCGTAAATTGCTGGGATTACGTTAATTTGCCTGGGCAGGCAATGGGATGGTTGCCCCTTACAATACTACACACTGTACATTTTTCATTGTACGCATACATACATACATGTACTTACAGTGACATAGTCGATCCCAGCCTGTAGACCTCTGCTCCGCGAGAAGGCACCAGTCTCGTTTATGACGTGCCATCTGAGAAATGTCAAGTATAGTATGTAGAGAGAAATTAGCCATGAAAAATTTTAATCTGATCGATATCCCTCCCTTTCTGGCCCCATCTCTCTCTCTCTCCTTCCTCCACCCCACTCTCTCTCTCTCCCTCCCCCCCCCCCCTCTCTCTCTCTCTCTCTCTCTCTCTCTCTCTCTCTCTCTCTCCCTCTCCTTCAATCTCTCTCTGACCTGTTGATAGAGCTGTCTCTTAGCTTCTCTTCGACGATTCCCTCCTCACTGTCGTAGTCCACGACCACCAGCTCAAAGTGATCGTCCTTCGTCTTGGCGTATATCTGCAGAAAATCACAACCACAGAAATGAAAAAATAAAATTTGCAATATTTGGCAATGGTCATATCTATACTATTATTCACATACATCACTGTACACACAGTATATTTTGTACATGTACATGTATGTACTTACTAGAGAACACAGTTGGTAGCTCTAGTAGCTACCTCTAAAAATGAATAGAGAATCTCAGGTACATGTACACTGTGTCACCTGGCCACCTATCTATCTACATGTACATAACTTTTGCAGGAACATACATGTACATAAGCTAGATATAATATTATTATAGTATATGTACACGTGTACAAACTGTCGTTATTCATGATGGTCATGTACATGTACACATGCAGTGCTGCGTCACAAAACGTGTTTGTGAACATTAAATCAGGTGCTTTTCTTGTCCCTGCTGTAACAGTTGTACATTTCTGGTCATTAAACATACTCAACAAATAATTGATGTCTCTAAAATGAGCACATGCACACGTGTGTATACATGGAAACACTACTAGGCTAAGAGCTCTTTACTCCAGCTATTTTAACGATATTTTACAGGCTTTTATCCATGGATAAACAAGCTCAACACGAGAATAAACCTACAGCATGCAGTGCATGTACATGTATATGTATACATATGAATGGGGCGAGGCCAAGGATCTGCAGTAAGCTCTCAGACTAGACTAAGCACAGTTTGGCCACTATCAACACAGAATTCAATACGAGTTAATGGAAGGGGGGTCTAGGGTGAGTGCTCTAGTACAGACAGTTAGGCAGCTACCAACACAAACTTAATGTGAAGTCAGTGGAAGGGTCTGTGCTAGTACAATGCTTGTAAGTACAGTTACCGGGCTACCATAATCTTTTGACAATAAATCCTAAGGAATATACCCCAAATCCTGAGATAATCATGGAAAACACTGCACCTTATGGGAGTAGAAGGCTAAAAAAATCCTAATATTCCTAATTTGCATACATGTATGCTAATGAACCAAAATTGATGCTCAAAAATCCTAATAATTAGGATATATAAAATCCTATTCTTTGGCAGCCCTGAGTTACTAGGCTGCTATCAACTCAGCCATGACTGAAGCTTAAAAGTATAGTTCAGCAACTATCAACACAAATTTAATGTGAAATCAGTGGAAGGATCTGTGCTGCTCTCAATAATTTAGTACAATGCTTGTAGTCAGTTACTAGGCTGTTGTCAATTAACTCAGTCATGAGTGAAGCTTAAAAGCCCCCCTCCCTCCCCCACCATCCATATTTGAACTAAAGTGACATTGTAGAAATACTACGCAGCTACTACAGTCACGCAGAGTTCATTAGTAATTACAATGTCATATTATTAATATTATCCGACTTACATCTTCCATATTGTGTATGAGATGGTCCACCCAAGTAGTGAGATTCTTGGCTGCACGTGAAACGGTAGAAGTTCATAGTAGTATGAAACAATAATATTGGATTTCAGCCACACACACAGACATACTCTCCCTGTTGCCTCCCCCACCTCTCTCTCTCTCATTCTCTCTCCCTCTCTCTCCCTCTCTCTCTCTCTCCCCCTCTCTCTCTCTCTCTCTCTCACTCACTCACTCTCATTCTCTCTCATTCTCTCTCTCTCCCTCTCTCTCACTCTCTCTCATTCTCTCTCTCTCTCTCTCCCTTACTTGCGATGATGAAGTAGACCTCAATCGGGTGAGCCCTCCTCCACTGAAAGTTGACGGTGTGGCAGAGATTGTCCGAGTCCTTGGGCACGTAGACGTACTCCGAGGTGTGGATCACTCGAGGCCGCGGCGTCTTCAGCTCCACGTCCAGCTCAAGCAGGAACCGACTCCCGTAGATCGGAGGCTTGGTTGGCCGCCTTCTCCTTCTCCGTCTCCTGGGGCCTGGGGGCGGGGCAGGAGCGGTGAGCGCCTGATTGACTGTCTCTTCCATGTGATGGATCTTGAGCACCTTGCCGTCCTTGTGGACGGATTGAAGCTTCCGAGTGTAGGCTGTTAGTACCTTGGCCTTTACCTGTAAGTTTTCGAGATTAAATCAGTGCACTTAAATTCTCCCTCTACCTCTCTCTCTCTTTCCCTCCCCCCCCCCCCTCTCCCTCTCTCTCCCTCTCCCCCTTCCCCCCTCTCTCTCCCTCTCCCTCCTAGCTCGTCTCTTACCTTATCAGAGATCACACCGTTTCCTTTGTATCTCAACTCCTGTGGCCACCAGGTCTTCTCGGGTTTAAGCATGCTGCTGGTCCATGTGTGGTCGCTGGGGTAGACCGTGCTTTCGCGAACCTGCTTCCATCCCTCGTAGTGCTTGATGGTTCGAGGCTCAGTGTAGGAAGCTTTGAAATTGCAGAACGGAAGGATGTCCAGCTTTGTGACTACAAGTAGGTGTGTGTGTGTGTGTGTGTGTAGAGAAAGGGTTAAAAATGTTATTAATGCTAGTACATATACGTATTTGTGTAGAGGAAGGTTAAAAATGTTATTAATGCTAGTACATATACGTATTTGTGTAGAGAAAGGGTTAAAAATGTTATTAATGCTAGTACATATACGTATTTGTGTAGAGGAAGGTTAAAAATGTTATTAATGCTAGTACATATACGTATTTGCGTAGAGAAAGGGTTAAAAATGTTATTAATGCGTATTTGTGTAGAGAAAGGGTTAAAAATGTTTTTATGCTAGTACATATACGTATTTGTGTAGAGGAAGGTTAAAAATGTTATTAATGCTAGTACATATACGTACGTGTACGTGCCACTGAGATGCTTAGTAATGCGAATCATATCGTACGCTCGTTGACAACCAATAATTAGAATAATAACCTCCCTTAATTAGAAAGAAATTTCGAATATGCTATAACGTAACACAATATAATTGTACTTACTGGGAAGGACGGGTTCTCCTGCATAGTGGACGATTTTGTGGTTCTGGAGGTCGTTGCTGGGCAGGGGGGCAGTGAGGAAAGTCAGCGCTGGCCCCTCGGTGAGCTCACCATAGCCGTTAACTACAGAGTAACAAGACACATGTATTGGTACCAGTACATGTACAAAATTAATGTTACATATCATGTACAAAAGGAATTTCATATAAATTAATGTACATGCATACCGGATGCAAAACTTGTTTGTGAGTTGGATCGGGAAATTTCTATTATTCTAAAAATTCATAATTGTCCCACTGTTAGTCTAGCTATCGGCTTTGCTTACATTTTGCGGCCATTGCCATGTTCTCCGGCTCAATCTCTACGAAGTCACTGTAGCCCGGGGGCATCCACTGAAACAAGAAAAAAAGTTAACGTGTGGGTGTAGTAACAGTGCTTACGTAATAATCGTGGTCTACAGATATTGTCAAGTAGTTAATTATTAAGATGCCTCTCCTTTCTCCAATACCTTTATGTCCACAGTGATTTGGCCGTCGTAAGCTTTCTCCAAGAACTCAAAATAATGAGCTTTGTAGTCCATTCTGGAATCAAGAAATGGAATGATTACGCGTACATACATGTAATAATTATTATAGTGAGGTAGACCCTGGTTAATTATCTTGTTATTAGTAATTATTAATGTTATTGGTGCACATGCAAGTACACTCCACACGTGAACAGCTAATTATCACCTTGTGCATTTACACATAAAAATTATAGCTATTATAACCTCTCTCTCTCCCTCCCTCCCCCCCCCCCCCTCTCTCTCTCCCTCTTGATCTACCATAATATAGCACATCATACGTATCATGACCAATAGCTTGGCTATGCAACTACAGCTAGCAGAAATTTTTTACCCTAACTTGGGTGACACGTACTGGTTCATGACCAAAATTAAATTTTTAGTTTTCCTTTGTGGTCCTACACACACTGAAAGTAGATTGTTTGCAAAATAGTGTTAATTAGTTTCAAAGCAAATAACAGCTACCTGTTAATTATTGGCCCTGTGATAGCTGGTTTATTGTTTTGATTTTGTCATACTTTCACTTCTCTCTCTCACACACTCTGTCCCTCTCTCCCTCCCTCCTCCTCTCTTTCTTCCCCCTTTCTCTCTCACTCACTCTCTCTTTTTCTCACACACTTTCTCTCTCTCCCTCCTTCTCTCTCTCTTCCCCTTTCTCTCTCTCTCTCTCCAACTCTTTTATCCTTTCTCTCTCTTTCCCTTCCCCCCCTCCCCCTCCCTCCCTCCTTCTCTCTCTCACTCTCATGCAAGCACACACACACACACACATACACATACAGAACTAGATCTATGCAGATAATCAACTCTGGTTAAGTAACTCACCTGAGCGCCTCACTGACAGCCACTTTGGAGGTCGCGTTTCTTTCACGTGGTCGCTCCTATTTTAAATGCACAACAAGTACTTAATGCATGTGGGTGTAGGTGTATATGTACGATGAAGCTAGCTTTTAGATTTATCGATACTATTACCACGCATAACACTGGGAATACACGTACTAATCTGTAAGATCATTAGCAGAGACTAAAACAGCTAATGACTATCGATCGGAACATAGTTTCCTAATGCAGTTTCTATAGTCACTTGCAATTACTACATGAAAATTTAGTATGTTTATCTAATCCCAAACCTACAAGTAAGGGGCAACCATCCCATTGCCTGCTCTGGCAAACCTAATCCCAGCGTGTGTTGCAAAAGGCAAAGAGCCATTTACTACACGAACAAATATCTTCCCAGACCTAAGGGGCAACCATCCCATTAGTATTGCCTGCTCTGGCCAACCTGAATTCCAGCGTGGGTGCAAAAGGCAGAGCCACTTACTAGGTGCCTAGCTAGCCTTGAGAACTAAAGGGGTGCTATTTTTAACTGGAATTCATTCAACCATATTATTATCTCTCTTCTCTCAATAACGCCTAAACTACTCAGCAACTGTTGCCTATATATAGAACTCGTTAATTTTGGTACATTATATTAAGTGAAATCTTACCAAATCAGTGTACTCCAGGGTTAAGATATTGTTCATGTTGAGAGGATTACTGTCAATGGACAGCCACAGCTCCACACTGCCAGCAGCTGTCAGGTTACTCATCTCTATGCTGAAACGATACTCACCTGGGAAAGGAGAGAGGGAGAGAGGAAGGGAGAGAAAGAGAGAGAGAGGAGGGAGGGGGGAGGAACGGGAGAAAGGGAAGAAAAGAGGGGGATAGAGCACAAGTCATCAATGCCTATGAATGTTAATTGTCATGAATGAGGAGCTGCAATCTGATTGGCTAGTAGTTAGCCGCTTAGCTTGCAAAACCACGCTCACTCGCTTGCCGTGTTTGTTATAAAATGCCATTTCTAGGGTCAACCACACACCATACACACACGCGCACACAAAGAGGGGATGACTACCTTTTGTTATTCAAGTAACAGATCATCGAACACTATTATAGGTTTCTGTTTTCACTCCACAAGATGTTATTTTCAATCTGGCCTCTTTATCAGTGGTGCAATTACGATAAATATAGTAGGGTTTCAGGCATAAACTTTAATAATTATTAAATAACTTGTAATAAGTTAGCTACATGTACAATACATACATGGTCAAATATTGTACATTTTCAGCGCTTCTTGAGTTGCATGTATGGCAGCTTTAACTATTATACACAGCTACATGTACATACATGTACATGCATGTACATACGTGTACATGTAGGAAAAATATGGTATGATATTGAATATGAATGTGCTATTGTTGTCTAGCTACATGTATCTAGAGGTTGAGTCAGCCAATGATAGTCGAATGGATCTAGATCTGATATAGCTAGCTATCACAATAATGTTTTGCAAACTATCTCATAGATTTGTTACAATTTTAGAAGGAAATCTCCCATTATGGTACCAAAAACAGCGAAGAGATGCAATATCATAGTATGGTTGACAAAAATTAATACTCTGAACTGGTCAACGGATAGTCTAAGGTCAGAGTCTAACACGTAATCACTTGAGAAAGTGAAAAGTTACTTCAGTATGGGAACTGTGTCCATTACATTACATTACATAACTGCAAGGGTTCCTTATGATTATGATTAGCCATTTACCACTCTGTCCTTCACTTCCCGCCATTACAAAAGACAGAGTTCCTGGACTGACGCGAGTTTAGCCACATTTTCTATTTTTGTTCCTCCTACGTATACAATCCGCTTTCGGAATCAGCTATCACTGATTGAACCGGTTTGTCGGTAAATCAATACCTACACGTTATTGTATCTATGGGAGGAATGGTTACTAGTTGAGATTCCACGAGCTTTGAGCTTAGGCTTTGCATGGGAGCACCTACATAAACACACTGCACCATCAAGCTAGGCCATTGTCGTCTGAAAGGTAACTCCATCTATATTACATGTATAGGGGGTGCTTCTTTCCCATTACAGCCACAGCCATATATGCATTATAGTCGTGATAGTGGGCTCCATATATATTATGTTATTTTTGCTGTATCTAATTTTTGAAGACACCACTATCACGTTTTGCACGCACACGCACACGTGCACATACATAATATAAAATTTAATGTACGTAGCACTCAATAGGAGAGAGTTGTTTATGTAAGGATGGTTGCATGTTGATACTCACTACTGACTGTAACATGAAGGCTCGTAATTATATTTTTAAATTAATTGATATCTACATTACCACATAAGTACATTGTATATTACATTTTACGCCCACTTTAATCAAGTATAGAGTATAACTGTAACAATTATGGATTTCACAGACAAGACATCCACCACTAACATTACTCTAGATCTGCCACAATACTCATTCAGAAAATCCCTCCTATACAGCAAACTAAATTTTAGGCACCCTTGGGACAGCCAGACTGTATTGAAAAACAGCCCTGAGGCTTGTGTTGCTGCCCGCATAATTTAAAACTGTCTCCCCTATTATAATTGCCTATAATTAATATGGCTTATTGATACACTTGTGGTTTTTAGGTGGTCCAAATCAAAGAGACCTGAATCCCGCACCAAACCACCAACATGGTACGTTCCCATGGAGACCCACTCCCAGCCTTTCTTACAGTTAATAGCCTCAATGACATATATACACTTTCACTGAAAGCCCATCAAGTGGCCAGCTTAGATCACTTCCACTAATATTGCAGTTTATGGGCAATAGATGTACAGGAACATTACATGATAGTTAGATGTTGGTTTTACATATTATTGTACGAAGCGGCGAATTGGAGCTGCGAGTAGAATTGCGAAACCAACATTTAACTATTTTGGTAGCAGTCACTACTGACCCGTTAACATACTTAGTCTAATGACCCTCTATCACCTCTAACTATCCCACAATTTGGGGGTTGAAAATTATGTTGCTATGTTAACTGCTACCAAATGTAGCTCGAGTGTAATGTTCCAGAGAGAGAGAGAGAGAGAGAGAGAGAGAGAGAGAGAGAGAGAGAGAGAGAGAGAGTCATAATGGAGGGAGACAGCTGCCACGCACAGTGCATGGTGGGAAAGAAATCGTATTGATAGTGTAGAGTCAAGTGAAAAATAAAAGTGAAACTTAAATTACAGCTTATATTATATAAGCTGTGAAACTTAAATATTATAGCTTAATATATATAATAGCTGTAATTTAAGTTTCACCATAAAAATGAAACTTAAATTACATATATAATATAAGCTGTGAAACTTAATTTAGAGCTTAATATATACACTATTATAAGCTGTAATTAATTTTCACTATATTATATAAATATATAGCTAAACCTCTAGTACTCCTAGTACAAGCCATGGATCTTCCCTGGGATAAACTGTGGCTGTTAGTTTCATACTTCACAATAGATGGGTTATGTACATGTGTACACTTAAAGGTTTGTTCAATGTGTTCAGTGAAACCACAGGGACTAGAATTGGCAAAGAGAAAAAAAAAATTCTCAAGGGCTCCAAGCTGTGTAAATTTGTGCTAAATGAATTCTGTAGCTACTGTGCTTTGCAAGTCAGTTGTCCAGTGGAAAGGGTAAATAGGCAGTGGCTCTCAAGTACTTAATTCAGTTATACTACAATTAAGTCACAAAGGCTTTCAGTTTATATAGTGACAGAGACTGGTGCCATTCCCTAACTTTTCCAGGACAACTGATCTGCTAGGTGCTTCATGTGAGAAAAGTTGGCCAATCAATAGGTGTACCCCAACACAGAAACAGCAGCTGCACCCAGTTGCACTAACTATTGAAGAAGAAAGGATTACTATCATGGAGACCTGTGGATCCAACAATATAATAATATATGCCTTTAAAAGGAGTCAACTCTCACCCTACTCTATCACTAACATCACCTCTTGGTAGCTGTGAGGTACTAGCATTTATAAAGCTCGTGTTCTAACAGACTCCAGTGGGGTGGTGAATGTCCCCCCACAGATGCGCAACTTGAAAATCCCCCCCTCCCCCCTTTTCATTACTAGCCACACACACAGTAGGTGGTAGCTTTTACAAATCTCACAGGTTATGCAGACTCACAAAAATGCCAAAAAAATACAGATTTAAGTACTAATGTGGTGTACCTACATACCTAGCTGAGGTGGGAGTAGATAGCCGTATATCTTGTGGGAATACTTTCCATTGATGTCAGCGGGATCAACCTCATTGAAGTCGATGTGGAGACTGTCAGTAGTCAATCTCTCCTGCGGGGAGGGAGAGAAGAAGTCATGAGGGAGTAGAAGAGAGAGAGAGAGAGAGAAAGAGAGAGAGAGAGGGCAACTCACATCAGGATAGTTTGGGTATGTCTTGTCTATCCTCATGTCGTCCACGGTGTAGCCGACTATCCACCTCCAGATGTCATAGTTCAGTCTGTTAACCATCTATAGGTGGCAGTATGCATAGAGCTGGTTAATCATAATGAACAATTTTAATTTGGAATGTTGATGATATTCATGAACTTGCACATACATGTACATTATTATATACGTAGCTATAGATAATCTTTCTGCACTCAAACACACACACACACATGCACTCTCTCTCTCCCTCTCTTTCTCTCTCTCTCTCTCTCTCCCTCTCTCTCTCTCTCCCACACACACACACACACAATGTTTGTCCCCAGTGACAACCACTGCAAATTCACACGCACACATACATAAACAAGAACATACGCTCACCAGGGCTTCCATGTTCGATCACGTTACATTATTTACATGTCTGAATCAGCGTAGTGAAAACATCACCCCACTCTAGTGCACACATGCACAACAAGCATGTGCACAATAAATGTACATGTACATGTATGCAACAATTATCATATAGTGGGAAATTTTCGAGGGAGAAAAGTTTTCGTGGATCGGTAACTAGAAAGGGAGCATTTCATGTGGAGAAAACTTTCGTGGAATGTTAAACCGATCGCATAGATGGGTATGGCATGCTTAAAATTTTCAAGGAGAAAACTTTAAATTTGCAGGTGGCTCTCAAACCAAGAAATTCGTAAAGGTTTTCTCCCTCAAAAGTTTGCCGCTATTAATACAGTATACCATGCATGTGTGCTGGTGCACGGTGTGACCATATGCAACAAGAGCTATATGTACAGTCAGTCTAGCTATAGGTACATAAGCAGCAACAAGCTATGTAACTATGACAGCAACAAGCAGCTACCTTATACGACAAACAAATTGAGGAAACTTCCATCAGTTGTGTACACGTTTGAAACATTACACCAGTGTATATGTAAATTCAGTAGGTTCATTTACCATGGGATGCCAAAACGAGACAAACAGCCACTTCACTTCATCTGCAATCTTTTTTAGTGGAAACATCAGTCTATATAGTATATTATACGTATAGCATCTTCTGCTACCAATTATTAATCCCAAATCTAAGGGACAACCAAATATTTATGCATCCCGGGCCATTGCCTGCTCATGAAGGCAATCTTAATCCCGGCATAATGCAGCTCCATGTGATTGGGAGGGGGGTCAGTCTGGCTGGCTAGATGGAGCAGGCAATGAGACTGATCTGGATCAGGTTTGGGATTGGGTTAATTATGGAAGAACTACAAACCACAAAGTTGCCAGTTGAAGTTACTCATGCATAGACCATCCACCACAACCACTGACCAACCCTGTACAGCCTGTACATAGTCTACTAGAAATTCAATTTCATTGTACTGTGTGACCAGTTTCGGCTGCTATAGTAGCTCCAGTCCCTCAACCTGACCCCACAAACCACTCCACCAACCAGCATGGTTCCCAGTTTCCTGCTGGTTCAAAGGATATTAATTTTATTTAATAGTTAATTAATGTCAGATGCACATCCTTGAAGGGTGTCTGAACAGAGCTTCTGTTTTGACAGCTAACATACTTGTATACCTGTAGCTTATAGCTGCTTAGGGCTTGACCATGTGCATTGGGATACCCCCTCCTCCAATCCGACAGCGGATGAAAGGAGAGTTTAGACCAAACCAAACTGCTAATTATTATTCCACACAATCCATTGCCACACTCTTGGTGGTGCTCTGTGTACATGCATCTCAGCTATGGTTAAATATTATAGTTTATTACACATAATACTGTAGGTCGGGTTTTAATTGCGAGTATCTATTAATTGCAAATTGCGAGTTTTTCTACGTTTCGCAATCAACAGATTCACAAACATAAACGTGCATGTATGCTACAGTACAGTACGGGGTCGTCCATCGCAATTATTGGATTCACAATTTGGCCTGACTTGACTAGAACGCAATTATTAAACTACGTAATTAAAACCCGTCCTACGGTATTATGTATCTCATGCACCCTGATTACTATGTACAAGATCTTGCAACTGCTCCGTTGGCCAGTGATCCCTCCCCCCCCTCCATTATCGGCCTATCTACCCTGTCATCACCCTCTCTCCCTCTGGTATCCCGGGAATTTACTCATATATACAAACATTGGTTGCTAGACAATGGCCCACAGTTACTGCATGATGACGTAATTAGGTCGCAGAAGGGAAGGTGATAGCAATCGTGTGGTACTAGCGAGCCGGTTCACATTTCATGGGGCTTTACTATTAAATTTGACACCTTTCGATTCAGATCGAAGTCTAATATTACAAGTACAAAAGCAACATCCTGTTTTAAAGGAATTCCGTACATTGTTGAAAGGAGAAAGAACAATTTAAAGATGTAAGTCTGCATGTACGTACGTGCGCCCCGGCCCCTAACAAATCTTGGAGCTCTGCTATACTGGAATACTCAACTTCCATAGGGAAGTCCATTAATTTTTATGGCATGCTATTTATATTAATACATAACGTGATCATGCATGGTGAACTTATAAATAGCATAAAATGGACTAATATAATCACGGTAAACTTATAAATAGCATAAAATAGACACGAGCCACAGAGCTTACTGTTACACAATGCTACATGTAACTCTGCTGCATGTGAAGTATTGTGGAATGCTATTTACACATTGTATACCGCCCAGAGAGGTTTGTACAATGTCATAATATTAATGGTTGGTTTACAGGACAGTATTTCACGGAAGAATTCCCTCATGCAAAACCTTCACCAGATCGGGTTTTCATATAGATCAATAACAAAAGCTAGGCAGGCATGCATCTGTATATACAATATACTTCACACTCTGCACAGTTAGCATGATTATGTAATGGTTAGTTTTATGGTACACGGTTCATGTGGTCCTGCAGCTCAGAGCCCCAAAGAGGATATCTTACACTGCCCCTATAATTATCCGATAATTAATAAGGTGTTTATTATACCACTGACACGCTACTACTTTTATATATATACATGGTAGTCGAAGAAGGTACAATGTACAAGCTAGCGTGGGATAAACATCCCTGCATGTACGTGTAGTCGAGTCGCTAGCACTGCATGAGCATGAGTGTGACTAATAGAGCATGTGATCGGCAAATGCTGCCATTGTAGGACTGATTGAATTATTGATTACAGTATGCAAGCAATGCACCTTTAATCACCCACATCCACGACGTCGACATGCATGCACACATCACCTGTAGTCAAGGCACCCACCCCCCCCCCCAACCTCAAACGAACTTCAAGCGAGATATCTGCACATGCATGTAGCTCCGAGATATACATCTGCTCCGCAGGTCATAATTAGAGAACCCCACATTCACCTTTGACGTCACCCCGATTCTGAACTCTGAACCTAGCTTACACAAAGAACCAGGAACTAGTTACTGCCCATGGCACTCATGACTGTCATTGACAGCTGTCCATCACTACCTCAACACCAAAACTGGCGACTCTATAGCATGTTATAGCACACCTACATGTACCACCAGGACAGACCGAGATCTATTATTGCCAATTCCACGATTTGTGGTAAATTTAATGAAACATTACAATT
This sequence comes from Cliona cf. orientalis, assembly GCA_963930775.1. NCBI lineage: Eukaryota > Metazoa > Porifera > Demospongiae > Clionaida > Clionaidae > Cliona > Cliona cf. orientalis. The sequence continues at coordinate 1,463,955 of OZ005691.1, read as the reverse complement.
AACGATTCACTAGCTTCATCAAAGATTTGCCTATACTATTGATTTTATATTAATTTTGTGGTTGAAAAATTATCACAGGGTTGGAGCACCTCCGCAGGTGTGTGCAGTGCTAGTGGGAGAAGCCTAGCTAATCAAAGGATGAATTACGGGCAAAGAACAGCTGTGGTTTAACGCACTTCACACAGGAGCAACCAACCACATAAGCACACACGTAACATTAAACAATATCATCAAGTTACTATATTATATGGCTGTGCCCCTCAATGAGATTGACCACTTCAAAACATTCCTCCTGCTCTTGAGCAGAGAGAGGAATAGGCACACTAATAATGAGACTCAAATTACAAATTGATAGCACCTCCATCATAGTAACTGTCATACATGTGATCACCATGCACATGTTTTGATAACGAGCTCTAATTCACAACATACGTTATAGTTATAGCACGGGGCCAGGGATTTATGGCAGTAAACCGACCCGAGTCCGAGGGCGTAGCCCGAGGACAAGGGCGGTTTACGTTGCCATAAATCCCTGGCAACCGTGCTATAACTATTATATATCCCACCTGATTGGCTAAAAGTCACGCGCACCATAGTCTACATGCATAGCAACAACCGTTCTAACCTAGCAACAATAGTTCCGAACAGAAAGACACAGTAAAAACAAACCAGCAAAGAAACAACCGATGACGGATGGCTTGAGTCACGGAACCATGGCTAGTTGAATCAATCAGTGCTTCAGCTTTCCGTGAACAGAAGACAGTCAGGTAGCTTCGAAAACAAATAGAATAGTTTCACTGTTCAACAAACTCGGGCAATGGCTACTGAGACTTGGACTAGCGTACAGTTCACTTGCAGTTGAACTTGCCACGTGGTAGAACTACCAGATCGAGTGATAGCTAATTGGTTCCTGATTAGTGTCAATTAGTGTGCGTGTGTTTCCGTGTCTGTGTAAACAATGTTTACTGCCTATGTACAGTGGAGTGTGTGTGCAACCATTGTGCAATTAGTAGTGGCACTGTGCTGATGCACACGCAAATATAGTAGGTATGATGATGTGACTGCTTGTGTGAACTAAAACAATGGCTCTGATTGGTCAAAGTAATAGCCAGAGGGAGGGAAATATGGATCATATTTTCCCTTGTACCCCTCAGGGAGGGAAAATATCCTAGTTATACCCCGGCTGATATAATACTTAGGTATACTTAGGTGGGATATATACAATGTTAATGTGCAACATGGGAATGTATCGTAATGAGCGATGTGTACACAGGCTGGAGGGAGGGAATGGGAAGCGCCGTTTGATGAAGAATGTTAACTGACATTTAATCCATACACTCCCCTGTCTCTCATTCCCGCCTCCTCTATCTCTCTCTCTCTCTCTCTCTCTCTCTCTCTCTCTCTCTCTCTCTCTCTCTCTCGCATTCTCCCCCTCTCTCTCTTTCTCCCGCTCACTCTCTCTCCCTCTCTCTTTCTCCCTCTCACTCTCTCTCCCTCTCTCTCTCTCTCTCCCTTAACTGTTTAGACGTGCTATAGAGGCACTTAATTAATTAATGTCTGCAAAAGCAGTACATGTACAGACACATTCCAGCAGAGACATTCCCATGCACACATGCGTGCAGTGTCTTGCTTACCTCACTTTGCTTGAGATGCTTGACAACAGTGACCGAATTGTCAAATGATACGGACGGGATCACCGAAATACTACCACCGTTCTCCTTGCCTTTCTCCGGCTCTTGTTGACCACCACCACCTCCCTTAATATTTGTTGATGTTCGTTCCTTCGAGTTGTGTGAACCACCACTACGATCACCCGCATCCTGTTTTTTGCTGTCTGCTCCTCCTAGCAGTGGATGTTGTACGTCTGTTTTATTGTTGTCGGAACTCTCAGAGCCCGGAGAGTTTAAATTGGGTGACTGACGCTGCTTGATTCCTTTGATATGTCGGAGATTGTTGAGACCCTTGCCGTTGTCAGATTTATGCCCCTTCCAGTTTTTACCGAGTGGTTCTTCCTCACGCTTGCTAGGATCCACCCCTGGAATGAAGAATGAATATTCAGATAATTATATATTATTATTACAGAATAGTGATAAACGGCGAAATTTCTAATATAATATTATAATGCAAGGTTGATCCATTGAACACCATCTTGATCTTCAAACCAACATCGCTAGGGTCATGTGTACAGTCTGAGTGTATACTCAAGCACAGTTTATGCCCACCTTTAAATACACTACGGAACATTTCAATGCTGAATCACCCAAACCGGACGATTCAGTAAATATTTCGTACTGGAATGCAAGCATATCCTATATGTACATGTCTCAAAATGTGTGCAAACACTTCTAAAATTAAAAATGCTTGTACAGTCATAGATTATATAATCCCCTCCCCTGGTACAATCGTGATCTGCTTCACTGCTTTCTCTGTACCCAGGTGACAAAAGGCTGACACTGCTACATGCAAAGGGGTTTTAGTTTTGTAAGAACTTACGTGCTAGCATGGGAGAGCACTGCTCGGCAAAGTCATGGGCGAAATAGTAGGCTCCATACACAACGATAAACACCACCACGAGAAAACTGAATAGCCGAATGAACTTTCTCGGTAGCGCCATAGTCCTTTTTTTTTTTTTACTCGCCTTCTCTCTCCCTCGAAGTCAGCTTCAACAAACTTCTGAAGTTCAGCCCGCTCCGGCCTGCGGTGCGGTAGGGGTTGTATATTAAAAACTACTGTACTAGCTCAGTAGCTAGCTGCTCAGCACACACTATTAGCTATCGATGACTTTTTTTTATATTGATAGCTCCTGGGGTGTCGGAAGAATAGTTTGCTCGGCCGCGGGAACTGTTGTATCGCTGCAGCACTGCCACTTCAATAGTCATCTGCTTGATAATCGCTGGTTCAACTCTCGATTTTGTACCATGTCCAAAGTTGCGAAGGCTCCCACGGGGACACGAATACAGGGGGCTTTCTAGTTCTTTCTCTTTTGTGGTTGCTGGTACTGGGTGGGTGGATCCCGTGGTAGACCTAAATTTTTAATGGATGCTTATGTGGGGGCGTGGCATTCGAGTTAATTAGCGCATGCGCATAGGGAAAGCGTACAGTTATAAGTGATCTGAGGAAAAGAGAATACTGCAGTAGAATTAATATGAGATCAAAACTTAATTTAGAGAGAGACATGATCATGATCAGTATGAGTGAGTGAAATGAGAGAGAGAGAGAGAGAGACAGAGAGAGAGAGAGAGGAGCGGAGAGAGACAGACAGAGAGAGAGAGGAGGGGAGAGACAGAGAATTGCTAAATTAGATCAGCAGATATCATTGTTTTGGTCTGCCCTTTGCACCTCCAGTCACCCACATTCCTGCCTTGGTGTGGTGATAATGCACCAGGCCAGGGTATCGAATTCTGAATGCTTCATATCCTCGAGCTAAAGACCTGAAGAGATAGGAGAGGGAGGAAGAGAGAGAGAGAGAGAGAGAGAGAGAGAGAGAGAGAGAGAGAGAGAGAGAGAGAGAGAGAGAGAGAGAGAGAGAGAGAGAGAGAGAGAGAGAGAGAGAGAGAGAGAGAGAGAGAGAGAGAAAATTCCATATTCAGATGAAAGGAAGAAAGCAGGGGGAACCTATGTAGTTATTAATCAACTAATATCCTATATATATATATTGTAGATCGGGATATTTTCGCCAGCAAAATATTTCGCGTATTTAATTTTTGTCGGGAAAGATTGTCGACGAAAAATTTTTAGCGACGAAAATTTCCCCATCTACGGTATATACCTGTCCAGTATATCCCAGTCCTCTCCTCCCCACTTGTCCTTGTAGTGAATCAGATCAAATCCTCCAAACGCCTTCCAGTCGCTCTTGAACATCGAGAACAGGCCGTAGGTCAGCGTCTCCCAGAACCCGTTGAAGTTGATCTCCGTGTAGCCTTTGTTGAGACGGAAGAAGAAAGGAGTACAGGCCATCTTCCCCTGGATGGTGTGCTGGAATTGGAATAAGACACCAATTCATTAATTCCTTGTATTTACTACACACATATCATCATTATACAGTTGTTCGTGTGTGTGTACGACCGGAAAGGTGACCGGAAGCGATTCGACCCGAGCTAAAACGTTTTATTTCTAGGCATCGCTGGACTTGGGGCGATAGAACAGATAGCCCACTGACACGGCTGGGTATGGCCCCAGCAGCGACTAAAGTCAGCCGCTTCAAAGAAACGCCAGGGCAGAATTAGACTGAACAGTACCACTGTAATACATGTACAATGGCGGCCTGGAGAATACAAAGGGGTGACACTCTGGAGTCGATATTGCCCATAGGTGCTTTCCAGAAGGAGGCGATTCTATTCTAAACGTCTTCTCTTGGGAGCCCTTGCAAGCGAAACTGCAAGACAACTAACAAATTTCTTCAGCTAGCTGATTGACAAAGTCACATGATCAGGAAGGATGTGCACGTGCGCATGCGCAAAAATATGTAGGTAAAGGTCGTTGACGGTACATGCACAATATTAAACATGCGCATGCAGCACAGAGATAAAGGATTGAGCGAGCGAAGCGAGCTCACTCCTTGTAATAATTATATCTACATTGTATAAGATACAATGTCATGTATACATGTATAATAGAAGGTCATATATTGTATAAGACATGTAGTACTAGTAACTGACGTACCCGTCTAATGTACTCCACGAACCCAGGTGGCAGAGTCAGGTGCATATCTATCGTCATCACTATGCTGTCGGGATCCTACAATAAAAAAAAGACACTCACATCACCTCCTTACACATGTACATGTACATGTATGTATCGGGGAAGTCATTAAAGAGCGGTAGAGTGGCACAGCACCGCTCTTAAAAATCCGTTTTGCAACTGATGTGGTCTCTTAAAACCACAAACACCCTTTGATGTTTAACCACAGCACCGCTCTTCGACTTGCCTGTGTACATCACTTTTTTTTTGTTGAGGAGTCCCATTCTCACTCAGGCACTGGCATGCTGCTACATACATGTACAACATTGTAGCTTTTCAAAACTCACAGTGACGTAATCGATGCCGGCTTGAAGACCGCCACTTCTCGAGAATGCACCCGTCTTCCTGACATAATGCCACCTGCAGGTATAACAATAATATTATTATAAGTGCAGACATTTTCACATAACAGAGGGATATCAGGCATGCATAATAATATTATTAGGCAGACGTGTTCCAGAATTTCAGTACTGTTCGCTATACATACATACATACATACATACAGCGGGAAATTTTCGTGGTGTCCAATTTTCATGGTTTTCGCAGATCCGGATAAGGTACTATCTGCGAAAATTAGACCCACGAAATAAGCACGATTGTACAGTGTCAGCGAAAATTAAACTGCAAAAATTGGACCCCACGAAAATACGGTACTTCAGAAATTTCAGGGAGTGAAAACTCAATCTCAGGGGTGCTGTGCTCTGCTCCCAACCCCCCCCCCTCCTCCCCTCCCCCCAACTAAATAAATCCCAGCACCTTCAAACCAGTGTTTCATCCAGTGGGGGGACAAGGGGAAGCTCCCCCCCCCCCCCAAGAATTTGACTTTAATTAAATTAAGCATCATAGTCACAAGTCACAATAAGTCACCAAATCAAACCACTTTTGATCAAAAATTGCACAATGTCATACGAAACAATCTGGAGGAATTAAAGAAATTCTCCTTTAGAAAATACGTCCCAAGGAACTTGGCGTGCTAAATACACCCACTCATTTGTTGCACTTCCACCCCAAATTTTTTATCGCTAGATGAAACCCTGCAAACCACCTGTTCCTCATGCAGTCAGACAGTCAGACAGACAGACAGATGGACAGACAGGCAGACAGACAGACAGACAGACAGTCAGACAGACAGACCTATTGATGGAGCTTCTCTTCAATCTCTCTTCAACATTCATGTCCTCACTCTCGTAGTCCACCACCACGATCTCAAAGTGGTCGTCCTGCGTCTTAGCATAGAGCTACACCAGCAAACCGTATCGTACCATATTATTATGCAGAGGGGGATAAGGATCATCATTTGAGAGCTATAGCTACACAATGAGTCATACATAGTTTGGACATACATGTACATGTACATGCCAATTACATGCGTGTACATGTTTGTATGCATGTACATGTACACGTTGTGTCGTATCATCCTGTTCCCAGTTATATCGTGTACGTGTACATGTACTATGAAGGCTTATCTTCTCAGAAAACCTACTAGGAAAAACCATCCCAGTGCTCACTCAGGCTAGGCTTGATCGGCTTGAAATGCCATGTACGTGTACATGTACATGTACTTATAAGTACATAATACAATGTAATTATTATATTATGTACATGCAGAAAGCATAGATATTAACATAAGTGTACATGTACATGTAACTACACAATATTATGTAGAAAGCATAAACATTAAACGGGGCTTGTCCAAAGTCCTTATGGAAAAACTAACGTCATTATGACGTTAGGGGGGAGGGAGTCTTGGTCCATGACGTTTTACAACTGCATTGTCAGCAGATTTTAGCTTCAGTTATGATTATGCATTCTTGTGATTCCAGCTGTGTCAAAATTTGCATTTTTGTGACAGCTGTATCAAGCACTATGTAGCTAAAAGTGTGCACATAGCTATATACATGTACAGGCAAGCAAGAAACTGGGGCCTTGTCCAAGTCCTTGTGGAAAATTAATGTCATTATGACGTTAACATTAATTTTACCCCCTTCCAGCTCCCCCCCCCCCTCTCTTAACGTCACAGCATTTCAGCATAGAGTCAATACTGAAACTCTGATTCTGCTCCATTTAGCCTACACATTCGGTATTCACTTGTATTCTATACAGTGCTAGCTATGTCTTCATGGGTTCATTGCATACCTGTGCTTCGTTGACATAACATAAGTGTATACACGACTTACATCCTCCATGTTGTGTATAAGATGCTCAACCCAAGGACCCAGGTTCTTCACTGCAAGTGAAAAAAGGTATGTTATACGTATCATCAACAGTTTCATAGTTGGTAATGGTCGTCAGGGGAGTAGGTTTACATAATCGAATTTCCAGGTCAGTGTTGCATGCAAATACGGCAGCATTAATCAATTATTGTGGCTCCATCATTTCTTAATTATAATGCACACACAAATATTATTGTAATAGAAAGCCACTGTAATTGTACTCCAGAACCAGAACACGGAACAATCCTTTCAGCGTGCACATGTGTTATGCATGTGCCCATCACCTGCTGTACCTAAGCCATTTATATTTGCAAATTTAGCACAACTGGAACAAATTAATCTACCATAATCGGTCAAGGTCACTGATACACAGAACAAGAGCTTTCCTAATATTATTAACCTCGAGAGCACAAAAAAGGTGCACAAAAGTACCCCTGAAATGGAGGACACCTCCTTTAATCAGGGTACTCGATCTACCCCATCCAAAGGATGGCCAGGGTTCCACTGTATAATACCGTACCCATTCTAATTAAGGCGCCTCTCTAATAAACGCGCCACCTACGCCGGAATCCTAATTTTCACGCTCTAACTATATGCGCCATACGGCCATGCTAATTATTTTTTCCAAGCACGTTCTAATTGGAGCGGTACCGGTATACTTACAGCCGACAATACCTCGATAGTACTGAGTATCTCGTACGGAGTAACTGGAAGCTATGTTCTCCACACTTTCACTCTAATTACAACGCGCCTCTCTAAAAGATGCACCACCTGGATCAGAATGTTAATTTCTGGGCTCTAATTATGCGCCACCCAAGATCGGTAATTATTTTTTAGTGGTGCATTTATTAGATCGGATACGGTAATTATTATTAGACTCACATGATACGACTAGGTAGACATCGACAGTGGGACTCCTTCTCCATTGGAGATTTGAAGTATGGCACAGTGTCTCCATCCCTTTAGCGAGATAGACATACTCTGAAGTGTGTACTAACTTATTTTCCGGTTCAGACAGCTGGATGTCAAATTCGATGAGAAAACGACTGCCGTGAACGTCGGGATTTTTCTTCGCTTTAGTAGGAAGGTTCCGATTGGTCGTCTCTTCCATGTATCTGAGTTTGATTATTTTGCCTTTGTATCTTTTGCTAGCGTTGAAGGCTTTCGTGTAAAGGGAGACAATTTTGTCTACTGTCTGTGTGTTGGAAAGAGAGGGAAGGGGAGAGAGAGAGAGAGAGAGAGAGAGAAATATCAGTTACTGAACTGTTTTACAGGCCTCCGGAGATATACAGTATACATGTACATCATCAGAAGCTGCAAAACTTCTACAAAACAAAGTTCATTGTGCACCTCTTTGCTGATCTCTGGATTTCCCTTGTCTTTTTTGTGCCAGTTGTGGAACCACGTCTCGTCCTTGGGGTAGACTCGACTCTCGTGGACCTGGTAGACTCCGTTGTACTTCTTCACTCTCCGCTTCTGGGCGTAGGCCGGTTTGAAGTCACACAGCGGCAAGATGTCTAGATCAGTGACTGTGCATGCAACGTGTGTGGAGGGGGTGGAGGGTGAAGAGGTATTGTAGCTATATTTAATGTTTCAGCCAACACTCAATATCCGATTAGGTAAGGGTCGTCACATTTGCATGCGCCATAATAATTATGCAAGTTGGCTGCCTTAGTGATGGTGTGGATTCCCTCTCTCTCTCTCTCTCTCTCTCTCTCTCTCTCTCTCTCTCTCTCTCTCTCTCTCACTCTCTCTCTCTGTAACACTATAGTTATTGAGTGACTCACTGGGGTAGATTGTGTCCCCAACGAACTGAGTGTGTCGATGACTCTGGAGCTGGTTACTGGGCAGGAGGCGACCCTGAATCACCTCTAGAGCAGGCCCCTCGGTCAGATGACCTTCATCGTCAACTAGGGGTTAAAATTATAATGAACTCGCAAGACTACTTAGCTCGAGATGTGTGTGTGCGTTTGTATTTATGAAAAAAAAAATATAATGTATATACTGTATAATTATGTTGTACGGTATGAGTGAGTGAATAATAATTATTATACTAATTTATGCACTCACGTTTAGCAGCCATGGCAAATGTTCTGAAGTCTAGTTCGACAAACTCTTCTGAATTCGGTTGCTTCCACTATACATGTACATAAAACAGAATTCCAATTATGCATTAATTATAGACTTCTCCCCCTTCCCCTCCCCTCCCCATAGCTCCTCCCCCTTCTCCCTCCCTCCCCCCTTTCCCTCTCCCCTCCCCATAGCTCCTACTGTACTGTACCTTAATATCGACAACCATTTTCCCCTCATAAGTTTTCTGGATAAATTCAAAGTAGTGAGCAGGGGAGTCCATTCTGGAAGGAAAATCACAAAAAAAAAAAAAAATTTCTTCAGTATCTCAAAGCAGTAGAACATCCATTAATTTAGATGCAAAATACATACATTAACACTGTACTCAATCGTATCCCCATACACATGCATATACACATGCATACATGTATACATACTCGTGTAACTATTATGCGTATTTCTGATGCATTGTCGAGATGCACACTCAATTTGCAAACAAGCCCAGGTGTGCATACACAATGAAACTATACACTAATTCTTACTCTCTCTCTCCCTCTTCCTCTTGCCTGAGTAGTGTTAGCTACAGCCCTAACACGGTGATCACAGGTACTGTTCAGTGATTCAATATTATTATACCACAGGTGCATGGAAAATCAATATATTTTTCTTATCTTCCATCAGTGAAACAGCTGGAAGCCATTTCAGTTCCTGCACTTAGGAAAACCTAATCATACCCCTAGTGTCCCAGGCAAGCTAGCTCCCACATACATGTACCACATTTCAAGGTGCAGGTGCATGTACCTTCCATACAAATAACTATAATTAATTTTATATCTTCGGTACCGCTGACTATGATTAGGCTTACTGAATATCTTTACTCTCTGATCTCTTATAGGTGGCTTTCCGAGGCATAGGCCGACTCTGAGAGAGAGAGAGAGAGAGAGAGAGAGAGAGAGAGAGAGAACATATATTATGGTACAATGGTAAAAAGCAGCAAAAAGCAACACTTATGCACTTATATGACTGTTCTAGTAGCATAATTAATTTTATTCTGCTCACCATGTCATCATAGTCCAGTGCCAGAATCTTGTGCATATTGAGAGGGTCACTATCAGTGGACAGCCACAGCTCCACACCACCAGCTGCCGTCACATCACTCATCTCAATGCTGAATCGATAATTACCTGGAAGAAAGGGAAGGGAGAGAGGGGGGAGGGGGAGACAGGGAGGGAGGGGAGAGAGAGGGGGGGAGGGGGAGGGAGAGGCAGGGATGGAGGGAGAGAGATTATTCACATGGCTTTTATTTACCTTTGGTTGCCTAGCAACAACGTCATGCATCTCATAGCTACTGCATATGTCACCAAGGGCAGCTTATAGTGCTAGCCTAGGAGTCTATGACATCACTATAATAATAATAATATTTATTATACAGAATGTCATAGCAACACAACAATCTGCCACTACGTGAAAAAAAACATGCATTGTACAGTTGGTCCTTACCTTGAGTTGGTGGTAGTAGGTAGCCATAGACCTTGTGGGAGTACTTTCCCTTAATATCCTGAGGGTCCTCCTCATTGTACTCTATGTGTAATCGGTTGATGGTCTTCCTCTCCTATTTAGTATGGTATAATGGAATTACACCAGCATCAACATTGTAAGCTTGGAATTTCTCTCTCTCTCTCTCTCTCTCTCTCTCTCTCTCTCTCTCTCTCTCTCTCTCTCTCTCTCTCTCCATCTCTCTCATCTACAAAGCATTAAGGCATCGACAACATAGGAATGTCATGTAACTAAGTCATTGGTACATGCTGGTACTGGATCATATTATTATTATAGCGACATTCCTCTCTCCTCCATTCCTAATATAGACAGGGAGGGAGGGAGGGAGAGAGAGAGAGAGAGAGAGAGAGAGAGAGAGAGAGAGAGAGAGAGAGAGAGAGGGAAACTCACATCAGGATGGTTTGGGTATGTCTTGTCTATCCTCATGTCGTCCACGGTGTAGCCAACTATCCACCTCCAGATGTCGTAGTTTAACATTCCTGTCATCTGGGTAGAATGGACATGAACAACTATCACAGTGTACTGTACAATTCATACAAATTGCGCACAACTACTATCAATACAGTACTTGTAATGATTATTATTAGACTGTTAAATTAACGCTACATACCATCATAGCTATAGTCTAAATTTATGCACTTCCTACTTGGACATCAGGTGCGAAGCAAATGTAAATGTACAAAATCATGTACATGTATGTGTACACACCTTAATTGAACATGTACACTAATGCATTTTTATTAATATTTCACATGTGCATTTACATGTATACTTCTCCCCCCACCCCTGTCTCTAATTAGAGCTATCCCTCTCTCCTTTCCTCACCCCAGCTTCTGTCAGCTGGCTAACAAACACCTCCCGATCATCATGATCTACCACAGGTTGTTCAGCTCCTTCTCTCTCGTCTTTTCCCTCCTTCTCTCGCTCGAGCTCTCTAGGCTCTCCGGGAGTAGTAATTCTCAACTCTTTGACACCTTCTCCGGAAACTGCTTCACTTTCTGAACTGGGGGACCATTTTACACCGATTTTAGGTTCACTGGGGACATCCGTGTCTGAACCCCTGCTGTTATTTATGAATTTGATTTCTCTCCCCTGATTTATAGGGGACTGGTAGCTGGCACCAGGGAACTCGTGTACACCCACGTGGACGTATGTGTTGCTATTGCTCCAACTTTTGGCTGCAAATGTATATAAATTCAAACCACGTACTTCTTTGATTTCCACCCCCTCTCTATAGCTCGCCCTAAGGACTAAAGGTGAGCTTTAATTGGAGTACAAAGGTATGGGCCTGGAGCCAGGACTTACATATAACGAAGTAGTACATGGCTGCACAAAAGAAGGCTACTAGTCCAACCACTAGCAGCGTTCTCGACCGCATCAGCTTGTTCAGAAGCCCCATCTTTCTCTATCTTTGTTGTGACTCCAATGTGTAGTCTGGGTACCAGCCCCTGGACTAACTTCAACGAGGCGAACAATGAATGTAGCCACGCCCACTTCACGCCTGTGACGACCTTTACCAAATCAGTGTGGCGCACTGATGCATGTGATAATATGCCGGGTAGGCCTATTATTACTGTTTATTAAATTTGTATAAAGATTGCTATAACAAAAAGCCTATTATATTAAAATACAACATAACAAGTATGATGTAACAATGATGGGATAATGTGCATGAGTTATTCACCTCTAGGTAGGACACTGATTGTCTGAAAAATATTTTTCGTTAGATCTCCATAACTAGCTACGTATGTATTACCGTTACCGAAATATGTTTTTTTTGGTTTGAGTATAAAATTAATGTGACAATGATACATGTAAGGTTATCTTTGAAGAAGTTTGGTATGTATACTATGGCATAGTCTAACGTGTTCAGGACCGTGGTAGCTGCTTTCAGCGGTGTAGGCAGGGGGGGGGGGTGCTCAGGGGCTGGAGCACCCCCCTCTGCTCTTGGCCTAGTCATGCCTAGTTCACATAATCCATATATAGAGCAGCCTCATCCAGCACTCCCTTGGCTACTCCAAACTACCATCTACTACAAATAAACACCTTAGAAGATAGTTAGAAACTTATCTTATCCCAAGCCTGATTTGGCCGAAAACCACTTGAGCTAGCTTGCTAGCTACATTCAGACATAGATAATATAGACTACGTACGTTTACGTAGTCTATATAATATCTATGCTCCATTTCACCAGACCCTCTCCCCGCTGGCTCCTCGAGACTGACCCCGCGCCGCTATTCAAGTTCAATATTATGTAAAGATACACCCCCACGGAAGACTAAATTTTGATTTACCCCCTCAGGAAGCCTAATTATTGACTTTAACCATCAAGAACCAATTAAAAAGAGGGCTTGACCCCTCCAAGACTCATTAAAATGCAACAAGATGCAGTGTCATTTGCATGATAGCTAACCCCCCAGGATTCATTATTATCTTCATGGTAACCATCTAGATTTCATTAAAATTGGGTATTTACCCATTAAGATTTCATTAAAAACCTATTTTTACCCATCAAGAACTCATTAAATGGCATAAATTTAGACCCCTCAGATGTAATTATGGCTCTTCCGTGGGGGTGTATGGCTATTAAATGGAAAAGCCCATTCTCAGAATGGCAACAACAAAAACTATTTGTCGATCGAAATGGACTTTTTTCGATGTTACAACATTAGATCTACACGATTCATCTCCGTTTCAGCTTTAGATCTGGCCATAGTTTACAAACGCAAACATTTAAGCTACCAACTACACTCGCAAATGGCATTCTTTTGAACGCGTGGCATGATGATTGCATACCAATGTCATGTGACTATAGCGTAAATGCACATCATGTCCAACCTCCTCTGCCTTGCCTTTATCCACACCAAAAAAATTGATCTCGGCCAATAGGTCTTTTTAGTGATTGTCCACGCAGAGCAACTTGAAAGAAGCACTCATAAAAATTTTCATGCTGAAAGACCTCATTGTTCTTGCACAATTATTGCTCAAAACACAAAAAAATTTTAAAATCGTGTGCAGGCAGGTGGACTTGAAGTGGCAGTTTCACTTCCAATTATTGTCATAAATGCACACACCAACCTACTTCATAGAAATGTGGTGAGGAAAGCATATGCTCCATTTTTACAGCATCAAATGACACTTTCTCATTATCAATAAAAATATAGATACTAACTAGAGTTTCGTTCAATTCTGGCCTAGGTTATTCACCTTACAGTGTAGAAATTCAATGCCAACTAGCTTACCTACGCAAGCCGGGATATTGCACTTTATACCCGCACTTTAATGAGAATACGCAAGTTGCGAGGATGCGCCAAGTTGCAATCTGTGAGCATATGTGCGCAGCAAGAACAGTGAGGTCCTTCATGCAGAGTGTGAAAATTTTATGAGTGCTTCTTTAATTTCAAGTTGCTTCATGTGCCAGGGGATATAATCACTCAAAAGACCTATTGGTTGAGATCAATTTTTGGTGTGGAGACCCTATTTCAGGTTCACAAGCCACACCCTCTTTCCCTCCAATTAATTAGGGGGGGGGGGGACATGCGCATGCGCCAAATCTGAATAAAGTGGGGTACTGGCAGTGTATAGCAGAAGAATAAGCGATACTAGTACTACGGAAAAATATCATTAGTCTGTATCTATAAAAATAGCAAAATTAATAATAATATGGGTCATACGTAGGTGCTGATATTGCGCCATAATCCAACACAAAAATTACCAAGTAGTTATTACGAGTCCCATTTCATCTAATTTTCTAGCTAGCTCGTCAGTCATAGAAAACCGATACTCAAACTTTCCCATTTGAAATGACTTCAACTTTTTACGTCCATGCTTTAGCCAGCTGTTGTACAGCGTATCAAGGTAGCTGGTATCCTCTTGCTTCCATACTACTGAGATCTGAAACGAAAAGATTTCGAAATTGTTTAGAGAAAAAAGGGCATCTCCAAATCGTTCCATATCTGTCGACGGTTCGATGGATACATAGTTGAAATGTTGCCTGTATACCGAAAGCTCAACCAGCTGCTCCTTTTGATAGGACAGGATCTCAGTGATAGCATCGATGTTGCATGGTTTGGGAACTTCTTCACGTCTACTAAATAGATCTATATCCTTCACAGGTGGTTTGGTAGGTCGAAGTGTTAAGCGTGTCAGTTGCTGGCGCTGGAAAAGATGTTGAAGAGCTTGATTGGGAAAATTATCGAATATTGGCAACGATAATTCCCGAGTCTGAAACAGAGCATTTTCAGACAAAAGATGTACAGGTAAAGCTGTCTCAGACGGTTCAAATCCGCCATATTCTCCAAGACTACCTATGCTAGCATCGAATTCGAAGGCTTTGAGAACAAGAGGCTCATGTGAAAACAACCAATTGCAAAAATCCACAGTTATGTTGCAAGATTCATAAAAAAGGAGGGATTTATATTCTAGAGCTCCACTAGGTACTCTTCTGTCACCTACAGGCACATTCATAGTATGGGTGGTCGAGGCCGGTTCATTACGAGCTGGTTTTAGATGTTTAAGCTGGAAATCCTGAGGTTGGCTACAAGGTGTCTTGAGGAAGGCATCAAGCAGTAGTTTCAATTGTAAAGATATAGGTACTTGACCCTCAAGAGTAAGCTTCAAAAATTCCTGCCTCTGGACAAAGCCAATCAAAGAAGTGTACAAACAAGAGAAGGCGCTGGGATTTACTTTCGCCCTTTCATCAACCCGCACATTTATCTCAGTGAGTTGGCCATGAGAAGCTATGATCTTGGCTAAAGCTTCCATACAATGCACTTCACCACTATAACGTACCCAGAAGAACATGTTAAGCTTCTTTAGAGATGGACAGGGCATAGTTGCAAGCGTAGAAGATAAAACTTTGCTGGATGTATCGTCTAAAACTGGATCAAGAATGTCCAGCGAGCTAAGCACAGGGCTGCTAAAGCAACAGCTCAATACCAGCTCCAAAGCTTCCTTGGAAAAATCACCACTACTCTCTACGTAGCCATCGATATCTTTCGCTTGCCTAAACTGTAAACTAAGGGACTCTAACTTACAGAAAAACTGTGTCAGTAGGCGTGTCAGGTCACCATGGCTCCACCTCCAATGCATATGCTCATACTCGTGAAGAAACAGCTTTTTAGGATAGTAGTGGCATTCGTTCATGATCAACGACACTGCGTCATCATCGGACAGGCGGTAGTGATTCTCCTTCAAAATGTAGTGCGAATACCGAGAGTGAACATACTGGCCTTTGGTAGCGTATTCATAAAGCTCATCATGCTGCTTACCAAATACATCGCGAGAAGGAAGTGGGTAATAGAAATCATTGTCGTCATCAGAATCTGAATCGTTATGATTTGCATCGATCTTTTCTACTACCACATTTACTGTTGTTGGTTTTCGATATGTGACAAGGTCATTCACAACGTCATCAGGGCAACTCCGTTGCTCAGGTGGTGGAGAACAGCCCTCGTAGAAGTCTCGATCATTTATAAACCATCCATAAACTCCAGAGAAGCGGTCACCACTGAAGATCATTGTCGTCAGAAATGTGAAATATTTTTCACGACTCGATGAAAACTCTTCATGATTCGAAGAATACTCAGCCTCCATCAGTAGCTACTAGGCGTGCATGAAAGTCATAACCACGAAAACCTCCCAGCCTATTGCTTTGGCTTTTGCGAAGGTCATCCCAGAATGTGTCGGAATCGATATCGTCAAAGGCACAGGTCCGCTCGAGGTGGCAGATGGAGACGACGGGACAAAGGAGTAGCAGCTCCTTTCGTTGAACGGGTGGAAGACGGTTCAGCGCCTCTGGTGAGTAGTGATCGAGTTCTTCGATCAGTTTACAAAGACAAAGATTGCTGAGAGATGACGTTGAGAAGGTGCTTTGAGTGCTCATTGTTCTAAGCTTCAAGCTTGATAACTGACACTATATTGTAGTGTTTAAATTGCAACTGCCCTAAATGGATAATTAAACACAATGCTTAATAGAGA
Source organism: Cliona cf. orientalis (assembly GCA_963930775.1). Classification (NCBI taxonomy): domain Eukaryota; kingdom Metazoa; phylum Porifera; class Demospongiae; order Clionaida; family Clionaidae; genus Cliona; species Cliona cf. orientalis. Next base: position 1,447,396 of record OZ005691.1, on the reverse strand, counting down.
GTTTGACATAGGGTCTCTTCAACTGATGACTCTGCCTATGACCACACCCTTCCATAAAGATTGAACGCTTTTAGCCTCGTCCCCTTCCCCGAGGAGAGCCTGTCGACAAGGCTAGAGCGCTTTCACCGCTGATCTAATTATAAAAATCATCATGGAAAGTACGTGGACTACCCTCCTTTCCCAACAACATCGATCTAACTTATTATCTAACTCACCGTTTTATAGTGATCAGAGCTGGCTATTCTCAACAGTAGTCTCGTGCCCAGCCCCTCCTACGCAAAAGACACGAGACTAGTATCGACGGTGGAGTACGTACATTTGCGGTTCCTCCCACGTCATACCGGTATCGGCCTAGATGAGGTTTAACGCAGTTAACTGGGAGGCAGGCCGAGCTGGTTGTGAAGGGGTGGGGCGTGGTAGCCTAGCGCAGCGCCGCCAGCAAAGGTAGGTGTGATGGTAATCGGTCAACGTGATTGGTGGAATTTAGCAGGTTGCTATGGTACTTAGGATATAGTCTCGCAAGCCAGACCCTCACACTCCGCAGCGTTTAGTTCTTTCAGGATAACTAAAACGCTGTGGAGTGTGAGGGTCTGGCTTGCGAGACTACTTAGGATAAAAGGAGTGTTGGTAAATACAAACGGCAGTCTGAACAGTCTACTTAGCAACGGATGGTGAGCGAGAAAAAGGAGCATCTCCCACCCTCCCTCCCTACTTGTCCGCTGAGAATTTTTAAGTAGCTACCAGTGACATTGGTTAGGAGATTCTCAGTGTGACCATTGTCGAGTCAGATTGGATGGATTGGGGTGATGAATCCCCCCAATTTGGGTCCCTCCAAGCAAGATGAGAATGTAAAAGGGGCGTGGCGGCTGCAGTGGCCCTAGCTTGGCTGCTGCTGGAGTCAGTGGCATGTATTTGCCATGGGCATGCACAGCGTCAACAGCATAAAGTACATGTGCACGCAATACGGATGCCCCAAGGCAGTTCTATGCCATACCCTAGCAACTGACTCGGCATGACCTCCACACAAGGTGAAAGGTTGAATTATGGACCAACGAACCAGTTAACTCGCATAATATACGGTATATCATTTCATTATACTAAGATTATATGGGGGGTGGATAGTGTCAAAAGTACAGTCACTGTTTTGGAGGAGGGTGACTTCACTGAGGAGGGGGGTGGTTTCAACTGGAGGGGGTGCTTTTCAGTTGGAGGATACCACTATTTGTGGAGGAGGGGTGCGTTTTGATCTCGAGGAGGGGGTCTAGCTCATCTGGAGTAGGGGGTCATAGTTCGCTGGAGGAGGGGTGCGTTTTGATCTCGAGGAGGGGGTCTAGCTCATCTGGAGTAGGGGGTCATACTTCGCTGGAGGAGGGTGCATTTTGATCGCGAGGAGGGGATCATACTTTCGCTGGACAAGGGGTACATTTTGATCTCGAGGGGTCTGCTACCTCGACTGGAGGAGGGGCATATTTGAAGCAATGGAATGGAGCTAGCAGTTGCCGATAGATGCCGTTTGTGTCTATTATTATGTGGGTGTGGCACATTTCGCGCATGCGCATAAAAATCTTCGCGTCATGTGGCATGGCCTGTGTGCTTTGAATTTGGACGTGACTATAGATATAGGCTGGGAAGCTAGTGGCGTGATTCTGGACTGCTGTAGACGTACTACTGGTGTCTCTTGTACAAAGGTGCTACATTTATTCAATGAAGCGCAGATATTTGATAATTTGTTCGTAGCACATACAATTATTGAACCTTTGTACGACAGGAGACACCACCAGCACATTTATAGTAGTCCAAAACAACTCATTTCCAAGCGACTTGCTTCCCAGCACACGTTCCGCACCATCATGGTACCAGCACGTAGCGCGAAGACTAAAAATAATGTTAACAGATTTGCGCATGCGTAAAAATGTGCCACACCCACAATATTCTGTTCGGTAGTCGGCTCCTCGATATCAAATGCATCCTCGTCCAACCAGAGTATCACCCCCTACTTCAGATGAACTAGAGCCCTCCTTGAGATCAAAACACACCCCTCCTTGATCCTCCAGCAAAAGTGTGTGATCCCCCCCCCCCCCCCCCCCACTCCAGGTGACCTCGAGATCAAATGACCCCCTACTCCGGATGCGCTAGACCCCCTCCTCGAGATCAAAACGCACTCCTCCACAAAAACTGGTATCCTCCAACAGAAAAGTACCCCCTCCAGTTGAAACCACCCCCCTCCTCAGAGAAGTCACCCTCCTCCAAAACACTGACTGTACTTTTGACACTATCCACCCCCCATACGATTATAGTTGTCTGTGCGTGCGTACGAGCGGGAGGTGACCGGAAGCGATTCGACCCGAGCTAAAAAGTTTTCTTTCTCGGCGTCACTGGACTTGGGGCGATACAACAGACAGCCCACTGTCACGGCTGGCTATGGCCCCAGCAGCCACTAACGTGAGCTGCTTCAAAAAAATGGCAGGGCAGAATTAGACTGAACTGTAGGCTTACATATGGCGGCCTGGAGAATGCGAAAGGGTGACATTCTGGAGTCGATGTTGCCCGTAGGTACTTTTCAGAGGGAAGCGATTCTATTCTAAGCGCCTTCTCTTTGGACCCCTTGCGAGCGAAGCTGCAAGACAAGTAACGACTTCTTTAGCTAGCTGATTGACGATGTCACATGATTAGGCAGGATGTGCACGTGTGCTAGCTTTCACTCTGCGCATGCGCACAAATATGTAGTTAAAGGTCGTCGACCGCCCATGCACAATATTAACTAGCGGTACACTACGTGCAGGGGCTTCCTCGCTCAGCTCAGGGAGGCAGTGCGCACGCGCAATGGCAACCATGTGCTTACGGGGAACTCCCTACAGTTCAGTGCCACAATGCGAGGTAAACAAATCTTGCGATACATAGGTGCAACAAAAGTGCTTACTAAACGGCACTTGTAGAAGATCTAAAGCTAGGAATCAGTTTATATTGTAGACAAGGTAGTTTACTATCTATGACTGTTGGTGAAAGTGTCAGCAACCACGATTCAACAACGGGCGACCATTTTTTGTGGGTCGCACATTAAAGCCATCGAGGGAGTACAGTTCACCAAAACTGGCAGAGCGTTGGTGGTATTAAGTCTTCAGAGAATAGAAATCCATGTTTGACGTGTATCAAGAGCACAAAGAAGCAGCAAGAGGCTATCGGGAAGATGGGCGAAGATATAAAGCCGACGCGAACTTTTGAACAAGATAGGTAAAATCCGGCAAATCTGTTGGCTTGTAGCCGCTGTGTGTTCTTGTGAAGATAGAAATCCATGTTTGGCAATCTGATAGTTGGCGATGGAAAGCAACTCGATATGGCGAGCAAGAACAACATTTTACAAGAACGCGAGGAATATGGGTGAAGCCATACTTTTTTGTCTGAGTCCGAGTAGAGACCTCGCTTCGCTCGGAATAATAGCACGCACAGGGATAAAGGAGTGAGCGAGCGAAGCGAGCTCACTCCTTGTATAATATATAATTATAATTATTAAATTTTATATATTATGCGCATGCGCATTATAATCGCAATTACTACCAAGAGAATGTCACTGTAGTCAAAATCATACCATCAAAAATGAATGAGCCAATGATTGTTTGTGCAAGTGCTGGGTGACCATTAGGTACCATAAAACAAGTCTAAACTCCCTTCCCTTCCAGCCTTCTCTGCAGCTCTGGAATGAGGTCTTCATTCTTAACAAATTCCTAGATAACCAACAACAGCCATAAGCTTAAGAATGTTACTATGTTACTAGCTACTAGAATTGTAACAATAATATCGCACTGCTCAGTTACACAAGCCATCACTCCAATATTATATTATTGAATCAGACACATCCATTGCAAAAAAATTTTACAGTGGGAGAGACTGGATAAAGATCTGTTTACTGGAGGGCAGGAGATATGCACCAAGCTCTGAGATGCTGGAATCAAGGAATAACTGTGGTATGACACTGCTCTTATACGACCCCCTGGGTTCAATTCCCAGCTGTGACAGCTTGACTTTTTTTTCTGGAGTATCTATCGGGGCTAGACGGTGTCAGGAGTATCCCCTCTGGCACCTGCAGCTGAAAACTGCACATGGTCCTGGGCATATATGGCTTAGGGGTCGCCCAGGTTCCTCCCTTGAATACCCCCCATCCCTGGAAGCATGCCTGCGGTACATGATGTCCGCAGTGTCACTCCATACGGATCACCGAAGCTGCAGCGACTCGGCCCGGTGGGGAGGGATGATTGGGACTATTTTTTTTTTCACTTGTCGAAATTACGTATGTAGTACAGCGTGCATGCCAGCTGCAGCAGCACGAACTGACCAATCGGATCACAGTATTTGTTACAACTATAGGGTAATGTAGGTATTGTAGGTATTATAAGGTATTGTATGGTATTTTAAGGTATTGTAAGGTATTGTAGGGTGATTAATGTAGGTCAGGAATCTGATTGGTCAGTTGGATGTCCACTATTTTACTTTGCTTTGCTTGGGATGCTACAGCCTCGGGCCTCTGAGTGACCAATCGGATCACAGTATTTGTTACAATAATTATAGGGTAATGTAGGTATTGTAAGGTATTGTAAGGTACTGTTTTTATTTTTTTCACAAGTAAGCTTATTAGGTTTGATGTAACAATCATGAATTGTTCACAGTATTGCCGTCCTTCCCTCTTTATTATTAATTTACTCTTGTACCACAGCCAGTTACACTGTATCACAGCCCAAGGGGGAACCATTGGTGGACACTACCATGACCACTTACTGTATCACAGCCCAAGGGGGGACCATTGGTGAACATTACCGCAGCCCAAAGGGGGGACCATTGGTGGACATTACGATAGCCAGTTAGATTTCTGTATCGCAGCTCCAAGGCCAAGGGGGGACCATTGGTACAGTGCTCGAGCTCCAGCATCGTAGCCTAGGAGATTAATTATGTAAGCTATAGAGCAATGAGAGCAAGATAAAAGAGATTTTGATTGATTATTAAAATTAACACGGAGAGACCACAGATATCGCAGAGCATAGTAAACACAGCCACAAACGATACTTGGCCATCCTCACACAACAAGAGCAATCGAGAGACTGGCTATCTGGAGCATAACCAAATCACCAACCACCAGGGCCCCAAATATGGAAGATAAAATCATTACAACAATAATATTATATTATTACGGGTAGCTAGACAATTAACCATAATAATTAGATTTTAACAGTGATCATCACAAGTACTGTAAGGTATTGTAGGGTAATGTAGGTCAGGAATCTGATTGGTCAGTTGGAGGTCCACTATTTTACTTTGCTTTGTTCGGGATGCTACAGCCTCGGGCCTCGAGTGACCAATCGGATCACAGTATTTGTTACAACTATAGGGTAATGTAGGTAATGTAGGTATTGTAAGGTACTGTTTTTTGTTGTTTTTTTTTCACAAGTAAGCTTATTAGGCCCTGGCAATCTTGTTTGTGCACACAGCACAACAATTCTGACCAATTGTGAGTCTTCTGAACTTGTAGCAGAGTGCATCTTTTGTGCCCTCCAGGTTAGGACATGGACTATTATAAGAAAATTGATTGTCTGAAAAATATTTTTCGTTGTATAATATATCAAGATCTTCCAAACTTTAATTACTCTACAGCATAATATATTATGCTGTAGAGTAATTAAAGTTTGGAAGATCTTGATTCCCGGGGTGATGCAGGATGGCAGCACTATCAATCCACCTTGACTGCAAGTAGAATTAAAAGTACTAGACCAGTGATATTATTGATATTACCATGCACATTATTTATTATTATGCATAGTATCACAAGCTGCACATATCCGGGGCTTAGCTGCCTACAGTAAAAATTTAATATTTTGTATGGGACCAGGGACTATGGGACATTCCATGCATGGCATGCACTTACGGCCTCTACGCCACGGAGCAGCCACACCCGCAGGTGGCCGTTTAGAGATGGAAGGACGACCAATTGCAAGAGGGGCCGCATCAACTGCAGCCTCCGGTGGATCCGGACCAGCAGCTGCATATTAAATCAATGCAATGAATCTTAAAGATCACACCATCATAATATTATAATTATTGCTAACCTCTCTTCTGTACATGTCCAGGAGAGGAGCCAGGGGGTAGATGAGGGGGACGAGACTGACCACGAGGGACATCAATGGCTGCATTAATCATAATAATTATAATAACAACTTGCAGTAATGTATATAACATGTATAGCTATACTATACAGCTGCTGAGGTAAAAGTGGGAGAACAATCAGTATAACATGTGTCGATCAGCAGTGAATGTATATTAAACAATATCCATTGACCGAATATTTAAAGTTAAAACAGTATACGTAGTCGACCATCATGTATTGAATGAACTGTATGCTCTTAAGTATGAATATTATAGTATTATTCACTTACTTCTCCTGCCTCGTGCAGCTAGGCCAGGGGGGAGAGCAGCCAGGCCAGGGGGGAGAGCAGCTTGTCCAGGGGGGAGGGCAGCAGCTAGGCCAGGGAGGAGAGCAGTTTGACCAGGGGGCCCGGAGAGTGAAGCTGAGTGGACAACTGCATGTCCATCAGCTGTCAGTGCCACCACAAGCACCACCCAAGCAATTGAGAGTCTTGCCAATCGATGATTCTGCTCCATGCTGGTCATGCAGAAGATCAAATAATCCTCAAATCTCAGAATAGTACCAGCTGCAGCCAAAGGACTGATCTTAAAACGGTTGTGATATGCCTCTGATCTACTGCACTAGCTAACTGAAATGCAGCTGCTTTTATAGCCATTTACTTTTGGGAACTAGACACTACTGGAATATGCTGTAGGAAATGTGTTTTGAAAGTATATGAATTTTCCACAAATCAGGGGCAATTCTAATAGTAGGAATTGTAGTGGAGAAGTGTGAGAAATTATGCGCGCATTTTTCTTGGGAAACCATTGCGATACCACTGGAAAAGTACGATAATACTGTTGAAATTACCCTGTTGGTTTTATATCCATTCTGGGGTATTGTTGGAAAATATATTGTAATTCGATTGGAAATCACGGTTTAGATATGTTAAAAACGTGTTATAATAATATTGGAAATAGAATGATAATCACTAAATAAAAATAATATAATATTAATGATCACGAGGGAAATAATGATATACATAGATCATATTATAATAGTGATGAAGTGAAAAGAATCATGAGTAATAATATTATAATGAATGAAGTGATAAGGATTAAATAAAGAATATTGAGCATTGTGATAGATAAAAATTTAATATACATGTACATGTCATATATTATAGATATTATTATAGCAATTCACGATCAAGTTAATTATTAACCTTATTCGTTGTAAATGAGGCGATCCACCTGGGTGGGATTGGCCCTCCGGCTCCTGGTCTTCACGGCCAGTCTTTCCCTTCAATATATACTGTATACATACCTGCAAATTGGTTAGAATACATAATTATTATTTGTTATTAGTGATGTCATATAATATTAAAAGTGTACGACTTACCATTAATTTTCATCAGGGACTTGATAAAATTAATGTTGTAGATCCCAGGACTACTCCCTTGTGCACAGTGTCACTATAGAAATTTTATAAATATACTATCAATAATTGCAAGTACATGTGTACACTCACCCACTTAAAATTAGCGTTTCCGGACAATCGACCTGTGGCAATAAAAGCAGCCATAACTTGGCAATGGAATTAGCTATGAACAGGAAACATAAACTACGAGTTAGCTGAGTGAATGGCCTTTCTTCTGAACCTCGAATCAAGCTAATCAGTTTACCACACGCTTTGGATTTTTAGCTCTATGGAAATTTGTATGTAAAAATCTATTTTTAAATTAGTGCGTAACTCGAACAAGCTTTGTTCTTTCAACAGGAAACACCCAGCGCTGAATAGGCCTCATCGAGATGAAGCTATTGACACCTTAACCGTATGAATTGCTATTGCCGCCACTTTGCGATATCGAGCCGAAAAATCGGGCGTCCGGAATCGCTACTAAAATTAACATTAATTTTAGTTGTAGTACTACCCTATATGTGCAAACTTAGCTACACAAACTCACTCATAATTAATGCAAACTCGTACAGACACGCATGCACAAGGGTTGTCCCGAAGGGCATGATTCACATCCACATACACACGTGTCCATTTTCACACGCACACATACACAAACTAACTTCAAGTTAGTTGAGTTGGAAAGGGTTGATTCCTCCACCTCTGGTGATGGGTCGAATGCTTCTGAACTCAAGGACCGGCGTCGCTCGCCATCTCCTGCAGCCAAGATCTTAACGTGTCAGGATTTACTCGAACCAGCTTCTACAAAATTCCTTCCATCACCGTCTTCTTGGTTCTGTACTGACATCTATTTTGAGACAAACTTTAATAGTCCAATATGTACCACCTATGAGTCAGTAGCATATTTAATAAATGATCAACACCTTTGACAATTGCAGTTCAGCTAACACGAACTGTATGCGTATTAAAAGGATCCAAAGCCCAGCAGTCTCTATGGCCATCGACGTTCTTACTGGGACCACCAAGCCGAACAAAGAAAGTGATCACCAATAACTCTCTTATAGCTACTTATGGAGGCGTTTTCACGAATAGTATTCTCGGTTGGTGCTTGGGTATATTCAGGCTTAAACTCTCGCTCGCTTCTTAGTGTGGCGAGCGAGAGAGGGTTTAGCTCGCTAGACTATAGCTACCCTATCCTTGAGGCTACATCCTTCACGACAAACATGATCGTGTAAATCTAACAATAGAATCGTCGAGTTTCTCTGTATTTATAAAGCATCCCGGTGTCGGAGTATAGTTGGACCCCCCGGATACTTGGACCCCGGGGTCCAAAGCCCCAAGGATATTTGGACCCCCGGTCCATTTGTAACGAGGCATGAATGGACCCCCCTATGGATAGAATGACCCCCCTCTCGAGTCTCCAAGCTCGCGCGCGCGCGAACCCCAGTGTGCGTTGCTGTTAGTCAGGCTGCTTGCTTGTTGCTGTCACACAAAATGGATGAGTATGACGAACTTTATACCTATCTAGAAAGTGGTACATATCCCGAACGGTTATCTAAAGACGGCAATATCACAATAGTAGCTAATATTATTTGTCAGAGTCTGTCTTTATGCATCGTTTTCTGATGCGTGACATAAAAATCTATCTATCTAGCGCCGCTATCTATGCTTAGCGGAGGTGCTGGATTGGATCCAAAGCCGCAATAGCGCTAGCTGTCAACCTACTAGCCTCGTACCCAGGCCCTTTGAGGAAGGCCTGGGTACGAGGCTATCAACCTACACGCCGGGTGAAAGAAATTCAATGCGATTATGGAGAAAATCAAAGCAAAAGTTGAAATGACTCACTAGTCTAAGACTATTAATTTTATTTAGAATAATAATAATATTATTACAAATAGCTACTGTGGTCTGATTGGTCACTCAGAGGTCTCTACAAGTTCTCAGGCCCTTAGTAGCACCCTCGCTGTGGTCGGGATGCTACAGCGCCGCTAGCCTCGGGCCATACTCCATAGATAGTATAAAGGGTAAAATAGTATTATATATACCCTTTCTACTATCTATGCTCGGGCTTAAAAAGCGTAAAGCCCTTGGACTCAATCTCCAAGTATTATTTAATAGGTTGGGAAGGAGATCGAGGCCAGGGGTAGTATGCGAACTTCGATTCGAATGGGGGTCCATTCTTCCAGGGAGGGGTCCACGGAGTCTTAGGATGATTGGACCGAGGGGGTCCAATCATCCTAGTACTATTGGACCCGGGGTCCAGTAGCGGGGGGGTCCAATCATACTGCGACACCGGCACGCTGCATGCATAGCCTCGTCCCCAGGCCACTCCCACGTTTTCAATGTTGCACGCAGAAAAGAGGGAAGGCCTGGGAGGCGAAATCACGTGAGCACGATTGCGCAATCGCTTTGTACACAAAGCATAGAACCGTACCCGAACCGTGAAAAACGATGTTTTGAAGGAAAGTGCGGGCGTTATCTTCGCTCACCTGGCCAGTGCACGACTACATTTGACATCCAACACTCGAGATAACGTCGATCGTGACTAGAGACTTCAGACTAGATGATCGATCCGAGCGGCCACAACAGATAAATCGACACAGCGATCGAGTTGAACACTTTTAGTAGCTGTAAACGTCTCGAGTGACTCCCCTGAAACAGTAGCAAAGGCTAACAAACGGCGATATAGGGCCGTTTGTGCTATCGGTATGGTTCGGGTACGGTTCTATGCTTTGTGTACAAAGCCATTGCGCAATCGCGCTCACGTGATTTCGCCTCCCAGGCTCTCCCTCTTTTCTGCGTGCAACATTGAAAACGTGGGAGTGGCCTGGGGACGAGGCTACTGCATGCATACGTGATTTATAGCTTACCTCCTGCCTGAACTCTCCCTTGCAGACAAACCCGAATCCGATCCTCCTCAAGTTTCCTCAGGTACTCATTTTCAATGTGTAGATCTCCACTGCTCAGGGCCTTCCTTATAGAGAGGCCGGCGTGTTTGACACAGTAGATTTTGAATATTGCTGACTCAGCTTGGATCACATGCCTTGCACATGCACTACTTTTCAACACTATGGTCCATTTTGCAATACAATTCACACATTATTATTGAATTTAAATGTTTCCAACACTTAATAACAATTTCCGATACGATTCTCACACTCTAGAAAATTCCTACATGAACTCGGAATGATATTTTTCCAACACTCAAAAATTTTGGTTGCTTTTCCAACATCGTGGTAATTACCCCGCGCGCATGCGCAAGGGGGTAAAGTAATCGGTCGTGTCGTTGTCGTCGTTGTTGTCGTTAGCACAAAAATCGCCATATCTCGAGATATAGGCGTCTAAGCGACTCGTAATCACAACGAATCAATCGAGTTCGGCGAAAAACTGGCTTTAGTGTGCGTCAAATTGAGGGATACGGTCCACGAGCGTCACAAATAGTGCGTTTTTGTAGGCCACTGTAGCCACACCTATCGAGGTGCCCATCAATGCATATGCATACCAATTGTGCTTTCTGCTCATGCGCACAACTAAGTGGCCAAGTATATGACTGGTAAAGATCGTCTATGTTCTAAAAAATGCTCGTGATGTCTACAGTGAGTGAAATCCACGGTAACCAATCATAATGTAAGACAGGTATAAGCTTACTACTACTGACAAATATAAGTAGAAATTGATATGTCCCTAGTTTGGGCTAGGTCTGGGTGCAGAGAGCACTTTTTCAAGTGTCACCGTGCCGGAACCCCTAGTAGGCTAAGCAGCATTTCTATTTCTCTGAAGTTTACAAAATTATAGCCATGCACTGAAAGTAAATCTATAGATTGCACAATGTGCGCGTGGGGTATGTGCTCTACAGAGCTCTAGTTCCTACATGAACTCAGAATGATATTTTTCCAACACTCAAAAATTTTGGTTGCTTTTCCAATACTGTGGTAAAACACGCACTCTTTCGAATTCCAACACTGATAACATTTCTGATACAAATCAGATGTATATAGCTGAATCTAATATCAATTATTTCCTATATATACAATTCTCACACTCTCAAAATATTCCTACATGAACATCAATTATTTCCTATATGATTCTCATACTCTCCAAAATTTCCAACATGAACTCAGGATAGCATGTTGGAAAACATCCGTGTTTAATATAATTTTCAGATACAATGTCATCAATGTTAACACTTTTTCAACACTATTATTATAATTTTCCTATAAACTATATCCAGTAGTGAGAGGTGTTAGATATCAGTGAGTTTGTCAGTTTGATCTTAATAATCAGTGCTAGAATTCATGGTAAATTCTGAGAAATATTCTTGTCCAGGTGCGACTGTCATGTCCTATAGCTGGCCAGATTCACAGCAAAGCAATTAGTGAAATACGTACAGCATTGAATGAACAATCATAAAGACCATTCTTTAACACCTACACCCATGCAGTACATAATATTTCATTCTGTTTGATCAATACCACAAAGCGTATGCATGTGAAAAACTTATGTGAGTGGCACTTATCTCAGATATTATGTAGAACGTGAACATAAAACTGGCATTTTATATAATTATGGTATAATTATTATTATTATAGTAACAATTACTAATCTGCATTCAAATGCAATGTGTATAAAGAAAAATAGAATCCAATATTATTCTTGATGGACATGATAATAATAATAATGCTCTGGAAAAGTTATTGTACATCAGTACTAGTATTGTGATGATTTTTTCCTCTTAATCATTTGCTGTTGATATACATACTTTTCACGGTTGTCATGACTACTGTCGTACATGTTCTCTCTACCGCTCCTACTTCCAGGTCTCTATAATATAAGGGATGAATATAATGAACACAAATTTGATGAGTTCACTACCTGTATAGCTTTCTCTTTGGCCCTTACCTCATGCTTGGCGCCTTCCTCAATCCCCCCCCACCCCCCCCCCCCCCCCCCCCCAGTGTATCTAGAAGTCTCCTCCCACCCCCTCTTGTCAAGAATCCTCTCTCATACGTACAGTAACAAAATTAATACCGTAGAGCGGGATATTTTTGTGGGTAAAATATTTCGCTTGTAAATTTTTCGTATAGTCTAAATTTCGTCGCCAGACTTTAAGTGAGCAACCAAAATGACACAAAATATTTAATTTTCGTTGAAAAAGGTCGTTGACGAAAATTTTTTAACAGTAAAAATTTCACGATCTACGTACGGCATTATACTTTACGAACCTCATCTCTTTGTCTTTGTTCTCTGTCACCAGCGTACATCTTACTGCGTCCCTCGTTACTCCATTCTCCTCCAGGGGCTCCCCCTCCCCGCTGCTGCAAGGACGGGGGACGCTCCCCTCGTCTTCTCTCCCTCTCGGCCCTTGGTGGTGGGGGTGTGGCTTCATCCTCGTCTGTTAGCCAATCCTCCGCCACTGGTGTCAAACTACGGCTTCCGTCTTCCGAGCTTCCATGGCGACGACCTTCAACCTCACCACCGCCGCCACTCATACGCTCGTCGTCCCAAGACAGGGGACGCCCCTCTTCGTTAACAAAGTCAGCATTAGCGCCAGATCTCCTACTACTGTTCCCGCTACGATACCTCTGCTGTTCTTGACGGTCACGCTGCAGATACGGCTGTTTTTTGCGACGACGATATTCCTGCTCCTCATGAAGAGGGGGTGACTGTGGCTGCATACGCTTATCAATGTACACTTCTTTCTCTCTGGCATGGTAGCGACCCCTCTCTCTGCCTCCCAAAGTCAGAGGTTCTTCTGGTGGGGTAGATGGACGGCCCCTGGACGATTCTTTCCTATAGTATTGTGGTGGTCCTTCAGGGGGCGTGGACGGACGACCTTTACCAGATTCTCTTCTGCTGTAGTACTCAGGTGGAGTAGATGGACGACCTTTACCAGATTCCCTTCTGAAGTATGGAGCATCTTCTGGTGGAGTAGATGGACGACCTTTACCAGATTCTCTCCTGCTGAAGTAGGAAGGGGGTTCTTCGGGTGGGGTGCGCGGACGACCTTTACCAGATGATTCCCTCTTCAAATAGTACGGATCTCCAGGTGGAGTAGATGGACGACCTTTACCAGATTCTCTCCTATAATACGATCCCTGTGACGATGTTCCTCGTTCTTTTTCTTCTCGTTGAGCTCGCTTGTTTGAGCTTCGGCTGTTGCCGTCCGAAGAGGTCACGTGACTACGTCTCGAAGGTTGTGGTGGCGGTGAGGGTGTGTGATGTGAAGGTGGTGACGGGGAGAATTCGTCATTGTGTGGGCGGTGACGGTGTGAGGGTGGTGGTCTGCCGTGACGGGGGGAGGTGGAGGGAGGAGGGGAGGAAGGGGAGTGCAGATGGTGGTGGTGAGGGTGAGGGGGGTGGTGACGGTGGTAATATTGAGGTGGTCCTCGGCTTCTGGAACCCCTTATGGGCCTGGGGGGAATACCATATGGATCAGGAGGGGGGAACGCGTGTGGGTGAGGGGGTGCATCAAAGAAAGGAGGGGGGATATGGTGAGGATGGTGGTGGGCCATGTGATGATAATACTCTTCTTCAAAACCTTCATGGATGCCACTCTAAAAATGCAAAATGTACGACTAATAATTTTGTGCGGTCAATCACTCACTCACACATATACATACAATAGAGAGAGAGAGAGAGAGAGAAAGAGAGGAAGAGAGAGTGAGAGAGAAAAAAAGAGAGAAAGAGAGAGGAGAGAGAGAGAGATAGGAGGGCTCACAGGTGGAGGTGATCCAGGTGGTGAAGGTGGCCGTTTAGCTTTCTTTTTCTTCTTCTTGACCTTCTCCACCTCGACCTCGATATCGCTTGAATCCTCTCTCGACAGCTTGCTCCGTTTCTTCCTTGGCGACAGATCACTGGCCCCGTCCTCCTCTTCTGGTAGTATCACCATGGTAACCGATCCCCTCCGTTTCTTCCTCTTGCCCCGCCCCTCACTGACGATGTCATTATCTCCCTCGGAGGAATCAATTTGTTGAGGTGGGAAGGATCGGTCACTCTCCTCTCCGCTCGGTGCATCCACTTTGGCTCTTCCCTGCTTCTTTGCCACCACGTTTTTGCTAAAAATTCAGAGTCAACAACAGTAACAGTAAAGAAAATTAAGAATCACATTTCACAGAGTACAAAATGAAGATGAGAACAGCTCCTTTGAAATCAAACACTAAGCCTAAACGGTATCTGCAAATAAGCGGCTGTGGTATGTCACGTCGTATAGCATCTATTGTTACAGTTTCTACCTCAATTATGCAAAAAAAAAAACAAACTTGATAGTGAGCTTTCTCTAGCCACACCGTGACTCACCTATTCTTTGTCTTCTTCTTTGGTGTTGGATCCTCATCACTCTCGCTCAAAAAAGAGGAGGAGGAAGACACCTTCTCCATCATCGCCTTCACCTTCTTGCTTCTCTTCCTCTTCTTAGCCTTCAGCGGAGGAGGAGAGGGAGACGCTACTGGCGCTGCCAGCTCTTCCATCTCACTCTCTGAGCTCACATCTTCAAGATTGTCCTGGAGAATCAAGATGAAGATATATACATTCTTAAACGACTCTGCCTTTTGCTGGGATTAGGTTTGCCTGAGCAGGCATGGGATTGTTGCCCCTTAGGTTTAAAATGGGATTGGTATGAGGTCTTGCATATGAAATTTTCACAAAATCCTAAATTGAAAACTACATGTACATACATGTACAGGGTCACCATACATGTACATTGTACACGTACCGCTCCACTTATCTTCTTCTTGTACTTAGTCCTGGTCTGCCGAGCCCAGGGGTCACTCCACTCCTCTGATCCCATCGACCTCCCGGCTCTGCCGCCCTCTCCCCCTCTCTCTCCGTCTCCAGTGTGTCTCTTCTTCTTTTTCTATAGAGAACAACAGACACAGTGAAAAGCAAATAAGTGATGTACATGTACACTACAGGTGTGTGTGTATAGATACTGAATGTACCAGAACAAAGGCTACAATATCATAGTTACAATCATGAATGTATGATCCAATTTAATATAAGAAATTTTTATATGTATGAATTCTCATATATGGCGTGATTAATGAGAAAAGAGCACGTTTTTCAAAATTGAAATTTCATACATACATGTACATGTATACTATAGTATTAGATTAAGTACGGTACTAATATTATAATGTACATGTATGTACCTTTAATGCAGTTTTGAGGTCTTCCTTTTTCATTCTACTGTTATCCTCGTCATCGCTGTCCCAGTCTTCGGTGACCGTTCTCAGTCGATACCAGCCCTGAGACTCCTCAGCTACCTCGGACACTTTAGGACCCTGGGGGGGGGGGGGGGGGGGGGAGGGGAGCGTGTGAGCGTGAGTGTATTATGTGAGTGTGTGTGTGTGGGGGTGGGTGGGGGGCATGGTTACCTTAGGGAATGGTGCAAACGGTGGGGGGATGGGCATGCCGTGGTGAGGGTGCCTGCCGTGGCCGTGGGGATGAAGGGGGCCAGGGGGACCAAGGTGAGGGGGGAACATCCCAGGTCGAGGGGGCATCATCGGGTGCATAAATTCCGGGTGCCCTACACAAGATCATAAGCATAATCGGAATAAAAAAAAACAAATATCAACACAAATAACCAATACTGTAAATCGTGAATATTTCGTTGTTAAAATATTTTCGGACAGGCTGACTCGTGCGAAAATTCAACGTACGAAAATACATGCGCAATATTAATCATAATGCGGTACAGGGTCGTTTGTCCGAAAATTATTTAACGTGAAAATTTATTGCATGAAATATTTTAGACACGAAATATTCGTGATTTACGGTATTTTAACTTACCAGGGGGGATAAACATTGGGTGTGGGAATGCCTCAAAGTGTGGGGGGCCAGGAAAGGGGGGCAAAGGGGGACCTGGGAATCTGGGGGGCATGTCAAACCTCTCATGGGGGGAAGGCTTCTTAAAATCTGGTGGCTTTTCGTGCAAAAATCGACAGTTGCTTCCCCAAGAACATCGACCTGTGAGTACATTAATAATGTGTGTGTGTGTAAGAGAGAAAGCAAAAACATGAAAGAAAAACAATAAGAGTGTAATCTAAACTGCATATTCCATTTTCAACAATTTGCCGTGGCGCCATAGCCTTGTTTTTCCTCTGCGACCAACACACTTTACTCAAGTTTGTATAAACACTACACTGAAACCCAATATTTACATAAACACATACTATACGTCTTCCTCCCTCTCTCTCTCTCTCTCTCTCTCTCTCTCTCTCTCTCTCTCTCTCTCTCTCTCTCTCTCTCTCTCTCTCTCTCTCTCTCTCTCTCTCTCTCTCTCTCTCTCTCTCTCTCTCTCTCTCTCTCTCTCTCCCCTCCCTTCTCTCTCTCTCAGAGGTCTAACTTACCATTCAAAAAGTGCCTGCAGACTGTTGGTATCTTGCTATGCTGATCCCCTCCTCCTCTTGGTGTTGGGGCGTTCCCTGGTGATCGACGACGTCTTTCTCTCCTTGGGTACCTCATCATATCCGAACGGGAATGGGACTCGTCAGAATCATCTGAGTCTGATTCCGAATCCACAGACTCGTCCGAATCCTCCCCTTCCTCTCTCTCTTTCTTCTTGACATACCTCCGATATTTCGAGCTTCTTTTATCACCACTTCTCGTAGCGCTGGCGGCAGTCGAAGGAGGGAGGGGGCTGGGAGAGGAAGCAATCGAATCATCGTTGTCCTCCCCCCGGCTAGGCGACCTGCGTGGACGCTTCATACTCGTTTCAGTCTTAACGACAGGGTTGCCAGATTTATCCCCTCCTTGCGTCCGACCCTTTTCACTGCCTTCCTCAAGGGAAGCGGCAGCTGACTTTGAGGGAGTCGACGGAGTGGCGGACAAGGAGGCGGAGTTTTTCTTCGTAGGAGTGGTCGAGGGTGTCCCACTAACTTCGCCGCTGACGCTGCCCCCTCCTGGAGGATAGGCGGGGACACTGCTGGAGAGGGTCGACTGACTTGTATTGTCCTCTTCACCAGATTCTATATTATGTGTGTATATGTCATTATGATTAATTATTTTTCATTTCAAGAGAGAAATAATGCCAGATTTGTATAACACGATCTAGCTTGTACATGTAGCTACCAATATCATGACGAACACCCAATCAAGAAGTTTGCTGAAACGCTATAGGCAAACCATCTTACATACAGATCTCCTTCTCCCTCCCTCCCTCCCTCTTTCCTTTCCCTCTCTCTCTCTCCCTTTCTCTCTCCCTTTCTCTCACTCACTCTCTCTCGCTCCATAACTCACCTTTAATCTCCCCCTCCTCTCCCGATGAAGGTTCACCGGCTTCTCCTCCTCCCACCTCGATGTCGTCCGTGACATGAACTTTGAACTCATCCTCTTCGTCACTCAATTGTTTGCCCTAATGGAAGGAACAAAATTTCATTTACACGAAGACTGAAGCACACACACACACACACACACACACACACACACACACACACACAACTGATACAAATTTTTTTCCCCAAATTTTGCTAACTAGCACAAGCTCAATGTGTGAATTCATCTGTAAAGAATAATGCTGCATTTCTGGTGATTATGTTTATGCTAATAAAACGCATGATCTAATTAGCGCAAGAAAATTCATGTTCTAGGATTATTCATAGTGCATCTTAATGGAGCACGTGACGACCTTTACCAGAAAATTGCCCAAAATTTAAAAACGTAATTATTTTTAACCCTCGGCGCATGCGCGAGGGGTACGGTAGTCGTTCTGTGTGTGTGTGTGTCTGTGTGTGTGTGTGTGTGTGTGTGTGTCTGTCTGTTACTGCGCTAGCTGCTACATACCTGTTTTATACGTTGAAAATAAGTTACCATTAGGCTTTTCGTGGTAGTTTCAAGATCTGAATTGTGTGGATTTCGTTGAAAACGCTTCGTTCAAAAGTTCTGGCGACATTTGCTGACCACCATGGCCTTCTTCGCTTCTTGACGAGCTCTCGATCGATGAAAGAGATAGCGATGGCTTCATTTCAAGATTAGTAGTGTGTAGCTCTAGCGATAGTTCTTGTGACTCATCACAGATCACAGTAGGCTATCATCATCAGCTACGCTTCTTGGCTTTACTTTGTACTAAATTTGCTGATCTGGCATGCACGTGGTACTATTACCTATTGCATGCAAAACTGCATTCTTGTGGTTACTCTCTACAACTGTTAACTAGAGCTGTACACTGTACACTATTACAGTGTTGCTTGGCAAATTGGAATATGCAGACTGGGTTCAAGGCTATACAGACTAGCTATTGCTCTTGCGCCGAGGGTTTTGCACTATAGTGCTTCATTTTAGCTTGTGTTCTATTACCATAAACACAGTATAGTAGCGGGAAACTTTCAAGGGAGAAAACTTTCATGAATTTCGAGATTTTTCAGCCATCCGCAAAAGTTTTCTCCACGAAATTCTAGGCATGCCACACCCATTATGCGACCAGTTTTGAGCATTCCGTGAAAGTTTTCTCCGCGAAATGCTCTTTTCCTACTGATCTGCGAAGGTTTTCTCCCTCGAAAATTTCCCGCTATACGGTATACATGTATGTACCTGTTGTTGCTTTCTGCTGGGCGGATTCGATCGTCCAATCTGCTCCATGTCCAACATCTCATCGTAGTCCAGCTCACTCTCGTTGTACTGATAATCCACAACCTCCTCACGAACACCGATCGGAGGAGAGGCGGGGTCGCCCTCGTATTTTGATGACATCATCATTACATCATCACCGATGACGTCAATCTCGCTGTCTTCGTCGTCCCTTCCGCCCAATAGCTCTTCGTCTTCGTCCGATTCGATTCGCTGGGTACCGTAGCGGGCCTGGAGCTCCTCTTCCATGGTAGACATTCTGGGAGGGGGGGTGGACAGGAGTAAAAAGTGTATTTCGATATTCATGGAAAAGTGTAGTTAGCTTACAAGATCTTGTAGCCATTCCCATAGATATTATATTGATCAGCATTGATGTCGAAAGCAATAACAATGGTAAGAATGGCTACTCAATCCAGGGACTAGTAGTAGCCAAAGTGAAGATAGATGTAGCAAATGGCTAATTAAAATTTTGGCTAGTGTAAGGTACAC
The DNA here is from genome assembly GCA_963930775.1 of Cliona cf. orientalis. Lineage (NCBI taxonomy): Eukaryota > Metazoa > Porifera > Demospongiae > Clionaida > Clionaidae > Cliona > Cliona cf. orientalis. The sequence continues at coordinate 1,427,817 of OZ005691.1, read as the reverse complement.
ATGTACAATGTACATGTACATAACCACTATATAGCTATATAGATTGATACTCTCTTTGGCTGCTAATCTACCCTGAATGGTCAGCCATCTTACACCTGAAGCATGTCAGGGCTCACCCCACAGATTAGAGAACAAAACGACCAGTATAATGAATCTAGTACATGTATACATTAATTGTTGCTATTTGTGTGCTATAATAATTATTATATATGTACATGTATTCATATGTCCCACATCAAAGGTACACCAAATGCTTCTGTGTACACCGTGTCTGTGGCTACAGGCAGGTGAGATGTAGCTACAGCAGAATGCTTTTAACGAAGCATTTCATGTACACACACACACACAAACGAGTCGTTAGACACGATCGAGCGAGTGGGTATGCATGCATGTGTGCACGTTGATGATACACAGCCGTACAGCCATACTCTCTCTCATACACACACACCAGACATGTAGATATATTCACTCGCACACACACACATGTACAGTGGCATCTCTCTATATACAAGTCAAGTGTCCCAATTAAAGGAGGGAGGTGTCCTTATTTTCATCTTAAAATTTTATACACTGTACATGTATGTACACGTGTCCATTCGTACACACTTTATTAGTAGTGCTCACTTGTTTCAGATCTCTGATGATGAGTCAATCTTCAATGGTTGATTGTCACCAAGCAGTTTTTCATGAGAGAGAGGTAGGTTGCACATGTACACGACGTACAGCCAGTCAGCAGTGCAGTCCGATGTTCGACAGGTGACACACTTTTTTGTTTGACTACAGCACAACACAGAATAACATCATCTCACATCAAGTGGCTCCTTTTGAATGTTCAAAAAACTCTTTTTACATAGCCAGTGAAATGGCATGTAAAGTTTAATAAGTTTTAAACAGTCTTGGCAACATTTTTTTTTTATCGTACGACCATGAAACGATAGCACACTCCTTTCTCTTTTCCAATTTAGAGACAAATAACTGATAATTTGCCCATACTACTGCCTCCTATTGAAACTAGCCTACATATGTAGCAATATCAACCACTGAACTAGTAGACTATACAAGAACCCTCTGGTACATAGAATCAAGGAGATAGCACTTTCAGCTATTAATAGGTTAGAAAGCTATCACATTTACCACAGTAGAGCTAGCTAGCTAGCTAAGCTAAAAGTAGTAGAAACAATCTATGGCTAGACGTAGGTAGATAGATTGGTTGGTCTTTGGTCTTCTTGGATAAACAATTCACAATGAAACACAATATTGTCTTACAGAAGGAGTGGATAGGGAGGGAGGGAGAGAGAAATAGATGCACACTTTATGGGGGTACATGTACACTTGGCTAGAAATAGCTAGCCGTGCGATCGGTAGATCGCTAGAAATTAACATGGTATTCTGCTTTTTTTGGTAGCGATCAAAACTCACTATAGACTCGGCGTGTCGTGGCGAGCGATCGGCCTCGGTCGGTGGACGTTCCTGGCTACACTCACTGTACAACTTCACTGACTGTAAAACTTCCAGCTACCGTTACTCGATGAAAACTGAAATCTAATCAAGTACCTCCGGCTTCGGGGCATCCCCAATCCCAACCGCAAGTACACGTTACACGCATGCGCATTTCCCGCCCACCAAAGGTCATGAAAGGTCAAACGGGTTGGTAAGGGTCGTCAAAGCCCTGTTCTGATCACTGGCACCAGAGCTATGGACTATGGATGTGTACTGGATGAAGAGAATAGGAGAAGAGTGATAGAACGGCTCAAAAACAATGAAGACGAGGCGGAAGGGAGCTGGCCGCGGGAGGGGATGCGTGACTCTGCAGTCCTCGTTCCCCTGCTGAAGGTGAATGGTGAACCAAGCATCCTATTCCAAGTGAGGGCTAGGAACCTCTCAAGACACAGGAATCAAGTCAGGTGCATAGATATTCTTAATTTATTATTTATATTAACTATGCTATTTTTATTGATCTGGGAATGGGACTTAGAGCTGTAAAAACGTTTTCATGGTCGAACGGTTGTGATAAAATAATTGTGCCCTTTTTAGATGCCTTTATTAAATTCTTTAAGGTATTGTTACAGGTTGTTGGTCACTCTGAATGTATACATTCAGTATACAATCACCTATACATAAATCATGTTATCTTTACATCTCCCACCCCAATACACATGGTAGTGGAGTTGAGTAAAAACTAATGCACAATTATACACACACACACACTCACACTCACCACAGTTTTCCCGGAGGCATGGCTGACATGGGCGACGACAGTCCAGTGGGCACAGCGTTGAGGGAGGCCCAGGAGGAGCTGGGGATCGAACCAGACCGGGTGGACGTCTGGGGAAAGCTACACTGCTTCCCCGACAGACAGAGGACCAGTCTTGTCACTCCCGTGATTGGGTGCTTGGGCAGCATGAAGCTGGACACTTTGAAGCTGAGTAGCAGTGAGGTACACGTAATACCATTAGTTTTCAGCTATCGAGAGGGTAGTAACGTAATAATTATGCAGTCTAATGTTGACCCACAAGTCTGACTGCTAGCCTATGCATATAAAAGTATACAATGTCATGTAAATGTCCCACCATCTGGTACTTGCAAGTACAATGTCATGTATGATATTATGTGCATCACCATCTCTCCCCCCCCCCCCCCCCCCCACCTCTCTCTCTCTCCATCTCTTTCCCTCCCTCTCTCCCTCCTTCCTCTCTACTCCTCTCCCCTTCTTTCATGCGTGTACACCTTCTCCCATAGGTTGCCAGCGTTTTCACCCTTCCAATATCCAGACTAGCCCAACCTTCAGTTCAGAGGTACACCAGATTCCGACCACTATCATCTCTTCGGTTCCCCGTCTTTCTAGGCGGTCCCCGGAGGGTGTGGGGCATCACAGCATTCATTCTGGACATGGCATTAATGCACGTTCTTCCCGAACTCTTCAACTATGTTCCTGTAGCAGCCAGGAGAAATTATGCCTCAAAATAGCACCACTAGTGTACTGGGCCACCAAAACTCTTATTAAATTTTGTATTTATTATTATTATTATTATAGTACCAATGCTACATCCGCTAATCATTATGTATAATAATTATGTCATACTACGAAAACAGTTCAGTGACAGTGAATTATAAATAATTAATACATTATACTAGCCATAGGAAAACATTAAAAGACTGACGCATTTTAACAGGTGCACTGGTGAATGGACTTGTGTACCACATAAAGATTAATAGCTATTGCTAGAAAATTAATGATCAATAATAATATTGTTATTATAATATTATAATATAGGTCCACCAGATCCGATAGCTGACTATCATGCAGCTATAGCTACACAACAATTTCATAGTCATGAATCTCTCTGCGTTGTGTTATAGCATAGCAAGCACTCTGGCTCAAAATAGTGTTGTCCTCGAGCTCTAGTCCTGTCTGTGGTACAGTTGCCATAGAAACACCATAAGCCTCATTCTCCTCTGTCTCGAGATCATTATGTTTACACGCTATAAAAATAATGTTGCTATAAATGTTAATGTTAATGTTATGTTAATAATAATAATAACATTAATGTTGATGATAAAAGTGTAACCTACACTGAACCAAAACTTAATATGTCGTGCTTACCAAAACATGAACTTTCCTATACATGTTAACAGAGGGAAAATTTTTCAGAAAAATTTTCCTACACACTGAGTCCTACATGCATCATTAAATTTTATCCAATACTTACTACAAAAATTGGCATCAGTCTTCTTGTGCCTCATTCTACAAAACGTGATAAGCAGAAGGAATATTATTAAGATCAAAGAAATGATGAAAGTGAGGACTCCACCAATAGCTCCACCTACAATACCAGGTGAGCCATCTCTGATATCTGCCACAATAAAAGGAAGCATGGTTAGCTACCTAACTACTAAGAATTACCTATAATATTATTATGCTGGTTCGATCATGCATGTGCATTGAAAATACTGCATGCATGGTCCATAATAATTGTTACCTTCGAATTTTGTACAAAAGGTTCCCCCAAAACCTGGGCTACATTAAATATTGACAAGTAAAGGTATTCAAACCATCCAAGCATATAATATTATACCATTGTCACTACAATTGATCCCCACACAGTCATCGATGTTCACATCACAGTCCACTCCAATGAATCCATGGTCACATTTGCAGGTGTATGAAAGCACTCCGTCCACGCACTGACCATTTCCACTGCAGTTGACTCCGGCGCAGTCATCAATGTTAGTCTGACAAAGCTCTCCCGTAAAGTCAGGGCTACACTGACAGGTGAAGGAATTCATGCCATCTAAGCACACACCATTTTCACCACAGTCGACTCCTGCACAGTCATCGATATTCACCTCACAGTCCACTCCAGTGAATCCAGGATCACAGTTACAGGTGTATGAAAGCACTCCATCCACACACTGACCATTTCCACTACAGGTCACTCCTATGCAATCGTCAATGTTAGTCTCACACTCCATTCCTCTGAAGCCAGGATTACAGTCACAGATTAAGGAAGGCACTCCATTCAAGCATTGACCTTGTCCACTACAGTAACTGTTGCAGTCAGTTATTCTAACATCACACATTGTTCCAGCAAACCCAGATAAGCATCGTGAGCAGTCTGATTCTTGAAAGTTCCCTACACATCTTGCCGTGATAGATAAATCCATTGTGACGAAACTAAAGTTACCGTTGTAAGTAGTCCGAGGAGATATTTGTCCTATCGATTGGTTATAATCGATCAGCAATACATCTATTAAATCATTAGTGGTACCAAGGTCATAATCTGTTATCTCAATGTGGAGTTGGACTCCCTGAAATATGAAATAAATAGCTATTATAGCATAAACAGTTTTCTCATGCAGTGTTGCTTTCACCAACAAAAAAATTTAGCTGCTATAAAAAATTATAGTGTTTGTGTGCATGCATGAGGCAACAACCATGCAGTGGCGTCGCCAGGGGGCTAGGGTGCATGTACGTGAGTTCATCTGCACCCAATCCATGCACCTGTGCACCCACCCTTAAATTTGCATGGGCATGTGTAGCTAATTTTGTTACTAAAGTTTACCTAGTAATTATCACAGTATGCACATTCCACTACATACACTATCACAGCCAGCATGCAGTCACTTGCACCCAGTTAAACAACTACCTAGAGACGCCACTGTTGTCATGCATGAATTATAATATTATCTAACACTGTGTGTAGTCTGTTCATTAGTATACCACGTAAATGTTTGTCAATCCCTGAAGAATAATGGGGTTCTCTAGACCTAGAACTCGGCTTTGTGAGAAGTCAAGGGGGCCATCATCAGTATTAGTACCAGATCTCTTAATACCAAAATAGGAACAACCTCTTTCGGTACTTTCTATCGTTCGAAGACAGTAAGCGAAGGAGCTGTCACAAAGGTCTCTACCAGTACAGCTGGTGGATGCACGGTTATCACAACAGCCTATGCCATTTGGAACAAATTGACTCTCACAGTCTTGACATCTTCCAGTGGGGTTGTCGTAGCCAAAGACTGTCACCTCTAGCTGGTACAACCCTTCCACTAATACGTATACCTGTTAGCAGAGAGAGGGAGGGGTATACGTGTAGCTATAGCAAAGCATGCAATTACTAATAATTAGCATGGTGATCACGGTTTGGTAGTCCCGGGTAAGCACCCATGGGGCGCTCAAACATACGTGCCCACAAAATTAGTGGGTGGAGTCACAATAATCGGAACTTGATCGCCGCTACACAATGCGTTGCGTTGCGTCGCCATTGCGGCGACGCTTGTGGAAACGCAACGCAACGCTAGGAGGATAGACGCGGAGGATAGACGCGGAGCCTTGCGTTCTTCTGCGTTGCGATCTTCCATCACGAGAAGCCTTCAAGGAAGAATCGACTACGTACCAAACATTAATAAGATCTGATGCCATCAGATCTTTTTAATGTTTGGTACGTAGTCGATTCTTCCTTGAAGGCTTCTCGCTAATCCTGCTACTCCACTACCACGATTCAACGCACGATGGAGTTAATCATCGGCCACGCCTTTTTGTGGATCTACATTCGGTGCATGGAACTATAGATTTATTATATAAATCACGTATGGTAAGCGCCCAGGTGACTTCTGCATGCTACCATACTATTAAAGTTAATATGATATCCAGGCACGTTCAACCATAGATTAAGTATCTAGCCTTAAATGGCGCCTTCCATTCAAAAAGGCGCTTACCCGGGACACCGCTTACCCGTCTATAAGACGACTTAATAGGCCAAACGGTCACGCCTTTAGTCGTCTATACAATACGCAATCATAATCTCAGCTCAGTTATCTGTATCATGAGCTACAATAATAATGAACTAAAATCAAATTGCCTGGATGACTCAGTAGGCTAAATAATTATTATGTCTGACCTGTAGCAAGCACAAGGTGATGAATCTTGGGTTTTGGTTGAAGCAGCGCATAGCTAATTGATCCAACTCAGTGCTGACTGCAAAATTTAATGGGTGCTTCTTTAGAATCACTTTCTACTATAATATTACTTAATGATTACATCGTATTACAGTGTTTCCAGTATGCAGTGATAATAATAATATGCAGTGTTTCCATTTGTTTATAGTGATTGCAGTGTACGTTTCCAGTGATCCAGTGATAATATATACACTGTTAAAAATAGTGTGTTGTGCTGACATACTTTTGGTGTGTCTGCATGTACATGTATATAGGTACTTAAATTTAACACGCCAAAGGTGTGTCAGTCAATACCCTCTATTTGGTGTGTTCTACAACACTGAAATGGTGTGTTGCACAGCATTTCCGTATACTTAGTGTGTTCAGTAGGGATTGTAGTGTGCATGCTTCTGTATCATGCAACAATGTGTATTAATTTTCATTTTCAATATCAAAATGATTCCAATAACAACATTACAATTGTAATACTATTTTATGTATAATAGTATACTTATACTTTGATGTGTACTTGAAATCTTGTATATTATACCAATTACAAACAATACACGTAAAATAGGCACCTGAGTTTGAAATACCCTTCTGAGTTGAAATATCTATCCGACTTTGTGTATGTATACTATTAGCCTGTGAAAGTGAGGTTGTATAACATTATAATTGAATTTGTGTAAATAGCACAGTACTCTGAAATAGGCATTTGGTTCATCAAATTGTACTTGCTATTGCGCTCGTACAATTTTTGAACCAAAATAGCTATTTCAGAGTGCTATTTTACCCAAATTCAACATACAACCTCACTATTACCTATACTAACGTCTCAAGTTCTTGAAAGCAGGCCCATGTATAGTCTGGCAGAAGTTAACACCAGATCTAGATTCCTTAATAAAGAAATCCATGGCCATATATACAGGGGTGGCAGAAGGTTGAGAAAAGTGGTATGGCAAGCCTGCCATTACAAAGGCACAGTATAACATCATAAACATGCTTTAAACGAACGTTCTTTAATATTTTGAGAAAAGTGGCCGTGGCAGGGTAAGTCGTGAATCATTGGCCTCATGTTCGAGCCAAACTGCGTCTGTCATGACCGTGGCAATACTAGCTACTAGTGGAATGGAAAGACGTGACCTGCTCATTGCTACAGCCAAGCTACAGCTATTTCGAGGTCAGGAAATTATTAGTGGCATAGTGGCTGCAGCTATGGTGTGGCATTGCCTATCCATGAAAAAAGTGGTATGGCAAATGCCATACCAGCCATACCGCTTCTGCCGCCCTTGATATATATATATATTATATATATATATAAACCACAATACTATGGTATTCTGCAAAGTATCAGATTCTGGTTTCAGATAAGGAGCATATTAATTGTACATGCGTTTTGAATAATGTATACTTTAAATTTGCGGGCATTCAACATGATTGTGTGGTGTGCATGCTCACGAGATAACAAAGCACCTGTTATACAGCTGCAGTCTTACATACAAGTCATAATATAGATTATCATTATTTGCCATACAATTATTGCTACAATCACAATAATAATTATCACGGAAGTATACATACGTCATAGAATTACACTCGTGCATAGCCACTTCTATCTATTGGCTGACTTTCAGGTGCACGGTCATAACACTCGTTGTCAACAACCTCTATGTGCTGTGTTGTAGCATAACAAGGATTTCTGCTGATTTGAGTATCGCCAGTCTGCAGGTATAGTGCCTGAGGTTGTCCCGCCAGATCTAGAGTTGCCATGGAAACACTGACATACGCCTCATTCTCTTTTGTCTCGATACCTTCATGTTCACACTGCCCCTGTCTGTGGCCAATCCAACACTTTACAACAGAAAGTAGCATCAGAAAGACTAAAAGAATGATCAAGATTAATGCTCCACCAATAGTTCCACCCACAATAGCGGCCAATGGTAAGCCATCTCTGATCTCTATCACTGCAGCAAAAGTGATCGTAGCCTTGGATACCAGGTTTTCCAATGTGTTTCAGCATTGCAGCACATGGGAAGGCCTTGGTACAAGGCTATGAGATTATGACATTGTATTAATGTTGTAACATACCATGCATACCTTGTGTACAGAGTTCTCCACCAAACCCAGGGCTACACTGACAGGTGAAGGAATTCACGCCGTCCAAGCATACACCATTTCCACTGCAGTTGACTCCGGCGCAGTCATCGATGTTAGTCTGACAAAGCTCTCCGATAAAGCCAGGGTTACACAGACAGGTGGAGGAATTCACACCGTCATCTAAGCATACACCATTTTCACCACAGTCGACTCCTGCACAGTCATCGATATTCACCTCACAGTCCACTCCAGTGAATCCAGGATCACAGTTACAGGTGTATGAAAGCACTCCATCCACACACTGACCATTTCCACTACAGGTCACTCCTATGCAATCATTGATGTTGATATTACATATAGTTCCAGTGAAATCAGGCACACACTGTGAACAGTCTGTGCCTTGGAAATTGTCGACACATCTCGCCATGATTGATAAATCCATTGTCACTAAGTCAAAGATACCAGTGTAGTTTTGCCTGGGAGATGGCTGTCCCACTGATAAGTTATGATCAATCAGCAAGATATCTACCAACTGATGAACATTACGATACCAATAACTATCATCATCTTTTATCTTAATGTGGAGTTGGACTCCCTGCAAATAATGTGAAAATAACAACCAAAATTGTTGAAAATTAAATTAAAATTTAGTATTGTCGATGTCTTGATAATAATTATAATAGGTAATAATGATTTTGCTACTAGAATGTTACCAACCGCATTAACGCCAGGCATCTAGCCAATTTGGCAGTATGGTCAAGAGCTTATAGACCCTGAAAGGGGATTTAAGATTTGGATTTGGGTTTTGGTATATATGAGGCCATGCAGGTATATTATTATCGTATGCACTCGCTTGCACTCAGACTGAATAACTTAAATACACAATAATACACAAAATTTAATATTATATACAGTATCATAGGTATCCGTCAATCCCTGAAGAATGATGGGGTTCTCTAGACCAAGTACCATGCTTGGAGAGAAATCAAGTGGACCATCATCTTCATTAACGTTAGATTTCCGATTGCCAAAATAGGAGCAAAATATTTTATAGCTCCCTATAGTTTGGAGACAGTAGGTGAAGAAGCTGTCACATCGGTATCTAGTACCACAGATCATGGCATCAGTTATTCTAGAATTATCACAGCATCGGCTCCGGGGATTGCAGTCTGGACAACGTGGTGCACTCTGAGTGGGATTATCGTAGCCAAAGACAGTCACCTCTAGCTGGTATAACCCTTCCACTAATACACATACCTGCCATGCAGCACAGGGAGAGATAATACAATTAAACTAATAAACAGATTTGATATGCCCCGATAATGTAATTAATGATCTAGCCAAAACATTAATATTATAAGGCTGCACTACAGTAACTCAGTATTGCTACTGGAACTGACTATGTCAATAATAATCACTGATCATGGGAACCGAATTGGCTCTAACTTACCTGTAGCACAAAGCATACGGTGATTAACAGTGACAATCCTTGGTTTTTTAAGTACATTCTTGATCAGTGACCGTAGTATCTCACAGTAGTTATCTGCTGCTCAGTAACTAATTATTCAAGCTCCGTGTGCAGGTCGTGATTTATATCTGAATGCGTGCATGCAGAATTCAGGCCTGCCATGACAGCTAGAACAATGACTGGCTCTAGTAAGGCAATCCATGCATAATCACATCGTAAGTATGATAATTATATCCTGTGATTTCAAAAATATTATAGGATGGTCTGGGGCAGATCGAAATCATATTGCATTGCACATGCATGCATATATGGCCGCCTGAGCTCGAGCTGCAGCATCTGATTGCATCATCTGCTGAAGTTTTGTGTACTGCAGCTGCTTTGCTGTATATAGCTATAATATTATTATAGGCTCTACTGTGTGGGTGTTCAACCTTGTATGGTGACAAATTTGTTAAATGTGGTAAGACTTAATTTATGCTTTACGATTCCGGGGGTGAAGCACAGATCAATTGATGTGGGCTTCTTGTCCTCCCCCCAATTATATAAATTAATCAGGGGCGGATGCAGGGGGGGGTCATGGGGGGCAGATGACCCCCCCTTCCAGGGCTGAATATCTTGTACCAGCTTGCTGTGCTTGGCTAAACAGCCAGCTTTACCACCCTCCTTTCAACTAAATGAACCTTGATCTGACACAAAATATAGCTAAAAACCTGTTTGTACGATGAGAAAGTCGGATTCCAGTGACATCTCGGGCTGTTTGTCTCGTTCGCGGCAACGATGTGGGCGTGGTTTCATGAAAATGGGCGTGGCCAAAATTTCGCGCGCGCTTCGCGCGCGATTATTTAGTGTATGACCCCCCCAACTTGATGTCCTGGATCCGCCGCCCCTGATAATACTATAATAAGCTATATTTGCCGTTACGGTAATGTTTGCACTTGAAGGTTAGAAACCACACCCACTCAACCAAATACGCTATACTGGCACATGTTATATGCATGCAGTGTGACTACAAAGCAATACTATCAATGCCTAATATATTCACATGCATGCATGGTTTTATTATTGTGATATGCATACAGTCAAACCTCCAAACAAAGAACACTTTGGGAATAATAGAGGACACTGTCATTCATGGTCAGCTGAATTTAATAATAGAGGTTGTCCTCTTCTCGAAGGTTCTCAATAATTAATAGGGAATGGTAGTTTTTGGGACCCGAAACAGTGTCCTCTATAGAGAGGTTTAATATACAGTGTCCCTTTCTTGGAGGGTCCTTTAAAGGGTTCGATTGTACATGAGATACATGTATGTGTGTGCTATCAATATGGATCATGATTGAAAGAAGTGAGTTTGTGCATGGAACTGGGCATGGTTCTCTCATGTAAGCACTGTGCACAAATTTAATGATAATAATAATATTATTACTGGTCTGCATCATGATTTTGTTTGACAAAAGTGTGGAAACCAAAGCGTAGGGTCTGAATTTAATTCAGACATCATCGTTCGGAGATAATTCATGATCATGGACAATGACATTGTGTTGTATTCAGTATTTTTGCCAAGGTTGCTCCAGCTTATGTAGCTGTACCTTCCATCACCAACAAGCGTGGCAGCATAACAAACATTTCTCTTCATTGGAGTATTATCATCAGATTCTGGATCCTTCCTCTGAGGAACTTCTTCTGGCACATTAGAATAGTAGTAGTTTGGTAATGAAGCACCATACATCGCATTGTCCACCAGTTCCTCATCATTGTCTAAAAAGTTTTTGTTCACATGCAACCATGTGGAATAGTAAACATTAATAGCCTATAGAACTATGTTAAGTTTCCTAATCTTGAATCTGTCACAAAACTTTGCCAGAGTGGTAAGACCCTCCCTTCTGCATGCTGGTGTACACCAGTGCTGCAGAAGGGAGTGGCCTGGTTCTCACTGAGACAAAGGTCTTTTCAACGATTCAGAAATGGCCTGCACCAGTATGGTAATAATACTATCAGAGTCACTCATTTCAACATATGTAAATAGCATCGGATAGGATTGTAAGAGTCGGAAATGTGTTTGGCAAAAACGCATATTATGTCCAAATATAGTGTTTGGCAAATATGCCCTACTACTGACCGATGTGACAGCTACGTAGCTGTCACATCGGTCAGTAGTACCACAGCTGGTGGATTCAAAGTCATCACAAGAGCCTTGTAGGTCACCACACCCTTACATGTCAATGACATCTTCCAGTGCCACTGTGGGATTATTGTAGCCAAAGACTGTCACCTCTAGCTGGTACAATATAATGTCATACCTGCTATGCAGCATATAGGGAGAATACTATGATTATAGCTATTATTATGATAAACTAAGAAACAGATTTGATATGCCCTGATAATATAATATGATCTATAAGGCTGCACTATACTCAGTATTACGGTACTTGACTACTAGAACTAGACTATGTCAATAATAATCACTGACGGGAACCAAATCAACACTGACTTACCTGTAACACACAGCACATGGTGATTAACAGTGATAATCCTTGGTTTTGTAAGTACATTCTTGATCCATGCATGAGCTATCTCACAGTAGCTATCTGCTGCATGCTCAGTAACTAATAATTATTCAGGCTGATTGATCTGCGCATGTGCATGTTGTGATTTCTGCATGCAGCTGTGTTCAAACAGTAGGCCCAGGAACAGCTTGACAGGAAATCCATGATCACATAGTATTAGTAACTTAATACTATGGTATATTCTGGTCTGCCGGGGCAGATCTATAGATAGAGCATTGCACAATGCATAGCAACTGCATCGTCTGTTTGGGTTTCCTGCTGATAGGCTATACTGTGTGAGTGTTCAACTTTGTATGGTGACAAATTTGTTTAAATGTGGTAAGACTTAATTTATGTTTATATGTATAGTCTTCAGAACTGAGTGATCAATGATCATGATTCCCGGGCGAAGCTCATTGATGTGGGTTTCTTCTCCCAGACAAAGCACCCGCTATTGTACGCTATATTTGCCTTATTGTTTGCAAAGTTTAGAACCCACACCCATGCAGCCAAATACGCTACTGGCACATGTTATATTATTATTATGTAATGTAATTACAAAACAATAAAATCAATGCCCAATGTATTCACATGGTTTTATCATTATGATATATGCATGAAATGTGAATGTGCTATCATGATCAGTACAGATAAAAATATGATTGAAGGAATTCGAAGTGAGCCTGTGGAGTTGGGCATGGTATTATTATACTCTCATGTTATAAGCACACAAATTTAATGGTAAATTTTTTATTGGCCTGCATCATGATTTTGTTTGATAAAAGTGCATGCGGAAACCCGCTTAACGGATCTGTAATTAATTTAGACATCATCATTAGGAGATTCATGATCATGGACTATGACATTGTTGTATTCAGTGGTTTTATCAAGGTTGCTCCAGCTTATGTAGCTGTATCTTCCATCACCAATAAGCGTTGGAGCATAACAAACATTTCTCTTCATTGGAGTATTATCATCAGATTCTGGATCCTTCATCTGAGGAACTTCTTCTGGCACATCAGAATAGTAGTAGTTTGGTAACGAAGCACCATACATCGCATTATCCACCAGCTCCTCATCATTGTCTAAAAAGTTTTTATTCACAACCATGTGGAATAGTAAAAATTAATAGCCTAGAACTATGTACGATAAAATAAGTTTTCTAGTCTTGAATCTGTCACAAAACTTTGCCAGAGTGGTAAGACCCTCCCTTCTGCGTGCTGGTGTACACCAGTACTGCAGAAGGGAATGGTCTGATTCTCACTGAGACAAAGGTCTTTTCAACGATTCAGAAATGGCCTGCACCAGTATGGTAAATAATGTTGTTAGACTTACTCAAAGTGGCGTCGATGTTAGGTTTGAGTTTCTGCCTAGTCCTACGCCTTATAATGATCAGTAGTGCTGTTATTAAGATCACAAAAATGATGATATTGATAGCTCCACCAACGGCACCACCCACAATGGAAATTAACAGCTCCTTATTGCTGCCAGTGCCGATACTGTCAGAGTCACTCATTTCAACGTTAACATCTGAAATTAAGGTAGTAACTGTTAATATTAATACCAGTACATTCATTTAATCTAGATCCGCATCTCACCTTCTAGAACGACATCTGTACAAATCATTCCACCAAACCCAGGGCTACACTGACAGGTGAAGGAATTCACACCATCCAGGCATACACCATTTCCACTGCAGTTGACTTCAGCGCAGTCGTTGATATTAGTCTGACAAAGCTCTCCTGTAAAGCCAGGACTACACTGACAGGTGAAAGAGTTCACGCCGTCATCTAAGCACACACCATTTTCACCACAGTCGACTCCTGCACAGTCATCAATATTCACCTCACAGTCCACTCCAGTGAATCCAGGATCACAGTTACAGGTGTATGAAAGCACTCCATCCACGCACTGACCATTTCCACTACAGTTAACTCCTATGCAATCGTTGATGTTGATATTACACATAATTCCGGTGAAACCAGGCTTGCATTGTGAACAGTCTGCGCCTTGGAAATTATCGACACATCTTGCCGTGATCGACAAGTCCATCATGACGTAGTTAAAGTCAAAGATGCCAGTGTGGATTTGCCTGGGACTTGGCTGTCCTATTGGTAGACTGTGATCGATCAACAAGACATCTATCAAATCATCACGACCACTAGTGTCACTATCTATTGCCTCAATGTGGAGCTGGACACCCTACAGGCAATGGGAAAAGCAATGGCAATTAACATAGTGAAATTTACTATTAGCCATTTAATATAATATGATACATACACACTCTCAGTTCATAGTCTTCTATGAGCTGTATAGCTAGAGAGAGAGAGAGAGAGAGAGAGAGAGAGAGAGAGAGAGAGAGAGAGAGAGAGAGAGAGAGAGAGAGAGAGAGAGAGAGAGAGAGAGAGAGAGAGAGAGAGAGAGAGAGAGAGAGGGGGGGGGGAAGAGAGAGGAGGAGAGGGAGAGAGAGAGGGGAGGCGAGAAACTTCTCTCTAGAAGACTGTTGTTTGTAACTGAATGTTACATTGTATGAAAACAATGATCAAGGACTGGCACAAGCAGTCCATATTTGCATTCATTAGCCATGCAGCCATACCATGGCCCGTATAAATATTGAGAACTGTAACAAAATTACTATTGAAACATAAGTGCATTACCATATAAGTACTCATCAATCCCTGAAGAACGATAGGATTCTCCAGACCAAGCACTACACTTTGAGAGAAATTGAGGGGGCTATCATCTCCATTAACGTTAGAAATCCTATTGCCAAAATAGGAGCAACCTCTTCCAGTGCTCCCCGTAGTTCGAAGGCAGTACGCAAAGTAGCTGTCACAAAGTGAACTACCGCTGCAACTGCTGCTTTCAAAGTTATCACAACATCCTCGAAAATTTCCCTCGTCGTCGTCGTCGTCTCCTCCGCGGCAGTCTTGACACCTTCCAGTGGGGTTGTCGTAGCCAAAAACCGTCACTTCGAGCTGGTACAACCCTTCCACCAATACACACACCTGTCATGATTATTATAATAAAACGTTGCGATAATTTTCCCGCTATCTTAAAGGTGCAGATAACAGCCTCATGCATGAAGGGCAATTCAATACTGTTATACTGCACACTTTCATAATATTATTATATTGGCTAGCCACAATCATACAGTTTTGTCGGGCCATGATGATACTGTGGCTATAGAAACCATTGTGGTTAGTAGCTACTATAATTATAGCAATCTGTAGGCCGCATCTGAGACTCACTTAAGTAATTAAGTCTGCCTTGATGTATATGTAGCTATAGTTACGATAACTAATTTTGCCAATTAAAAACTGTTTAATATTACAATGTCATAGCTACTTGTAGAGTGCCAACACACTAATTGTTTTGACTATTTAATATTGTTTTATAAAAATAATGTGATCACACAATTATTTAGCATGGATGCACCAAGTTAAGGCTAGACCCTGGGCCAATAAAGTCACCAATAATATTATTAACGAAACATAAACTAACCTGCAGTAGTACACAGCACAGGGTGACAAAGATTGATAATCTTATTCTGTTCATCTTCTCCAAGAACGATCGATCGAAGCTCTAGCTCTCGGTCCGCAGTCAGGTGGTTCTTACCAGCGCAAGAAACTGTGGTTTATATTCGAACAGCGCAAGTTGGTAGACGGAAAGTTAGACATGCACGCGGGGCTAATCAAGTTATCAGTACAGTGCCAGCTGTGCCGAGTATTCACGCGCGCATGCGTATAAGGAACGAAGCGCTCTGCGAAGCATAATCTTACGTAAGGTAGTCGTTACTGTTATGCTCCACACATACTACTAACACACTTTTAAAAGCTGGCCATGCAGGTTTAATCACTTTAATGATAACGAGTAAAAAATAATAAGCAATAACCTGATGATACAATGCACAACAACACACACACTGCAGCCGCTACCAGCACTATAATTATTATATAGTTAAAAAGTCTATGCCATGAAAAAAGTTCACGCGCGCATGTGTATAAGGAACGAAGCGCTCTGCGAAGCATAATCTTACGTAAGGTAGTCGTTACTGTTATGCTCCTCACATACTACTAACACACTTTTAAAAGCTGGCCAGGTTTAATCACTTTAATAATGATAGCGAGTCAAAAGTAAAAAGCAATAACCTGATGATACAATGTATGACAACAACACAGACACTGCAGCCGCTACCAGCACTATAGTTAAAAAGTCTATGCCATGAAAAAAGAAGTTCTCATGCTAGCAGTCCAAGTGAGTTTGTTGAGTATCTCTTGACTCGGGAGAAGGAGAAAGGAGTGTACTTGTAGTCAATGGTGAAGTGGTTCACTTGCACTTGCCCCGTCAACCTGCATAATTATAAATGTGTGCACATTAAGCAGTATTGATCATCAATATAATGTACCTGTGCAGTGAGTGGCAGTAGTGCTCAAGCCACTTTAGCTGGTTGAAGTGCTGATGCTTTCCCACACTCATAAGAGTAAACTCCTACAATTATAAACTTATTAACAATAATTAGCAAATAACTATAATATTTATGGTCATACCATGTGGAGTCGCTGCTCATGGGTCACTTCATGCTGTTTGCTCCGCCCCCTACCACGCCCCCTTTGCTGGTTGGCCTGGTAGCATTGATAGGTTAACACATCCACCATAACCTACAGCAGAACCATAAAAAAAAAAAAATGACCACATTTGCATAAAACCAAGACTAATACATGGGTCAGTTCATCCCCAGCTTCTCAAACACTGCAGTATGGGACATTGGAAAAGCTGGGAATGGGAATGGGCCCGGGGACAACCCTATAATACACACTAACAATATGACATTGTTATTAATAATTTTTAGTTTCACCTTGTCTCCATGTACAGAGTACTTGCCCAAGTGGACAGATTCAGAGCTGTGCTTGTGACAGAGTTTTCCAACCACCTGAGCTGGCTCCATTGGAGAGGTCTCATACATCACTGAACCTAGAAAATTTTAAAATACGATGTTTGACAATAGGCATCAGTCTTGAATACCTTGTACTTACCATCTGCAAAGAAGCGAAGGTATCTATAGTATACAACGGTGTGGTAAGGTTTGTAAAATCCATCGAGGGAGCGTTCACCGGGACGAACATAAGACGATTTACTAATATAAACACCTGAAAAAAGAAGTTAAAAAAATTCATAATTTATGCCAAGTCAAAATTAATTTTAATTAGTGATGAAGGTGTACCATTAAAATGAAGATGAGGTTTAAGTATGAACATTTTACGCCAGCTGCCGCTGTATGAAGTGGGGTGCACATCTCCCCATAGTCTGAAAAAAGCAGAAATATAAATTATTTGA
This sequence comes from Cliona cf. orientalis, assembly GCA_963930775.1. Classification (NCBI taxonomy): domain Eukaryota; kingdom Metazoa; phylum Porifera; class Demospongiae; order Clionaida; family Clionaidae; genus Cliona; species Cliona cf. orientalis. Next base: position 1,409,937 of record OZ005691.1, on the reverse strand, counting down.
TAACAATAATATTATTATTATTCTTTCAACTTATAAGGCTAGCTTACTTTCTGCATGCTGCTCTCCAGAGGTGGGGCTCCCTAGCCAACAGGTAGAAACCTTTACACACCTGATACATTTTACAAAAGTAGCATGATATTATCGGACTAAGAATATTTGTATGTGTACTGTACCTTTGAAACTTGCTCCAAAGAACGCATGTCGAGTTGAGCAGACACCACCCACCTCAGAATGTAGCGCATTATCTCGATAGGCAGCGCTGAGATATGAGTGTCCTGAGAGTGAGAGAGAGAGAGAGAGAGAGAAGACAAAATTCTCCAACACCTCAATATTTCTGCTCCTCCCTTCCTTCCTTCCATTCTTACCCTTCTTTGGAAAGCTGGTTCACAGAACGAGTTAAGAGTCATTGAATGAAAGTCGTCAATCAGTTGTGACGTTGATCCTCCTCCTTCAGACTCACTGTCCTCCTCAGCCTCATCCCTCACACCCAGCGAGCCATCGTGTGCCGATGCTAATTGATAAATAATTATTAAAAGAGCAGTCATTATTATTAATTTTAATCTTGTCCCAGGCCTATTCCCAGGTTTCAATACTAGCGCAGGAGAGAGCTAATAATAATTATTATACCATTTTTAGCTGGTTTTCTGTATGCTTTGAATTCAACATCTGGATCCAGTTGCACGGCTTGACGGTAGTACATGATTGCTATGAATAATGCAAAGTTTAATTATATTATAATAATATGAGCAATATTGATACATAATAGCCCCGATGTTGACTTATGTGTGTTTAAAACTAAACACCTTATATAAACTTGTCTCAATTGCTTGCACATGTACATGTATACTTGTGACCTACCAGCATGCATATCCCCACTCTGTTCAGCTGCCACGCCCATCCAATAGAGACTAGTAGCCTGCCAGCGCAAAGTGTGTGTGTGTGTGTGTGACAAAAGAATGTTGTGATTTTGAAATATGTCCCGGACTTATAGAGATATGTAAAACTTACTTCTTCCTCTTTGTCCTTCCGCCGCTGTATCTGAGGGGTGTGGTCTGGCGTCCCGGTCAAGGAGGTGTGGCCACCAGAGGCTCTCCCCCCGGCCCCATGCTGCTCGTGATACTGTTTCAGTTCCAGTTCCTCCTTCCACTGACGACGGAACTTCAGCAACTCATCGGTATCCTGCATGAAAATCATATTAAACGTACCTAGCCTTATTCCCAGGTTGTTCTAAGAAAATTGAAGTGGCTGGCTATAGTTAGAGAATATTCTTAGACTAGGAGTAGCCTCAAACCCAGGCTCACTTTCGGAAGTGAACCTGGGTTTGAGGCTAACTCTAGGAGTAGATCAGATATATAGCAGATTTGTAACTTCTCGATCGCTTTGTAGTGTTGATGACTCAAATCATCAACTCATTAACAGCCATCAGTGCCAATGCATTGTGTAAGTCACACCTTTGCTTACTAGTCTAGGCATAGATAATTAAGACTGTATAACCAGTCCTAATTATCTGTGGTCCAGGTATGAAGTGAATTACTTTTAACATCCATCTGGTGTGGTGCACAATTTAGCCATGATACAAGCAGACCTATTAAAGCACATTTCCACTGTTTTATAGCCTAGCCTATTAAAAGTTGTGGCCATTGATCACCTCATAAAACCATGCTCCAGCTGCAACATTAATTTAAAATCTCAAATCTAGTCTCGAACCCAGCATAGGTACTAGAGTTCACCTCGAGTCATTGCCATTGGTCAGCAGAATCATGTTCTATCTACCTTGGCGATTTTCTGTTCACTTGTCGTTTTGCTGACATCATCTTCCTCGATTGGTGAGGATGGGGACGGCTCTTCCTCAGGATCTTCTGATGGCTCCATCGATCAAAATTGCTGGTCATCTGAAACTTGCAGAGATTGTTTACAAGCAAGTTGTGCAATACAATTTTATTATTTTAATTTTACTTTCAGTCACATTTCGTGTATTTAGAGAAAGAGTGCCCTCGGAACCGGGGTTCGGAACGGAAACGGCAGGTTTATTCCATTTAATGCCCACCACCTCCGATCCAGCTGTTAGAAATGGCGGTAAGCCAAGTTGAAGTACTATAAATTAAAGTATTCATACTAAGCTTTATACTTTCTTGTTTGCACAGGCCCATGATCCTGTTGTGAAGCACAGTGTTCACACTCTAGTGTTCCGCTCGCTGAAGAGAACCCACGACATGTTCCTGGCCCACGAGGGACAGCCTGTCGAGGAAGATGAACTAGCGTAAGATTTGGGTTTGGGTTTAATTTTTCACACACTTTGGAAATTGCTTGCAAGTTGAGATAGACATTTCTAAATTGTGCCCTCCTCCATATGCATAGGATGTAGTGCATGTGTTAGCTGGCACACTGGTGATAAATTAATTTTACTCAAAGGGGCAACTAAAAATAAGGTGTTGAGGAGCAAGAGATTTCAAATATTTGTGTTAATTTTTTGTGTATGTGTGCAGGTTGAAGAGGAAGATTGCCTGCAAGATTCGTGATGAGCACTCATTAGTGAAGGATCTTCCCCCTCCTAACGAGACTGTGGCCAAGATGGCGGCCAAGCATCTTCCACTGGCCTCGGCTAAGCAAGGTATAGATAGGCACTTACCCCGGTAATGGGTGCTTTCTTGGAATAGAACACTACGATAATACATACATTGTGTGATTGTATACTTACAGAGTTGAGTCCAACAGTGACTGGAGGACACGCTTATCCAACTGCTCCAGGTTAGTACATACCTGTATGAGCGTGTCCACTACTAAATCTGATTGAACTCATCTCTCTCTCTCTCTCTCTCTCTCTCTCTCTCTCTCTCTCTCTCTAGGTGTTTCTCTGTCCTCTAAGACTGCAGCTGCCACTAAGCAGCTGTCGGAGGAGGGGGTACAAAAGGTCATCGAGGAGGTAGCCTCCAGAGAAAGGAACGTGTGAGTACACATTGAAGTACTTCTTCCATTTTTTCTGACTCTAACATTTATGTTGTAATTAGTTTTGTCAAATTTTCTGATTCTGATATGTTCACTCTGTGCAGCACAACTGGAGCAGGATTAGGAGATATCTACCAACATGCAGACAAAGGCGCTTCACAGGTACAAACAGAGATCCATACCTCCCCCTCCCCGTGGCTCCATATGCAAGTGTGAGGGTCTGTGGTGCTGTAGTACAGTTCGGCTGCTATCATCACAGATACGATGTGAAGGCCTTCATCCATATTAGGCTAAGCCTGAACTATCATGGCTATTTACATTTTTCTTGAGTTCATTGTTTTTCCTTAGCGGGTTTAAATTTGGCGGTTTGGTATGGGATCGCCATACGTATGCATGTATGTGCGAGTAGGAAATTTTGGTGGATTTTAATTTGGTGGTTGTGATATAGACCGCCAAACCGCCAAATTTAATTCCCCGCCAAATTTTCCGGCTATACGGTACATTTGCTCCAGGCCCTGGTGCTGAGTCGTGGTACCCAGCAGCTGGTTCCCCGTCGAGCCCTCCAGACGAGCAAGCCGAGCTGGCACCCTCCGTGGAAGCTGATGAGGGTCATCAGTGGCCACCTCGGCTGGGTCAGGTGCATCGCTATCGACCCCAGCAACGACTGGTTCGCCACTGGGTCTGGAGATAGAACCATCAAGGTGAGCTAGGTGTATAACTAGCATGGAATTAATATATATGATGATGGATGTCTTATCTTGTACCGATCTGGCGTTTCACCATTATGCAAAATAATGCCAGCTTGGTATACTATAGGACGACATCCATCATCGTATTATGAATAATACTCAATCTCAAGAATTTCCCTGAAAAATTAGCATAGAGTTAAAAAAGTCTTTAATTAAGATATAAAAGCAGGGGTTCCCTATATTGACACTAGCCAAGATATCTATTTGCTACTGTATCCACTAGTCCCTGGACTGAGTAGCCATTTTCACTATCTACTACATACTTCCTTCCCTTCCTTGCCCTGCAGCTGTGGGAGCTTGCCTCTGGTCGACTAAAGCTGACGCTGACTGGGCACATCAGTGCAGTGAGGGCCCTGGCGGTCAGCTCAAGACAGCCTTACCTCTTCTCAGCCGGTGAGGACAAGCAGGTCAAGTGCTGGGACCTCGAATACAACAAGGTGGGCAGAGAAATAGAACCTTTCACTATTAATAATTATTAATACTAAGCATAGCTGCTAGTTCTCAAGGCTAGACACCTAAGTGACCTACCTTTTGCCGCATGGGATTATCAGTTTGCTTGAGCAGGCAACGGGATGGTTGCCCCTTAGGTTTAGGATTGGTAGTAGAAGATACATGTAAATCTACTGAATTTTCATGCATGTGGTATATTGATGATGTAATTATTTAATTTTTGTTGTAGGTGGTTCGTCACTACCACGGTCACCTGAGTGCAGTCTACTGTATGTCTATTCATCCATCCATTGATATCCTGGTTACTGGGTCTAGGGATGCATCAGCTAGGGTAAGGAGAGAGAGAGAGAGAGAGAGAGAGAGAGAGAGAGAGAGAGAGAGAGAGAGAGAGAGAGAGAGAGAGAGAGAGAGAGAGAGAGAGAGAGAGAGAGAGAGAGAGAGAGAGAGAGAGAGAGAGAGAGAGAGAGAGAGAGAGAGAGAGAGAGAGAGAGAGAGAGAGAGAGAGAGAGAGAGAGTATGATGATGTATTCACTGCCTAGATATGGGACATGCGTACCAAGGCCTGTGTCCACACTCTGTCGGCTCACACTAACACTGTTGCCGATGTTGTCACTCAGGCAGCCAACCCTCAGGTAAGTAAGTACATGTAAGTAAGACCTTAGTGTCAAGCAAGATGATGTTCAACTGCTGCCCCCTCTGACTGTTATTAACGCTCGGCGCATGCGCACGAGCGTTACAGTAGTCTGTTTGTCTGTTTGTGTGTTACCAGTCTACTGACTACATATAAAGTTTATGCTAGAAAATGAACATACCAGCCAACTTCACGCTGATCTCCAAAGGTTTTCAACTTTGGGATTTCACTATAAAGCATTTGTTGAAGAGTTATGGCTCTATTCATTCTTTTTAGCGTGCGAGTCCGCCATTTTTTTGTGATATAAATATACTATTTCCACGTGTATGCTAAGCTGTCTATTAATAGCACGTGCTATCTATTTATACCACTTACTATTAATAGGTACCCCCCGTAGTACATCGCGCATGCGCTATATAAAGCTACGTGGCAGCCTAGCGCCTAAGTACGTGGAAAGAAGCTTGCTGTATCCGTGATGAATTTATTTGTCTCACTCTCTAGTCTGGGTTCCAGACCCTTCACAAGACAGAGGAAGGGTCTGGAACCCAGACTAGAGAGTGAGAAGGGGCTGGCACCCAGAGCTACCCCCTGAGCATAATAGATAATAATATGCCTAAGTTAACAAAAGTGTTCCCTCAAAATGCATGTGCATTCTAAGTTAAATTGTTCAAAAGATAGTGCACTGCATTGACACAGAGCAGACAGTTTTACATACCTGCTTGTACTGTGCCTATATATAACTTTCTACCACTAAGTATAACCATTAGAGTAGTGTTTGATCTCCACTTTTTATTCTAATATATATACATCCACTGAAGTAACCACTAGCCACAATACCCACACCCACTAAGCTTCACTTGAATAAACTAAGAATAGTCAACTATTTGTACAATAATACAATATAATAGTCTTGCCCTTCTGGCAAGACTATTATATTGATATGTCAAATGAAATCCTCAGCTACATTACAGTATGTGCCTAACTATTGTCATCCTCACAAATTTGTACCCATGTGGCACTCCGCCGAGCATAGTGCTTCATTTGAACTGGATTAGTATGGGATTTTTTGCCCTAATTATGAGATCTGGGGGTCTGGGGAGCATGCTCCCCTACGAAAAGTTTGATATCTGAGACTACCGTAGTTAATCGAATACCAATTTAACGCAAAAAAATTAGCATTTTACGAATTCTCATAATGTTTATATATGTTGATTGACGACCTTTACCAGAAAAATGCACACTTTTCATAATTGAAATTATTTTTTCCATGCGTTGTATTAGATTAAGTACGGTACTTTTGACACCCCAATTAATGAGTATGAATGACAGGTGCCCCCTCTGCCTGATTGTAGACTACGTTAAATTAATTTTATTACAGGTTGTGACTGGTAGCCATGATTCAACGATCAGACTGTGGGACCTCGCTGCCGGGAAGACCAAGGCTGTGCTCACTAACCACAAGAAGAGTGTCCGATCCATTGCTCTACATCCTTCGGAGTAAGCTAATAATAATCATGTAGATTTACACAGTACAGTATGTAGTCTATCAAGCTAGACCCTTTTTTTGCGTGTAGATAGAAGGTCATCGGGAAAATAAGGGTCTAGTTTGATGGACTATATTACAGAATGCAATGTACAAGTACTACTGTAGATAGTGAATGTTTTATTTTGAAAAATTATTATGCACAAGTGATTCTCGATCTTAATTTTCTTGGCTTGCACTAAAAATGACAACAATTTTTTCTAACTTTATGATGACAGGTTCTGCTTTGCCTCCGGAGCTCCTGACAACATCAAGATATGGAAGTTTCCTGACGGAAACTTCTTACAGAATTTCTCCGGTCACCAGGCCATCGTCAACACTGTGGCCATCAACTCAGACAATGTGCTCGTCTCAGGAGGTAATAAACGTTGAACCATTAACTTTGTATTCTCCATGAAAATTTAATTAATCTGCCTATACATGTATGTAAGGTCAAAATTTTAACTTTTTTCACAAGTATTGGAAAAATGGTGAAATATTATGGGAATGTCCCACTGATATGTGCTAGATGACCATCAGTTGACTAAAAAATCTGTAGACTGCTGTTTTATCTACCTTAATAAATCTTGCTAATTAATTTTTAAAATGTGTGTACTAATAATTATGGCCACTTTTCAATGCCCTTCTCCTTTGCCTCTCCCCAGGTGACAATGGTAGCATGTATTTCTGGGACTGGAAGACTGGCTACAACTTCCAAAAGATCCAGACAACGGTTCAGCCTGGCTCCCTGGACAGCGAGGCGGGCATCTTCCAGTGCTGTTTCGACCAGAGCGGCTGTCGACTGCTCACAGCTGAGGCAGATAAGACCATCAAGATCTACAAGGAGGATGACACTGCTGTACGTCGCAATCATAATAATAATTCTGCATGGCCTGAAGCACATGCACACTGTATGAATTATACCATAAATCTAGAAATTTTCGTTGTAAAAATATTTTCGTAGTCGATGGTGGCTATGAAAATTAGCGCACACTATTAACGCTAATGCGGTAAGGGGTCATTCCTACAAAAAATTTTTTTTAACAAAAGTTTATCATAATTATATTATGAAAGTTTCTTTACATGAAAATTTCCAGATCTACGGTAATTTTCAAGGCTTGGCACATACATTAGCCTCGTTTCCCAGCTTTACAACATTGCTTCCTGATTATTATAATATTGGGACAAGGTTAACCTAAGTGTGTCTGGTACTGTAAACAGGCAAATTTTTTAATTTTCTTGTTGCCTTCTCTCTGTGTACATACACACATGATAGACTGAGGAGAGTCATCCAATCATATGGAAGCCAGAAATCTTGAAACGAAAACGGTACTAAACTGTCTGATCTGTACTCTTTCCCTTTTTCACTAATCTCTACTGATCATGCATTCGTTCACTATATAATAATTATAAGGTGTACATAATGATAATAATTATGCTTATTACTGGGATCATCCAATATCTTTTGAATAACAACACGACTGTGACACTGACTGATAGGAGATGAAATACTTTTTGATAGCATGATACTATGATAAATATGAAGCTTGCAACATCTGTTTGACACTAGAATCTGATGCACATATCTCAATCCTGTGAATGTAGTTCCACCTCCACGACAGTCATCCTCTGAGCACGCTCACCACCGTCCCCACTCGTGCTAGAACTCAACGATGTCGTTTCTGTATCTCCCCCTCCATCTCTCTCACCTTCTTTCTTCTTTCTATCCACGCTTCTCTCATCCTGCTGAAGGTCGTAGTCAAAAGCATCTGCTATCCTCACCAGCTCCCTAAGTCTTGGTTGTGGTCGAGTTTTTGCTCCGGGAGAATTGAGATCCGTCAGTGGCAGCATGGTAGACCAGTCGTGGTGGGGACATCTACAAGCCTTGTAGTTGTAGCCACTCTGCTGTAATACGGTGTAATAATTGTTGTTATTATTAAGGGGCATGGCACTTGAGGTTGGTTCCACACGCACATGCATGTTGTCTGCGGTGTACATGTAGCTCTTTTGCTTTCTCCTTTGACGGATGAAGGTGCACAACTTGAGTCCTCCAGTCAGGAGGAGCAGGGCACCAATGGTGACTAGTATCACAGTGGCCGGGATTGCATAACCACTTGGTGCGCCCCCCGCTTGATTTTCCTTAGGAGGGGGTGCTAGTGGACTTTCGGAGGATAACTCGGAAACGGGGGGAGGGTGTCCGGAGCCGGAGGGTGTGGCTTCTGCGGCGAAGAAGTCGAAACTTGCGCTACCGACCACGTAGTCAATCCCACCGCTAGCGCTCATGACTTCGGTTTGGAAAGGACGAAAAATGAAGAGATGAAAAAAATATCAGCTTTCTCTCTCCTTCAGTGTTCCTTGCAGGCTGGATACATGTTTCCATGGCAAATTCTGATCGCTAACCAATCAGGTGGGAGGTCTTTCGCGACGATAAACTCTATTGCGCATGCCCAGAAGTACACTCAAATCTTCGTCAATGGCTGGAAAGTACTTCAAACGCTTCAAAAACAGACGCAGAAGGGCACCGCAATCGACGGAGACACAGAAAACACCAAAGATCATAAAGTATGCTAGGCGTGGAAATTTGATAAAACTAGCTGAAGCCCTGGAGAGGGGTGATCATGTGAACAGTGTGGACAGCCAAAGGAGAAGTGCTCTGTTCTATGCAGCACTGGGTGGACACAAAAAGTGTGTAAAGGAACTATTGAGAAGAGGAGCCAACCCCAACCTGTAAGCAGATAATATTCTAAAAGTGAGAAATTCACAAATGTTATTGCCAGGGTCATCTGATGGAATCGTATAGAAGCTATAAGTAAATGCCAGAATAGACTCCCAGTTTTACAGGTAGTTGGCTTTCAGAATCATAATGAGTTGTACAAGAAAAATGAAACAATAATTATTAAGATCAGTTATCTTTAATTTGATAATTATTTCATTCCCCATAACAGTAAGAATGAGGATGGTCAGACGCCTTGCCACGCTGCGGCACTAGGAGGCAGGACGCCGACCTTTCCCTCTGCCATATCCACAACCAGAAATCCGCTAAAGGGCATCTACTACTGTGGTAAGGGAGTGTTCAGCTTTCTCTCTCACTATCTTCGAGACTCCCAGCTTCAGCGTCGAATTCTCGAATACCTTGTTATCTACGGTGGAGATCTGAGGGCCCAGTCGCTAACGAGAGAGACCCCCAGGGATATTGCTATTAGGAGAAGGATGATGGATATTGTCAGAATGATTGAAGAGTACTGTAAGTCAAAATTATTATACAGTTTAGCTAGCTATACTCATTTTTTTCACATACATAGTTCAGCTTCAAACTACAGCTTCTGGATTCAATATTATAAAGGGACAGGTGAGGCTAGTACAACAGCAATAGCAAAAGTAGTAGGCCTGTAATACCTAGGTACCTTTTAAATTTTTTGGTCCCCAAACCATCAACAAAGGGAGGAATTTAATTGTTTTTTGTAACTATAAAATTTTCCCCCTAGTCTATGCTTCGGCCAAGTGGTTCCTACCCTAGAGCGTGTCCCTACTGGATGCACGCACCAACCGCTGAGTCTGGATCCCTGAGTGGCATCTCTCCACTGGCCACAAGCGCCTCTCTCTTCAACAGGGGAAGACACTGCAGCACACTCTATGACTATGGATTCAGTAAGCTCAGTAAAAGTTGATTTTTATCGTATTATTTGAGCATTTGTAGCATCAGTACTAGGCTAGCTGTTAGAAATGCAAAATTTGCCTCCTATAATATTCCCATATTATAGCTCTACCGAAAACTTGTATCAGAGGTGGATGGATTTTATAGTAATGTTTTCTATTATCTACATGACATTGTGTACAGTGTTTCCCTGTGGCAGTCGAACCAGTCCTGGGTCCCTAGGTGGAGTACCTGAAATTCTACCGGCTGAAATTACAAAAGTAAGAATTATACCATAATAATACCAATGTGACACCCTACATGCCCCAACTTTATGCTACATAATCATTAATTTTTGTGTGCAGTCAGAGTGTTCCCCTGAGTATGTGTCAATCGATGGTAGTTCTTGGAGTGAGGGAAGCTGGGGCCTGAATGTCTCGGTGACAGTGAGGAGGATAAAGTGCACGGACGACGATGGTGACCGTGGCAGCAGCAGTTCGGTAATGACAGTGGAGCACTTCCTCACTGAAATGGACCAAATGAGGTAAAATTAACCAACTAAGTGGCTCTGCGTTTAGGTTTGCCTGATCATGCATGAGCAGGCAGTGGGATGCCATGGTCACCCCTAGCTTAGGTTTGGGATTGATAGTAGAAGCTAGATTTTCATACAGTAGAAAGATATCAAAGCAGGTAACTGCCAGATATTAACCCATGTATAAAATAGGTATACTAAGCCTAAAATTGCGAACTGCTGTACTTTTTTTTATTTTTGGTAAAATTAATAATGGTCAACAATGAATCCTTGACTACTTATTAAACTAACTATTTGTTTAGCATTATGAGGCACCCCAGTATTATTCTGCTAATGGCAGTGAGCTGTGGCCCGACCAAGGCAGACATGCTCCTTGCCATGGAGCCAGTCCAGGCCGGGGCGGGGTCACTCTACGAACAGCTGCACCAGCAACAGGTCAAGTTCTCCTCCCTCGAGGCGGCCGATCTCATCTACGACGTGGCTAGTGGTAAGGTGGTAGCTAGCTATGCTAGCCTTCCTTGGGGATGATGAGGCTATAATTACTATTATAACTGGTTGGGTTGAAAAAATGACTTAAAATGCTGGGAGAAGCTTGCATTTCTGGGGGTATTTCTTTTTAAATCTCATCATGTGAACACAATTCATAAGGGAGAGATAGGCAGGATCTGATGAAGCATTAGTCAAGTTTTGTCAAGGGTCCTTGGTTATGTGTACATGTATTCTGGCTTCTTCACACTTTGTATTTTGCTCCATACACAGCTGTGGTCTACCTCCACACCATCAAAGGCTTAGCACACAACATTCTCTCATCACATGCCATCTTTCTCAACTCAAACGGCAAAGCCAAGGTTTGCAAAAATATGTTATATTTTTTGCTGTGGTTGTTGAGTTGAAGTGCTTCCATCCGAGACCATGCATCGTTATTGATTTTCTTTATTCTAATTTCTTGCAGCTTTGTAACTTGTTTTGCTGCCAGCCTCCAGAGATAAAGCTGTCGGGAAAAATGAGCTCTGCTCTCCGACTGTTTCTACCATGGATGTCACCGGAGCTCATGAAGACCAGGCTCACCTCCTATGTCAGTACTAGATCTCTCTCCCCCCCCCCTCCCCCTCTCTCTCAAATTATATACACCATTTTCCATGTAGGACAATGATGTGTACAGCCTGGGTGTTCTACTGTGGGAGGTGTGGTCAGGGGCGTGTCCCTGGCCTGACCTTTCACCTCCCCAGCTGGGCAAGGCCCTAGTTGAAGAGGGACAGCGTCTACCCATCACAAAGAGCCACTTTGTCATTTCTCACATCCTTGACAGCTGCTTCGGCCTGCCGGTGGACAGGCTGCCTGCAGAGGAGTTTCTCTGCCAAATAGGCTACTTGAAAACTGTACCACTATAAAATACTATGATATTATACACCCTGTTGTGCTCACATACACACTATCAAGGTGAGCACTGCCTTGTACCATGCTCCCATCACTTCTCAATGTTACACACTCCTTTTACATGACATTCTGAGAAACTTAAGGTACATGTACGGGGTTGGACACATACACTATAGGTGTACATAGATATATGTACCACTTGTAAGGCTGTAGAATTTGACACAAAGTTCAAGATCGTGAAATCATCAATAATATTTTGGATGAAAAAACGGACACTAATACACACACAATCACTAGATAATACACATTGCACATGCACACACACATACATTGTATTCATCTCACAGTTGAGTGCTGGTCTTGCTTAGTTCTTTCAGAGCCCACTTTTTGTTCTCGATTTCGGAGAGAATCTCTTGATACTGGCTGACCAGTTGGCCAAACTCCTCCCCCAGGTTGTGGTAGTGGCCAAGGATCTGCTGAGTTTGAAGAAGCCTCTCCTCCAGCTTCTTACGAGCAGACAGCATGTGTGATCTGACGAGCAAAATTTAATTAACCGCAAAATTCAAAGTCAAAGATTATTGTGAAATGAAATGAGCCAGCATAGACTCTCTCTCCCTCCCTCTCTCTTTCTTTTTCTCTCTCTCTCTCTCCCCCTTCCTCCTTCCTTTCCCTCTCTCACCTTATTTCTTTGAGAGCTTGTATTCTTCCATCGGAACAGATGCCCTTCAACAACTGATGATGCATCACTCTAAGAGATAGGGACAAAAATAAGCAATACACACACACACACACACACACACACACCTACTCACACTAGCACGTGAGGTTTGACTTACTCTAGTTTTCCGAGCATGGCCTGGCACTGCGACTGGTGGTAGGTGAGAGAGATGCCGTTAGTCTCTGTCGTCATGGCGATCTTGTACCGCTCCAGTGACCCCTTTAGCTCAGTGCACATTTCAGTCAATATCTGGCACAAAAAGAGAGAACGTTTTAAACAAAACCTCATGCCCAGGGCTATTCCTAGCGTTTCCACTAGGAGCCCGGGGGGTGAGGGTATGTAGCTATTAGTTCTCTCACTCTGTGCCTGGTGATCAGCTTTCTGTCATAGTCTTGTCTCAACTGCTCCAATTCCCGTTCCATCCGTCGCTCCTCCTCCATTTGCTGAGTCAGCAGTTGTGGCAGCTGCCCCACCCTGGCCAGCTGTAGAGCGTTGGCCCCGCCCCCCACCTCCTTCTGCGGAGAGTGCCACTGGACAACTTGAAGGCACTTGGCCCTCAGCTGCTGATCAAGATCGGTATAGACAGCATCTTTGGACTTCTAGATATGTAAATGTATACATTCATGAAATCTAATAGTTTTAGAGAGCACTGGAGATTACAGATTTGAGGATACATGTAGTTGTGGAGTAGTATATACTCAGTATTTTACTTTGGATAAAAATAATATAAATTTGTCATTGTTGTGACAATTTAACAGACATAAAATGTGGCGTAGATTTATGATTAATTTTATCAAATTTCTTTTAGCTATACATGTACAGTATACTGTAAATCGCGAATATTTCGTGTCTAAAATATTTCATGCGATAATTAAATAATTTTCGGACAAATGACCCTGTACGGCATTGTCGTTAATATTGCGCATGCATTTCGTGCGTTTAATTTTTGCACAAGCCAGGCTGTCCGAAAATATTTTAACATCGAAATATTCGCGATTTGCGGTATATTAATATTATACTCACTTGTAGTCCCTGCAGGGGGTTGACGGCTCTGAGGTGCTCAGGCTGCAGTCCCAGCAGTGTGGTGTCTGGAGACAGATGATCGAGGCAGTGCTGAACCTCACCAGCCGCCAGATAGACCGCAGGTGGTAGGGCCCGGGTGCCACTACTGCTACCACTACGAGAGTGGAGGACCTCAGCAAGCTCAGAGGAAAACAGCAGCTGCTCGTGGTAGTGCTGTTTGATGGATTTTAGCCTGGACTCAACCTACAGTACAGTAATTGTTGAAAATTAGGGATATCCCTCTATTTAATTCGTGTTCAGTGCAGTATTTGTTCCTATAGTACAAATTATTGCACATAATACCTGCTTAAGTCGACTGGCTGTCTCTCTCGGTTTACCGTCTTGGAGTAGGCTGTTCTGTAAGATGTCTAGAAGCTTAGCAAACGCTGGATTCTCCCTCCCTACCACTTTCTGCTCCTCCAGTTCAAGTTTACCCGCCATTTTATTCCAAATAACGCCCACCCGAGACGCCCCGTACCAAATATAAACCAAGTGTAGCGCATATCACAATGCCATATCATGTACATATACACATGTATTAAACATTAGCTACAGCTTGTAGTGCTGGCTTCTAGTAGTTCTGTCCTTCTTAGTTCTCCTCTCTTGTGCTGTGGCTCCCTTCACTTGTTCTCTCACTTGATCCTGGAGTCGGGCAAAGAACTTGGACGAGCTTCTTAAGCTTTTATCCACCTTCTCCTCTTCCTCCCTCTCTTGTAGCTTCTTTGCAAACGACTTCTTGGTGTACTTGTTGCCCAGACCGGGCCTCAGCTTTGTCACTAACTTCTCTCTCTGTCTCTTTTCAGCCAAACGCAGCCTCTTCCGTTTCTTTTTCAACCGTCTTTCTCTCTTCCTGTTCGTTGCCGTCTTCTCTGTCATTCCAACTTCTGGAACTTTCGATTTGACTTGTATTTCTTCTGGGGCCAGCAGTGCTGCGTCAGTGGTGGCCACTGGGGCCACTTCCTCCATTTGAATGGCTGGGACATTGGCAACAATCTTGACCTCTGGTTTTGGCTATAGGAGTAGAACAAAATATAAGTTTTTGTACATTATTGGTCATCTACATGTACATGTACATGTATGCATGCTCCCTGTATCCATGAGCCACTTATATATAAGTTATAAGTGGTTAGGGAGAGTTCCCATAGGACAAAGTGGTTAATATATCGTCCCATTCTCAAGGCTAGGCCCATACATGTTACATAAGTGTCTCTGGGATTTGCCTGAGCAGGCAATGGCTCACAGGTTTTGGAGTGAAGTGGAAGTTGGAGAGTGCATCCAGTTTGACAAACAGCTTCTTCATCATCTCCTTGATCTCAGTGTGTCGCTCATCCTCCTTCACCTCCTCCACAGACTAGAGAAGTGAAGATGATTTAGTTTGTGTACGACCAATGCAAATTTAACCATTCCTATAATATTATACCATAGGTCGGGTTTTAATTGCAAGTATCTATTAATTGCAAATTGCGAGTTTTTCTACGTTTCGCAATTAATAGATTCGCAAACATAAACGTGCACGTATACTACGGTACGGTACGGGGTCGTCCATCGCAATTATTGGATTCGCAATTTGGCCTGACTTGACTAGAACACAATTATTAAACTACGCAATTAAAACCCATCCTACGGTATATATAATATCTTAATTTTGTTTTCTAGCACGAAGCACTCATACTAATTGTTTCCTCACCTGAGTCTGTTTGATGTACTCCTGTTCATAGACCTCCGCTAAGCTCAGTTTGCTCTTGTCCTGGTCGAGGGGGCGTGCCCGGGAGTAGTCGTACGGCTTCTCTTTTGGCTTCACACGTCTCTCCACATCATCCCAAGCCTAGCAATGGAAAATTATAACATTCACTAAAAAAATACTCTACCACACCTCAAACGTAGAAAAACAAAATTAATGATTAACCTCGTCGATGATTCTCTGCCTGATGATGTCTTCAAGTGTTTTGGTCGTTTCCTCGGTGATTACAGGGGCGGTCCGGGTCATATGATCAAATGACAAGTCCTCTTCCAATAAACTGAAAGCAAACAACAACGGTACAAAAATTTAATAAAAGTTTGAAGTCACAGCATTTGCATACTCTCCGTCAATTAAGCTGCACAACTTTTTCCCCCACCTGTTTTCTGGCCTTGATTTGGCAGTTGCCTCTCCGCCCATCTGCCATGGCTTCTCTGACAGGTTGGCCTCCTCCAGTGCTGCTATCCTCTCCTGGATCTATATTATAGTAGAAAAATCATTGAAAATGATTGATAATGTAGCTGCTAGTGCAATACATGTACATGTATGTAAATGTATTACCGTGTTTATGCTAATAGAATGCAAGCTAAAGGTAAAGGTCGTGACACATTACATTAAGATGTATTATGAGAAGTCGGGGAACGCGATCTTACGGTATACCATGACACACTGAAGTACATGTACATACATGTAACTAACCTTCTGTTGTTTCCTTTCATGAGAAGAGAGTGTCTGTTGCTTCTCTTCCTCGCCATCTTCCTCCTCTCTCCTGGCCCTCCCCTCTTCTCCCTCCTCCTCCTCCTCCTCCCGTTCTGCTTCTGACTCATCAGTACTCCCCTCTCCCTCTCCTTCAAGCTCTTCATCTTCAGATAGCTCACCAAGTTCTCCACCATCTGAGCTTTCATTCTCAGTATCACCATCGAGATTATCCCTCTCTCCCTCCTCTCTTTCTTCTTCTGTTTTCCCTTCCATAGCAGCGCTCTCCAGTTTCTTTTCTTGTCTAGTTGCTTTTTGCTTGATCTTCGGGTGGTTAATTTCCTCTTCATCACCAGGGGCATCGAAGAAGTCCTCGTAGTGGGCTCTCTTTGTCCCCCTCCCCCCGGCAATGGAGGGACCTCCCTCAGTGTCTGAAGGGATGTCGGCAAAGTAGTCTATGTCGTCACCGTCTTCATTGTCGTCGTCACTTGCAAGGTCAAAGTCCAATTCACTATTGTCTACAGGAAATGATTAATAACACATTACTTTGCATGCAGCAATTGAAATCAATGTATGCAATAACTGCACTGCACTCTTACGATAAGCCAAAAAAAGTGTACCAACATGAAAGAGTGAAAGAATATGTTGAGGGGTGAGATTTCGAAACTATACTGTTATAGATGTACATGTACCTTGTTTCTGTTGCTGTTCCTTCTCCATTATCTCCAAGAACTGCTCCATCTCTGCCAATTTGAAGAACCGGTCATCCACGACTGTCCTCCGCCCCTCACCCTTCCCTCCCCTCCTCCTGCCTCGAACCTCGTTAGTATTCTCCTCATCACTAGGGTCTCTTTCATCATCCCCTTCATCAAAATATGCATCTTCTCCTTCGTCTAGGTCTGATTCTGATACACCCATTCCCCCATCAGATCCAAACTCAGAATCAGACACAGCCATCTTCGCCACCTTACGTCCATCACCTCCAGTCAATTTCTTCATGTCCCAATGGCATATCTTATCCACCTGTTTCGAAAGATATTCCAACATCGGCTGGTTCACTAGCTGTATCTGCTCCCATATCTGATCTGCATCAAATCCTTCCACGTACAGCTCCGATAGAGGCCCCGTCGGTACTAAGGGGCCGGACGCCTTATTAAGCTTTTTGCCTTCAGTAGCACTATTTCTCGGCGCTTCTCTGCAGTGCTTCTGAAGGAAGTCAAAGATGGTTTTGACTCCGGCCAGGCAGCGAGATCTCAGCTCCGCGCTCGGGTTGAGGTAGTCTTCTGGAGTAGAGAGGTGAGCCTCAAATTCTTCTAAGAGTTGTTTTACTTCCATAGCTAGCTAGCTACTACCACAGATAGAATTTAGAGCATGTAGAGCAACGCCGTTTCATACACGTGGGTGCGCTCCAAAAAAAGTAGAAGCTAGGTCAAAGGTCATGAATTCTAATTAACGTCCCACAAAACAAATTTACACAATAATAATATTATTATGCAATAGACATAGACGGGTAATATAAATAATATTATATGCACTCCTAGAATAAAAGTGAATAACTTGATTCATTATAGTTGTAAGAAGAGAGGATTGTTTCGGTTATATACTAACTAGTGAAATTTCCATCACTTCTTTTTGTCAGTCTTTTCATTTCCTCCCTTCTTCTCTCCTTCCTTCTTGTCCTTAGCCGCCGCCGACGATGACGATGAAGATGAAGAGTCCTTACCACCAGCAGCAGAGTCCTTACTACTCTCTCCTCCCCCCTCCCCTTTACTAGCCGCGGCCGCAGCAGCAGCCGCCGCTGCCTCTTTCTCCTTTTCCTTCTTAGCCTTCAGCTCCTCCTTCTTCTTCTCTCCCTCCTTCTCCAGCTTCTCTGCCTCCCGATTCGCCACCTTATTCCCGATCAGATTGTGCAGAGCAATCACGGACCTTATCAGCGAGGCTACGTACACGACCAAGAGTTGGTCGTTGGTTTTGACGGCGAACGATTTTGAGAATTCTTCGAGATTTAGGTTCGGCAGAAGGTTGAAGATGTCCTGCAGCTGGTAGAGGATCTGGTGGTTGATGGGTAGCTTCTTCATGGCTACCTTCTCGAGGTAGTCTCTTATTCCCTCGAGGTGCGTCTGTAGGCCCTGGAGGGAGTGGATCTGTCCGGCGATGCGCTGAGACAGGGTACCCACGGTCTTATCTTGGATATCTCTATAGGAAGAAGAGAAAGTACGTACATTGATTTTTAATTTCACAGCCAAAGCATCCTAACTTCTTTCAAGCTCGATAAATCATTGCACCATAGTAATGTTCTTTTTTTTTTAGTACCATAGTTAATCGAATACAACGCATGATCCAATTTAACGCAAGAAATTAGCATTTCACAAATTCTCATAATGTTTATATAGTATGGAGCAATTGACGACCTTTACCAGAAAAACGCACGTTTTTCAAAATTGAAAAAAATTTTTTCCATGCATTATTATCACATTAAGTATGATATTACATCATGCATTAATTAACCACAGAACGAGGGGTCACCTGAGCAGATGTTCCACGCCCACTTCCTCCGCCTCTTCTGCCCCTATCTCACTAGCAACATGCTCGAACGTCTTCGATGTTGGAGTGCCGTCCTGGAAAAGAAAAAAAATCAATGGAAAATGACATTACAACTATTACAGCAGATTCACTTGGGCACAAGTGCACACATTATAAGATAGAACTGCGAGACTTCATTCAACCTTGAATACTATGGAAAGTTGCTTGGTTCTAATACAGACCATAAGTTATTTGGTTGCATATAGAAAAATATAGGTGCCTCCAGAAACTAAAATTAATACCGTAGTTAATCGAATACAACGTATGATCCAATTTACATGTAACATAAAAAAATTAGCATTTTAGAAATTCTCACAACGTATATATGTGGAGCGATTGACGATCTTTACCAGAAAAGCGCGATTATTTTTTTTCCATACGTAGTATTAGATTAAGTACAGTATTATACAATGTCATGTATTTGCCTGTATACTCACATCATGAACTTCCTCCACAGCGTAGTAGGCATCTGTGGGCAGTCTCAGGGCCTTGGGCTTAGCATCTACTATAACAAGCACCTGAAAAAAAAAATGACAACAAAAGACACAAAATAAACATGCACGTTACGACGCAGGAGTAGGTACGTATGTAGGTGCATGTTCGTGTACATCACAAACATTCAGTAGCTACAGCCAACCCCCAGACTTCCGAGGGAAATCATCCCAGTGCCCGCTCAGGCCAAACCTAATCCATAAAAAGGCTGAGTCACTTACAAATCAGTGTACATGTACATTTATGTGCCTAACCTTGAGAATTAGGGGTACGGTATAATAATAATTATAACATCAAACATTGAATGTAGCTATCGGGCAGTCTCAAAGGTCTTAAGAGTGGTGAATAATATGATTGTTCATATTGAGGGAGACAATCACTTAATTACAAATCATGGCAGATGACTTACAGGGTTGTTGCAGTATTTGTTGATGAGCTCATGTATTGCAATATCATTGGGATGAAGCTTAGGGCCGGTGTGATACCAACCTACTATGTGCTCACGAGCTGGAGAGAGAGAGAGAGAGAGAGAGAGAAAGAGAGGGAAAGGGAGAGAGGGGGGGGGGGGAGGAAGAGAACGATTCATACTATCATTGAAACGTTAGCTCGAAGAGATGTTATTCACACTTACAGTTGACTTTCTTGAACATGGCTGCCATATTCTCCAGATAGTTATGATCGAGGAACCACACATTCGGATCACGGTCATCCTCATCAAAAGGAACTGTACAGATAAAAAATTTTTTATCATGGCAATAGATAAAAGATCTTTTTGATAGCAGCTATTGACAATAATCAATACCTGCGAAGCTGGTTGCCACGTCGACGACCCCTGACCTCCACGACCCCAACAGGATGCCGACGACTCGTCGCTGGTTGCCAATCCTGCTCAACCTGTTGAAGTGATCAACGACACTCAGGAGGACAATAGGATGGACCACCACGTGCTTGGGGACTCTCACTGGCATGGCACAAACTACTCCTATGAAAAGAAAATAAGGTGATAATACAGATAATTTTAGATACTACATGTATTTGGAAAGATGGTCCTGCATAGGACTAAATTCGTCTGTTTATCTATGAATAATTATTATTATATAGACCTAAATACGTTGGGAATCAGATAGTACATCACTCACCTAGTACTTGGTATCTTCACACGAGGGTTTGCATGCTGAGAGTAAGAAATTTTGGAAAGTTTCGCATAATTGGAAAACCACAGAAAAAAAAGGTGTGGCATCCACATGCACATCGTACCATATCATGTAGCAGATAGATCGTACTAGAAAGTGCACACATTGAAATGGGAAACGGTGCCAAATTGGAGAGTTTCGTGAATCCTAGCACGGAGATCATGAAGAGTAGGCCTGGACTGATAGAAGTATCGCTCAGGGGCTCCGCTGTGGTGAGTCAATCTTCCAAGATTAAATAAATTTATCTAGGCACTGTGAGCCATACCATATCAGGCCAAGTCACTGGTGTGTCTCTCTTCCCTTATCTCCTCCCCATAATTTTGTTCCCCGGTTGAATTTTCAGGTTCTTCCATTGATAACAGTGCTAGCCGCGTCGTCATGTCGGAGTCAATTGGCAGATTTCGTCGGTAAGCTCGTGGTACAGACCAGCTCTTCGTCCAGCATAGTCATCTCCCTGTCGTACGCCATGATCGTCTATCAACTCTTTGCCTTAGGACTGCTCTTCCTGCGTTTCAAGAGTTCCTACGCCGGTGTAATTAGATGGTCCCTCTTCTACTTAGTGGTAAATTATGTCAAGTACAATAATATCATGTCAATGGTTTGTTCTTGCATGTACATTGTAAATAGTGTGGATGTATTTAATAGATACAGGTATATTAATGTGTATGTAACCTTGTATGTTAACGCTTATTGTGTAGAAGTACATCTTAACGAGTCCCACTACATGCATGTAAGTAAAGTAAGCCTCTGGGGTGACCCACAATAATGAAAATTAGTAGCCATCTGACATTGTGCCTGTGATAGATATCATAGAGTCAGTAGACTCTATAAGTAGGGGTGGCCCAGACACTGTAAACTATGAATCTACTTGTAGCTTATTAGTGTTATTCATCTCTCCAAGTGTTTGCTTTTATTATAGCTAATAACAGACAATAATAACATTGTGGTTCTTTCGTTTTCCATTTTTCACCGCACCTGTACAATAGGACCTTGTTGTGACGCTGGTCACTGTGTTTGGCTACCTTTACGCCGCTGTCTTCATGACCATGCACACTCTCAACTGGTCTCAGTTAGCCGATGTTGACGCTGATGTTGGTAGCATCAACACTGCCGCTGAAGCTACCACGGTGAGTATACATAAGGTGTGGCAAACTAAATTCACAGTTTATCGTCACAAACTTTTCAATTTTGCATGTGGGCGGGCGGTCATATTCAGATTTCAAACTAGTAAAAGAGCCTTTAAAGAGGGTGAGAAACGCTAGGTTCGAACTCGCGATCATCGAGGCCATGCCCTTCAATTGCAACGCTTGAGGGGGTGGGGCCAAATTGCCATAATATTATAGCATGATAGTTGCTGTATACCATCTGAAATCTGAAATTTTTTGAGAAAATCTGAAAATCCATGTGGGTGGTGACGATAAACTGCAAATTCAGTTTGCCTGGCCTAATAGTAAAATAATAATATTATATTATCAATGTTGTATCTAGAAGTGAGAAACTACACAATTCAACCCAATAATAATATTATGGTTGTGTCTCCTGCTTGCTTGCTTCAGGTGCTAATGATTTTAATGCTTTTGATGATGCATGTATTTCTCACTTGCAGGCATTCTCGTTTCTTGCTCTCCTACTCAGTATTGGGTTGGTGGTCTACTTCCACGTGGCTCGCTGCAAGTGCAGGTGGCAAACACATGGAGAACTCAATTAGCTTATTATCAATCTTTAACTTGTATAATTAATTTTGCATCCTGGTCGTTATTATTCTTCATCTGTGCATTATTAAAAATGGACCTGATTTTGTAACAGAATGAGCTCGCCTGTGAAGGGGGACAGTCGACGCTTCCGCACTTGATTGGGTGCAGGTGCGCGCGCATGCAATATACCAGCCACGCCCACTAACTATATAAATGCATGCATCCTTGTACACGTGTACAAAACAAATAATTTGCGAGCTGAACTCAAGATGGCGGACGAGATTGGCTCTATGGCCGGTAGGATGGCGGGGAAGGCTGCCCTCAAGGCATTCATAAATCCCAGCCTGGACATCATCAAGGTCATTCCACAAGGAATCATCGAGTTGGTACTACGAGGCGCCGCAGTTGTAAGTTATTGCCTATGGCTCATTAGCTCGTTAATTTTTATTTATAAATACCGCAGCCTTCAAATTATGGCGATAATGACAGGAGCGAGTTGATTTGTATATGATAGGCTTTGATATTCACCAACTCTCTCTCTCTCTCTCTCTCTCTCTCTCTCTCTCTCTCTCTCTCCCCCTCCTCTACTCCCCCCCTCTCTCTAGGCTTTGGCCCTATTTGCACTAATAGCAGCTGCAGTGTGCCAAGGTGATGTGTCCAGAAGCAGAGTTCCTCCAAACCTTGCTCCCAGCTCTCAGACTAACTCAGCGGCTGGTTGGATCATCTTCCTCTCCTTCTGGGTGATGCTCTACCAGCTTCTAGCCATTGCTCAGCTTTTTGTCCGAGTTAAAGTCCTGTATAGGGTCATTGAAGTCATTACCTGGTCCATCTTTTTCCTCGTTGTAAGTATATAGGCTACAGTAAACTATACTACCATAATTATAGCTGGAATATTGGTGGGAATTAAATTTGGCGGTTGAGCCCAAAATCGCTATTGCAAGAATATTGGTGGATTTAAATTTGGCAGTTCGTATATATGCGAGTAGGAAATTTCGGTGGATTTTAATTTGGCGGTTGTAATACAGACCCCCAAACCGCCAAATTTTCCGGCTATACGGTACAAACTTTTTGATGAATTTTTGTTTAATTTTGGCGATTGGGGGGAGATCACCAAAACTTGCCAATTGCTTGCCTGTAGTGCTAAGCATTGAAGTCCCCACCAGTAACAACTGAGAACCATTGAATTTTTGGCAGATTTAATGATCACCCACTATCGAGACATTGTAGTATTAGGTGGGAATGAGATTGTCTGTTTATCATGTCAAACTGAAAACACAACTGATAACCACACCACATGCCTGGGGGAAATTAGTGCAGGGGGGGGGGGAGGAACCCAGGATTTCCCCTCCCAACAAAACAGCCAATAATATAATGTGGGGAGCACATGCACCTACTGATACCCATTGTAGTCTGTGATAAAATTTTATCATTCATGAATAATACGATCTTGGAAGCGGTCTCAAAATTTTCCTAGGAGAGTATGCTCCTCCTAATTAGGGTATGCTGTTACATGCTATATATAATTTTCTCCCTCTATGAAAGAGATTCTGTAATGATTGCTTCTTTCCCTCTCAGGATGTCATTGCCATTGGCATAGCGGCTGGTGGCTACTTCTGTGGAGCTCTGCCTCTGGCGGTGTACGCCGGGCAGTGGGGAGACAGTTCCCTGACGAAAGCCAATGCCACCGGGACGGCTGCAGTGCGGTCCTCTACTTCAGCCACTTCAGTGAGTTGTGTTAGTATAGTTATTATTTAACTGTTATGGTGTGTTCAAAGGGTCTAAAATAAGTAACATTAAATTTTGACACCCTTTACCAAATTATGAAATGTACATTGCTTGGCATATCTATGTCTGCCTCTAATCTTGAAGTACACTCTAGCGTAATTGAATTGGATTAGGTAATTATAGTGAGAATGTGTCAATGCTACAAATAATTGCTATATTACTCATTTGCTAGTGAAGTTCAAAGTGTTGAATCATGCTGGAGTCATGTGGGTGTAGTAGCATGTGAGGCTGTATAGCTGTAGGTCTAAAGTTCAAAGCCTTAGAGTGAATGTCAGTGCTGGCATGTGAGCCACCTTAGTTCCTATTGCAGAGGTGATGAAACGGTTAGTTCCACTTACATGTCTCTATCAGCTCAGTAGGCAGTTTATGTTGCCTGTGTGAATCATGTGATGGAAAATTTAATAGTTCTGAATAATATTATTATTAGACAATAACCATAGTGCTGTAAACATGATGATTATCAATCAGTCACTGCTTGTGGGTAGATCTTTGATAAGAGTATAATGATAATTATTATGAAATTACATGGCAAGGCTAACCATTTATAGGTGAGCCCCGCCCCCAAATTTTGCATCAGACAATGGCCCTGTGGCCAAACCACTTAGGCCAAATAAAATTGAATATTAGTTTCTCATCCCCGCCCGCCTCTAGTTTTTCCTCTGCCTAACCACATTTTATTTCATGAATATCATTAAAACTATCTGCACAAGGCATTACGTCATAGACTCGCCCCCTTTTTAATGAAATTCATGATGATATTTAATGATATTCATGATAAAAAATAAAATAAAAAGCCACCCTCCCGCCTGGGGAAATTCCTGAACATAGGATGAGAAACTAATAATCAATTTTGCTTGGCCTTAGTCTTGTTTTTTTAAGTTTTTAACCATGATGCATTATTGTACAAAAATATTATTGGTTGGCCACCTGATTGTGACTTTGCTCATCCATGTCATTTTCTACCTGCAGGCCTTCTCCTTTCTTTCTCTGTTTCTCTTCATTGGTATGCTTGGTTACTTCTTTGCTGCCCGCTACGCTCTCAAGTGGCCTAGCCACGGGGAAGCCCCACCCAAGAAGGAGGGATATGAACAGACGGACGATCTAGTTGAATAATAATAATTGTTGCATTATTAATAATTACTGTGTGATCACTCGAGTACTGATGCTCGAGCGCCGCTTCCGCGTTAACTTTGCGCATGCGCATAACTTCGTCTTCGGGCTCCTCCCTAAGCCGTATAGGCGCGCTCCTTCGCAGTACACACAAGCAACACTTCGAGCACGAGTCTGTACTAGCTAATGCTTACTTGAATCAAGCAATGGCTGAGGAAGTCGGTTCTGCTGCTTCAGCTGGCGCCAAGGCTGCCTTGAATTCATTTATGAACCCAAGTATCAATATTGTGAAGACCATTCCACAAGGAATCATTGAGCTCCTATTGAGAGGAGCTAACGTGGTAATTTAAATAAACATATATACAAGGGAAATAATAAGCAACGTATATCTTATCCCCTGTATTCACTCCATCGAATTCAGTATCACAGCTTGAGTTTAATTTCGTGGGCCACAACGGTGGAAATTTTTATACAAGCTAGGACGGTTTCAGAAGTAGAAGGCCATACCTATTATTTTTTATCTTCTGTTGCGGAGGCAGAAATGGCTTGCAAGTCAGGTTGGTAGGTCGGTTTAAAAATAAGAAATGATAGTCATGTGACCAGTGGTTTCTATGGAAATCATGAAAGTCAGAAATCTTTCACTTGCTTTTTGTAGAAGTTCTCCAAAAGAGTCTCCCCAGTTGTGCACTTGACATTCGACTAGCTCAATAATTATTATTAGTCCCCTTTTTGTGATATTAAATATTCAAGCTAGCAGCCATTTTCGCTGGGCTGAGCACATGCTATATATCACTCACGTGCCTCAGCATGATGAAATATTACGTAAATACTAATAATTATCATTTTTAATCATTGGAGTATATAGAAATTATAGTCGGTCAGGCCCATGCAACATTATCAAAATTTAATATGTAGCTATGGCCTAAAGAGGATCAATCACTCAGGCTCGCCCAATAATTATGTGACTATCATGCTATGCTGATCATGCAACCACAATAGTCATTAGTGAGGTGTTATAATATCTATAGATCTATAGTATTACAAACCACAACATTGAGGGTATGTAAGAGCTAGCTAGCTAGTCATGTGCTGCAAGCCCCCCTCTCATGAATCAGTATAAGTTTAATAGCTATACAGCAGTGTTCTGAATCACTGGAAAGATTGCGGATGCCGTGGCCGGATATGAATAAGATTTCATACGGGAACTGTTGGCTGAGTAAAAATATTTTGTTATGCATTGATATTCTTGCACAGGTTCTGGCGTTGATTTCATTGATTGCAGCTGCTACCTGTCAAACCTCCCTTCGAGCATTTATTACCAATGATATTGTACGCAATATAAGATCAGCCGCTGGTTGGGTCATCTTTCTCTCTTTCTGGGTGATGGTCTACCAAATTATAGCCACTTTACAGCTATTCCTGAGGATTAAGATTGTCTATACTACTGTGCCAATTATTAAGTGGTCGATATTCTTTCTTGTGGTAAGATTACGTAAGCCAAGGGAACGCATGAATTTCAACTATAATAATTATTATAATTATACTTATTAGAGAAAGTATAATATTTGCTGGATACATAAGCCACTGGGGTGGAGGTAATAATTATTATTCAGCATGGATGATCATGCAACTACTGGGGAGATGGTCAAGGGTTCATTATTATTCTGCATGGATGATCATGCAACCAGATCCAAATTAATTTTAGTACTGTTATAATTATGCATGTATATACCCAAAATTTAATAATGATCATAGGACATCATTGCCATTGGTATTGCTGCTGGAGGATACTTCTGTGGAGGCATTCCTTTGGCAGTCTATGCTTATCGGGTAGAAAACGTGTACTTCAATACTAACCAAGATGCTGCTGATAGAGTCCATTCTTCTGCTGCTGCTGCTTCAGTAAGTGTAGTCATGCGACTCATACGGTGGCCGAGAAGGACACTGTCGCGTAGACTCATGCCAGATCAAGCTTGAATATAATACATGGTAGCTGACTTAAAACTATTGAATTTTGTTTTTGGCTTTTAAATCTCTGCAGACCTTCTCATTCTTCACCATGCTGTTGTCCACTGGAATGATAGTCTATTTCATTATAGCTCGCTATGTGCTAAAGTGGTCCACTCATGGAGAACCAGCCCCAGAGGGACGGGCATCTTCTACCCAAGCAAACTGTGCCGCTGAGCAATAACATCGTATTATTATTATCATGAACATTATTGTAGGTATACCTACAGTTATGCACCTATCAAAGTAATGCCCCACCACCCCCCGTCCGGGCAATAGGAGGGGCATTTACTCGTATTTGACCCGTGGCCTTGCCCTAGGGGTGGGGCTTTTGTATCCAGTCGGGTAAAGGTCGCACATGACTACAGTCAGTAGTGCATGCTATAGCAGCTACCTCGTGGAGTCAAGGGAGAGAATAAATCCGTTTCAAGGACGACGAATCGAGCTCAACTTTCTACCTGCAGCAGTTAGACAAAGTAAGAAATGGCTCCTTTTGTATGCAAATACGTTTTGAAAACGTTTTTGCTATTTTTGCCCACAGGATGGCTGACGAGTTAATACGTGTACTGGTGCAAATGGGCGATAACAGAAAGCCTGTTTGCTTCGTTTCTGATCCTGAAGAAGCGGACTTAGCTGTGCTCCAGAGAGCTATAGCATCAGTCGTCAAAATTGAGCTCCGTGAGGGTGAATACATATTGGTCCAAACCAAATCTGAAGAATGGGTGGGGGAGTGGGTAGATCTGGAAGAAGAAGAAAGAGTAGTAGATAAAAGTGTCTTGAAAGCTAAGATTTGTCAGGTTTGTTGTATATGCATTTATCAACTAGAGAGTTGGTTTACTTGACTGTATCTCTAACAGGTCTCTCAGGATGCCCCTGCACGAAGCTCATCATCAACAACATCGGGTCACAGTGAGGCAGTTGTGAACTCTGCTGGTTCGCTTTCACAGATGAAACTCATGAGAAGCGTCTTGAACAGTCATTCAAAATGCCTTCAAGACAGGACAAGTAGTGGAAGAAAAACTGGCAGAAGATGTTCTTCTACCCTCTCATGAAGTTAAACTGTGGTTAGATCACCTCAGGATTGTCCGAGAAAACAGAAGGAGAGGTGCTGCCAAGGCAGCTGAGACGAGAAGGTCTAAGCAAAGGCAAGCCAGCAATGAGTCAGTATGTGGTGACCTATACGAAGAGGAAACAGATGAAGTGGAAGACTGGATTGCCTGCGATTTGTGCAATAGATGGTTTCATTGGTACTGTGTAAATATCACAACAGAACCAAGCTCATTCGTTTGCATCAGTTGTGCTTTATAAGTTAGTGTACTCTCTCTCTCTCTCTCTTTCTTTCTCATGTGCCCAGTGTGACCAGGTGGATTTGATGATATTTGACTTTTAATATTGCCCTGGATGCAGGGTTATTGATTGCATGGTGGTCAAATCCCCACCTAAGCCCCCACCTATGCCCGGATGGGGGGAGGTGGGGCCTCACTTTGATAGGTGCATTACAGCCACCTAGGCCCTGCAAATACTTGAGATTTGATATAACATGATAATTAATAATTTTTTGTACGTAGACCTACATGTACGTATACGCGCATTGCGCTAGACAAATTTACGCATGCGCGTACGTACGTACGTGTCACACTGAATTAGCTTCGCGGTAATTAAGTACAAGCCACACCCGTTGCAGCTTGCGCATAACTTCGTCTTCAGGCCCCTCCCTACGCTATATAGGCGCGCTCCCTCGCGCGCAGTACACGCAAGCAACACTTCAAGCACGAGTCTGTACTAGCTAATGCTTACTTGAATCAAGCAATGGCTGAGGAAGTCGGTTCTGCTGCTTCGGCTGGCGCCAAGGCTGCCCTGAATTCATTTATGAACCCAAGCATCGATATTGTGAAGACCATTCCACAAGGAATCATTGAGCTCATTTTGAGAGGAACTAACGTGGTAATTTAAATAACATACAAGGGAAATAATAAGCAATATATATCTTGTCCCCTGTATCTACTCCATTGAATTCAGTATCACAGCTTGAGTTTAATTTCGATAGTGGCATGGGCCACAAGTGGAAATTTTTTTATACAAGCTATAATAATATTATAGGATGGTTTCAGAAGTAAAGAAGATCAATCACTCAGGCTCGCCCATATTATGTGTGACCTTCATGCTATGCTGATCAATCACTATTTAATATTCATTAGTGGGGTATTATCTATAGATCTACAGTGTTGAAAATCACAATATTGAGGAATGATGACATTGTATAAGAGTTAGCTAGTCATGTGCTGCATTGAATAATATTATTAGTATAGTGACCCTTTACCATAATAATATTATTCATGCATTGGCTCTGCTAGGGATGCAACCACTTATTTAGTAATTTTGTTGTGCATTGACGATATTCTTGACATCTTTTGTATGCACAGGTTCTGGCATTGATTTCATTGATTACAGCTGCTACCTGTCAAAACTTCCTTCGAGAATGATATTGTACACAATATAAGATCAGCTGCTGGTTGGGTCATCTTTGTCTCTTTCTGGGTGATGTTCTACCAAATTATAGCCATTTTACAGTTATTTCTGAGGATTAAGATTGTCTATACTACTGTTCCACTTATTAAGTGGTCGATATTCTTTCTTGTGGTAAGTTTTATACACAAGATTATGTAAGCCCAGGGAATGTATGAATTTCAACAATAATATTGTAGCAATAATAATTATTATACTTGCTAGAGAAAGTAATCATGATTTGCTGGATACATAAGCCACTGGCCATGGGGTGGAGGTAATAATAATCCATTATTCTGCATGGATGATCAACCAGATCCAAATTTAGTTAGCTATGCATGTATACCTCCAATATCATAGGACATCATTGCCATTGGTATTGCTGCTGGAGGATACCTCTGTGGAGGTATTCCTTTGGCAGTCTATGCCTACCGGGTAGAAAACGTGTACCCCAATGATAACCAAGATGCTGCTGATAGAGTCCATTCTTCTGCTGCTGCTGCTTCAGTAAGTGTGGAGACATGTCAGATCAAGCTTGAATACAATAATAATATAGCTGACTTACAAATTTTTGGTTTTTAAATCTCTGTAGGCCTTCTCATTCTTCACCATGCTGTTATCCATTGGGATGGTAGCATATTTCATTATAGCTCGCTATGTGCTAAAGTGGTCCACTCATGGAGAACCAGCCCCAGAGGGACGGGCATCTTCTACCCAAGGAAACTATGCCGCTGAGCAATAACATCGTATTATTATAACATTTTTGTAGGTAGGTACCTCTTGTTACAGCCACCTAGGCCCTGCAAAGACTTGAGATTTGACATAATTTTGTTATTATTATACGCGCATTACGGCTAAAAATAGCATATCCGGTCACGCCCACTTCATAATAAATTATTTACGCATGCGCGTACGTACGTGCCGCAATAATAATAATTAGCTTCGCGGTAATTAATTACAAGCCACACCAGTAGTTTGGCAAGAGACAGACACTACCACTAAATCCATGGCTGAAGAAATCGGATCTGCTGCTGGCAAGGCGGCCGGAAGGGCTGCCTTGAAGTCTTTCATGAACCCAAGCATCGACGTTGTCAAGACGATCCAAGGAATTGTTGAGCTCGTCTTGAGGGGCTCTGGCGCGGTAGGTCTAGCGTTTGAAGACGTGTAAATTTCCTCCCGTCCATTAGGTCGTATTCACTCTATCATGTTATGAATCATCACTGTAGTCTGTAGTCTGGAGGCTATGGTACCTATAGGCCTGTACAACTGTGCTAGGACCTGATATTACAAGGTTTCTTGAATTTTTCTTGGATATGCATGATTGAACGATAATCATCAGATTCTACTATGCCCATTAACTGATATTCCCAGAAATCATCCATGCATACATCGAGCCGCAAATTTTTGATGGGTACGTAATAAGGCATAAACATCAGTTTTCCTCTTATTGTTACAGGTTTTGGGTTTGCTTGCCCTCATCTCAGCTGCTGCCTGCCAGACTGCAGTATCCAACAGTCTCTTCCTCGATAACCAATTTGTGCCTCGTTCTCAGACATTCTCAGCTGCAGCGTGGATCATCTTTTTGTCCTTTTGGGTCATACTCTACCAAATCCTGGCCATCGTTCAGCTGTTTCTTCATGTCAAGATCGTTTACACCACCGTCCCGGTCATAAACTGGTCTCTTTTCTTTCTCGTAGTAAGCTTTAAGTTGAATATTGACTAAATTAACAGGTTATTTTATCAGATTATCAATTTGCATAAGACGTGTCTTATGTGCACCGTCTAAGGTACTGATGATCGCACTTCACTTTAAATACCCGTAACAATACTTAGAATCATACATGTGAGGCTTATCCTTGGGCCCTTATTATAGAATGAGAAGCACTGCAATGCCAAAACAAAAATTAATCTCTGTGAATGAACTGTGTACCACGCTTAATGCATTCATGGGAATTCAAGTGAAGTATAGTCGACAGTACTTCCTTGTATCCTTACTCCACCATACAAGCATTACATATCCGTTGTGTGTAGTCTGTAAACAAGAATTTTGATCATGGAACTTCGAAATAATTCTACTAGAGAATGATATAGCTATTATAAGAATCCTCTCTCAGTCTTGTAACCAGGCATCGATCATCCTTTAATAATATTATATCTACGTGCTTATGACATAGTAGCTACAGCAGTGGCATTGAATTTGAAAGCTGAGGTCTTAGTTTACACCCCGAAGCTCATTGCTTTTGTTTTTGTTTTTTTCCCAAATTTTAGGACATCATTGCCATTGGTATTGCTGCTGGAGGATACTTCTGTGGAGCTCTACCTCTGGCAGTGTACTCCGGGCAGTGGGATGACTTCAATAGTAATGGTAACCTTCGTTCAGCACCAGTTGCCTCTTCCGCTTCAGCTACTTCCGTAAGTTCCACAGTGAAAGTGATAGTAGTCTCTGTGTGTAATGATAATATTATTATTATGACACTTTGATTCACTTGGATGATTTTGCCTGCATGTGTGTATATACACAATTCTAAGTGTGTGTATTTTACTTTGTCTCATAATATGGGCTTCACATATAGTGGCTTGGAATGGGAACAATGACATTGTAGTGTGAGTGGGAGAGTGTATAATATTATAGCTTTGTATAGTATATTATATGGCCTCCAGTGTAGCTATCAGCTCAGTTAGTGCCAGTGATAAGGAAACAATTATTTCCATTGTTAGTTTACTATAAGTTTCATTCCACATTTTCAGGCATTCTCTTTCTTCTCCTTGTTTCTCTTCATTGGTATGATTGGCTACTTCTTTGTGGCACGGTATATGCTAAAGTGGTCCACTCATGGCGAGACAGGAAGTGGCCATTCAACTAGAGCTGGCGGCTCCTCTCAAGATGCCGTCGATGATGGGCCAGATGACGATTGAGAAACTTCTTTAATTATATATAGCAATGAGCCTGTACAGTTTAATTTCCTTCTTAGAAAAGTATTATGTTATCAAAAGTAATTTTGTTATTAGTTTTGTGATTTTTGTCAATAATCACACAACGTTTACTCAAGTTTAGCCCTACCGTATTGAGGTTTAATGCTACGAGCGTGCCAGTCTGCCAGACCAATGTTAGCACACAAAGAATATTGGAACCGTAAACTGTAAACATTAAGCTGGAGTTGTCTAGATCTTATCATTGCTGCTGTTGACAGGAAAGTAACTTACGGTAATCGTGTTTGGCTTCAAGTTTTGGCTTGGGACAAAATTTCCACTTATTCTGTGCGCATGCGCATACGTAGGCGGACCTGCGGCATTTCCGCAAAGAGGGTGGGGTCTAGGGACGACACCGTGTAGTACGACCATTACCAGTTGCCGTGCTGACTCTCCCGATCCGCGCTAGTCTCAGTAATTAAGCCAAAAACTTACGTATGCAACTATTGAAGCAATAGAGGTAAAATTCGACAAGATGGAGGTAGGAGTGGCCGCCATGAAGACGTTTGCCAATCCTGGAATTGATATTGTGAAGACCCTTCCTGAAGGAATTGTTGAATTGGTGCTAAGAGGAGTTGCTATTGTAAGTAGCTTCTAATCTGACCCAAAGAAAATTTTACTAGTGATATTACATTGATGGCATCCCTATTATTTTTACAATCATGGTATTGTGTTGAATTGTGTTGCTTAGTGAAGTTGAGATCTTCAATTCTCAACCATCTGCAGGCATAGTAATAATATTATTATTGTATCACAATCATAGCACAGTATTTTGCACTCTTTTGTCTCATTTTAGGCATTGGCATTTGCTAATCTTGTCTCAGCTGCTATTTGCCAGAGCGCAGTCGACAGGAGCATTCTCCGTGACACTGGAGCTGTGCCTGACGTGCAAACGTTCGATGCAGCCGCATGGATCATCTTCCTGTCCTTTTGGGTGATGCTCTACCAGATCCTGGCAATAGTCCAGCTGTTTCTTCGCATTGAAGTTCTCTACATCACCGTGCCAATCATAGATTGGTCTATCTTCTTTCTTGTGGTAAATCAAGCTTCAGTGTTAATAGCTATGCCATAATAAGAGAACTGGAGGCCTGGAAATGATAGGATCTAGATCTATTACACAAAAATTATATTATCTTAAAATTCTACTTTGTATAGTTACAATACCAGAATCCATGGCCATACACTTGCACAACTAGTATTATTACTCTATATATAGGACATCATTGCCATTGGAATAGCTGCTGCTGGTTACTTTTGCGGTGCTGTTCCACTAGTAGTGTATGCAGACCGTTGGGATAACTTCAATGAAGACAGTACCCTTGGATCAGCACCTGTTGCATCTTCTGCAGCAGCAACTTCTGTAAGCTTCAATATTAAATTTGAGAGAGAGAGAGAGAGAGAGAGAGAGAGAGAGAGAGAGAGAGAGAGAGAGAGAGAGAGAGAGAGAGAGAGAGAGAGAGAGAGAGAGAGAGAGAGAGAGAGAGAATAGCTGAGTTCGTGATCATGATAATTAACTTTTGTACATGCAGGTGTTCTCTTTTATTGCTATGCTTCTCTTCATTGGAATGATCGTTTACTTTTTCGTGGCACAAATCGTCCTCAAATGGTCAACGCACAGCGAGCACACGGAAACAGAGTTACCTCCTGCTCCACTGGACAGCTATAGACCAGCTCCAGAATAATACAACAAACCCTATACCTATTATAATGAAATTAAATTAAGTTGGTCGCTGACTAAAATCATCATTCTGCAAAACTTCCATATTATTTTTTTATGACCTTTCACCATCTATAGGGTATGATAATGCACTCATTAGTGTTAGCTACTAATCATAGTCGTGACAATGTATTATACGCTATTGTTTGGATTAAGCAGCTCTACCTTGTAAGGTGTCTGTTTGCCCTCGGGCAATGACTGTATGTCAACCGTGCCATTAGCTAACAGCACTTTAGTCAGTCCTATTGCCATAAATGAATGCAGGTTGCTCACAGTAGCCATGATACTGTTGGCAAGGATACAATTTGGTCATACAGGATCTAGTCTCGTGACCCAGCCCCCTAAACGCACGCGAAAAGGGGTCTGGTAACATTGTGTACAACGAGTTGTCGCAGGGGAATGCAATAATTGCGTACTTGCGGTTTCGCATTTTAAATTCGAAAACTATTCTACTTTTTGCTGGCCAAAACGACCTGTTTTACGATAGCTATCGTTTCTACGATAGTTTCGTTGCCTCTATCACTCACCATTTCGAAGTAAATCTTCAGAGTTCGAGCGGTCTCTCGTTTGAATTTGAAACTACAGTCAGCTTTTTGCGTACAGGACTGTTCTATTTTTGCTTGCCACCAGTCCTTTGGATCGTTTTGTCGTCTTTGCCGCACACACTTCTCGAGTAGATCAGTAGATCTTCGGTGCTGGTGGAGCACGAGCTCAAGTGAAAAAAGACGCATATGTTTATAATACGCGAATATATAATTATAGCGATTTGATTGCAAATGGAGCGATCTGATTGGTCGCGCCACATTCCAGAGTTTGGGACAACTCGTTGTGCACAATGTTGCCAGACCCCTTTTTCGCGTGCGTTTAAGGGGGCTGGGCTACGAGACTAATACAGGATCATGGCTAATTATAGGCTCGATGGTATGCGAACAGACGCACAATGCGCATGCTCGAAAATTGCGCGCGCTGGTAGAGGTGATGTAATACGCGCAGTCCGATCCGTGCCACAATGATATCCCATTCCCTTTCGAATGTCAGGCATGAATAATATTCGAAATTCTTGGTTTTTGCAAACAAAGCAGATTTTCTACCTATTCATAGACCTATATGCACATAGTAGATGTATGAATAATAATGTGTGATGTCATGCAAGTGACGTTCGCTATTTACATGCCCACGCCCACTAAACTAACAGTACACCAGTTGAACGCAGAGCCATGGCAGAGGAGGTAGCAGCAACCGCCACGAAGAAGGTGGGAATGGCCACCCTACGGACTTTTACAAGCCCGAGTATAAACATCGTGAAGGTCATACCCCAAGGAATCATTGAGCTTTCCCTGAGAGGAGCAGCAATTGTAAGCAAATCCTCAGGATCGAATTTTAGTTTTAAAAATTCACCTAAGCGTATAATTATGTAGCCTAGGCCCTGTTTTTAAAAAAGCAAGCTAGTAGTCGTAAAGTTCAATCTATCGGATGGTCTATGGTCCCTGCAAGATGGTGGGAGGGGCTCGTTTAGTTGTAGCTCAGTAATGAAGTGGGAGGGGCTCGTTTGCACTCATCACATCACACTAACTCGAACGTTAATTTTCACGCAGGTACTGGGATTTGTTGCACTCATCAGCGCAGCTGCCAGTCAGGGAGCTGTTGAAAGCATCAATATCATTATGTTAGTTGGTAATTCAGGTATTACTGTTCCGGCCGGCCCCACTCACGCTGCTGGCGGGTGGACCATCTTCCTCTCCTTCTGGGTGATGCTGTACCAGGCTCTTGCCATTGTTCAGCTCTTCCTTCATATCAAGCTTGCATACAGACCTGTTCCTGTTATCAACTGGTCATACTTCTTCCTTGTGGTATAGTTAAATAAACTTAGCTGCATTGAGTCCTTTGCTTCCACGTTAAAAAAATTATTAATGAATACACTCAAACAATCTGCCAATGTATAATATACATATCCCTAGTCTTTTCCCAGGACATTATTTGAAAATTACACTGTGTGTAGCATTGAATACTGGGAGTTGCCTAGGGATGATCATGAGGCTACATATTATAATATGTACCCTATGATAACATGTGTCAATTGCAATATTATTAATTTTCAGGACATCATCGCCATTGGGATAGCTGCAGGCGGCTACTTTTGCTCTGCTGTGTCAATGGCGGCTTATGCTGGGAGGTGGACTGCACTTGACGGCATGGGCAATGTTAATACAGGGATGGTCATATCATCTTCTGGAGCAACAGCTGTAAGTACTCGATCTATGAAAAGTTCATAAACTGAGGAGTGATAGACTAATCTAGTACAGAAGAAATAATACTTCTGATAGATCTTTTATGAACACACCAAATCGAAGTTTTAATACGCAACACTGATATGCTGATATCCATATGTTAGCAAGCCAAAAATTATTCCCAACGATCTCTTATTTAAATTATGTAGGCATTCTCATTCTTTGCTCTGTTGCTGTTTGTCGGGATGATTGTCTACTTTCTCCTGGCGAAATATGTATTCCTCTGGCCCTCCCACGGAGATGAGGCCCCAGCTGGGGGCAAGAAAGACTCTAAAGCCGAAGATTATGCCCCCGAAGAGTGAAGAAACTTCACAACTTTGTCTAGCTATAGGTGTTTTACCCTTGTGTTTGTTACTATGATGATTATTGTAGTCATTAATTGTATAGCTAGATATTATAATAACTAGTTCTCATTATATATAATGCTTTTTCAATCTCTGTGTTTGTGTAAGTGCAGTGCACACCGTGTTTATGTTATTTTTGAAATAATTTGACTCAGTGCATGACATTGTGTATATACCAAAATATAATTATTGTTTGTAATGTAGCTTTTGAGTATGTTTTGTTATGGTAAATTGATGCCGGGATGTGCCTCCATG
Organism: Cliona cf. orientalis; assembly: GCA_963930775.1. Taxonomy (NCBI): domain Eukaryota; kingdom Metazoa; phylum Porifera; class Demospongiae; order Clionaida; family Clionaidae; genus Cliona; species Cliona cf. orientalis. The sequence continues at coordinate 1,372,939 of OZ005691.1, read as the reverse complement.
GTATATAACGTTTTCGCCACTGCACGCAGTTGAGGTGCACGCATGCGGTATGATATTGTACCATGCTGCCATGCATTACGGTTTCAATAGCAAGTGATGAATGTACCTGGTATTATGATAACCTGTTCAAGTTTTGATTTTCATAATTGGATAATTCATGCTCTTTTTCGATGCTAAACCAGTGCTTCCATTGTAAGAACTTAATTGTGTCAAAAGCTTCAGTCAGCCATCAGTGATTATTACTGCAATAATGATGCATGCAGTAACTTTTTATTATTATGGTTCCATGCATATACTGTACCTGGGAGAACCATCGCACTATTAGAAATGAAAATAAATCATTATCAGTCACCAATGTTTATTATGAGTGGGCCTGTATGCATAAAAGAGAATGGCCATGGCATTCATGCATGCAGTGAATCTGAAGACTTACTAAAGATAGATCATCTACTTGCAAGATATTAGAGAGAGAGAGAGAGAGAGAGGACGAGCAATCATCATGGATGCAGCAGCAGAGAGCAATAAGAATAATTTTGAGAGAACGGGGAGAACACTTGATAAACCCATGATCTTTGAACTCATGCTCAGAGGAGGCGGTGTAGTAAGTCATATTATAGGAGCTGTCGCAGGTTAATTCTGTAGTTAACATAATATTATTATGCACATTATGCATGTACAATGACATCTCTGCAGCTATTGGCTGTGAGTAGCATCATTTCATCTTCGGTATGCTTAGACAAGCTATCTGCAGTTGGGAACTCAAAATTAGTTTCAAATACACGAGCGGCTGCTGGTTGGATTCTATTTCTCTCCTTGGTAGCTTGTATGTATCAAGTATTTACCATTTTTCAAATGTTTTCCTACGTAAAACTGTTATATATGAAGATACCGATTGGTAAATCTCTTTGGTACCTCTTTCCTCTGATGGTAAGTGGAGTAGCTAATTAATTAAGCTATATATTATAGCTATACTCACAATCCTGCATGTGTAGGAATATTAATGCGTATACCCTGCACAACATGTATAGGATCTTGTTATCAACATAATGTACATAATCGGATACCTCTGTGCTGCCATTGCAATGGCTGTGTACTCTCACCAGTGGATGGAAGCAGTCGTAAAGGCTAATCAAGAGCATCAGAGAAATCCTTTATTCAGCCTTGATTGGGTTTCATCTTATATCCAAGATTATGTATTACCTGTTGTATTTACCTGTGTGAGTTCATAAAATAAAAATTTCTGAGGCTGAATCTGCATGACATTGCTATATTATATGGACCAGATGTGGCCAGTGGCCACCATGATTAGTATCTCATCCATGATATTGTGTTCTCCTTGCAGATATTAGCCTTTGGCTGTGCAGCTCGCTCTTTTGGCAACGTTATTTTCATCCTTTTGGCCAAGATCACGTTCAAGTGGCCCACCTATTTCGTACCAGAGAATTAATTTCACTTTTATCAACTTGACAATGTGTGCGGACTGATGATAGCAAAACTTGAAATTATATCATGTTTGCATTATTCATAAATTGTTCATTGCCATAACATGTTAGATATGTACAGTTAATAGACATAATAGAATTATCGAGGACGATATCTTGTACTTAGTCTAGTATCATAATTATTATTCTGATTCAATGATTAATTTTGGGACTCCACCATACTAGTGAATATGAAAGTTGAAAATCTCAAAATTTAAGTTGCTCTGCGTTATTAACGTTTATGTAGGTTTGTATATCTGGGCCATCCCTACTTATAGAGTTACCGAATCTATGATAATATGCTAGATAAGTGCTATATAGATCCCCATGGCAGCTGTATCTTGTACATGCATACGTTTATGGAATATTAAGCTTTGCTGACTGGTATAGCTCTATCCCATACAATTTATGCATGCAGGTAGGCGAAGTTGAAAGTGGACGGATACCATGTCATTCTATAAATAATATAGGTAACAAACTCTGAAAGCCATTTATCTTCAGTGTACCATGCGCAGCAGAACACGTACTATTGACAATGTTTATGTTTCAGTACAAATAAAACTTATTGTCTTGTCTTTGACTGGTACATACAGTGCACACACTCGAATCAGTTGACATTGTGCCTGACGTTATGGTAGTGCAGGGATACATGTACGTACTATTCACAAGATATATAAGCTCAAGACAGCTCTATACATCTAAGATATTGGGCAGAGAAGGATAAGCCTGTGACAAGAAATTAGTCTGTAATTGTGACAGAAGCTACAAGTATTATATACACATCACCATTCAGATGCTACTAAAGAGAGTGGCTGTGGTAAGTCTCTTAAATTACTGCATGTCTAATAGCTTTGTCCCCGTGCATATTATGGCAAGCTCTTGGGTCTCTTCAATGTATTATACTATAGCTGATAACATTGAAGTGATGGAAATAAGGCCTGCCATGGGAACGAGGCTATATTATAATAGTATCCTGATAGCATTAAAATTAATATTAATGTTACTGCATTCTGGTCTGCAGATATTATTGTCCTTGGGTTGCATTGTGTCAGCTTCTGTGTGCATATGGAAGCTTGCAGTCAAGGAGCCAACCCTTGATAATAGTAAACGTAATATTCCGGGATCTACTACTAACAGGAGTCAAGATCACAATGCTGATATTCAGCATCACCTTGACCGCCATCAGTCTCAGCTTCTTTTGAGCACACAAATAACAGCAGGTTGGATCATTTTTACCTCCATCATCGTGCTGCTTTATCAACTGTTCTCTGTACTACAAAATTTAATAATATCGGGACTCTTCTGCGTCAGTGCAATCTTCTTGAAAATTCCGGTTGGTATAGGGCTATACATGATTATTGTATAGTTAGGTTATTTTACATCGTTAGTTATGAAGTCCTTGTATACCCCTTGTAAGATTATTCTTGTCAGTTTATTTTCCATAAGGTACCTTCTACAGTTTATTTAAGATGCACTATGCATGCACTATACCGTATTTGTCCCCCCCCCCATGCCCTATATTATATCCACACTAATTCAAGCAATCTCAAACTGAGCATGATAAATTAATATTGTATGCTGTTATTAATATTGCCTTTCATAGAAGCTTCCAATATTTATTTAATACTCCACTCCTTTAACATTAGGGATTTGTGGTCAACGCTGCCTTCATCACGGCCTACACTCCTGCTAGCATTGCCATGGCTGTGTTTACATATCAGTGGACAGTGCCTATTGTGTCCAACCCAATGTTGGCAGCTCATGATCAATCACACTATCATGATCAGCAGCTCAATAGATCTGAATACGAAAACCAGGCTTCCCAATACACCTTCAACTTCCTCTTACCCGTTATATTTACTTGTGTGAGTCAATAAAATAGGATGATAATAATATATGAGAGTTTTTGACTATAGCAGTCACATCTAGATAATAAGTAGTGTGCTCTTATTCTCATGATCCTGATGCATGTATGTGTATAGTGCTAGTTCTATACTAGAATTAATCGGCTATATAGATTGGGCATGCATTCGGCCTATTCTCTTTGGCTCTTAGTGCATGGCCTCCTTACCCCTGAAGCATATATGGCTCCCCTATGTACACAGTGGCCGCCTTACCCCTGAAGCATATTGGGCTCCCCCCAAGCACATGGACTATAGAGAACTAGAACACTTTATGTAGCAAACAATAATATTATTATTACAAGGAGATTAAATTAATTCTGTAGGTATTTGCCTTTGTATCCACACTGTATTTCATTGTGATGATGGTACTCAGCATCCTGGCAAAGACAATATGGCGTAAACAGCTCACTTCAAAGCTGGAGGCTGCTACCCGGGCCCATGGCAAAGTTTGAAGATGCATGGGAGGATACTAGTCCACCTTCTTAGCTAACAGTGCTGCATAAATTACTATACTTTATCACTCATCTAGAATAGTTAGCTCTATGCTTTTTTGGACATTGAATTTTTTAGCTTCAGTTTGCATCCATATCAGTGGTGTTGCCAGGGGGGTGCTTGTGGGGTTCATTTGCACCCAGTCCCTGCACCTGTGCACCCATCCTATGCATGTATTTTTTTGTTGCTTACCTATAGCCTGTCATAATATTATGTATATTTCGCTATACTGTCACAGTCAGTAATGTAATATATCATGTATATAGGTTATTACACTATTAATAGTACTACATGTATACTCTATAGTGTACTTCCGCTAGCTTTATGCATCCACCTGTGCCATTTCTTTCGATAACTCGCACCCAGTTAAACAACTAGCTACCTATAGACGCCACCGATCCATATACATGTACATGCATGAAGTACTAGTTTGGGAATATAAAATTGAAGGAATTTATATCTTTTAGTAAGGTTCAGTGAGTCACCCCATTGTTACAACTGGTATCTGATCATTTCAGTAACAGTCTCAAACTTTCACCGTACAGAATTCATTGTAACTGTACATATTTGATGATACATAGCTGCTACTGGGACTTTGCAAATAAGAAGATTTAATTATTCAAAACTTGTGATTGCTGTAATAACTTAGGCGAAGGAAGATCATGGGGTTAGCAATAATTACAATTAATGTTTTCGTGAACTTTTTCTGCAACACAAAGGTAGCTGGGCTTGGCGAAATTTTTATCTACACACATCATATCTGAAGCTCCAATCCAGGCTACAATCTATAGTAGTTTTTTGCTATAATATACTACAATCCAACTAAAAGGGTGACTACCTATAATATTATAGTACACACCCGGCTTGTTACAACCTGCTCACAAGGTGGTAGCATGGTTATGATCTTTGTGTGCATGTGGGAACTATTGCACGCTTATTAACAGTAAGTTCTGCATCAGATTGTGGTGTGTAGTGCTTTGTTTGCATGTAATTAGAGTGAGATTGATAATATCTAGTACCAGTTAGCTTGCCTAATCAAACTGTCCATTGCACTCTTGATATTTAACTTGCCAAAGTTACCATCAGTCACCTGCATGACCCTAGCCTACTAGCTAGAGTGGCTAGCAATCTTTCAAACACTGATACCCACTGTATGCAAACAGAAACCTAGTATATTTGTGATCAGAATACATACTGTTCAGTAGTAAATTGAGAGTCACAAAACTACACGTTGGTATAATATTAATGCACAGTTTGAATAGGTAGCTAACCCAACCAGCACTATGACATGCACCCTAATCACATGCGAACAAAGCACTACGCTCCACGATGGGATGCGGAAATAAACTTTAAGTGTGCACCAATTGTCACAGGTGGACTCTTACTTAGCTTAGTCTATGTACGTTGTACCAGCCTATCCTCTTATAGCAATAGGTAGCTAGCTGGGTTCCCTATAAAAGAAGAGTGCAGGTTGTAGAATTCATTTGCACAGGCAGGAGAGATTTGTCACAGAACAAGGCTAAGCCATAATAATATTATTATACTCAAAGTTGAAACAGTTATAAGGTAGGAATCAGTGGCATCGCCAGGGGGTATATAATTATTATTATGGCCAAGCATTAAGTTAAACATTAATAATTTTCTTGATACAGTTCAACTCATTCGAATTCCAAGCTATTGCAGGACAAAAGACTCCATGGCTCTTCTACTACACTGCCTGCTGCTTCTTGGCGCCATTTTCGGTGCATGTACCTGTATGCCCATATCAACAAGTGATATCAATGAGGTCGACAGAATCCACATCCAGGATGAGAATCGAAATGGAGGAGTCATGTATCCCGAGACCTTTATGTTGGCAACGGGTCCATATGCATCAAGTGGAAAATATGTAGCTTCAGGTGAATTTTTTGATGGTTACCCTGTCTACACTGGACCCAGTGGTAGTACTTACTGGAAGATCTACTACAGGAGTCAGGGAGCCGGGGCTGGAAACTGGGTGTTGAACGGAAACGTGCATCATAATAATATGTTATGATAATGCTACCTACTATAGAAATGTTCAGCAAAAGTTATGTATCATGCAATTCACGAAAACTCAACCTAAATACAACTATACAAGCCAATAAATCAAACTGGGTTAAATCTTAGGCGAAAAGAGAGTATCGAAGTAGGCAACAGTTCCATGCTAGCACAGATGTTGCTGTATGCATACAATATCATGTGTTAAACAGTTTATTATACCGGTAGTTTTATTATTATGGCTTACATTTTTTTGTACATGTAGTATTACAATATATAGTCAGTGCAAGCTGACTGTCAGTAATAATTGTATTGGGTTGTGTGGTAGTGAATTGATGCATTATTGCTGAACATTTCTAACATTATTGAACGTTATTGCTGAACATTATTGCTGAACATTTCTAGTAAGTAGTATGCAATAACATGTTATAGTTACAGCTTTTGAACAGATGGTGCTGTGTTTTATTCATAATGGCTTTACATTTTTGACTCTCAAAAACTAGAAAAACATATCCGCTAGTTGCGTAATTATGCATACAGATTCATACCGTATACTTTAGTAAGCCAGATAAAACTGCCATGTTTACTTTTGGGAAAGAGAAAGTTATTGCACAAGACCCAAGCAGAATGCATATCACAAATCAATTTTTAGTTCTCTAGCTGTCACTACTCAGTCATCAAAATTTAGCGATCGAGTCAACAGCTCGAGTCAACATGTCTTATCGGCATTCACTGCATCCAAGAAAATTCCTCAAGACCAGACATGGGGTCATTGAAATTGTGTTTAGAGGAACAGCAATTGTAAGTGTCTATAAATTATTTGAGTCTAGATCTGCTTAGATAATGTGTGATCCACTATATCACTGTGACAATGCCATGTATACTGGTTGTATACAGCTCACAGCAATGGTATATTATTTATAGTACCTGTAGCAATTTAAGGCCTGATCACATTTTTCTTCTCTAGATTTTATCTCTTGCTGCCTCTGCTACGGCCATAGCCACCATTATTCACTCAACTTCATGTATGTACGCATGCTGACTAATAAACTTTAATATAGTTAGCTACCATGTGATTTTCAATCATATATAGCAATAAAAGATGGGTTCCGATTTTACTCGACCAGCCACCACGCAGCTGCATGGATCCTCTTCGTTTCCTTGGCCTGGGCATTCTATCAAGTCTTGGCAATTCTTCAACTCTGCGCCCAAATGAAATTCTTACTGATCAGGATACCTGTACTACGACTCAGAGCAATACTGCCGGCATTCTTCATTATTGTAGGCAATAATTAGGATGATGTGATATGCCATGCTAAGTCCCTCCATAATAAATTAATAAAGGGCTCAGAAGTAAAGTGGTCCAACCCAAGATTGAAAACGTGGAGCTATCGAAACCAGTAGCACAGAAATTGGATAAAAACTGCATACTTTACTCTGCCAAATTGTCAATATTATGAAACTTTAGCTCCTTCTGAAAGACATAGTGGTACGGTATTTTCAATATTAGGGAGTTTATCTCAAGATTTGTGGGTTAGACCACTTTACTTTTCAGCCCTTATCAATTATTATTGTAGTCATGTATAAGAAAAAGAGGTAATGTAGCTAGTGTGCACTTCTGGGAGCATTATAGCTATAGTAATGTATTAAGTGCTATGATATTTCAAGGAGAGGCTAGTGCTCTTACATTGTTAGATAGGACTTTCAAGTGCATGATCATGACTTAACTCTTAAGGACGTCCCCTGATGTTTTTTTAACTTTACAGTAGCTAGTATATGTAGCTATAGCTACATGCAGCTTTAGCTAAAACATCGGGATAGTCACTAACATCAATTTAAGAGCTTAGCCCTTACCTGCTAACGTTTGTCTTTCCCTCCATGTAAACCCACCCAGGATGTTGTCATGAGTGCCCTGGGGGCTATCGGCTTCTTTTCTGGAGCAATAGCCCTGGCAGTCTACGCCTATCACTGGAAGGAAGGCTACATGCCCCGTATGTACGCGAATATGCCACACCTAACTCACATCCCCCTTGACTACATCAAAAAGTGCATTGTTCCTCTAGTCTCAATCACTGCGGTGAGTTAATTATCAACGATGACTGATCCTGACATCTTCGTGTCGTTGATCGTGTTGTCATATGGCAATGTTTATACTCTGGTGTCCAAAGTGAAAGTATACAAAGGATGAAATAGTGAAATCCCATCTTTTTATCAATACTAAGTAGCTATCACATTAAAGCACCATTCCAAAGCCAAGGGGCTCACTCTAAAACATGCAGTATAATATGTATGAACATAGACTATAACTGTATGCCAAGTTTTGCTTACCAGTGAGCACTCAATAGCTAAATGCACTGTGAGTATTAATGTTTACACAAAGCTATCAATAGTATCATAATACACGAGATAGATGGCCACATGTTTTCATTATAATAATATTAGTATTATGTTCAGGGTCTTTCCTTTCTACTGTTGTTTCTGTGCATTGGAATGATCCTCTACTTTGTGGTTGCCCGACTCTGTCTCAAGTGTCCCACGCATGGTGTCAGCTACTGTCCGATTGACGTCCCCGAAGATCACATGACCTTGACAGAATCTGACAAACATGATGGCGATAATAAAAACCATGCCTATTTTCCAACGGGAGAGACACTTTTCTCCTATATTACTTATTAGCTATATAGCATATTAATTTTAGCTATATTATACAACTTATCTTGTGAGAATAATAATAATAATAATATTACTGTTGTATGCATGCTCAGTACTGTGATAAATTTTTGTATTCCATAGGACTAGAACTCTTAAAGTAAATTATAATATTATACGTGTTACAATCTGATACATAATGGCTGCATTATGTGAAAAATTAACAGATAATAATATCATTATAATTAAAATTTTATGGATAAGCTTTAAACATTCAAAAGTGTCCGACATGGATGACAAAAGCAACACAATGTCATGTATTTCAGCATCCTAATTAATTATGACCGATACTTTGATGAGAATCACTGGGAGATGTATGCTAGTCTAAGATGGCAGTGCAACATCTTGGTTGCTCAGTATAGTACGTGTAGTTCACCAATACTGAAACACCCTTATTTGTAATGTGATATATTACACACAAACATACGATATCCTTTTGTGTAAACTTAATTGGAACTTCTTGTGCGTGAAGTTAGTAAATAGTCACTGTTTGGGACAAGATAGGTATATCACTGTGTTGATGCAACTTAACGGCAACACTTACTCTGGTGATGCAATGCCAATAATTGAGTACACAGCGTACGAGTCATACATATTATGTATATGAAGTCTCTAAAACAGTACCAATAATTGATCGCTTATGAGTGATAGTTCGTGAGTTCTTCGTAAATCTATACCGGATCTACTGTAGCCATATGGTGTCCTATGTCTGAGGGGTATTGATATTGAAGTAGCAAATCTGTGATGGTTACGGTGATAATCGTTGGATCAAAAAAATGTTGAGGATTGAAAAGTACATTGTCACCGAGCTATTCCTAAGGATAGTGGGAATTGTAAGTGCCAAGTACTCAAGTACATTGATGTCTGTATAATCATAATAGTTATAGCTATTATTCATCCGGATATCCTAGACAATTATAATATAAAGACTAGTGTAAATTTGGGGTACTTCATGTCCACTCTACGTATCAAACTTATTTTGGCTGAACGGACTTAATTTTTTGTGACAAATAAGAAGAATTTCGATAATAATTAACATAATTATTGACTCTCCCACAGATTTTGGCAGCTGGTAGTATCGCAGTAGCTTCCACGTGTATCCACGGCATACTCGTGAGTGGTCTGGCCTCAAACTCCATCCCAGGTGTGGCCATAAATGGGTGGTTCATCCTCCTCTCTCTCATCGTCTCCGTCTTTGATATTGTGGCCATCGGAGAGCTCTTCATCGACATCAGAGTGCTGAACATTAAGATCCCTTTTCACCACTCTCTCTGGTATTTATCAACCATAATTGTAAGTTTCATAAGCTTCCATCATGATAATTATTATTATTTATTATCGATGATTGTCAAATTAAATACACCATTACCATTGCCATTTTTATGTTTTCAACATAAAGAAACTGGTGGTGAGCGGTCTATCCATACTGGGATACCTTGGTGTCATTATTCCCATGACGGTGTTCACCGGACGTTGGCTGGGTAAACTTGTCGAACACAAGAACAATCCCAGTATCTCGGAGAAGAATAAAGCTGCTTATGTTCAGTTGACCATATGTGCCGTACTGGTGCTAGTGAGTTCCCATAGTACAAATTTTACTACATTTTTAATATTATAAGTAATAATATTATTATTAATACCTCACCTGGGGATTCTGCAGTACCAGTGTTTCGTATATAATTTTAGAGCCAAACATTTGCATGACCATATGGAAACATGCAGCTTGAGTTTAATTTCTCCCTCCACTGCAGCTCTTCTCTTTGGGCGCTATCATCCGCTCCACCACCATGGTGATCTTCACCTTGCTGGCCAAGTACAGCTACAAGTGGCCAAAGTACAATCCATCGTCCGTGTCCCCAGCACACTACGCCATCACAGAGTCGGACTACTGTGCACAGGATAACTATTGATCACTGGGTGACTGATCATGACTATTTAATAATACTACTGAGCTCGAGTATAGCAGGACTGCAAAACAATAATGAACATTCTATATCAGTATTTAATTACATGCAGATGCCGATTATCGGCATAATAATTTTTATTCATGAGAGTTTCATATCATCTATTGTAGTTAATCTCAATTCTCATTCACAGTAAGATAATCATTCTGTGTTTACAATACTTGATATTATATTAGTAGCTGAAGTTAATGTCAGAGGTGCTACAATATTATAGTGTTTTGCAAACACAAGGCTGCTTACTCCCTCCCAAACTTGATTAACTAACAATGCCAAGGTGATTACCAGTACAGCAGTATTATGAATAGATGCTATCAGATTCTAACTTTCCTTGAGTATGAGCTCAAGAAAAACAAATAAGTTCATGAAGCATGAAGATAGCGAGCAGCAATCATACAAGATACAATAGTATAATATAACTGTTGGCATTCACAGCTATTATTTAGACAGTAACAATGTTCAAGTAGCCTGTTTATTATTAATTTTTGCCCAAAAAGTTAGCTAATATGCCCATAAAACATCGGATTTTAATCTTTTGTTATCCACGCAGAGGGCATTGAGGATTGTGACATCTGTAATTTTCTTCAGTCTTTTGAACACCCTATGGAAGTAGAGTAGAGTGAAATAGAAATAGCTCATTCACAGAATCAGTCATATTTAAACATCTAATTCAGTCGGGTGTCTAGCATCCTTGTAGCTATGCAATGGTGCATTGTACATATACATGATGGCTGAATCAGCATGAGTCATTGACATTGTGCATATTACCGTATAGCGGGAACCTTTCGAGGGACAAAACTTTCACAAATTTTGCGATTTTTCGGCCATCCACGAAAGTTTTCTCCATGAAATTTTAGGCATACTACACCCATTATGCGACCAATTTTAATATTCTGTGTAAGTTTTCTCCACAAAATGCTCCCTTCCTACCAATTCGTGAACGTTTTCTCTCTCAAAAGTTTCCCGCTATACGGTACAACCAAACTCTGATTGTAGCATCAGCAGTTTTGATTACAGCATAGGCTTATTATATACCTTAGATCGAAAAACCTGATTCCTCCTGACACAGATCCCCCAGCGACGGAAACACCTGGAGTTGGTCAGATAGTCTTGAAGGTTCTCACACTGCTCCGACGAACAGACCTCTGGAGGGGAGCGGTACTCATCGTCATAGTAGCAGGTACGGCAGTAGGTAAGCTGACAGGGTCCAGCACAACCTGGGATCTCACGAGGTCCATTGAGGCTGAAAAAAGGAGAAGTGTCTGTGAGATTTCCATCAAAACTTAATATGTAAGGTAAAAATTGACACACTTTAACGTGTGATTGCTATAATATTATTATACCTGGTAGCTACATACATGTGCAGTGGCAAGAAGGACATTTTTCGATGATACTTGCAAGCTGAGTGATTAGCTAGTGGTGACGATCACTCTTTAATACTAGAACTAGTGCTCAGTAGCTACAGTAGAATGGGGCTCAGTGTTTATTCGATGCTTGCGTGATGAGGATGAGAATAGATGTGCCCTACACAAGGTTGCACTGTTGTGCAGCTAGCTAAAGCAAGAGTATAGGAAAGTAGGAACTGAAAATCCACACCCATGCAGAGACAAAATAGGACAGGAAATCAATGATTCTCACAGACTAAATCATTCAGAATAGACATGCACAACATTGTATTAGAACATGCATCAATCAGCTACTCCTACACAATAAACAGTACATGATCGTGACACTGTAGCCATGACACTTAATCCGAACACTCACTTTGAGCACAATCCCCTTCTATTTTCCTTTTTAGAGCAGAACTCCACCGTGCAAGTTGGTGGACAATCAGCCATGCATTCGATGACAGGTGGACAGGGAGCTCTCACGCACTGCACTGGACGAAGTTGGCATTCTTGGTCCGCAGGGCACCCTCCGTTGTTTAAGCTACAGTTGGGCTGGCAGTATGCCTCTCCCGTTGGTTTAAACACCTCACATTGGTAGCCATTGGCACATCTCACGGTAGCACAGGGATCTAGTGGGAGGCATTATTAAAATGATCACCAGATATGCATACAAATCAACAAACAACGGAAGAAACTAAAAGGGCGGTCGGTGGTGGCCGGCTGCCGGGGTAACGAGAAGCATAAAGGAGTGAAACTGCTGCATCATTTGCAGTGTTATACCAGCATTGTTCCCCGGCAGAACCTTTTCAGATTTTTAATTTATTGTGATGAGTATTATAATAGGCTCACTCACTTCTACAGTTGACGACTGGTGGGCAGGGAGCTCTCACGCATTGTACAGTCTGTAGCTCACAGATTTCTTTACTTTGGCACCCGCCATTGTCCAGTTCACAGGATGGCTCACAATACGCCTCTGGATCACCTGCTCCTTCTTCAAATACCTTACAGGCCGAGCCTTGTGGACACTCAAATCCAATACAAGGATTATCTGAATTAAAATTGTGTCAAAAACAATGACATCATTAAATTTTTATAGACAGTCTATAAGTAAGAGTGTATATTTATATAGTAAGAGTACGTAATTCCTGTCTTTAGGATATTTATAGCTATGCTCAATCAAAATAGCTTACTGCATGTTTGATTGCATTCTTCCAGTGTCTCAAATCGATTGTCATTGCCCCTGCATCCACCATACTCAAATGTCTCACACTGATCAGAAGTGTCATTGTAAAAGTATCTAACGAGTCTAGCTCTGCAAGGCCCCGCTTCAGGTTCCTGGGAGCACACCTCCTCTAGATCGACACAATTAATCTCAGCGGGGCATGGAGAGGTCACGCACTGAACCTGGTTTAATTTGCAGAGTTGATCGTCCCGGCAACCACCATTGTTGAGGTCACAGGAGGGTTCACAGAACGCAGTTCCGGTACCGGGATCAACCTTGCAGACTGAGTTGGGCTGACAGTCGACCAATGTGCAAGGATCTACATCTATGTACAGTGTGTGTGAGTGTGTGTGTGTGTGTGTTAATTTTTGTAGTATGTAGCTAATTGAAGTGTCACATATAACTCCATTTATACCTGCCCTGCGAACGTTAAAAATTATGCCAGCAAGTCCCCAGGCTCCCTGATCTTTTCAAAGACTGGTGGCTAGGGTCCTACTGAGATCAAAGCTACACACACATTTAATTGTTCATATTACCGTACAGATTGGTGCAAATATTGCCTGGGTAAGGGTGACAAATGAAGTTAACCTTTACACAATTTGCACATTATGTCATACCATTTCCTTTATTGGCCCACATCACTAGCCAGTGTTTTGAAATCACCCTCCTTATCCAGGCGTCATGGGTGCAAGGTTACAAAGTTAAAGGGCTTCTTCTTAGCTCAAGTTCATGGCTTATGCAATAAACTGATGCTGGTATCACACCATTGTTAATGCACAATACAGTTTGTACAGTCTGTCATCTCTCCGAGTTCATGCATGCAGGCATATGACTAGCTATCGAGTAATCTTAAATGACTGCATGGGCAATCAAGGGCTTAGGAGTGAGATATTTTACAGTTATTGATCCTAGTAGGTCATATAAACTGAGAGAATTGACACTAGCTTAAAATAATTTTGTTTAGTGACTAAATTAATTTTGCTATTTTCACAAGACTATATAGACATTCCTCGGTGGCCATGGCTAGGGCAGGCATCTGACAAAATAATAATATGATTTACATGAAATACCACTAACCAGGGCATTCATCCGGAGTGACGCACTCATTGTTCTTGTTGTCAATCACCTGACCAAATGGACATGTACATCCAATGATACAGACAGCTGGGCAGATTTTCGGGCCAGCATCATCGCAGGTAGCGGGACACGGTGATGCACAGGTACTGAAGATTTGTCCTTTAATCTCGCACGGTGGTTGACACACTGGACAGCATCCTCCCTCAGGTGTGACCAACTCTTCCCCTTCCTGACAAAGCGGTTTTGCACACAGGACCGTAGAGCAATCGGGGACACATTTGGGGCAACATTCCCCCTCCGGTACTACAAGTGTCTGTCCAGTTTGACACACGGGTAGCAGGCACAGTACAGCGGAGCAGTCTGGAGTGCTACTGGGCACACACTCTGGACAGCATTCGCCTTCTGCAGTGACAAGTTTCTCTCCCGCTTGACACACAGGCAAGAGACAAGAAACAGCAGAGCAGTTGTCAGGAGCGCTGGGGACGCATTCTGGACAGCATTCTCCCTCTGGAGTGACTAGCTCCTCTCCTTCTTGGCAGAGCGGTTTTGCACAGCCAATGAGAGAGCAGTTCTCTGGAGTGCTAGAGATGCACTCTGGACAACATTCGCCTTCTGGGGTGACCAACTCCTCTCCTTCTTGGCAGAGCGGTTTTGCACAGCCAATGAGAGAGCAGTCATCAGGAGTGCTGGGGACACACTCTGGACAACATTCGCCTTCTGGGGTGACCAACTCCTCTCCTTCTTGGCAGAGCGGTTTTGCACAGCCAATGAGAGAGCAGTCATCAGGAGTGCTGGGGACACACTCTGGACAACATTCGCCTTCTGGGGTGACCAACTCCTCTCCTTCTTGGCAGAGCGGTTTTGCACAGCCAATGAGAGAGCAGTCATCAGGAGTGCTGGGGACACACTCTGGACAACATTCGCCTTCTGGAGTGACAAGCTCCTCTCCTTCTTGGCAAAGTGGTTTTGCACAGTCCGCAATGAGAGAGCAGTCGGTGACACATATGGGGCAGCATTGGCCTTCCGGCACCTTGGTTATCTGTCCAGGTTCACAGTCAGGTTGCAGACAAAGAACTGTTGCACAGTTAATTGTTGGAATTTCAGCTACAAAGTGTGATGTAGAAAAAGTACATTCAAATTATGCAATAGGTGTCGTGGTATATTATTATAAAACTTACCTGTGACTGGATCAAGACCAATAGCAATGCCATTTACAGTCAGGGCAGCATTGACTAAAACGGCCACAGCTGTGAAGAGTCGGAGCATCTCGTCTTCGAATTAGGAAATCTTCAGCTCGATAATTTTACCGCGAAATACAGCACAAGTGGTTCCACACTTTATTTTATGCCAGAGAATGCGTGGGCAAGACAAATTAACGTAGAGCTGACTCATTGCGCATGCGCAGAATTCTGCTGTAGTTCGCGAACATCAGAGGTGCGGCAGGAAATGGTTAGCTATAAACATACTGATATCATATTATGGGTCATATTGTTGCTGAATATTTGTGGCCTGCTATGAGAAAAAGGACCATTCACTGTTAGTATGAAACAAGATCAATTTTTGTCACGACAATGCCCAACTTGCTTTCTACAAGTGTAGCAGTGAGTATATTTGTATCAGTGTATTGACATTAACATACAGCGGATACACCTACAGAATATAATAATATTATACTCTATGCATACTAGTACAAGCTACATACAATAAACATAAAGTCCCAAATGGTCCCTTTTCTCACAGTTGGTCACATTTGTTTAATTTAATATGTCAACACAATCATAATAATAGAAGCTGATAGTTTTGCTATGGTGCAAGTGCAATTATTCATTTAAAGATCCAAGGAAGGGACTTTGAATTCATCACCTCACGCAAAGAACAGGAAGGATTGTGACACCTGAAATTTTCCTCAATTCTTTCAGCCTGGAATGGATTGAAAATTAATGTGTAATTAAGGCAGTATGTGCAAATTTAATATTATTATTATACCCGGTGGCCAAAGAGCCATTGATCCCTCCTGAT
This sequence comes from Cliona cf. orientalis, assembly GCA_963930775.1. NCBI lineage: Eukaryota > Metazoa > Porifera > Demospongiae > Clionaida > Clionaidae > Cliona > Cliona cf. orientalis. The sequence continues at coordinate 1,356,667 of OZ005691.1, read as the reverse complement.
GCAGTTAGCCCAGCGACGGAAGCATCTTGAGTCTTTTAGATAGTTTTGAAGGTTCTCACACTCTGGGCAGTATTCTGGAAGGGAGCGAGACTCCTCGTCATAGTAGCAGGCATGACAGTAGGTCAGCTGGCAAGATCCCGTGCAGCCTGGTAGCTCTTGAGGATCAGGGCTAAAGAAGAAGAAATAGAAAGGGAGGGGAGAGAGAGATCAATACTTAATAGCTACTTCCTCTGATACAACAAACAAATGTGTAGCTGTAATTATAGAGCTCACTTGGAGCACATTGCCCTTCGGTTTCCTTTTCTAGTGCAAAATTCCTTCGAGCAAGTTGGTGGACATTCAGTGGTCCTCTCCACACACTCAATGAGCGGTGGGCAGGGAGCTCTCACACATATCACTGGCTGGAGTCTGCATTCCTGGTCTGCGGAGCACCCTCCGTTGTTTAAGCTACAGTTGGGCTGGCAGTATGCCTCTCCCGTTAACATTGGTTTAAACACCTCACATTGGTAGCCATTGGCACATCTCATGTTAGCACAGGGATCTAGAGGTACAGGATCTGCATGTAATTCCAAAGTCAAGTTTACTAAGTGATGATTGTAATACACAGAGGTAGCTACTGTAGCTTATTATAAGCCAAAAACAAAATAATATTATAAGCCTAGTAGATGTTCAGCTAGCTACATGATATTTTTGCTAAAGTACCGTAGAATCCCGCGATTACGCCCCCCCTTTGTGCATGCTAGGATTGGGCAAAAGTGGGGAGGGGGCTTATACGCGGGATCCTTACATTTCCGTGTGACGACCATTACCGACCATCGAATGCCACGTGGGCGCGCGATCTCTGTACTTTCGCTGGCTGTTTGGTCGAGAAAAACGATTAAGTAAGGCATAATATGACACAAATAGCTGGTTTGCTGGCTGTAGCTACTGTTTTTGTTGATTTATGGGCTCCATTTTACAGTCAGGGAGGGGGGGCTTATATGCGAGACAAAAGTACCTATGCAGGAACTTGAGCTAAAAATGGAGGGGGGGCTTATGCGCGAGGGGGGGGCTTATGCGCGAGGGGGGGCGTAATCGCGGGATTCTACGGTATATCAAATTATTAGTACAAATGCTTGATAATAATATTATTAAGGCTCACCTATGCATCTCACTAAGACTTTTAGTGGGCAAGGTGGGTTTAGGCATTGTACGATCTGTAGTTCACAGGTCTGATCCTTGCGGCAGCCACCATTGTCCAAATCGCAAGACGGTTCACAGAAAGCCTTTCCAGTTTGATTATCCACCCTACAGGAGGAGCCTCGTTCACAGACAAATCCAGTGGCAGAGCAGGGGTCGGGATTTCTGCAGGTGATCGACACGGGGCAAGGGGGAATTTGGCAGGGGTTCACTCGCCTTTCACAGATTGTCCCCTCGGGGCAAGCATCACAGGGATCTGAAATCACAATACAGATAATAATGTTATTCTCCACTCAATTTTAAACATTAGTAGCTATACTTTTTCCCCACATTTAAACAAGTTATCTGCATAAATCTCACCATTAGGAGGGCACTCATCTTCAGGGACACACACATTCTTCGTTGTATCTACCACCTGACCAGTTGGGCATTTGCAGCCCTCAACACAGACAGTTGGACAGAGTAAATCGGGAGGTGGATTACACGTGCGGGGACACCGGGACGCACAGAAGCTGAAGAACTGTCCTTTAATCGTACACCGACGTTGGCACCGCGGGCAGCACTCTCCTTTGGGAACGACTAGTTCTTCTCCTTCTTCACAAGTTGGTCTAAGGCAAGTGACGGCTGAGCAGTTGAGGGTGCATGTTCGACAGCATTCACCTTTGCGCCTAGTTAGTGTCTGTCCCTCCAGGCATTTTGGAAGGCGGCATTCTGTTTCGAAGCAACCGGCCGGGACACAATCTGGACAACATTTCCCCGGCTCAAACAACTGTTCTTCTCCTTCTCCACAGCTGGAACAGATTTGTGTTGCACAGTCAGTACCTATACCAGCTGATGGGGGGGGGGGGGGGGGGGGGGGAGGGGTATGGAATTAGAATATTAATTTTCTCATGGTGATTGTTATGACTTACTCATATTGGTCGGGGTGTATACATCGATTGCATTTGCGGAGGCCAATACTGCTGCAATCACTAGCACTGGTACCATCTTTGAAAACATCTTGAACTTTTCACCTGAGGATTTATAAGATTTATAATTCACTGATAGTACTACCAACTGTTCAAGAATTGCTTTTATATCCTTCTCTTTAACAGTGTGCACTCGATCTGCAAGCAGGAAGTAATTCAGTTTGTACTGTAAGATCACTAACTGATGATATTATGTCTATAGTGATAATATTGGCACACATAAAGTGGTGTGTCATATCCTGTAGCTATCAGGTCTATTAATAATGCAAGAAGAGAGGTGACAAGAAGCTTTGGTTGCATGATCAAGCAGATCTTCAGAACTTTAACCCTGAAGTCACAGGAAGTATTCATGGTGGTGTCAGGCTCATGGAAGACATTTCCACAAAATATGACCTCTGAGGCTACTCAATGGGTCAGGCTCCAGTTGAGTGGGTGTATGCATGTTGCAACACACGTACCCACTTGTAACCTACAGCACGCTAAGGCAGGCACTGGCTGGTATGAAAGGTGCATGATGGATGTGGGCAAGTGATATCATCCATACTGGTCACCCCACCCGTGCATGCATCGATATCATCCACATGTCCCCCACCCACCCCCCCCCCCCCCCCCCCACCTACTCACCAAACCATGTTATAAACTGTTGATAAAAAAATTGTGATCAGTAATACAGCACTTAGAAAATTCTGTACTACATGTAGCCTATTGTGAGTTAAAACTTGATAGTGTTCTATAGTTAACACCTAGCATGTGTCCGGCATAATTTCTTCACTTTTACCCTTTGAAAGTGCATGGTGGACTGAAGCACTTTAGATCATCACGTTTGGCATCCTGCAAGTAATCATGAATAATAATTATTATAGGGTGCATGAGCCATGAATAATTGACTCAGTCATATATAGCATTGTTGCATCAGACATGCCTTAGCAGTAATAGCTAATATGTGCTGACATGTTTGTGATATTCTGTGGGTTTATAGGATGCATGGGTGAATATAAGAGGAAATCATAGCAGCTTCTGTGTACTATCGTAAGACCTATACATCATAAGATTATCATCGGAGGCCATGGTGGGACATGGATCATGTGATCGTGAATCTTCATCATAATAGCTGCCCTATAATCATAGCTATAAGGCTTAGTACACATGAATTTGAAGAGTCAGGACCTAACGAGGCCAGCCAGTATCATAGTAGCCGTAATAATTATTGTTACCATTGTCTAGACCAAATAATTAGCACAATGTCATATTATGTAGGACACAGCTATACAAAAACCTCGGTATTTTTTGCCCCAAACTATACAGTAACTTTCCAATTAAAGACGACCATGATAGTTATTGAGGGTAAAGTGTGCTACTATAGCCTTTACTTGGAGATGTCACCATAATTATGCTTACTAGATGAATGAGCTTTCTGCTGACACATCTCGCCCATTGACGAAAGCATCTTGAATCGAACAGATAGTCACGAAGGTCTTTGCATGTAGGACAGGTCCCAGGGCGGGGGATGAATTTTTCACCGCTGTAACAAGCATGACAGTAGGTCAGCTGACACGACCCTGTACAGCCTGGTAGCTCTCGAGGACCAGGGCTGCAAGGCAGTAGAAAGAAATACTTTATAGCCAGTTGAAGTTTTAATTATCAGTGATATAATATAGCTACCATAATAAAACTCATGAGTTTAACTACTTACTTTGAACATTGTGCTGTTGGATTTTTGGAGCAAAACTTCACTGAGCAGGTTGGTGGGCAATCTGTATATGAAAATGTGATGAACAACAATCAATGCCAGCTATGTGGATGCATATGCATGTGATTATTTTATCTTGGTGTTCCTTTACATACCGTTTTCTACACTGTGTTTGCTCCTGGTGAAGGGAGTATAATACTCTATATAACTATAGAATTGCTAACCAGTTAACTGCAAAGCTGATTTAGTGTATTAGTCATCTCCTTAATTAGCTAAAATTAATATGAGATTTTAGATGATACAGAATACACTCAGAGCTACATTGCAGTCGTGGTTAGTCGAATAAATTGCTGTAGCTACTCACCACATGCCGAAATGCATTCTGATCGTGTATCAAATTGGTTGTCGTTCACCCACATCCTCCATAGAGCAATCGGGGACACATTTGGGGCAACATTAATTTTGCTATTTTCACTAGACTATAGACATTCCTTGGTGGCCATGGCCGGGACAGGCTGACAAAATAATAATATCATGGTTTGCATGAAATACCACTAACCAGGGCATTCATCCGGAGTGACGCACTCATTGTTCATGTTATCAATCACCTGACCAAATGGACACTTGCATCCTACGATACAGACAGCTGGGCAGATCTTCGGGCCAGCATCATCACAAGTAGCGGGACACGGTGATGCACAGGTACTGAAGATTTGTCCTTTAATCTCGCACGCTGGTTGACACACTGGGCAGCATCCTCCCTCGGGTGTGACCAACTCTTCTCCTTCCTGACAAAGCGGTTTTGCACACAGGACGGTAGAGCAATCGGGGACACATTTGGGGCAACATTCCCCCTCCGGTACCACAAGTGTCTGTCCAGTTTGACACACGGGTAGCAGGCAGAGTACAGCGGAGCAGTCTGGAGTGCTACTGGGCACACACTCTGGACAGCATTCGCCTTCTGGGGTGACCAACTCTTCTCCTTCTTGGCAGAGCGGTTTTGCACAGCCAATGAGAGAACAGTCATCAGGAGTGCTGGGGACACACTGTGGACAGCATTGACCTTCTGGAGTGACAAGCTCCTCTCCTTCTTGGCAAAGTGGTTTTGCACAGCCAATGAGAGAGCAGTCGTCAGGAGTGCTGGGGACACACTGTGGACAGCATTGACCTTCTGGAGTGACAAGCTCCTCTCCTTCTTGGCAAAGTGGTTTTGCACAGTCCGCAATGAGAGAGCAGTCGTCAGGAGTGCTGGGGACACACTGTGGACAGCATTGACCTTCTGGAGTGACAAGCTCCTCTCCTTCTTGGCAAAGTGGTTTTGCACAGTCCGCAATGAGAGAGCAGTCGTCAGGAGTGCTGGGGACACACTGTGGACAGCATTGACCTTCTGGAGTGACAAGCTCCTCTCCTTCTTGGCAAAGTGGTTTTGCACAGTCCGCAATGAGAGAGCAGTCGGTGACACATATGGGGCAGCATTGGCCTTCCGGCACCTTGGTTATCTGTCCAGGTTCACAGTCAGGTTGCAGACAAAGAACTGTTGCACAGTTAATTGTTGGAATTTCAGCTACAAAGTGCGATGTAGAAAAAGTATATTCAAATTATGCAATAGGTGTCATGGTATATTATTATAAACTTACCTGTGACTGGATCAAGACCAATAGCAATGCCATTTACAGTCAGGGCAGCATTGACTAAAACGGCCACAGCTGTGAAGAGTCGGAGCATCTCGTCTTCGAATTAGGAAATCTTCAGCTCGATAATTTTACCGCGAAATACAGCACAAGCGGTTCTATTTTATTCTAGAGAAAATGCGTGGGCAAGACAAATTACCGTAGAACTGACTCATTGCGCATGCGCAGAACTCTGTTGTAGTTCGCGAACACCAGATCAGAGGTGCGGCAGGAAATGGTTAGCTATGAACATACTGATATCATAATATTGTGGGTCATGTTGTTGAAAAATGAATATCTGTTTAATTTTAATATGTCAGCACATGCAATCGTAATATTAAATAGAAGCTGATAGTTTTGCTATGGTGCAAGTGCAGTTATTCATTTAAAGATCCAAGGAAGGGACTTTGAATTCATCACCTCACGCAAAGAACAGGAAGGACTGTGACACCTGAAATTTTCCTCAATTCTTTCAGCCTGGAATGGGTTGAAATGTGTAATTAAGGCAGTATATGCAAATTTAATAATAATATTATACACGGCGGCCAAAGAACCATTGATCCCTCCTGATGCAGTTAGCCCAGCGACGGAAGCATCTTGAGTCTTTTAGATAGTTTTGAAGGTTCTCACACTCTGGGCAGTATTCTGGAGGGGAGCGAGACTCCTCATCATAGTAGCAGGCATGACAGTAGGTCAGCTGACAAGATCCTGTGCAGCCTGGTAGCTCTTGAGGATCAGGGCTAAAGAAAGAGATAGAAACGGAGAGAGGGGGAGAGAGAGAGTTCAATATTAGTTACTTCCTCTGATACAACAAACAAATGTGTACTACGGCTATAATTATAGAGCTCACTTGGAGCACATTGCCCTTCGGTTTCTTTTTCTAGTGCAAAATTCCTTCGAGCAAGTTGGTGGACATTCAGTGGTCCTCTCCAGGCTCCAGTTGAGTGGGTGTATGTTGCAACACATTTCCACTTGTAACCTACAGCATGCTAAGGCAGGCACTGGCTGATATGAAAGATGCATGATGGATGTGGGCAAGTGATATCGTCCATACCGGTCACCCCACCCGTGCAATGCCATGCATCGATATCATCCACATGCCCCCCATGGCCCAATCCATGTTGTAAATTGTTGATAAAAATCATTAATTTTTGTGATCAGTAATGCAGCACTTAGAAAATTTTGTACATGTAGCCTAATCATCTGAGTTAAAACTTGATAGTGTTTTATAGTTAACACCATACATGCGTGCGGCATGTGTCCAGCATTTCTTCACTTCTACCCTTTGAAAGGGCATGGTGGACTAAAGCACTTTAGATCATCATGGCTGGCATCCTGCAAGTACAGAAAGTATAATAATAATATTATAGGGCGAGCCATGAATAATTGACTCAGTCATGATCATAGCATTGTTGCATCAGACACGCCTGAATGACTTAGCAGTAATAGCTATTATATGCTGACATGTTTGTGATATATTCTGTGGGTTGAGGATGCATGGGTGAATATAAGAGGAAATCATAGCAGCTTCTGTGTACTATCGTAAGACCTATACATCATAAGGTTATCATCGGAGGCCATGGATCATGTGCTTGTGAGTCTTATCATAATAGCTGCCCTATAATCATAGCTATAAGGCTTAGTACACATTATTTGAAGCATCAGGACCTAACGAGGCCAGCCAGTATCATAGTAGCCGTAATAATTATTGTTACCATTGTCTATAATTATGTAGGATACAGTTATAATAAACCTCATTATTTTTTGCCCCAAACTATACTTCCCAATTAAGAACAATAGTTATTGAGGGTAAAGTGTGCTACTATATTATAGCCCTTACTTGGCGGTATCACCATGCGCTTACTAGATGAATGAGCTTTCTGCTGACACAATCCGCCCATTGACGAAAGCATCTTGAATCGAACAGATAGTCACGAAGGTCTTTGCATGTAGGACAGGTCTCGGGGCGTGGGATGAATTCTTTACCGCTGTAGCAGGCATGACAGTAGGTCAGCTGACAGGATCCTGTACAGCCTGGTAGCCCTCGAGGACCAGGGCTGCAAGGCAGTAGAAAGAAATAGAAGCATCACTTTATAGCCAGTTAAAGTTTTAATTATCAGTGATATAATTATAGCTATAATAATATACCACAATTGAAAACACGCGAGTTTAATTACTTACTTTGAACATTGTGCTGTTGGATTATTGGAGCAAAACTCCACTGAGCAGGTTGGTGGGCAATCTGTAGAACATGAAAATGTGATGAACAACAATCAATGCCAGCTATGTGGATGCATGTGATTTTTTTTATCTTGGTGTTCCTTCACATACCGTTTTCTACACTACGTTTGCTCCTGGGCCTACAGTTCACAACCGGAGGACAAGGAGCTCTCACGCACTGCACCGTCTCGAGTTCACATATTTCATCACTTTGGCATCCACCGTTATCCAATTTACAGGACGGTTCACAGAATGCCTCTCCTGTTCCATCATCCACTTTACAGGTCGAGCCTCGCCGACATGAAACACCAGTACAAGGGTTATCAGCACCTATAGATAATAAATGAACGGAATGTAATATGGTTGCTAGTATAGCCAGTTAACTACAAAGCTGATTGTCACATGCTGCAGAATACACTCAAAGCTACATTACATGCAGTTGCGGGGATCGTGGTTAGTCAAACAAATTGCTGTACTCACCACATGCCGAAATGCATTCTGATCGTGTATCAAATCGATTGTCGTTTCCCCCACATCCTCCGTAGATGAATAGCTCACACCGGTCTGTGGTAGAGTTGTAAAAGAACTTGCGGATGGCAGCCTCACAAGGTCCTGAATCTGGCTTAAGGCTGCAGATTGGAGCAGCAGAAACACACTGAGGACAGCACTGACCAGGAATATCAATCAGCATCTCTCCTTCTTTACAAACTGGTAGAAGGCACAAGATAGTTGAACAATCCACGGGAGATTTATCAGGAACACACACTGGGCAGCATTGACCGGGAGAAATGACAGCTTTCTCTCCATCCTCACAAGCTTGTGCCAAACAAAAGATGGCTGAACAATCTGGTGCCCCTTTGGGAACACACACTGGGCAGCATTGACCGGGAGGAATGACAGCTTTCTCTCCATCCTCACAAGCTTGTGCCAGACAAAAGATGGCTGAACAATCTGGAGCCCCTTTGGGAACACACACTGGGCAGCATTGACCGGGAGGAATGACAGCTTTCTCTCCTTCCTCACAAGCTTGTGCCGGACAAAAGATGTCTGAGCAATCTGGAGCCCCTTCGGACGTGATACACAGAGGGCAGCATTGACCAGGAGGGACGAATAATTCTTCTCCTTCCTCACAAACTGGTCTCAGGCAAGAGACGAGTGAGCAGTCTGGAGCAACTTTGACAGCTGCAGTTTTTATAAATAATATTATTGTAGTCAGTGTACTGAGGTTATAATAATATTCGGAGCACTAGCCCACAAACGTTAATTAATTATATAAGAGTATACTGCTCGTGGATTCAGATACAACTATAAAGTACATGCAATAACATACACTTAGGAGCCCACAAACTATTCGTGGGCTCATACTATCATTATTAATAAGCATGCAGCAACATTAATTATTCTTACGTAAGGTTGGAGCTGGGACAGCACTTGTAGCAGCAAACAGCACAGCTGCAGCTATGAAGAGCAAATTTATACTCTTGTACGACATGTTAATTTGATGTGACGTCCAACTCCAATAATTCTGATGAGAAATTCGACTTGGTTGATTTGATTGAGATTTTGTTGTATTTGGTGATCGATGATGTTTGATCATATAGATGATCGGCAATTCTTTTATAGTAATCCCTTGTGTACAGTCTACCAGCTATATAAGCCTTACTCAGCATGGGCGTGCATGACTCGGTCTATTTGGAAGTATGATTCATGAAGCCAATTAAACTAAATGTCACATGCACACTAGCCAATAATAGCTGCTTATATCCTTTGTTGCATACATACAAGAGAGTGTATATAATTATCATCATGATGGCTCATGCAATACCGTTGGCGAAATTTCTTTAAAGTGGCAAAGCCACCCTACGTATGTTTAGTATGGGATTTTCTGCACAAACATTATAGGCATGATTATTGCTATGTAAGGAAATAAGTGAATGAGGTCCGCCGGCCGTGCACTATGAACTTGATACAAAAGCACTTTTGCTCCAGGATACTGTATCACACAACAGCGGATACCAATCCACCCTGGCTGCTGCATTGTCATTTCCTTGCCCGCATACAATTTCTCATGGGTGTTTAAATGGAATAGCAGTTTAACAAATGTACTTATTAAGTTTCTTTCTCACAGTGAAAAAATTAGACTCCCCATGCAGATCACAGGGGTTTGAGTGCCAACACGTAAGCTACTGAGGTAAAGGGTCGTCATCACAGCGCGCACCTATTGCGCATGCTCAAATCGAATACCGTAAATCGCGAATATTTCGATGTTAAAATATTTTCGGACAGCCTTGGCTTGTGCGAAAATTAAACGCACGAAAATACATGCGCAATATTAACGATAATAGGTACAGGGTCGTTTGTCCGAAAATTATTTAACGTGAAAATTTATCGCATGAAATATTTTAGACACGAAATATTCGCGATTTACGGTAGTTGTCATAATTGCATTCTTAGACCCGTGACCGCGACCCGCCCACCTGCACCACCTTCACCCAAAACAAGAGCTTCTCAAGGGCTAAGCTTAGCTAGTAGTATTTGTCTTTTTGCGAGGATCAGCCATGGGCGAAGACGGAGGATCGAGTCAAGGATTTATCAATCCCAGCCTGGGCATCGTCAAAAGCTGGCAGGGAATCGTGGAGCTGGTTCTACGAGGAGTGACCATAGTAAGTCCAGGGATGCCAAGCTTTTGAATAGTATTTAAACGCTGTCAGTATAAAAGAGAGAGAGAGAGAGAGACTGAGAGGCCGAGAGAGAGAGAGTGTTTATGCATATGCAACCCCCCCCCCTCCCAAACACACGCCCACACAGATCTTAGCACTAATAGCCCTGATTGCTGGTGCATCGGCACAGAGCTCTGTTGATGGTTTTACGAATGACAACTTGCCAGCGAGCACCGATGCAGCAGGAGGGTGGCTCATCTTTGTCTCCTTCTGGGTGATGCTCTACCAGGTTATCGTCATTCTCCAGCGGTTCTTAAACTTTGGAATTGTCAACAACGCCATTACAATCTTTCTTGTCCTTGTAAGTTAATTAAACTAATTGTAACCCTGGGTCCAGTCATACACGTGTACCTTTAAGCACTCATGGGTATGATTATAATCATAAGAATACGATAGTATTGAATTATAGAGAAGCTATTACGTCTACTAAGCGTTCTTAACTGGATGATGGCAAATAATCTAATTTTTGGCAACACAGATATTACTTTCCTCCAAAATTGGGCAAGACTCGTGTATTATTAAATTATTAATTTTGTGTTGAATTTTAACTGCGGTAGTTATACACAAACTGGCACGCATTAGCCTCGTCCCCGGGCCACTCCTGGGGACGAGGCTACCAGGCTAGCTAGGGTTCTGGTACTATTGAACTACATACCCTGCACCTAAACAGGGTTCGGATACTGTTCTCTTTAGAATCAGTGATCTAAGAGTTGGGAGGGAAGGCACCTGGCTATGTCAAACTGAAAGCCTCTGTGAAGTACTTCAAGTGAATTATGCACTTGAGAGCCACTGCCTGTTTACACTGTCACTTCATTGACAACTAGCACAGAACGGCAATCAGTCTTGTAGCTGACGTACGTAGGTGCCATGTAAACACAGACTGGCAAGTTGCAACAACTGTATATATATACACTACTACTCCTACTCAACTGGGAAGGGGCTTAACGTGCTTGATGGTGGGTATACCTAGAATAGGTACTTTCTCTAGGACGACCCTTACCATTTAGCAAAGGAGGGTTGTGACGGACAGATGGACGGACAAAAATCGCCAAACGATTGCCGGAAGTAACCCTCCACCTACATTTTGCAGCGAGGGTTAATGAATGCTAAGGCCCCCATGCATCCATGATATCCTGTGCTACTACTGTCATGATTGTATAGATACATGTATGCGATGTATGCCTCTGTTCAAGTGCGACATTACTATAATATATTAATTTACTCTATACATGCACCTGTAGGACGTTGTCCTTGTTGGTGTTGGTGCTGCCTGCTACCTGGCCGGATCTGCTGCCATGGCAAACTATGCCGATCGATGGAGGGAGGTAACTGATGTTGCACAAGAGTTTCAGAGCACTCTGCGGAGGGTGACTGAAGCCTCTGCGGCTGCCGCCGTAAGTCAGAGAGTACAGTTACCGTAAATCTGGAAATTTTCGTTGTAAAAATATTTTCGTAGTCGATGGCCAGCTACGAAAATTAATCTTACGAAAATTAGCATGCACTATTAACGCTAATGCGGTAAGGGGTCATTCCTACGAAAATTTTTTTACACGAAAATTTATCATACGAAAGTATCTTTACACGAAAATTTCCAGATCTACGGTATAATAAATTAATTAATATTATGATGCTACGTATAATAATATGCTTGACATAACCAATACTAGGATAGAAATCAAGTCTTGCAAGCTTGAGCCATAACCTCTACAATAATTAATAGCGTCAAGGGGATAATATAATAATAATAATATTATTATAGATTATGACATTGTATAAGCCTATGATAGCTCATACTTTTTTATCCAGATCTATTAATAATCTCATAGTAATGATAGCTGTATATAATGATTTGCACACACACACACATACACACTGCAGTTCTTTGGCTTTCTTGTGATGTTCTGGATGATCGGTCTAGCCGTCTATATCGCCCTGGGGGCGTTCATCTTCAACTGGGGCCCAACTAAGGCCAAGTACACTGCCTAGTGAACTTGTATAATAATATTATTACTATAGTGGTGAAATGTAGTAGCTATATAATCTGTATAGGTTTGCAAAAAAATGAGTTTTTGTATTATCCGCTGTGTACCATTACAATATCATGGTTTTTTTTTGAAAGTTGAATATGTGTCAAATGACTACTTTGAAAAATGTGTGAAAGTATATACATCGCTATAGCTACATATAAATTATATCAGCGCTAAGTTTGTAATAATAATATTACAATATTATTATTATGATAGCAATACTATAGTTTCTTCCTTGCAAAACATGTCTTCAAGGGTATAATTATTAGCAATGGGTATAATACTAAAATTTTAATTTTAAGACTTAGTTGAATTCAAAGTGTCACATAGTCCTATACAATTAAGGGGTACATCCCTGCATCCCCTGGCCTGTGGAGGATGTGGGTACACTGTTTGGACAAGGGGCTATCTTGAATAGCTTATTTGATAATCACTGGCCATCAAGATCAATGGAGCCATAGTGGGAAGCCAAACTCCAATTACCGGTAATGAACCCACATGCACCCCCCTGGCGACACCACTGCTATAGACCCCAAGAGGAAAAGGGCATAATTATAACTGCCATACTATCCTGTGTACCTAGCAATATTCAGTGATTTGTAACTGATTATTGTAACAACTATTGTCTAGACTTCACTATGCATATTTTTAATACAAATTTGCCGGGTGCCAAGTTACATGCCCTCTTCTTCTTTATATAGGAGTCCATAAGCCCTTGATATTATAATCAGATTCTGAGAAAATGGTTATGCCTGGGTCTAGCCTTATTATTGTTATTTATAGGCTGGCTTATTACAATTCAGTTCTATAGTACTAGATTTTGCAGGAGCTATATATAAAATTATTATTCATCCCATGCACTGGTTTTCCTGGTTTTAGCAATAATTGGTATCCTTTATTTTGCACGGTTTCGGTACTATACAAGAATTTCAACAGTACCGGCATGCTATGGCTAATTTAATAAACGGTGCTGGTGGCGGAATATAAACATCAACTGTTAAAATATAATTATACTAATACCCACAAAATAGTTAATTCCGGCATGCATGTTGGGTATAAACAATCTGACTTATTATCTAGAGATAAACAGAAGCTAAACTGGTCTATTATTAGCAACCAAGCTGCCTTCTTCACAATTGCAATACCTTAAATAATAATTAATGAGAACACACGTCTTGCACAAAAAAATTATTTCTTGCCTCAAATTACTGCAAATAGAAGCTAAACTGCTCTATTATTAGCAACCAAGTTACCTTCCTCATAATACCTCAAACTAATGATCTCACTCATTTCACATAGTCACAAGAATCCTCTGAAACCATACAAATTTAACTTTGCATGAGGAAAGCATAAACTATATTAATTACATTATTATAGCTATATATTACGCAGATAGTAGAGAGGAAGTACAGCACTATTATTATTATGCACCCCAGGGCGATGTAGACGGCTAGTAGACCGATCATCCAGAACATCACAAGAAAGCCAAAGAATATACATGTATCCTTATTCAGTAAGGATGCATCATGCATTTCTTCTATTTAAGCTTCTTGACAATGCCATACCAAACTGCATTTGTATAGTTGACTTGAATCAGTCATCAGTGCAGCTACGACTGTGACATGGGTGAAAATCATGGATCGAGCAGTAGTAAATCTAAATGCATCAATCCCAGTCTAGGGATCGTGAAGAGGTGGCAGGGAATTGTGGAGCTGATTCTTCGAGCAGTGACCATAGTAAGTTTAGGTAGCTATTGTAGGTCACGATTGTTACTAAGGTATTGTAAGGTATTGTAAGGTATTGTAGGGTAATGTAGGTCAGCAATCTGGTCAGTTGTAGGTCCACTATTTCACTTCACTTTGTTCGGGATGCTACAGCCTCGGGCCCCTGAGTGATCAATTGGATCACTGTAACAGTATTTGTTACAACTGCAGGGTAATGTAGGTATTGTAAGGTATTGTAGGGTAATGTAGGTCAGCAATCTGATTGGTCGGTTGGAGGTCCACTATTTCGCTTCGCTTTCCTCGGGATGCTACAGCCTCGGGCCTCTGGGTGATCAATCGGATCACAGTATTTGTTACAATAGGTATTGTAGGTATTGTAAGGTATTGTAAGGTATTGTAGATCAGGAATCTGATTGGTCAGTTGTAGGTCCACTATTTCACTTCGCTTTGCTCGGGATGCTACAGCCTTGGACGTCTGACTGACCAATTGGATCACAGTATTTGTTATAACTGTAGGGTATACGTAATGTAAGGTATTGTAAGGTATTGTAGGGTATTGTAGGGTATTGTAGGGTAATGGGTCAGCAATCTACCGAGTCACCAGGCTCACACATGCACACACACACACACACACACACACACACACAGGTGCTGGCCCTGATAGTTCTAGCTGGCGGGGCGTCGTCTCAGAGCTCTGTCAATGCCTTTGCCAACGATGACCCCCTTCCCAGAAACACCGACACAACAGGAGGGTGGCTCATCTTCATCTCATTCTGGGTGATCCTCTACCAGGCTATCGCCATCCTACAGCGATTCTTAAATTTTCGCATCATCAATAGTAATATTACGGCGTTTCTCATCATCGTAAGTAGCTAGCTTGCTACAATACTTATTCCGGGTAACTAGTCTAGCTAGCAAGATCCCTGTCAGCCTGTAACAAGACTATAATAATCATTTAATTTTAGCCGCAATAATTAGCTATACCTCAGCTTGAGCTATAATTATTTTGCAGGTATTAAATTTAATGATTGAATACCCCCCCCCCCCCCCCCCCCACACACACATAATTATTGTACAGGATATCATCCTTGTAGCTATAGGTGCCCTTGGCTATCTAGCTGGAGCAGCTGCCATTGCAACCTATGCCAACCGCTGGCGAGAATTGTCCAATACTGGTACTGATTCTAATCAGTTTGAAAGTACCTTTCGGAGAGTCATTAGTGCCACAGTTGCTGCTGCCGTAAGTACCGATCTAACCATAGTATGATCTAACTATATAGCTTGATCGTAAAATCTGGTACATATAAATTATCCATCCTGCACATACACACTCTGCAGTTCTTTGGTTTTCTTTTGATGTTCTGGATGATCGGCCTAGCCGTCTATATCGGCCTGGGGGCGTTCTTCTTCAACTGGGGCCCAACTAAGGCCAAGTACACTGCACCATCGTGAAGACTTTGAGACTCATGCATGCTGCATAGTACAATGACATCAGTATATCTTTCTAAAAATTATTAATAGCTAGCTTCACATGTGTAGAGTTTTCCAAAATCAATGATCATGTCATGTGAAATTGGATTCAGAAATTGCTGCTATTTAGCTAGGTACTTTCCCATCAAATAAATGGGACGTGGTGCTAGCTACATGTACAGCCTTGCAACTACTATACTATGGCTTCATAATAAATTATGCTGAGTCGGCAGTTTCAAAATAATATTATTGCTGACTGTGCGATTTTCGGGTCACGTGTACTGTATACAAGGCTGATATTGAGATTGTTGATCAAGAATGGGCGAGCGAGCACCGCTATTGGCGAAGGCCGTAGGTGGTAAGATTCTTGGGCCTCGTCCCGGCCTGGCCATCGTCAGCTTCTGGCAGGGGATCCTGGAGATCGTCCTTAGGGCGCTAGCTTTGGTGAGTGAGCCATACAAGTGATCGTGTCACTGGGCATGATAGCCGCTGCACATTGGCGGGTTCTATCTGTAGGTCTATGAATCAATCAAGATGGAAAATTGCATATAACGAGAGGGTCCTTTTATTTAAAATCCTGTTTATTTAATGTAATTTTCTGTAGCTTGCTTGTGAGGCCTTTAATAGGCTAGCTCCTCACAGTTATTCAGCATGGATGGTCAGCTGTATACCTGTATACCGTATAGCGGGAAATTTTCGAGGGAGAAAACTTTTGCGGATCGGTAGGAAAGGAGCATTTCGCGGAAAAAAACTTTCGCGGAATGTTGAAACTGGTCGCATAATGGGTGCGGCATGCCTAGAATTTCGTGGAGAAAACTTTCGTGGATGGCTGAAATATCGCAAAATTCGTGAAAGTTTTCTCCCTCGAAAGTTTCCCGCTATACGGTACCCGTTTTGTAACCAGACACCCGTTAATATACAGCTGATTGCATAATCGGGCATCCACTGCGACCAGTTTACGGTTGCGCAGAGGGTGGTTAATGTGTCCGGACAGGGGTTGGCATCTATATCATGTGAACAGATATACATGTATATTATCACGTGGCATGTACATGTATGTACATGAGTGATGGTTCTCTTAAGTACAATGTCATGTAGCTTTGTCTCGGGCCCATTCCCATTCCCAGCATTTCAATATTGGGGAGGATCACCCTCAATAAGTACAAGGTGTAATTATTGTACGTGACTTTCATACCGTAGAATAAGCGCATGCGCTTATCACTCTCGGTGGTAGGGAAACATGCGCCTATTAGACGATGTGCACTTAATAGAGAGTGAAGTTTTGGCCCCGCCCACTGCCAGCACGTTCGAGCGCTCAGTCACAAAGCTAGCAAGTTATGAACACAGCGATTCTTGGACTAAGCTCTGTAATAGTTCATGGGAGTATGATCGGAAGCCATCGCTGGAAGAAAACCGTGGAAAAATAGCCAATTTCTTTGGCGAAACTCACTTCGGTTGAGGTCAAGAGTCCGAACCTGTCTCAGTGGAACATCGCAGTGTTGAGTATAGCCGATCTCGTGCAGCTGGCTATCCGAAAATAGGTTGGTAAATTAGTTCTAGCCATGTGGAGCATGGAACACTCTTGATCGAACGATGACTATTACTGTCGTCTTTATTGGGCGCATGCGCTTATCATAGAGTCGGTAGACTCTATAAGTAGGGATGGCCCGGATATGCCATACATGTAATACATTACAAATACCCAAATATCTCAAAATAAGTAGTTTTGTGAAAGTTCTAAGTGTGAAAATCAGAATCTCCAGCAAATTATCTATCTAACAAGACCAAGATCATTCATCAAATCAATTGTACATGCCAGAACCAGATGTTCAAAAAAATGGCCATTTCTCATTCTTTCTTTCTTCTTTCTCATTTCCAGGGCTAACTCAAGACTGTCTGGACCTCTCATCTTGCTTCTCATATAAATCCACTCTATTTTGTAGCGCGCAGTGCAGTGGCACGCTAATTTGGCGTTATCTCGACAGTTACGTAATAGTGGGTGTGTACGGCGCATTAACGAGTGGGTGTGGCTGATACGCCGCCA
Organism: Cliona cf. orientalis; assembly: GCA_963930775.1. Taxonomy (NCBI): domain Eukaryota; kingdom Metazoa; phylum Porifera; class Demospongiae; order Clionaida; family Clionaidae; genus Cliona; species Cliona cf. orientalis. Next base: position 1,338,955 of record OZ005691.1, on the reverse strand, counting down.
TTTTGTGATATAATGCGCATGCTCGGAATGTGTTGCTATGGTGAAGTCATGTGACAGCGCCTGGCCGCGCCCTAGGCGAGCGCGATCGCGAGCTAGCTAGCTACGTACGTACTACCGCGTTAAGCGGTGCGCTGGATCGATAATGGATATGAAGGTGCAAGGCTCGAGGAGCAGTAAGGCGCTAGGCATATGCGAGCTATTCGCTAGCGCTCCGCTGGATCGATCATAGATATCATACTATCATACGAAGGCTCCGACAAGCCGCCGGTGGCTCGAGGAGCGGTTAAACTGACGTACAGATCATAAAATTATGCCCGGTACTGAGCTAGCTGCTGCCAACAATAAAACTTAAAACTCGGTTTTCTCCCTAAGCAGAGTCTCATGGGGCGTGGCTACGAATTTTGACACCTCCCATTAAGCTTCCACTTATAATTACACTGGACAGAAGTTATGATAAGATGGCACTACTAAGTACAATAAAAAAAAGAACAGAAACAAGTATAAAAAACAATTGAATAAAAGTGAAGAATGAAGTAGGGATGGCAGGATCAAAAAGTACACAAACAAGAGATAATCGTATCTACTATACATCCCTACGCTTGCTATTTGAGGGTTGCAAAAATAATCAGTAATAATATATGACTCGATTGAATCAAAACTGATAAACTCAAACCTTTATGACAAGTAGGGAACAACTTGAATATCTCCCACATACCGCACTCAACAAACGCGTCAACATTAATAGTTGCATAATAGTCGAGAAAAGCAAGCGTAGGGATGTATAGTAGATACGATTATCTCTTGTTTGTGTACTTTTTGATCCTGCCATCCCTACTTCATTCTTCAATTTTATTCAATTGTTTTTTATACTTGTTAGATAATACTTAATAACAGGAAGGAAGCATGCGCTTATTCAAAAATATGCGCTTAATAAGCATGTGCGCTTATTAACCAGACTTTACGGTATTATACATGTAATAATAGCACTAGGCAATTCTGTACAGTACTTTATTATTGTTGCACCTATATACATGTACATGTGTAAAAAAAAAAATAATACGCTAAATCTCTCATGGCCCACCTTCTGCTCAGGTAAGCTGTATTGCATTGATAGTGCCAGGTGGACTTGCAACAATGAAGATTGACAACGACTCAGCCGTGAATGAGGGTACAACTACCAAGTCTCTCGGGAAAGCCGTCTGTGCCATCGTCGTGGTAGCAGGTGTAGTGGGTGTGGTCTTGGAACTAACAACCATCATTCTGCGATTCGTCAATGTTGGATTTATCAACATGAAGATCAAGTACTTCCTTCTGGCAGTGAGTTGAAGAAAATTGAAGGGCCAACAACCAAACCATAAATGTTGACTTACGTAGCTCCCTGAATCTTGAAGATAGGTTCATTCAATCAAAATTAATGACCAAGGAGATGGAAAGGGCCTGGGGATATACATGTAGATCATATTATTACTGTACGAACCCTACATGGGCTATACTAGTATGACATTGTAGAACTAAAACCATTGGTAATCATCTCACAGGATGTTCTGCTCATGTCTGGGTTGATATTCATCTTCATGATTGGAGGTATTGGGACGGCAGTATCGTCGAAGGAGTGGTCAAAGCACCATGACAAGACCGATGTCACAATTGCTCATTATATTGGTGCAAGTTCAGTGAGTAACACCATAGATTCCCAGTGATTCTGAATGGTTCCCAATGATTCTCAATGGCTCTCAGTGGTTAGTTTTAGGTGGTTCTCATAGGTTCCCCATAAATTCTCAGTGATTCTCATATTATTATAATAGGTAGAGAGCAAAATTTCTGAGAGGTTCAATTTTCACAGGAAAAAGAAAATAGACTGCCTATTGTTTGCTTCTGCATATTTCGCTTTCATGCAGGCTATTAGTTTCTTCTGCATGGTGATGTTCATCATCCTCGCCGCCTATATGCTCGCGTTCATCTTTAACAAGTGGAACAAGAAGGTGATAGTCTATACTCTGAAGGATGCAGTGCTGGGATGACGTGAGGGGGGCTGCATGGACTGGATAATTGAAATCACCTTCAAACACAGGGCACTACAACTTGTTTTTAATTTGTATAAGTCACAGATTGAGTGTAGCTATATTGATAAGTTTTGTGTCGTAGTGACAAAGTGTGCCGTTCTATTCACAACTTTTTATGTAACTGTTGTGTGTGTGTGTGTGTGTGTAAACTCGTATTAACTTTTGCTTTCGTTTTAGTGAATAATTATGCGAGTCGCACTTAATACTCGCCGCGCCAATGATCGCGAGCTCGAGTGGGCCAAGCGCTTACGTATATGTACACGTAAGAATACATTAGTAATGTACTAGTGTCATGCAGGGCCTGTTTGGGGCGAGCCTGAGCTGAGCCTCTGAAAGTCTCTGCCAGTAGCTGCGACTCGAAAACTTTAATAAAGCCATAGCATGATAGATCTTGAAGACTACTGATACAGATTCAAGTAAACAATGACAGACAGTCTCATTGTGTTGTGTAGGCCTGTATAAATGTAGGTCTACAGCTGCATGATAGTTCCCTCCATCCTTCCGCAGTGCCAACAGTCAATAAAAATTTTAATTGCCTCTGTTACCAGAGTCATCAGTGAGCAGCACGTCTACTCTACCTTTATCGATCGTGTTCTTAGCTGGTCCTTGCGCTGTTGAGCTGATGACGAGCTCTGCCTCGCTCTCTCCTCCTTTGGAGCCTTCTGCTAATACTTCTGTACCGCGCGCTTGTACTTGTACAAGCACGAGTGTAAATTTGCAATTCGCTAAATTAGAACGGCGTATATACGGCCCGTGTCCCAGGCATGAGAATGCGCAATAGAATATTTCGCGTTTATGTCCGTAGAGCATCACTGCATGGGTATATAATTTCGCGTGATGGACGTACCATAATGATAATAATAATATAATATGATAATATAAAATTCGCGCACAGCTGTACCGTTTATGTGGGGCTCGCTCAGGCTCGCCCCAATTATAGTAATATTCTTGGTATACGTCACGGTCACTGATGAATTATCGGGGGGATGCCACACGGGACAGCTAAAAAACCAGTGGCTCAAGCCAAAGCTAAGCTGGAGCGAGACACAATTTAATAGAAATAGAACGAGCAATTCCGCGGGAGACCTAATCGTTCTCAGGAGGATTCTATTAACATAATAATTATTAGTATTATTAGGCTGATGGCTTCAGATCACTGTAACGCACAACCATCAAATCATCAAACAACCTCCAGTGGTGTAGAACAGGCCTTGGAGCCTGAAACAAGTGACAGACCTAATAGAGTGGCAAGTGAGCAAGTAGACAGTGCCACAGAACTGACATCTCTGAGTACCCGTGTACGTATCGATGGCCGTGGCCATGCATGTGGGTACAGCTCTATGGCTCAAGAAGCTACTACTACTACTAGATCCAGTGATATGAGTAAGAATCCTGTCATGGGAAGTAGCTTAAATCATGGTCCTGGAGCAGAGTTGACCAAAGAGGGTCCACCATCATACGAGAGTGTTGTGAAGGGCAGAGCACCGATTATTCCGGAGAGCAATAATTGTGATGATGTCGTAACTACCCAACCACTGTCTAGTAGCACCCTAAGTCAACCCGCAGTTGATGCAAATTTGCCAGCACAGTCAGCACCAGAAGTAGATTCCACCACTGAACAACTTATCTGTGATTCGCAATCAGAGTCTACAGAATGTATATGTTGTGATCGGCTCTCAGATTGTTGTGATAGGCTCTCAGATTGCTGTGATGCATGTGGAAGATTTTGCACTTCAGAAGAAATGAGATGCTTTTGTGAAGTAAGTTGAGGAAACTGGTTCTGAAATAATTATTAGTAACTGTATATATGATTCTCTTTCTCTCTCTCTCTTTCTCTCTCCTCTCCTCCCTCCAGGGTCTCTCTATCTGTCTCCAATGCACAATTGCTGTTTGCTATGTGTGTATACTATTTGCTGAATGTGCTAAATGAGTGTGGTTGTGATGTTGATTTTGGTGATTAATGATTATTATTATTGTGCTATAATTATAGCTACAAGCCTTTTTTTTATCTTCAGTTTGTTTTGTGTGTGCACTATTTGCTGAGTGTGCTAGAAGAGTGTGGTTGTGATGCTGCTTTTGGTGATTTAATAATTATTATGAACCCTTGACCATCTCCCCAGTAGCTGCATAGTGTAATGGTGCATGTGGTAAAAGGTCGTCAATAGAATGCGTATACACATCGATCGATGCTCGCCCCAGAAATCATGGAGATGGCGTCTAAGATCGACTCTCAGCCTTGATAGCGACAAGTTTCGATGCTTCAATCACAGAGACGAACTCGACAGTACAGTACAGTACAGTACAGTATTGCTTCCGAACTTCAGGTTGGTGGCGCTACTGCAGTCGCGCGCGGGCCAGCCCCTTGTGACAATGTGTGCTATATATAGCGCAAGGCTAGCTTTTGTTTATCCACGGCATTACGTAAGCCAAGAAAACACGTGAAGTTCAACCAACAGTACTTCTCAGAGAAAGTAGCGCTCAGCTTGTAATGTATTCGCTGGATGCACGCGTAAGATACTCTACATATTTACTGATTTTCAAGTCCCAGAAAGGCTCCAGCGAGGCCCTGAATTTTCTCATAATTACCTCATAGATTACCTAAGAGATTACACCATAGGTTTCATCATAATTACACCATAATTACCTTATAACCACAGAAAAGTAAATTGCTACTGGGGAGATAATGAAAAACTTAGAGACTACGTCCAGAGTCCCTCATGAATACGCCGCCATAAATTCGAACTAGGACACATCGACAAACTGCGCATGCTCCGTATACGTGTACAATATTGGGGCGCGCGGCTTGAGCCGGTTGACCTTCACCCGCCATGTGCTCGACTGAATAGGGAAATCCCCCCGAGTGCGAGCTCGCCAAAGAAAGTGAACCGAGAAAATCGCCATATCTCATCGATAGTCCACGATGTCTTCTACGCTAGGTTCGAATTCTGGGTCCCAACAACCTTTCATGCGCGCTAAACATTTTGAAACAGTTTCACAGGAATTACATCATAATTTCATCATAGCGAGAGCCGAATTCTTTGTTTCTAATTGGGACTCTGGACGTAATAATTACAATGCCATCCATGATCATGAGCTGCATGGAGCCGAACTGGCGAAGGAGGGTGGGGCTTGTATCAGCATAGCCCTGGCCCATGCCACTCTGGGCCCATGCTATATTATAGTACAGTGCTATATAGCAACGGGGCGGGGCTGCACCAGCATGTTTCCACCCTTTACCGAATGGGACAAACGTGTTGGAGCAAGAAGACGATGTGTGGAGGCTTATGGTGTGCTGTGACCTATTGACCTTCGGTGGACTAGCAGGATGTGTGTGGGAGTCAGCCGTATTACGTTGATATCGATTGACGTATTTCCTGCCTAATGACGTGACTGGAATTGACTTTGCAGTAGCAACACATTAATTAATAATATTGTACAGATTCATTAATTCGGGTGGAGTTGATATAGGCAGGACTAGTGGGTGTGGTTTATGTTCCTAGAGCTGTTAATACAATACCATCACCAAATCAGACTGGATCTGATGTCGATTCTAGATCTCACACAAATATATTGATAATGGACAAGTACTTTCTACAGAGCGAGCTACCAATTGACTTTGCAGTAGCAACATATAATTTTATTATAATAATTATTGGTATACAGGTTCAAGTTCAGTGAGTAACACCATAGATTCCCAGTGATTCTGAATGGTTCCCAATGATTCTCAATGGTTCTCAGTGGTTAGTTTTAGGTGGTTCTCATAGGTTCCCCATAAATTCTCAGTGATTCTCATATTATTATAATAGGTAGAGAGCAAAATTTCTGAGAGGTTCAATTTTCACAGAAAAAGAAAATAGACCGCCTATTGTTTGCTTCTGCATATTTCGCTTTCATGCAGGCTATTAGTTTCTTCTGCATGGTTATGTTCATCATCCTTGCCGCCTATATGCTTGCGTTCAGGGTTTCATCCAGTGGGGGGGACAGGGGGGAAGCTTCCCCCCCCCCCCAAACTCCCCCTAAGAATTTGACTTTAATTAAATTAAGCATCAAAATATCACAATAAGTCACCAAATTAAACCACTAGCATTTGTTTTTGATCAAAAACTACCCGAAACCATCTGGAGGAATTAAAGAAATTCTCCTATAAATACGTCCCAAGATCTTGGTGTGCTAAATATGCCCACTCATTTATCGCGCTTCCACCCCAAATTTTTGTCGCTAGATGAAACCCTGGCGTTCATCTTCAACAAGTGGAACAAGAAGGTGATAGTCTATACTCTCAAGGATGCGGTGCTGGGATGACGTGAGGGGGACCGCATGGGCTGGATGATTGAAATCACCTTCAAACACAGGGCACTACAACTTAATTGTTTTTAATTTGTATAAGTCACAGATTGAGTGTATGTTGATAAATTTTGTGTCGTAGTGACAAAGTGTGCCGTTCTATTCACAACTTGTTACGTAATTGTGTGTGTGTGTGTGTGTGTGTAAATTATTGATTGATTGATTGATTTGATTAAACACACCACAACAGGTGCAGCAGGATACATTAAAGTATAAGAATAGTATATTAATTAGTTAAAGAATTAAGTCTCTGAATTGCACTTCATCCTTAATAGTATTTGACTCTGACAGCTTGACAGTAGCCTTGGCAGTCGCATATATAGTAATAGTTATAGTCAAACGACAACTTTGAAAAGTAGTTACATTCAACAACTACAGCTGGTACAACATCATTATTGGGTTTAATCTTGACTTTAACACCTGGGAAGATGATGCTTGACCACTGTTTCTTCATTTCATCTCTAACAGCATCAGAATCGGATAACTCTTCACATTTTACAAAGTCTTCATGGACCTTTGTCAGACTAGAGTTCTTTGGTAGTGATAATTTCAAAATTTACTTCTTACAGGCTTATTGTGTTCAGCAGTCTTAGATTCAAGTTGATCTGTAAGCAGAAGCGGCTTTTCAGAGCAGGTGTCGGCATCAATCAATGAATAGTGCATAGATCTTTTATCTTCAGTTAACTGAATAAAATCGTATTGTTTTAGTGAATAATTATGCGAGTCGCACTTAATACTCGCGCCAATGATCGCGAATGGGCCAAGCGCGTACATATAATAGTACGTGTATGGTCACTGATTATCGGGGGGGGGGGGGGGGGCGGATACTAGTCTCGCAAGCCACACCCTTCAATCTCCGCACGCGAGCAGCCAAAGCTGGAGCGAAATAGAATTCCGCGGGAGAGTTAGCTAATCGTTCTCAGGAGGATTCTGCTAGCATAATATTATATTGGAGGTGATACCAGGCTGATGCTACGAAAACTATGGCTTCAGATCACCGTAATGCGCAACCATCAGATTCTGCAAATCATCAAATCGTGACCTCCAGTGGTGGAGAACAGGCCTTGCAGCCTGAGACAAGTGACAGACCTAGAGTGGCAAGTGAGCAAGTAGACAGTGCCACGGAACTGACATCCCTGAGTACCCGTGTACGTATCGATGGCCGTGGCCATGCATATGGGTATGGCTCTATGGCTGGAGAAGCTACTACTAGATCCAGTGACATGAGTGAGAATCCTGTCATGGGGAGTAGCCAAAATCATGGAGCAGAGTTGACCAAAGAGGGTCCACCATCATACGAGAGTGTTGTGAAGGGCAGAGCACCGATTATTCCGGAGAGCAATAATTGTGATGATGTCATAACTACCCAACCGCTGTCTAGTAGCACCGTAAGTCAACCTGCAGTTGATGCAAATTTGCCAGCGCAATCAGCACCAGAAGTAGATTCCACCACTGAACAACTTATCCGTGATTCGCAATCAGAGTCCACAAAATGTGCATGCTGTGACTCGTGCTGTGATTGCCTCTCAGGTTGCTGTGATAGGATCTCAGATTGCTGTGATGCATGTGAAAGGTGTTGCACTTCAGAAGAAATGCAATGCTTTTGTGAAGTAAGTTGGAAAATTGGTTCTGATATATTAAACTATAATTCTCTCTCTCTCTCCTCTTCCTCCCTCCAGGGTCTCAAGGTCTGTCTCGGATGCACAGCTCTTGTTTGTGCAGTGTGTGCACTAATTGGTGAATGTGCTAAATGAGTGTGATTGTGATGCTGCTTAATATGGTGATCTATTATGCTGTTATCGTTCATGTCATGATCACGAGCTGCATGCATGGAGCGGAAAAGGCGAAGGAGGGTGGGGCTTGTATCAGCTAGCAACGGGGCGGGGCTGCACGGCATGTTGCCACCCTTTACCGAAAGGGACAAACGTTTGTTTCGGCAATTGCGAAGGACAGAGTATACACTGTTGGGACAAGAAGATGATATTGTGGTGTGCTGTGACCTATTGACCTAATAAAATTAATATTTTAATTTTATAAGTCACAACTTGAGTGTATATTGATAAACTCTGTGTCATAGTGACAAAGTGTGCCGTTCTATTCACAATTACTCATGTGTGTGTGCGCAAAATCGTATTAAAATTCTGCTTCCGGCGTAGTAAATTAATAATTATGCGACTCGCACTTAATACTCGCGCCAATGATCGCGAATGGGGTACGTATAATGAGTGTACGGTCACTGATTTATCGGGGGGCGGATACCACACGGGACAGTGGCTCAAGCCAAAGCTGGAGCGAGACGCAATTTAATAGAAATAGAACAAGCAATTCCGGGAGACCTATTAAATCGTTCTCAGGAGGATTCTATTAACATAAATTTAATAATATTTATATTTATATTGGAGGTGGTGATACCAGGCTGATGCTACAACAACTATGGCTTCAGATCACCGTAATGCACAACCATCAGATTCTGCAAGTCATCAAACAACCTCCAGTGGTGTAGAACAGACCTTGGAGCCTGAGACAAGTGACAGACCTAGAGTGGCAAATGAGCAAGTAGACAGTGCCACAGAACTGACATCTCTGAGTACCCGTGTACGTATTGATGGCCGTGGCCATGCATATGGGTACGGCTCTATGGCTCGAGAAGCTACTACTAGATCCAGTGACATGAGTAAGAATCCTATCATGGGGAGTAGCTTAAATCATGGAGCAGAGTTGACCAAAGAGGGTCCACCATCATACGAGAGTGTTGTGAAGGGCAGAGCACCGATTATTCCGGAGAACGATGATGTCGTAACTACCCAACCGCTGTCTAGTAGCACCGTAAGTCAACCTGCAGTTGATGCAAATTTGCCAGCACAGTCAGCACCAGAATTAGATTCCATCACTGAACAACTTATCCGTGATTCGCAATCGGAGTCTACAGAATGTGCATGTTGTGATCGTCTCTCAGATTTCTGTGATGCATGTGGAAGGTGTTGCACTTCACAAGAAATGAGATGCTTCTGTGAAGTAAGTTGGGGAAATTGGTTCTGAAATGATCAGTAACTGTGTGATTCTCTCTCTCTCTCTCTCTCTCTCTCTCTCTCTCTCTCTCTCTCTCTCTCTCTCTCTCTCTCTCTCTCTCTCTCTCTCTCTCTCTCTCTCTCTCTCTCTCTCTCTCTCTCTCTCTCTCTCTCTCTCTCTCTCTCTCCTCTTCCTCCCTCTAGGGACTCTCTGTCAATGAGTGTGATTATGATATCATTCACATCAATGTCATGATCATGAGCCGAAGTGGCAAAGGAGGGTGGGGCTTGTATCAGCATAGCCCTATATAGTGCTAGCAACGGGGCGGGGCTGCATCAGCATGTTGTCACCCTTTACCGAATGGGACAAACGAGGATATGCTGTGACCTATTGACCTTCCGTGGACTGGCAGGATGTGTGTGGGAGGAGTGCCGTACTACTTTGATATCGATTGACGTATTTCCTGCCTGATGACTGGTGGTATGCAGAACACATTATTATACAGGTTCATTAATTCGGGTGGTGGAGTTGATAGGCAGGACTAGTGGGTGTGGTTTATATTCCTGGAGCTGTTATTATTTGCCGCATACATGTACAAATAAAAACAGATTTGTACAACCTATACGATGGTTTCTATTTTGACAATAATATTACATCTTTATGGATGTGAAGAATAGAAGCACCAGAGAGTGTCAATGGCTTTGGATCACCTTGTATACCATCACCAAATCAGACTGGATCTGATGTTGATTCTAGATCTCACACAAATACTTAAGAAGAGGTTGATAATGGAGAAGTACTTTCTACAGAGCAAGCTTCCAATTGACTTTGCCGAGTAGCAACACAATATTTATTATAATAATTATTATTATACAGGTTCATTAATTCAGGTGGAGTTGATAGGCAGGTCTAGTGGGTGTGGTTTATGTTCCTGGTGCTGTTATTATTAATGTTTGCCGTATATATGCATGGACATAATAATTATTTTTACATGGACCGAAACTAGAGGACTTGAAAGAATACAATAAAGTTACAACCCTTTGAAATTTTTCCATGTTTGCATAGGGACTGAGCCATGCATTTGTAATGTTTTCCGCCCATGCGCACATAAATGTGACGACTTTGGTCAAAATTGAAATTTAATCCAACTCGATTATGTGGTTGTTTTTGGACCATTTTTTCTGTGGACTGCCTGTAAACAAATAAAAAATAGGTTTCTATAACCTATATGTATGTTTTCTATTTTGACAATATTTCATCTTTATGGGTGTGAAGAATTTAATTATAGTGACAAACAGGGCCGGTACTGCTACCTTATCGGTGATGATTACATAGACTCCATGGATAGGGCCAGCTATTTACAGCAACAAGACTGAGCATGCACAGAGTAGTTAAGAAGGATCAAGCCAACACTGTCCACTCAGAGCAGACGAGCAAGCATTGAAAAACAGTGTTCCAGTGCAGGTGGACTCTGGCACACTAAGCGAAGCACCAGAGACTGCTGAAACTGTATCAATGGCTAATATAGAACAAAAGAATGCAATACCATCACCAAATCAGACTGGATCTGATGTCGATTCTACATGTAGATCTTACATAAATACTGTAGAAGAGGTCGACAATGGACAAGTACTTTCTACAGAGCGAGCTTCCAGTGGTGATAACATAGATCACGTGCATGCTGATGCTAGGAATGAAGCTTCAGATGGAATAGAACCTAGTGCAATTATTATTGATGCTGTGGACCAAAGCATAAACAGTGAAAGTGTCCCAAATGTGCAAGCAGCTACTAAAGAATCAAAAACTGCTTCGGCAGATGCTAGGCAGGAAAATTCCAATGGAATGGAATTAGAAACGGCTGTCGAAGATCAGAATGACATTGTGGATCTTCAGGAAAGCGCGGCTAGCGTCATAAATAATTTTTGTTCTTTAATGCCAGAACTAACTCGTAAAGACAGTCCACCGCCTTACAAGAGTGTGCTGCGAGAGAGATCAACCATTCAACCTCCTGACTGTGAGGAAGTATCAACCACTACTGATAACAATACCGTCGTGGACGTGAATGCGATAACAACTCAACCCCAGTCCAACATTGCAAACTCATCCAGCGTGGCGGCAGACAGGGATAGTGCAGCAAGCTACAACCAAGACGAGAGGGGGGGTACTGATGAAACTAAGTGCTGTGATAATTTAGACCTCTTTTGTACTGTCTGCTACATGTGTACTCCCAGCGGTGATACTTCTCAGGAGCATGGAAATTGTACACGGGGTTGCTGTGAAGTGAGTTAAAATGATTGCGGCAGTCATTTACTGTTAGATTCATTAAATTTACTCTCTCTCTCTTTCTCTTTTTTCTCCCACTCAGCTACTTTTACGATGCACAGGCTGTGACCGGAATGGTGACGATCAACCAGACTGCAACTGTGGTGGTTGTGATGGCTGTGACTGTGGTGGTTGTGACTGTGGTGGTTGTGATGGTTGTGACTGTGGGGGCTGTGACAGTTGTGACTGTGGTGTTTGTGATGGTTGTGGCTGTGACTGTGGGGACTGTGACTGTTGTGATTGTTGTGACTGTACTATCATGTAATCTGTCAACTCATGCAATCCTATAATAATAATAATATACATGATGTTTAATGCATGCATGCATAATAATTATGATGTTTTAAGCTTAGAGGAATATACAATGTTTAATATGGAGCAGAAATGGAGGAGGGCGGGGCTTGTATTATGAGCGCGCCATGAGGGGTGGGGCAGCCAAAAGGCAAAGGTCGTCATGCATAAATTTAAAAATAATTTTGCAGTGTATACAAGATACCTAATGGCTAGTGCTATCTGCAGCCAAGTGGGTGGTTGCAACATTATCATTGCATATTAATTTTACGATGTATCATGGCTCATGCATCATTACAATTATAACAAAATAAATTTTACAAATTAGCCATGTGTGCATAAAAGCACTAACATTAAACAATCAACTAACACAATGCACAATCAGCATAATATTATGGCAGTAAAATAACAATAATGCAGTAAAAGAATATATAGAAAAAATGGAAGCAGACGGGATGAGATGAATAAAGACAAGCATTTTAGTTAGCAACGTACAGTATCAAGTCAAATGACCACACGACACTTCTTGTCCATTTGCGCCAGCACTCCCGTTACCTGTCGGAGAAGCTGAGGGCGACCTCACTTCGAACCTAGTAATGGAAGAAGGTGGAGTTCTCTTTAACATGCTCTTTCTTGGGACTCTGTCCTTGTGGAACGGATCGATCACTGAACAACTTATCCGTAATTCACAATCGGAGTCTACAGAATGTACATGTTGTGATTGGCTCTCAGATTGCTGTGATGCATATGTGGAAGGTGTTGCACTTCAGAAGAAATGATATGCTTTTTGTGAAGTAAGTTGGGTTCTGAAATAATTTGTTTAACTTTATAATTCTCTTTCTCTCTTTCTCTCCCCTTGCCCTCCAGGGTCTCCATGAATGCACAGCTATTGTTTGTTTTAATAGTGTGTGCACTAATTGGTGAATGTGCTAAATGCGTGTGATTATGATGCTGCTTATAAATACTATGGTGATCTATTATGCTAGCTACGAGCCTTGTTATCATTCACATACAATGTTTCATGGTGGCGAAGGAGGGTGGGGTTTGTATCAGCATAGCCTAGCCCGTGCTAGTAACGGGGCGGGGCTGCACCGGCATGCTGACGCCCTTTACCGAATGGGACAAAAAGCAATATTGCAAAGGATAGAATCATCGAGAGTACACACACTGTGGGGGCATGAAGATAATGTGTATCTACACATTGTGGTGTGCTATGACCTATTGACCTTCATATACTATGGTGGACAGGTAGGATGTGTGTAGGAGTGCTGTACTGTGACCTTCGATATCGATTGACGTATTTCCTGCCTGATGAGTCACGAGACTATAATGAGACGCGAGACTATAATAATAATATTTTTATAATCCTTGCTATCATGTATAATAAAATTAATATTATGTGACCGCGCATGATTGCAGAAGCTAGTCGGAATGGATAGAGGCATGGATGATGTCGGTGATGATCACGTAGACTCAATGGATATGGCCAGCTATGTACAGCAACCAAGACTGAGCACAGAGCAAGAGGGATCAAGCCAACACTGTCCACTCAGAGCAAACGAGCAAGCATTGAAAAACGGTGACAGTATTCCAGCACAGGTGGACTCTGGCACACTAAGCGAAGCACCAGAGGGTGCTGAAACTGTATCAATGGCTTCGGGTCACCTTGTGGAACAAGAGAATGCAATACCATCACCAAATCAGACTGGATCTGATGTCGATTCTAGACCTCACACAAATACTTCAGAAGAGGTTGACAATGGACAAGCAGTTTCTACAGAGCGAGCTTCACCCAGTGGTGATATAAATCACATTGATGCTAGGAATGAAAATTTAGATGGAATAGAACCTAGTGCAATAATTATTGATACTGGGGACCAAAGCATAAACAGTGAAATTGTCCCAAATGTGCAAACAGCTACTACAGAATCAACAACTAGTGGTGGTGTAGATCAAACTGCTTCGGCAGATGCTAGGCAGGAAAATTCTGATGGAATGGAATTGGAAATGGCTGTTTTCAGATCCAGTGATGTTGCAGATCAGAATGACATTGTGGATCATGAAAGTGTCATAAATGATTCTTTAATACCAGAATTAACCCGTAGAGACAGTCCACCGTCTTACGAGAATGTGTTACGAGAGAGATCGACCTTCATCACAATTCAACCTCCTGACTGTGAGGAAGTATCAACCACTACCGATAACAATACCATTGTGGACGTGAACGTGATAACAACTCAACCCCAGTCCAACATCGCAAACTCACCCAGCGTGGCGGCAGACAGGGATAGTACAACCAACTACAACCAAGACGATGTCATATCGGACTCAGATTCAGAGCTAGCTGCAAGAATTGATTACTTGAGGAGACACAGGCGCGAGAGGGGGGGGCATTGATGAAACTGAGTGCTATGATAATTTAGGACTCTTTTGTACTGTCTGCTGCATGTGTGGTCCCAGAGGTCATACTGAGTCTCAGGAGATTCAGATGCGTGGAAATTGTGATGATATCATAACTACCCAACCGCTGTCTAGTAGCACTGTAAGTCAACCTGCAGTTGATATAAATTTGCCAGAAGTAGATTCCACCACTGAACAATTTACCCGTGATTCGCAATCGGAGTCTACATGCTGTGATTGCCTCTCAGATTGCTGTGATGCATGTGGAAGGTGTTACGATTCACAAGAAATGAGATGCTTCTGTGAAGTAAGGCCAAATAAAATTGAATATTAGTTTCTCATCCCCGCCCGCCTCTAGTTTTTCCTCTGCCTAACCACATTTTATTTCATGAATATCATTAAAACTATCTGCACAAGGCATTACGTCATAGACTCGCCCCCTTTTTAATGAAATTCATGATGATATTTAATGATATTCATGATAAAAAATAAAATAAAAAGCCACCCTCCCGCCTGGGGAAATTCCTGAACATAGGATGAGAAACTAATAATCAATTTTGCTTGGCCTAAGTTGGAAAATAATTGGTTCTGAAATAATAATTAGTATAACTGTACAATTCTCTCTCTCTCCTCTGCTCCCTCTAGGGTCTCCTGATCTGTTTCCAATGCACAGCTCTTGTTTGTTTAGTGTGTACAGCAATTGGTGAATGTGCTACGTAAATGAGTGTGATTGTGATGCTGCTTAATAAAAATTATGGTGATCTATTATGCTAGCTATATACAAGCCTTGTTATCATTGTTATGATCATGAGCTAGGTGAAGGAGGGTGGGGCTTGTATCAGCATAGCACTGGCCCCATGCTAGCAACGGGGCGATGCTGCACCGGCATGTTGACACCCTTGGGGGCATGAAGATGATGTGTACACGTAGATATAGATTGTGGTGTGCTATGACCTATTGACCTTCATATACTATGGTGGACAGGTAGGATGTGTGTAGGAGTGCTGTACTACTGTGCCCTTTGATATCGATTGACGTATTTCCTGCCTGATGAGTCACGATACCTCGATTGATTGCATATTGTGGGGTGTGGCGCGCGAGACTATAATAATATTATAATCCTTGCTATAATAAAATTAATATTATGTGACCGCGCATGATTGCAGAAGCTAGTCGGGATGGATAGAGGCATGGATGATGTCGGTGATGATCACGTAGACTCAATGGATATGGCCAGCTATGTACAGCAACCAAGACTGAGCACAGAGCAGGAAGGATCAAGCCAATACTGTCCACTCGGAGCAGACGAGCAAGCATTGAAAAACGGTGACAGTGTTCCAGCGCAGGTGGACTCTGGCACACTAAGCGAAGCACCAGAGACTGCTGAAACTGTATCAATGACTTCGGGTCACCTTGTAGAACAAGAGAATGCAATACCATCACCAAATCAGACTGGATCTGATGTCGATTCTAGACCTCACACAAATACTTCAGAAGAGGTTGACAATGGACAAGTACTTTCTACAGAGCGAGCTTCCGGTGGTGATATAGATCACGTGCATGCTGATGCTAGGAATGAAAATTCAGATGGAACAGAACCTAGTGCAATTATTATTGATGCTGTGGACCAAAGCATTAACAGTGGAGGTGTCCCAAATTTGCAAGTAGAATCAACTAGTGGTGGTGCAGATCAAAACGCTTCAGCAGATGCTAGGCAGGAAAATTCTGATGGAATGGAATTAGAAATGACTGTTTTCAGATCCAGTGATGTCGCAGATCAGAATGACACTGTGGATCATGAAAGTGTCATAAATGGTTCTTTAATACCAGAATTAACCCGTAGAGACAGTCCACCATCTTACGAGAGTGTGTTGCGAGAGAGCTCGACCATTATCACAATTCAACCTCCTGACTGTGAGGAAGTATCAGCCACTACTGATAACAACACCGTCGTGGACGTGAACGTGATAACAACTCAACCCCAGTCCAACATCGCAAACTCACCCAGCGTGGCGGCAGACAGGGATAGTGCAGCAAACTACAACCAAGACGATGTCATATCAGACTCAGATTCGGAGCTAGCTGCAAGAGTTGATTACTTGAGGAGACACAGGCGTGAGAGGGGGGATATTGATGAAACCGTGTGCTGTGATCATTTAGGACTCTTTTGTACTGTCTGCTACATGTGTGCTCCTAGCGGGCATACTTCTCAGGATATTGAGATGCATGGAAATTGTACACGGGATTGCTGTGAAGTAAGTTGAAAATTTAATGATTGTGTTTACTGTTAGGCTCATTTACTCTCTCTCTTTCTCCCACCCAGCTACTTTTACGATGTACCTGTGACTGGAATAATGACGGTCAACCAGACTGTAACTGTGGCAATGGTGACTGTGGTGGTTGTAACTGTGGTGATGGTAACTGTGGTGGCTGTGATGGTGGTGGTTGTGATGGTGGGGATTGTGACTGTGATGGTGGTGACTGTGACTGTGATGGTGATGACTGTACAATCATGTAATCTGTCAACTCATGCAATCTAATGCTTGCTATATATAACAATATAAATATACGTGATGTTTAAGGCCACTACAAATTGCATAGTTGTTTCCCGTCCTGGCTGTCGATTCAATAGCATGCGGGCGCTTTTATAGAACAGACCGTAAATAATATTGAAATTTTTCAATTACGTCATCAATGTTTTCGTTTTAATAGAAAGTAAGTGCAATAATAGAAAAAGTAGGCGGTAGCTCGAGAGGCATGCGGGCGGTGGACGGGAAACTATGATCCGATTTGTAGTGGCCTAATACATGCATGCATATTACCGTAGATCGGGAAATTTTTACCGTTAAAAATTTTTCGCCAGTTGCTTAGGTGGCAAAAATTAAACGCGCGAAATATTTGAGTAATGTATGACGACCTATACCAAGTTCAGCCTGGCGGCGAAAATTAGACTACACGAAAATTTTACAAGTGAAATATTTTACTGGCGAAAATATCCCGATCTACGGTATGGTGTTAAACTTAGAGGAATAATTATACAATGTTTAATAGAGCTGCATGGAGCAGAAATGGAGAAGGAGCGAGGGCGGGGCTTGTGATAATTTTTTATAAGCGCACCATGCTAGCTAGAGGGGTGGGGCTGCCAAAAGGCGCGCAAAGTCATCATGCACGAATATTAATTTTGCAGTGTATAATATATACTAGCAAGAGTATAATAATATAATAGAGGAGGGAGAGTATCCTACTTCACTATGGGCCTGTGTTACCAGCCTGGGAGATCATGACCAATTATTTGTAACGATATTCACATACATAGTGGTTTCACAAGTTATCCTACAACATCACATAGCAGCTGCAACAACCTGCATTAGTGCTCAACAGCTAGTACATGTGGTTCAGCTACATGCACACAAATGGCTAGGACTGATCGAGGCCTCAAGCCTACATGTGAATATCATTATAAAGGTCATGACCCCTGTAAAGTGTTGTAACACAGGCCCATAGTGAAGTAGGATACTCTCCGATACAAGATATATACCTCATGGCCAGTACATGTGCTATCTGTAGCCCACTATTAATTAACTACATATAACAAGTGGGTGGTTACAACGTTATCATTGCATATTAATACGGTAATTTTACAATGTATCATGGCTCATCATTACAATTATAACAAAAATAAATTTTACAAATTATGTGTCATAAAAAGCACTAACATTAAACAATCAACTAACATACGCACAATCAACACAATATTGCAGTAAAATCTTCAGAACTAATACAATATTATTTGCAATAAAAGAATATGTAGAAAAAAAGGAAGCAGACGGGACGAGATGAACAGAGACAAGCATTTAGTTAGCAACGTACAGTATCATAATAATATTAATTTTAATGGTGATCATGTGATCATCATGTGATCAATAAGAAGTCACATGACCACACAACACTTCTTGTCCATTTGCTGTTGGTGATACTTTGTAATCTCATCGTCCTCTTGATCGTTGTCGCCGGCACTACCGTTACCTGTTGGAGAGGCTGAGGGTGATCTCGCTTCGAATGTCGTAACGGGAGAGGGTGGAGTTCTCTTTAACACGCTCTTTCTTGGGACTCTGTCCTTGTGGAACGGATCTCTCTGCGTTGTGAAGCGATTTCTCTTCACGGTCGGTCTACTCTGATTGTTCTCATAGAGATCTTGCTTGCTAAGCTTCTTCTCGATCGGAGAGAGATGCTTCTCTTCGTCCACGTTTGTCTCTCTCACCCCATTTTCCTTCTTTTCTCCTGCTCCGACATGATTGTTCTGCTTAAGCTCCAAGTCTTCTCCACTGTCAGACCCTATCCTTTTCGGTGGTGCTTTTTGCAGCTCTCCACCTCCTTCCTCACCCTCCTTCTCTTCTTGAATTGTTTCTTCGAGAATAATCTCGTTCGGACTTGAGGGTTCGTCTCCAAGGTCGCTCAATGTGCTCAGAACCGAGTCTTGTGCCGAGAGTTTGGTGTGAGCGATTAGTTGGACTTCTTTGTCAATCTCATCGTCCGGTAGCATTTCTTTGAGCATATTTGAGTCCATGCGCATCAGGCCTTTTTGAATGTCCTGTAAATGGGATAGTAGGAATTATAAACTTAAGTGTGTACTTCATTGTTTTGGAGGGGGGGGTTGGACATTTTTGACATGCTTAATGACATTATAGCATGCACTTGTGTTACTGATGAGGGGTTGGATATTTTTGACATTATAGCACGATGAAGGTCTATGGTACCAATTTAATGTCCCAAGTTAGTGCTACATGTATATATGCCAAGCCTGTGACTCGAGTATCTTTTGACACAGTGATAAGAACTATAGTGGAAGTTTACCTCGGCAGCAAGGCTCTTCTTCCTCAGCTCAGCCTCGGCTTGAGCAGACTGCTTGGCCAGACCCTCCTTGTCCTGTTGTCTCGTCCTCTTCACCGACATCCTCCTCGGCCGTCGGCAGATCTCACCACTTGCCTCCATCTCTTCAAGATTGATCTCCAGTGACTGGCCGTACTGACCTCTCAGGTCTAAGATGTACTGACGAGTCTCAGGGTCCTCAGCAATTACTGAAGAGAGAGAGGGGGAGGGGAAGGGAAGAGAGAGAGAGGGAGGAAGAAAAGTAGGAAAGAGAGAGAGAGGGGGGGGGGGGAGGGAGGGGGAGGGAGGGGGAGAGAGAATCAGTAAGTTAGTGGTCAATCTTTGCACTTACATGCATATATATACAGGCACATACATGGTAAAGATCGTCAAAGTACCCAGTCACCCATGCCACCACCTAGCAATGTTTGTGTTACAAACTTGAAACCTTACCATATGCTGTCTCTCCACGCAAATTCTTCATGTCCATGTCAGCTCCTTTGGATGCCAGTTTCTCCATGGCCTCCTTCTGGTTCCAGCAGACAGCGGCCATGAATGGAGTCCACCCTTCGTTGTCCTGAGCATCTATGTCGATGTCTTCCAAGGTGAGAAGAAAGTCCAAGACATTGTGGTAGCCATTGGCGGCAGAGATGTGAAGCTATCGTTTACATGTGTGTGTGCGTGTGCGTGTGTGAAAGAATCAAAGAAAGGAGGGTTAATTGACTGAATATAGGAATTTCGAAAATGAAATTTTTAGCATAATTACACAACACACACACACACTCATGCTCACACACAAAGCAGTATGCAAAAGCTACCCCTGAAATGAGAACACCTCATTAATTAACCTATTACCGGCTGAAGAATGGCAGGAAAACTACTGCTAATACATGATGCCATATCCATTATCTACTCCAGATAATAATAATACTTACGGTTCATTTCCCTTGTTCCCCTACACTGTGGTATTACTAGTATTTATTGCAGTGTTACTTCCCATCCTTCCCCTCCCCCTCCCTCTCCTCTCCATCTCCACTCACTCACTCACCGCAGTTGCTCCATACTTGTCCATGACATTGATATCTCTGTTGTTCCTGACGCTGTCCTTCAGGTCAGCGAGCATGGTCACTGGGACAGACTTGTGCAGGTACTCGATCATGTCCTCAGTGTGACCTGGAAGCAAGCAGATGGCGTTGATTCGAGGAAAATCTCAAACATTTATAATTAATTTAAAAGGCGTGTTGTCTGAGAACATGCTATTTGAGTCAGTTGTTCACAATAATGAGCTGAGATAATATGTACCACGTAAAAGGACTCCCCGATCTGAAGCAAAGAGCTACTCCTTTCTTTTCTGAGGAGCATCATGCCTTGTTCTATGACAATTTAATGAGATGAACTGACCAATTGAAGCAACAATTGAATTTTAATGGACTAATTAAGTACCGGCATATGTAGGTACATCATTAGTGGCTTAGTGGCAGTGTACGTTAAGTACTGCTTATGCATGCTGCACCACTTACACTTGGAGAATTCCACGCATTTGTTAGGGCTCAACCACATACCACTGCAGCATGCACATAATAGTTATCTGTCAGTGAGTGAGCAATATGAGCCCTGCAAGGGCTCATATTGCTCACTCACTGACAGATAACTATTTTGTTGTATCTAGCACTGTTGGTAATGTAGGATTATGTAATCCTGCACACCTAATTGGATTGTGGCTAGAGTGTATGGCATGTACTCTGGGTGACTGCTCAACAACCAGTTTTATAAAACTCTTGAACACTACTCTACTGTACTTGGTTGCTTAGTAACTTACAACAAATGCACATATACATGTAGGCTCAGCTGACATAACGTTGACATTGACATCCATACACATGTATAATAATTCTATGTATAACCCTTCAATTAACTACAATACTAAAGGCACGATACAGATGTATGTACATGTACAAAACAATACACTCTATTACAATAGCATAGTATTGCCATATATAGTATGCAGTATATAAATACACACATACATGAATCTGATACAATGATTAAACTCGACAGCGCAGTACACAAGCGCTGTCTAAGCTACAGCATTAGCAGGGCTGCTTCACATGATTTATACACATACATGAACATGTACATACATAAATATACAATGCCTACAATTCCTGTTGTTTTAGCCACATAGCACAATGCCTTGTAACTAGGATCAGTATCACCTCCTAGGCAGGACCACACAAACTTGAATTGAGCAATAAAATTGAGCACAGTAAAGCCAGCAGTTAGGGCATAATAATATTATAGTAGGAGCCCCTGAATATAACAGGGTATCCTAGGAAGTAGTGGGGAGGATGTGTGGGCTATTAATCTAAGGAGAAGCATTATAATAAATACACTTCCATAGAGCTTCTCTAGATCTCTCTCTCTCTCTCTCTCTCTCTCTCTGAATGTCACTATGTGAGTTTCCCACTCTCTCTCTCTCTCTCTCTTCCCACTCCACACCCCCCCCCCCCACTCCCTCATCATGTGAGGGAGGGATCCCTACTTGAATTGTATACAGTGGAACCCCTCCATGGGGATGCCCCTGGAATCAGGTGGTGATCAAGTAGCCATAGCACTGTTTATAAATCAAAAAATTAATTAAGTGCCCTTACCAAAACTGTACCCCTCACTCTGGCTAGTGGACCGAGTAGCCATTTTTATCGTGATTGTTCTGACAGATCAGAATTTAATCAAAAAGTGTCTCTGGGTGGAACAGATTTTGAAGGCTTCAGGAATACCTGATGTTAGTTGTCAGCGTAAATAAGCATATAGTGCTCCCTTCCTACAGTGTCGCTGACAAAGTGGTCTGTTTGTACGACTAATAGCTGCTCACTACTTCTAAAGAACTAAATGCATACACAAATACGTGACAACCAGCCTAGGGGATGGTGGAGGGTGACAGACAGAGGGAGGGGGGTGGGGGGGGGGGGATGGGAGGGGAGCTATATAAGGGCTATTTCTTTGTATACAATGGAACCCCTCTATGAGGACACCCCTGAAATGAGGATATGGCCCTTATAATCAGGACACCACCTATAGTCCCAGCTACGTACATAGAGAGGTGTACAAAATAACCCTTGAAATGAGGACACCTCCTTTAATCGGGCACTTGAAGCTGTCCCAAGGGTGGGTTCCACTGTATAGCACAATGATGGGCAAATTCTGTGCATGAAAAAGGAATAAGGGTAGACCTATAGATCGGGAAAATTCACAATATTATATAATGATCGGACATTAGATAGGATACTGTAGCTTTGAATTTAGCATATTTCAAGTATCTAATTTCTGATTGGCATATTTTCATGGAATTACTAAGTGACAATATTTATTTACAAGCGGCGAGAAGGAAGGAAGAAGCCGATGGGAGGGAGGGAGAGGGAGGAGGAATGTGGGATCTCTTCCTGTCACAAGCACATACACACAGGAGTAATTAGTCACATGATTCCAGTTTGAGTTAGCTTCTTCAAATTTTTTAAAGCCTGGCATATTAACAAAGTTGTCCTGAAATGCTATAATTAATGCTGCAATTACAAGCTGTGTTACAAGCATTCATAGAGATGATATTGGACTAGACAGTAACGGCTTCCGATTGCGACAGGCACATTTATCTCATATTTCTGTCGGAATGAGTATTGAAAGTATTGATTAGCAGAGAGAGAGGAAGGAAGCCAGGGCGTAGGAAGCATAGACATGTTCAACATTATAATAACACAACAGGAACATTTGTATGTATCTGTTGTTAAACTGTCGTATTATGGTCTCAGACCTGGAGACTAGATGACTCCTAGTCTTAGTCTAGTCTGGAAGGATGGGGGGGGGGGGGGGGGGGGGGGGAGAGCTAGAGAGAGAGAGGAAGGATTTGACCTGTGCCCCCAGTTTTGTGTACAAACACACACCAGGAAGGTTAAGGGTGTACTAGTTGCCATGGAAACACTCCCCCACACTCCAACTAATTAAGGATCAGTGACCCTATCCGATATGTACGTCACAGGCACACACACACACACACACACTCACATCATTCAAAATAATATACACAGAGGGAAGGCTTAAATATGTAGGATTTGGGAAATCATATCCTAGCGTATACACTAGACTGTGCAGCTGAGTTGAGCTATATAGAACACTGCCCTCTATCAGCAGTGCACACATGTGCATTGGTCACCAGACTCCCTATAAAGCCATCGTGAATATCGTTAAAGCCACTCCCTCCACTACTGTGCACACTATCAGCAATACATACTAAAATTAATATCATAGTTATGTATACAGCAAGACACATAATTATACGAACACGATAAGATACCCTGCCCCACCCCCCTCTCTCTCTAACAGCTGTGGACCAATAACTTTGTAAGTATTGGCATACTTCACATACTTGAGACTTGTATACACAATGATGTAGCACAATACCCAGTGCACCTGAGACAGCCCTCAACCCCAGTAAACACAAACCCTAAATTGCCCAATGACTGACACTCAAATAAGTAAATCTTCGAGAAATTGATTTTTACAATCACTTTAGTAGCAGAGTGTAATGTGTACAATTGAAGAATTTACAGTTCTAAGCTAGCGCATAAGCTCAAACTCTAAACTCACAAAACAAAACCAAAGGTACTCTATTAGTGACTTAATCTTTAAGCTACATGTAGTAGATTGATGATCAACAGTGAAAAATTGGACTCCCCCTCCTTAGAAAATTTCCCACTATACTATTATACGTATGCATCCTGACACATCATAATTACGTACCTGCTTCAGTCATTTTCTGTTGAAGGATGTACTTGATATCCGAATCGGCTGCCACGTCTACTGGCATCTTGGCGTCATGGTTGATGGCTACCAGGTTGGCCCCACAGTCGACCAGGATAGAGATGAGTTGGACATTGCCGGTCGCGGCAGCCGCATGTAGCGGAGTCCAACCCTCGATGTCTCTGGAGTTGAGGTCTGCACCGTACTCTAGAAGGATCTCTGCCATGTCTACGGAGTTATCGATACAGCACTGTGGGAGGGAGGGGGAAGGGACAGAAGGAGAGAGAGTGTCAGTGACATCATGATCGACTACTGGTCTTGCATGCATGATCTAAGAGCCGCAGCAAACAAGCCAACAAAAAATCACCAACTCCCATAACACACTGCATGTATAATGATGGCTTCTAATTAAACACTGGAATGTAATAACTCCACTACACCTTTTACTGATACAAAATACTCCTCTGTGCTGCACTATCCAGCTTCAGAGGTGGGTACATCATTTGCATGCAAGAGGCTTCCCATAACTGCATGAGCCTGGCAGTGTCAGATCAGAGAGGAAGTCTCAACAATGAAAATTAATAATATTATGGGCACACACCCTCCCTCCACCCCACATGTGGTG
The DNA here is from genome assembly GCA_963930775.1 of Cliona cf. orientalis. Lineage (NCBI taxonomy): Eukaryota > Metazoa > Porifera > Demospongiae > Clionaida > Clionaidae > Cliona > Cliona cf. orientalis. The sequence goes on along the minus strand of OZ005691.1, from coordinate 1,314,241 downwards.
ATGTAACCACTGGAAGTGAGGTGAACTTGATGTCATCTTGAAGCAATATGCGAAGCAAATCAGTAACCCTAATACGGTCGAACTTATGTATTGTGATTCCTAAGTAAGGGGTAAGGGAATCATGTACATATTATGTGTACGTGAGGATGACTAGAGCACCTAGTCAAAACGTCGGCAAATTTTATTGAATAGTTAAAGTTATCCACATAGAAACTTCGTTTATTTTATGCAGATAGCAACTGAGAACGATATCACTTCATACTTCTTGATTATAGCAACATAGTTAGTTTAAGCTCCAAGTGGTGAGTGGAACAAAGCTAAAACAGTCATTCAATCATTCATGGACTGAAGATCAGTGGTTGACAGTGAAGCACACACAAAGTATCCTTAGTTTACATAAAAGCTCTGTATCAAGCCTTCATGCTTGGATACCAAGCTTATGTAGATATACGTACACACGCACACATGTAACACATGCATGTTTCCTCAGTAGATTTCTAGGCAGTTTCAGTATCTACTAGGTTGTTAAAAATACATCACTCACGCACTAACACCCAAAGAAGCATTAGATCTAGATACACCAAGATTTGGGAAAACCTACATGTATGCCTAAAGCTAGTCCCCACATAACACCATAGCACATTCACAGCCAATACCACAACACAAGCCAATGTATATAATAATTATGACAATAATGTGCTATGGTACAATTGAGCCTGTATGTAGTGGTCAACCTTTTTTTTTCATTTCTAGCTCACTGGACAAACATCTTATGAGATAGCCACTATATGATTGATCTGCTCACCTTGTGGAGTGGTGTGAGACCATCAGCGTTGGAGATGTTTGGCTCCACCCCCTGCTTCAAGATCTTCTCAGCTGTAGAAAGAAATACATACCGCACAGTGAAATAACACTGTAGCTACATGTATATAAACTATTTCTTAAAGCATACAATTTTTACATACAAGCTGTCTAGACTTTTCAATATCTTATCTCAGCAGCCTTTTCAAGATTTTCTTTGGGAAAAAACTACGTTATGTACGAAAGCCCATCACAGCTTTACAAATACGTGCAATGCACTCCATTCATGATTTAAGACAAACGAAATGAAGCTGGAGTATGCAAAGAAACATCACCAATGAAAAAAAAAACAAGCGTCTACATGTTCTATTATTTGCCAGATACAAATGAGCTGTCCTCCCCCTCTCCCCACATAAAAGAAAATCTACTATTGCTTTCAATCAGTCGTACATGATGTGGGGAATACTCTCGTGTTTCCAGTGGCCTAAAAGCCACTTTACAGTATCAGTATCCATTACTGACACGTCTTACTATACCATACTATCATAGCAACAGCAAGACATACCTACATATGTGTGTGTGTGTGTGTGTGTGTGTGTGTGTGTGTGGGGCCATGTAGTCCAAAATGTGCACATAGTGGTATAATACTACCTACTAAAGAATGACCTTGGGTATGATGGTATGCTATTAATTTTTGTCATGATATGAATGTAGCAGATTGGTCTTCAGCTATAATACAGTGAGACATATGTAGCCACGTGCAGGTGGAGCGGTTAAAAATGTGAATGTACATACACATAATGAAGGTGTTACTGTATTATACTCACCACCTGCACTAACTGGATTACTAAAAAAAACAACCTAAAACTGAAGATGATCGGGCAATAATAATGGACACCTGGCAATTTTAACTTTTGTATAATAATTATGAATATCACGTGCCCATATTATACAGGTAATGAAATATTAATATAATCTTTTTTTTTTGGCCTGGGATTAAAAAAATAATAATATGGGAAAGGCCTGGACATGACCATAAATCTCTCTCTAGAGCTCTATGGGTAATTACCATGTGGCTACTTCTTTGCAATCATAATGAGGTCGTCCTAATTTGGCCATACTAGGTATATATTTATGCAAGCAAACATGATATTGTGGAGAAGGATATGAGTCAATGTGAGCTGAGCCAGGGGGTTTGAGGGGGAAAATTTTCTATCCCATTACACTCACCAGCATTTATGGAAATTAAGAGACCTCAGAATCAATCCCCAATGCAGAATACATAATTAAAACTTAATTAAACAGATGATGTAATACCACAGTGTCCCCGGGGCAAGCACCCACTCCCAGGTAAGCACCCATGTACTGTATTTCAAGGGGCCACTGTAGCAGCTCCTATAAAAACGTATGGAAGTTATAACCCCGGTAAGCACCCATGCGGCCCAAAATCGGGACACTACGGTAATACCGTCATAGTGGATTGTTCTACATACTATTGCTATCTCTCCAACCGTGACTAGATGTATTGATACAGATGCACGCTCACACACGTGTAATTGCAGGCTCAACAATAATTATAATAATTAACGATTACAGATATTGTCTGCAGTAGCTACATGGACTAATTATTAATGAATAGTTAGACAAAGCCTAATGGCGAGCGTGCTGATATGCAGGATACAAAAACGTACATTTTAAATTTTAGAAGCATGCAGTAAACAAAAGCAGTCTCTCTCTCTCCTTCCCCGCTCCCCCCCCCCCCTCTCTCTCTTTCTCTTCCTCCCTTGTACATACACACAATGTAGCTAACCTATAAATTCACTTACACACACGCGCAACATAACACAGCAATATGGAAAACAGGTGGTGGGTTGTTCGTAGACACATGTGTGCCATCAAAAGACAGTTATCAAACTAGTTACTCAACTCGTGTATCAGTTTACACGTTCTACGTAAGCTTTTCTATACACCTAAATGTTGAAATCTGATACCCACACACACACACGGCAGACACGTAGTACTCTAGGTGTTAGATGCTAGAGATGTGACGTAGTTAAAAAAATCGTAAGCAATGCATTGAGCAGGGTCAGGCGAGTTATGGTGAGTTCGCAAGCTGATAGTGCTGTTCTAAGCTGTAGCTGAGCTGATTATAAGAAGCATTCAACCTATTCTTTTAGGCTCTTTGTGGCTACCTGAAGCATATCAGAGCTCACCCCCTCCCTCCGCCCAATCAGACCGGAGAACAAGAATTCCAATATGGGACACCACTGGGGACTACATAAAATGCCCCGATAAAAGAGGTGTCTTTATTTCAGAAGCAGCTTTGTATGCTTTTCTATGCAGCTGGGACAACGGGCAATGTCCTAATTAATGAGAGAGGTGTCCCTGTATTCCAGAGGTCATTAATAATTATGGAGATTCCAATTATATTTGTGTCACGTACGTACGCTAAGAGAATAGCTAAGGGAAGATGAATAAAGAACTATTATGATCGTGAATAGTTTCATGGTATCAGGTCCCATTGCTAAACTCATGAATTTTGTGAAAATTACAATTAAATATTATGCCATCATGTGCTGTGGAGCATTCAATCGGGAGAAATTATAGATATGGCCCCTGATACTCATGTACATCTTCCTTGAGCTCTGAGCAAACAAAAAAGATGTTATATACCATGGGCAACTAATTCTTTGCTGCAAGGTTGGAAAAAGTCAACTATACAGCACTAGAGAAATAGCATCAAATACTGTATGCTAAAAAAAACTGTCCCGTCAATTACAAAGGCCGCCCATGATTTGCACTGATTCAGAAATGACACACATAGGCATATGTATGTCGTATGTACCATGCAGCCAACGATACAACTACAACATGTAATCGAGTGTACCAAGTAAACAAGGTATCGAGTGTCATCTGATTTCAACCACACCCACAAAACTCCCACAATGCAAGGGCTCTCTGATCATAGACTATGCTCTGATCAAAAGATCTTAGCACTGTCCTGCACTCCCCTTTCCAGATCAAGAAGAGAGATAAACAGTTCATTGTGATTCAGCAATGGCATGAAGCTATCAAAGCAGGGCTACTGCTGCCGCTGCGTGACTCAGCTAAATCCTCTGACAGCAACCTTGCAAGTAGCGCTTCCCCCCACCACCACCACCGCTCTCACAGAGAGAAACTACAACTCTTTCACCGCACCCATGCACATCCACCCACACAGTATTAATGCACATGCATGGAGCTACGTAGCTACTTAGCTAGTACACACACACACACACACACACACACACGGGCTGAGGGCTAGGGCCTAGCTAACTAGCTAGCTTGCCAAGGGGAGTGTACTATAAAACATCGGCAACACCTAGTTATCCATTAGCGCAGAAGCTTAAAAGCTTAGGAGCCTAGAGTGCGTTCTCTCACCTCCAATGATGTCGTTTCTGGAGACAAAGTCACACAGCAGGGCCCCTTCTTCAAAGTTAATCTTCTGAGGGTTCCTCTTCTTGAGCGAGGCGCCCACTGTCTGTCTGTCCAACCGTAGCTGCTCCTGGAACTTCTTGAGCTGCTTTTGGCGCCGTTTCTTGGCGTGCTTCAGCCGCGCTGCGTTGCTAAGCTTCTCCAACTTGGGTAGCTCGGCTATCAGTTCTTCGTGCGAGGCCATACTGTACTATCACCTTTTCTTGAGCAAAAAAAGAAAGTCTTCTGGACTCGCGAAAATATAGACGAAACTCCCTAAAGGGTAGACTATCTTGTACAGCTGGTTTGAAACCAGCACACGACTTCTACTTAACACTTTTCCACTGTAAACAGCAAATTCTAGCTACGCTCAACTTGTGCACATTTCTTGACCGCCCTCTTGTGCGCAATGCGCGGCTGATCGCGCGTTAATTAATCAGCCGGCTGACCATTAGGATTCAGGAACTATCACGTCCGCGAAAAGGGCTAATAGTGTGGTAAATAAACGCGGAAACGGCCACCTAGTACCGTTGTATTTTTGTACATGGTCAATTAACCAGGAAATCATCATACAATAAAAATACTATGCTTTAAGTCTTAATATTGATTTTATAGCTGTAAGCTGCTACTCATCAAAAATCTTTGATTTGTCAGAATCGTTAATCTTATTTCCGCTCAAGTCCACTGCATTATCCTCCTGTGAATCCTTCATCGCAGATTTCAAGAGTTCAACAAGTTCAACCGGAAGTGGTGTCTCCAGGCCACACCCCTTGAGGCACACCCTGCTGCCCCTGTCGTTTTTCTCCTCGTTAATACCGATATTATTAAAAAGGCCACAGGTATGACAGGCTGTGAGGATCTTCACTGCTCCATCATTCCCCAGCCGAACAGCTCCACTCAGGTCGAGGCTTCTTAGTGAACACGACGTAGAAATGTACCTAAATCGGGAGAGAGAAAGTGAATTACCGTATAGCCGGAAAATTTGGCAGGGAATTAAATTTGGTGGTTTTGGCGGTCTATAGTACAACGGCCAAATTAAAATCCGCCAAAATTTCCTACTCGCATATTATTATACATATGGCGATCCCATACCGAACCGCCAAATTTAAATCTGCCTATTATATTGGATTTTATGCTCAACTGCCAAATTTACAGAAATACGGTAAATATCATGGCAAGCTCCAAATAATGACTAAAGGAGGTACCGAGAAAAGCTGTTGTTTTCAGAAATAGTTCTGCAGCCTTGAAATTTCCATATTATATACCTAAATTAAAATTTTTGGCTGGGAGAGGCTCTTCAGAAAAAGCCAACAGTACATGGCACTATGGGGGTGCAGTCTATAGGCGTGGCTGAGAAAAAGCAAAGATCTATAGTGTTCACGGCGCCAATATAAAGAGCTTAGCATTGATCTCTTATTACATTATCACTTGCAAAGCTTCGTTAATGATATAAACAGTAATTAGAGGGGCTCGGGGGGACATCAAAGAAAGGTCACGGACAGCGTCAAAGAGAAGTTTGGTAACTGAATCCTCAGCGGAAAATCTGAAGACGTGAGGTAATTTGAGATGAAATTCTAGCATACTGCTACTTGAGTAATTTTGACGCCTTGCATATTATGCTATAATATTTTCGTCATGAATACTTAAGCTCATTTTTTCGACACTTAAATAATTACAGGCACCATAGCGGCTCTACTGCTGGTACAATATTAAATTTTAACACCAAGCAAGATCAAAATAATCACGATACAAACAATCAGACATATTCCCTACTAGTATAGTATTATATAGCTTTCAGCAACAAAATTATTGCTGATAAGAGGTATATATAGGGGCCAGACTAAAATATGTGTATCTATTGAATATTGTGGTATACACCATAGTCATATCCAGTTACACATAATAGTTATCTGCCAGTAATTGGGGTGCATTCGACCATGAGATGCATGGTCGAATGCACCCCAATTACTGGCAGATGCAAGATGCATGGTCGAATGCACCCCAATTACTGGCAGATAACTATTTTGTTGGTAGTTGACCTCTGTTCATCATTGGCCTACTTTATGATGACCCAACCCCTTCCCATAGCCGGCAAATTACCTATAAAAACTTTGGTTGCTAGGCAACTACCAACAAAGACTATTATGACTGACATTACCCACAATAATGACAACACTCCACACCATTACTGTGGCTTGCTATAGTAGTATATACTAAATAGAAGACTAGCAATAATATTCATGTATGTACGTACAATTACAGCATAGCAAACTACATCAGAATAGGTCTGAAACCTGAAGCCCTCGACAATAAAGGTATCATAAGTAGAATCGTTTGCTAGGAGACAGCCATAGATTGCTTTTATTAAAGGGGTGCCTTCATTTGAAGTAATTCATAGCAGGTCACCACCTTATAGTACATGTATTCTCCTGCCACTACTGTAGTGTCCCGGGCAAGCGTCCACTCCCGGATCCCAGGTAAGCACCCATGTACCGCATTTCAAGGGGCTACTGTAGTAACTTCTATACAGGAATTTTGATCTCGGGTAAGTACCCATGTGGGCCAATATCACGAGTTATATCTATGTTTTAAGCGCCCAATGGCGCTTACCCAGGATACTACATGCAGTACATACATGTACATGTACATGTGGAATATCCACCACACCCACAAGTTGCTAGGCACCCGTACAAATATTTAATCAATTTAGTGATTCATCAATAATGAATACCAGTCCACGACAATATTCATCTCCTAGCAACAATGATAAACTATTCATCATAAAAGGCAGAGGAACCTCATAAATACCGCAATAATGCTATTACTGAAGCCCCTTAGCAATGGAAATGTAAAATTGAGATAGAAGCCATGTTCAATAGCACTTAGCCTAGTTTGACCCTATATAGGATCCTTTAAATTGTTTGCCATGCATTCCGAAGCACTGAGAGCTGGAACTGGATAAAATTGTGCATGTGCATGTGCATGTACCTGTACATGTAGGTACACTTACCCACAGAGTGGATCAACTCCACTCGCTGTGATAGAGCTTCCAGCCAACTTCAATTCCTTTAGTTCTCCACATCTCTCCAGCCAGCCAATCAGAGTGGGTAAACCACTGTCATTAATGCCACAATGAGATAGATCCAAGTACTCCAACCAATACTCATCCATTGGCAACTCACTCATACACGTCGTGGCACAATCACCGTCCATGGCTTCTGTGATTGGACGATTCTTTCTGCACGTCTCGCGTAGGTTGAGACGAGAGAGCTGAGGTGGGAGGGACAGGAGGAGAGAGGACACGCCCTCGGGACCGAGGGGATTCAGCGAGAGATTGAGCTCTATCAGATCAAGAAGACCTTCAAGCCATGTGTACAATGTGTGTGTGTGTGTGTGAGCGTGTGCGCATGATTAGGCAAATTATTAGCTACGATTTGTAGGTGAACATACAGATGTAGGGTAGACAGCCTAATGATTGAAAGGGAGGGGAGGGGGTCATGGACAAACAAATCAGTTATATGTAACTCAACCATGCATCTCGTGTACCCCATGTACATGTAGCTATTACGTGATAATAGTAAATGTGTTTACATGTACATGTACATGTACATGTATGAGGTAATCTCCTGTAATCATGATAATCATTATTTCATTGTCCCAACAAATCAATCCACATCTTATACATGCATAGGTGAAGTTCCCATAACTATCAGAATCTGCTACCATAGATTATATATTCCCCTCCCTGGGAATATATATAATCTATGCTGCTATACACACACACATGATGTGCAATATTTTGCAATTCTCGAGTATCAGCTGGTTTCACTTTTATGCTCAATGGGTTTACAAACTTCTCCACAAACACATAAAATATCGTGTAGAAAACAAGCTGAGAAATTGAAGCCATCCCAGTTTTATAGCGTACATGCATGCCTATGAGCCATTTTTGGCATGCCTTAGCTTTGAAAACATTAAAATTAAAATTTTATATCGTATGATAGGCCTCTACTAGCCTCGTCCCCAGGCCCATTCACAGCCTATATTGAAAACTGGGAATGGGCCTGCATAGGGAGAGGGGGATGAGGCTAGGCCCCTACCTTAATTACTTAATCAAGTCTCTCATTATACCTTTCAAAATGTCACAAAGTCCGGTGTCTTTATCAAACGTGCCGGGACCGAGTCGACATGAAGCAAGCGAGAGCTCCTGCAGACCGCTGCAGTGGCCTAACAGCAAAGCCAAACCACGCCCACAAGCCACACCCAGTTTATTTGAGCTGAGATTGAGTGTCCTAAGGCCAGACCAAGGTGGAGACGAAGAGTCTGCTGTTGCAGCCGTGGAAGATTGTGTTGGAGAAAACCTTGCCAGTGACTCCACTCCCTGAAATAATGGTAATGATTACTGTTTTGACGACCATTACCATAAAATGATATAAAGCTAAGCTTAATTGCATGGTGAAATCTATACAGTACCACAAGCTCCAGCATAAATATATATACGTATATGTACATTGTGCTACTGTGACACATCACCTGTGCTGTGATGCCAGTTTTTGAGAGATTGAGCTCGCTCAGAGTAGAGACCCTGGAGAGAGCTGAGGTGAGATCGACCATGGCAGCATCTCCCAGCTGGTTCCCCTTGAGGATCACACTGGTGAGGGTGTGAAGCTGATGACCGCCATTGATGCTGCTCAGGGCTTTGAAGATTGGTCGGGAGATGTCAGCAGTGAGTTGAAGGTCAGAGAAGTCCAGAGAGGCAATGGAAGAAGAGGAGGAGTGGGTTTGGAAAAATTGGAGAGCCTTTGGATATGGTTCTGCATAATTAATTGTGTGTGTGTGTGTGTGTGAGAGAGAGAGAGAAAGACAGAGAAATGTTCAATAAGTAAGTGTGAGAATGATGTTTACCAGAGAAACTAGCCAAGTTACCAAAATTGTACATCCATCCCCCTTCATGAGTAGCATGATGCATTACCTTATTAGGCAGTATACATGTATATTAAGCTTACTAATGCAGCGAGCACTCTTGGAATTTCATAATCACGACACACACACATACACACACACACAGACACACACTATATACAATACTCATCTAAGTTTTGTCATTTATAGGAAAATGATAGGAAAACCTGACGATGTCATACACTTTTTTACACTCACCCATTTGTTCTTTCTTACAAACGGCCAGATAACTCTCCTCCAGCGTCTCCTCGACCCACCCCTCGACCACGCCCACCAACTCCTCGTCGGGGCTCAGCACGTGACTAACGAGGTCCGTGGGACAGAGGATCGCCCCGTCTGACGTCGTGAGGCTCAAGCGAGGCCTCGCCCCTAGGCCCTGCTGAGCGTAGTGACGTTCGGATGCTTGAGAAATGAGCCACTGTATTGTAGTATCGAGACCATTTGGACCCTTTCTCGGACAAGGAATTAGGTAAGATTTGGACTCAATTTTCACTCGCACTCTAAAAAGTGGGGGCATATCAGAGGAGATATTTGGTGCAATGTTGCTGGTGGCTGCTTTGGTGTACTCTAATAATGAGGGTGGAGTGGTTTGAAATTGGCGACGATTGAACGAGGTGGTAGAATCGATGCGAGAGTTGCCGCTACATTGTGTAGCAATGTGTGGGTGGTGGCTGCTGCTTGAAGCTGATTGGTGGGGAAATAGTGACGATTGTCGCTCGCTAGAACTTCTCGAAGGACCTCTACTATACCGTGACTGAGGTGTATTCGTTGTACAAGAGCCTTCACCTCTTAGACTACTAGAAGAAGCAGTAGGGTTTGTTGAATTTAAAGGTGCCCTAGTATGGAGACGGCTGCTTTTAGTACTTGTTAAAGTCGACGTAGTGCAGTCAGAATCCATCATACTATCATCTTCTGTGATAATGACAGAATCGAGAAATCTCTCATCAGAATCGGAAGATGAACTATCATCAACAAGGATCGTTTTCCTCTTTTTGTTTGAATTCTGCTCTTCACCATTTGTGCACTGTCGACCGCTACTAGACACAGCTACTGAACGAGAAGGGCTCCTCTTCTTCGGCAACTGTGCTGCCATTTGATTTTTCTGCTGCAGTGGCCTCTTTCTCCCACCTCGTCCTTGTGATGGCATAGCACTGGATGTAGAAGTATTCCCTTCCAGGAAAGATTTGATTTCTTTTCTCGAGGTCCCCGATGAAAGCTGATGCTTTCTTCTCTTCGCTGGGGGTTGGTCCTTGTTCCGTGTGCTCGACATGTCATCCACCAACCAGTTATCAATGAGGGGGAGATCCCCGTCGTTATCTCTGCTTGAGCCCCGCCCCTCCTCCCCCTCCTCGTTTTCAGGGATAAGAGCTGGCATACTATTGCCTTCAACCTGACCAAGGGGATTGAAACGACTCCAATTCCCAGCAATAGCAACTGTTGCTGACATTGGAAGCCTCTTTTTACTCCTTTCTCTCTGATATTCTGATCTAATACTCTGATGCTCTCCAATTATGCCTGCACTGCTCCTTTTACCAACAGTGAAGTTTTCAAACGGATTAGATCTAGTACTGCTTAAAGTTTGGTGGTGGTTGGTGGTTGATGATCGTGGCTTTGATGTGATGGTATTAACATTGTCCTCTTCTTCACTACTGCTGCTGCTGCTGTAGAGGAGGTTGCTGCTGTATCTCTCTCTTGGAGGCTTTGTGCGTACAGATAACGACGACAGTATTGATGATGATGTACAAGCACGGCTTGACCCTCTGGCTGATTGAGAAACACTACTGCTTAGTCCAAGCTGCAAGTAAAGATGACTAATAACCAAAAGTAGACATATTATAGGGACGAAAATGTACATGTACATTCACATGAAAAGGAAAAAAAAAAATTGTGCCACCTGTGAGGCTCGAACTCACGACCTTCAGATTATGAGACTGACGCGCTGCCGACTGCGCCAAGGAGGCACACGATGCTAAAACAGTACAGGGGATGTTATGGATTAAGCCCGCATCAAAGCTTATCTAAGTAGCTAATCTTTTGAGTGTGATGCACCTGTATCTGCTGTTATCCTGTCAAGTGCCTCCTTGGCGCAGTCGGCAGCGCGTCAGTCTCATAATCTGAAGGTCGTGAGTTCGAGCCTCACAGGTGGCACACTTTTTTTTCTCCCTTTGTCATTTCATTTAGATTGCCAACATTAGTACTATATTCCATAATTCAGTTTTCAAAACATATGCATAATGTACAAGGTTTAAATATTATGCTATCAGTACCACTTTTTGTGCTTGCTTTTGCCGAGCTTGTCTTCGGGCATCGCTCCTTTTCCCTCTTGCTGCACTCCCTTCCTCATTGCTACGACGACGACTACACGCCGTGTGTGGTGGTGGTGGCTCGTAGCCAAGCTTCTTCATCTCTCTACTCAGCAGTTCATGAATGGCCGTGTGCTCCTCCTCCAGTTCGTAGCTTTGACCTGACTCCGCCTTGCTGGCCAGACGCTCTAGGACCATATCCAAAGCTGTGTTGCCCTGTATCATCAAATGTGTACATATAATATGCATAATATAATTATGTAAATCAAGGATTCATTAAATTTTGTCTAAATTCTAGATAGATCAATCCCTGGGGGGGGGGGGGGGGGACAAAAATACCCCTTACTGCCACCCCCTTCCCCCAGAAATAAAGTAGCTCCATAAGATACAGGATTAATTGAAAACTACATGTACTCACATGTTGATCTTTCAGCATGATATTAGCCCCCCTCTGGACGAGCAGCTGAACAACATCCACGTGGCCGTTATAAGCCGCATCGATTAGAGGGGTTACCCCATTGCAGCCAGGTCCTCCGGGGTCATCGATGTTGGAGTTGCCGTCTAGAAGCACAGCAACCACTTCAGTGTGGCCGTAGTTGCAAGCCTCGTGGAGCGGGATCCACCCACAGTAGTCCCTTACATTCACATCAGCTCCCTAATTACAAGGAGAATATTATCATACCATATAGCCGGAAAATTTGGCGGGGAATTAAATTTGGCGGTTTGGTGGTCTATACTACAACCGCCAAATTAAAATCCACCAAAATTTCCTATTCGCATATATAAGTATGGCAATCCCGTACCGAATCGCCAAATTTAAATCCACCAATATTCTTGCAATAGCAATTTTGGGCTTAACCGCCAAATTTAATTCCCGCCAGTATTTCTGGCTATACGGTATACAACGTCAGTATGTTGCTTGCTTATTAATTGCTCTGTTCAAAAGTGACTTAGAAATAAACTGTCTGCACACGGATCAGCTGGCCTAAGATCTTAATAAAAGTAGCATACAACAGTGACAGTTAAAGCACTGGATAGTCAGAACACCATAGTCACGTTTGTCTCACCTCCCTGATGAGCTTCTTGACCATGGACAAATTGCCCTGAATGGCCGCCACGTGGAGCAGCGTCTCTCCCTTCTCGTTTCTCTTCAGGAGCTAGTTATTATTAAAAATTACTAGTGATCACTGACAAAACATTGATACTCCGTGAATGTATAGAGTAGTAAGATGGACCAGCCCACCAACATACCGAAGAAATAATATGGTAAGGGGTCACATTAAATATAAGTGCTTATATTATGTACCTTGGCTTTCTTTTTCCTAGCGACCACACCCGTTGCACTCCTGGTGACCGGAGGCTGCCTCACTGAACCAGAGGAAGAAGGAGGAGGATGAGAAGCCACTTCCTCTTCCTGTCCCTCTTCCTCTTCATCATCAGGGTCTGTATTAATTAATAGGAATGACTATGACATCATGCAGCACTGAGAGAGGTATTCCTGATAATATTATATGGACACCTTTGGTTGAGCAGCATGACCAATGATGATGATATGGGGAGAGAGAGAGGGAGAGAGAGAGAGAGAGAGAGGGAGGGAGGGAAAAAGAGAGAGAGGGGGGGGGGAGAGAGAGAGAGAGAGAGAGAGAGAGAGAGAGAGAGAGAGCTGAGATAGACAGGTGGGAGAGTGCTGATTACTTGGATTCAATTTTTAAAAGCAGAGCCATATTGTAGCTATAATAATATTATGGCTCTATAATCTATTGCTTTCAAAAATTGACATGCGACATTATTCTTAAGCACTAACGGTATGTCACATGATACTCATGCACATGCATCTAATGGATGATCAGACTTGTACCACATTGCACAGGTAGATGAGTATCAATAATTATTTTTCAAACAATAATCAAACAAGGCCTATACTATAATACAGCTATGTACATGTCGCTAAAGCAAAAACTCCAATCACACACAATAATTTGATCTAACAAAGCCTATAATGCAACTACGAGTCACTAATATAAAGCAAAAAAAATCTCCCAAAAAAGTAGGTAGCTAGCTATAAGTTTGTTCATTGAGTTCAATTTGTTCATTCCATTCAGATCCAAACGATCCATCAGATTTCCACAAGCCTTATAGACTTGATTTTGTCGCCAAATACTTCGTTCTGATTGTAATAACCTGGACCCAGTATAGTCTGGCCGTTGAGAACGACTTTTGGCTGATGGAAATTCTCTTTCGTATAGAGCTCCCATTTGCCTCCAGTAATAATGAATGAAGATACACCATCCCAGTACCTAGCGGGAATATCCAACGACTCATGCGACTCGAAATATTGCGCGCTATTTCCGATGTACTTTGGATGCTCAAACAATATAATCCCTGGTTCTGCAAGATCAAATCCTTGAGTGGACTTAGCAGTGAAACCAAACTGAACGTTGCCACTCCTTCCTTGATCGTTCAGAGGATCAGCTGGAACCATCTTAGCCTGAGTTGTAGAACCTTCAGTTTTGCCGTAATCGGCCTTGTCGTACACCATGTAGAAAGAGTTGGGGGAGGTTTGGTTGTCCACGTGGCCTTGAGTGAAGGTACCGTATGTCTTATCCAAATCTCTCTGTGCGTGCCAGATCTTAACTCCCCCGTCGCCCAATACCAAAGCATTTGAAGTGCTTGCCATTATTTTCTGTTCGAGACGGAAGAATGGGATACTTGAATCTTGCGATTGAGTCGATAAGTTGCTACGGCTGCTGCTGCTGCGAGGATGATCGTACTACTATTGCTCCTTGCTTTATATAGCCAGCCATGGCAGTGGCCCTCAGCGCCTCAGTCCCAGTGGAAGGGAAGGGGGGAAGTGTTGCCTATATTGTTGCTACACAATCACACTGATAATGAATTTAGAATAAAATCTGACGGCCAACTAATTAACATACAGGTCACTCCATACCGCACTACTGTTAAGTATTTTCACGTGTTTAGCTAATTTTTGCATAAGCCAGGCTAGCGCTGTCCAAAATATATAATAATAAAATATTCATAATTAACGGTAGTATTCTTATCATCACTGATCTGGAGGAAGCAAGGAACAAGCATCTGCCTACCCATTAAACCCAAACCCATTAGATCATTAAATGCAGGGCTGGATGCCCTATGCATGCCTACATGCAAGATTTGCTATCTTAACCTTTTCAATTAACCTTAGTACCCACAACAATGCCAAACCTATTGTTCTGACAACTACCTGTACCAATTAAGGGTCTATAAGCCCTTGCCTGTACTAATAAGACTACAATTATACTGGTAATTTATCTAACCCAGACCACAGTCCACTGCCTATACCCTTTATCTATATAATTACTTCTTGGAAATTTAAACCATTACTACCTAAGCCTTAATCTAACTAGTTCTTGGACTTTTCAACCACTACTATCTAAACCTTAATCTAACTAGTTCTTGGAATTTTCAACCACTACTACCTAAGCCTTAATCTAACTATAGTTCTTGGAAATTACTATCTACATGTTAGTCTTGTGACCCAGCCCCATAAACACACAGGGAAAAGGGGTCTGGTAACATTGTGTACAACGAGTTGTCGCAGTGGAATGCAATAATTGCGTACTTGCGGTTTCGTGTTTTAAATTCGAAAATTAGTCTACTTTTTGCTGGCCAAAAGGACCTGTTTTACGATTGCTATGGTTTCTGTGATAGTTTCGTTGCCTCTATCACTCACCTTTTCGAAGTAAATCTTCAGAGTTCGAGCGGTCTCTCGTTTGAATTTGAAACTACAGTCAGCTTTTTGCGTCCAGAACTGTTCTATTTTGCTTGCCATCAATCCTTCGGATCATTTTGTCGTCTTTGCCGCACACACTTCTCGAGTAGATCAGTAGATCTTCGGTGCTGGTGGAGCATGAGCTCAAGTGAAAAAAGACGCATATGTTTATAATACGCGAATATATAATTATAGCAATTTGATTGAAAATGGAGCGATCTGATTGGTCGCGCCACATTCTTGAGTTTTGGATAATTCGTTGTATACAATGTTACCAGACCCCTTTTCACGTGCGTTTAAGGGAGCTGGGCCATGAGACTACCTACATGTATGCCTTATCTATATACATTCACACCAGGAAGCTTTTTGTCTAAACACATTCATAGAGACTCTGAGAGAGAGAGAGAGAGAGAGAGAGAGAGAGAGAGAGAGAGAGAGAGAGAGAGAGAGAGCTAAGATAGACAAGTGGGAAAGTGCTGTTACTTGGATTCAATTTTAAAAGCAGAGCCATATTGTAGCTATAATAATATTATGGCTCTATAATCTATTGCTTTCAAAAATTGACATGCGACATTATTCTTAAGCACTAACGGTATGTCACATGATACTCATGCACATGCATCTAATGGATGATCAGACTTGTACCACATTGCACAGGTAGATGAGTATCAATAATTATTTTTCAAACAATAATCAAACAAGGCCTATACTATAATACAGCTATGTACATGTCGCTAAAGCAAAAACTCCAATCACACACAATAATTTGATCTAACAAAGCCTATAATGCAACTACGAGTCACTAATATAAAGCAAAAAAATCTCCCAAAAAAGTGGGTATATAGCTAGCTATAAGTTTGTTCATTGAGTTCAATTTGTTCAATCTTTTCAGGTCCAAACGATCAATCAGATTTCCACAAGCCTTATAGATTTGATTTTGTCGTCAAATGCCGAGTTGTCATCGTAATAACCTGGACCCAGTATAGTCTGGCCGTTGAGAACGACTTTTGGCTGATGGAAATTCTCTTTCGTATAGAGCTCCCATTTGCCTCCAGTAATAATGAATGAAGATACACCATCCCAGTACCTAGCGGGAATATCCAACGACTCATGCGACTCGAAATACTGCGCGCTATTTCCGATGTACTTTGGATGCTCAAACAGTATAATCCCTGGTTCTGCAAGATCAAATCCTTGAGTGGACTTAGCAGTGAAACCAAACTGAACGTCGCCACTCCTTCCTTGATCGTTCAGAGGATCAGCTGGAACCATCTTAGCCTGAGTTGTAGAACCTTCAGTTTTGCCGTAATCGGCCTTGTCGTACACCATGTAGAAAGAGTTGGGGGAGGTTTGGTTGTCCACGTGGCCTTGAGTGAAGGTACCGTATGTCTTATCCAAATCTCTCTGTGCGTGCCAGATCTTAACTCCCCCGTCGCCCAATACCAAAGCATTTGAAGTGCTTGCCATTATTTTCTGCTCGAGACGGAAGAATGGGATACTTGAATCTTGCAATTGAGTCGATAAGTTGCTACGGCTGCTGCTGCTGCTGCGAGGATGATTGTACTGCTATTGCTCCTTGCTTTATATAGCCAGCCATCCATGGCAGTGGGCCTCGGCGCCTCAGTCCGGGTGAAGGGAAGGGGGGGAAGTGAAGGGCTATTGCTACACAATCACACTGATAATGAATTTAGCATAATCTGACAGCTAACTAATTAACATACAGGTCATTGCATTACGGTCAAGTATTTTCACGTGTTTTCGCATAAGCCAGGCTGTCCAAAAATATAAAATATTCACAATTTACAGCAGTATTCTTATCATCACTGGTCTGGAGGAAGCATCTGCCTACGCCATTAGATCATCTATAAGCCTCTGCCAACACTCCATGCAGGGCTGGATGCACATAGAGATTGCTATCTCAATTAACCTTAGCACCCACAATAACTCAAACCTATTGTTCTGACAACTACCTAGGGGTGAGGCTACTCCCACTGTGTACTTATAAGACTGCAATTATACTGGTAATTTATCAACCCAGGTACTCTTAGGTTGACTGCCTGCCCTTTATCTATAACTAATTCTTGAAATTTTCAACCTATGCCTTACTCTAACTACTTCTTGGAAATTTCAACCACTACTACCCAAGACTTAATCTAACTATAGTTCTTGGAAATTTCAACCATTACTACCTACATGTATGCCTTATCTATATAATATCATTATACATTCATACCAGGAAGCTTATTGTCTAAACATATTCATACCAGGAAGCTTCTTGTCTAAACAGCTTAGTCTAAACAGCTTTGGCCACCTGTCATGGAGCCCTTATGAGATATAGCTAAGTTACTCCATTATATCTCATAAGGGCTCCATGCATGGTATACTTAGTAGCCATCATTATGCATATGCTGGCCAGCAAAATTGCACACTACTACACACAACTGCATAGCCACTGCAGGTCAGTTGTCCATACTGACCATGATTACCCAGCAATAATTATTATTATGCCTATATTAATTCTTATTGAAGGATGCCATGCAGAGTACCGTGTTTATGCTAATAAAACGCATGATCTAATTAGCGCTAGAAAATTCGCGTTCTAGGATTTTTCATAGTGCATCTTAATGGAGCGTGTGACGACCTTCACCAGAAAATCGCCCAAAATTTAAAATCGTAATTATTTTTTTAGCTTGCGTTCTATTAGCATAAACACAGTACATTCAGAATCTGGGATACCACTCCATCTCACATTTTGTAGCTACATGTACAACTACTAGTAGAGCTCTCTCGAGCACAAAACCCTCAGCACGTTGCATGATATTAGCTACGTGTTTCACTATTAGACGCAGACTGAAGGGGGTAAAGGTTTTTTTTGGGGGGAGGGGGGAGCTCGAGGCTATTAGGGATGAGGATAGATAGTTATTTTGACGTAGATCATGAATATATGAATATTAAAAATTAAGTTACTCTTGAGTTATTAACATTTTTATAATGTATTACATATATGGCATTTCCGGGTCATCCCTAATTATAGAGTCTATTAACTCTGGTATTGGCAGCTGAATACATGAACATGTATAGAGAGAGAGATGGGGAGGGGGGGGGGGTGAAGGGCGGGGGGAAGAGCACATTTACACAAACCTTCTGAGGGTAAGGAAGATGGGACGTCCGAGAGATCCTGGTAGTTCTCCAGTCCCTGGCTGTCCTCTTCATCACTCCCCCCACTATCCTCCCCTCCTCCTCTTTCTCCGCTGTTGGCCAGCTCAGGGTGGGCTTCCAGGAGGTGGGCTAGTTTACCCTCCCACTGGGAAAGCTCTGAGTCTAAGTCATCATCCTGAGAGCGACAATACTTTAGAATTGACTTGTAGACATCCATCTGCGTGTGAGTGCGTGTGTGAGTGAGTGTGTGCAAGCTAATCATAAAAGTTGACATCCTAAGCAGTGGCTTTCCTTTCACTTTCAGTGTGTAGCAATTGAATATACTTTTCTCGCTCATCAAAAAAAAGCATACCACCATATTATTATAAATAGGTATAGGAGAGAGTTGTTGATGGACCTATGCCGGCTAGTGCATATGGAAGCCGAGAAGTACGATTTAGCTACCGCACGACGCCCATTTAATTTCCGCATGCAGAGGCAGTTTGTTGGCGTGCGGACACCCACGCGGAGAACGTGCGTCCATGTCTGCATGCGTGTAGAAGGTGCCTCTGTATGCGGAAATTAAATGGGAGTCGTGCGGTAGCTAACTTGCACTTCTCGGCTTCCATAAGTACAGTACATAATACTATTTATTATAGCTACACTGCACTAGTGCATGCATGGGCTTACTAAGTTTATACAGGGTTCCTTTTCAAACTGATGCAAGTTCTAAACTATCAGTGGGAACAGTTTATGCCGGTAAACAGGCAGATAAACTACACATAATATTTATCCAGTAATGCATGGAAATACAAGTCACCAAGTAGGGGGCACATAGCCATGATACATATTACATAATACTGCATGTTTGTGTTGAAAGCTGATCTTTTCCCTTCAGATAATACAGTAATGCGGTGACTATGAATGCAACTATAAAGCATCTGTTTTGAGTTTCTTTTGGGGAACTCTGCATACCATGACAACTGGTAAGAGAAAACACTGCTCCCATTACTATAAGAGTGATTCAGAAGTGCAGATGGCATCTACTAGCGGTTGGATCCGCCGCACAGCAGGAGACCTTTCTTCCAGGATTATAGGTCTGCTCGTCATGGCCTTTCTCGTGAGCTGGGGGTCGTATCTAGCTGGCTTCTGCCTACTGCTACTAACATGGCCCACACCGGCAGAACCGGAACAACTTATTGGACAAGATAACAACATCAACAATAACAATGACAATGTCCTCATTCTCTCAAAAATTGATCTCTCTCTCTATCCTTTCTACGTCACTCTGATTGGAGGACCAATTCTCGGTCTAGCTGGCATACTTCGTGCAGCAATGCTAACTGGTACAGTGTCAAGTTTTGCTTACACTGCTGGTGCTATTTTGATGACAATCCTTGGCACCATATACTTTGTATGTGCGGGCCATGTTGCCGATACAACCAGTGGGATTATATCGAAAGTAGCATACTATGATCCCTACACTACCAATCAGATGGGCACTGTGTATCTTAGTCTCGTATTGATGCTGGTAGGGGTGACAGCAGAGGTACTATGTTGGATGTCGATCATGACAGTAACAGTCACACGATACAAAAAGTGTCAAGCAAAACTCTTAGATAATGATATTGAACAGAGAGTGGATGATAAAGAACAGAAAGTACTATCGTATTCATCACTTTTATCATCGAGTCTCGCTAGGAAGCTGAGCATAATATTCATTCTGCTATCTGGTACAGGTTGGTTGATACTTTCTTCATGCATAAATCTCAACAGTTGTGACGAAATTCATGACATTGGCCCCTTATACGTTGGTCCCGTTCTCTTTCTGATCGCCCTACTGCACACTGGAGGATATTCAGAAAAGCTGGGAGTTCTAACCTGCATACTAAGTATGCTATATGTTATGCTGATGGGTGCAGGTTTGATCAACTATGGTGAAGCAATTCGCTTACATCAACACTGCTGCGGAAGAACACACACCAATAATTGCAATTATTGCATAATGCTGACAGGCGGTACTATCAGTCTTATCTCCTGGACCTGCTATCTCACTCTCTGCCAGTTTTATCGTGCACACCCATGCAGTGCCACTGCAGGCACGGGGTGTTCAAGGAGCAGGGGAGGGCTATAGCTCTACCAGAAAACAGCAGCAGCAAGAAGCGAATTGCACTTTCAAATTGATGATTGGCCCACATTTACTGCCAACTATTACGGCAAATTAAGAAGTGATTTTGATAACATGATAATAACTCACTCGGGACATTGCGTGCTTCATCACTTAGACTAGTAGCAAACTTTATATCCTTGTCCCTTTCTAAGGATCCCTACTGATCATTTCAAAAACTGCCAGCCGGCCAGACTGAAAGGGGCTTGTGGATAAGGACTAGCTATACACTCATTCATGTAAGTAGCCGAAATATCTTTTTACGTCTCATGATTTTTATTAAAAAAATGATTATTTAGCCAGCTACATGTATGTAGCTAGCATATAATGCACTTTAAAGAGATGCATAGCTATATTAATTTTGTTGTGTGGAGCTTTGACACTTGGAGCTTGAACTAATGGCTGCACTGCATGCTTATAATAATTATATCAATTTTCACGGATAGGCGATCTTTACCATTAATTATTGCAGATGTGTGCGATCATGCCCAATACAATTGTTTTTATTTCACGGGTTTACTTTTCAACAGTTAGCTAGTCGATTATCCATGAAAATTAGAACCCTCAAAATTTTGTGCTATATAGTCGTAAATATTATAGATACTCATGAGAGCAGAGAGACTGAAAAAAGATGCAGGGTATCTATAATATAGGATCTAGGTAAATCGATCCAGGAAGGAAAGTGTACACCCTGAGAGCGACATTATTTTAGAATTGACTTATAGACCTCCATCTGTCAGTGAGTGAGTGTGTGTGTATGCAGGCTAATAATAAAAGTTGACATCCTATATAATAGGCAGTGGCTATCCTGACTTTTTTTCCCACTTTCAGTGATTATAAAGAGTGTATTATACACTCTTGCATGGTAGCATTGAAAATTAATAATATACTTTTCTCGCTTGTCAAAAAAAACTGCATGTGTGTATGTATGTGTGGCATGCCATCATGTTATTACTAACAGGTAGCTATAGGAGGGAATAACAGTTGTTGATAGACCTATGCCAGCTGCGTGTAGTACATAACACTATAGATTGTAGCTACATGCAAGTCGCGCATACTGATAGATATTCTGCACTCTGAGTGGGCTCACTATATAAGCATAGATAATCTATGCTATAAGTTGATACAGGGTTCCTTTTCAAACTGATGCAAGTTCTAAACCATCTGTGGGAATAGTTTATGTAAACAGACAGAGAAACTGCAGCACATAACTTTTATCCAGCAATGCATGGAAATACAAGTCTCCAAGTTGGGGGCACGTATGTAGCCTTGATACATATACATCGAATGTTTGTGCTGAAAGCTAATCATTTCCCTTCAGATATTATAATACAGTAATATGGTATAAAGCATCTGTTTTGAGTTTCTTTTGGGGAACTCTGCATACCATGACGATTGGAGAGAAAAACACTGATCCTAGCTGTTGTGATTCAGAAGTGCATATTATTATTCAAAAGAGATGGCATCTGCTAGCAGTTGGAGCCGCACAGCAGGAGATCCTTCTTGCAGGATTATAGGTCTGCTCGTCATAGCCTTTCTCATGAGCTGGGGGGTGTATCTAGCTGGCTTCTGCCTACTGCTACTAACATGGCCTGCACCGGCAGAGCCGGAACAACTTATTGGACAAGATAACAACATCAACAATAACAACGACAATCTCTCAAAATTTGATCCCTCTCTCTATCCTTTCTACGTCATTCTGATCGGAGGACCAATTCTCGGTATAGCTGGCACACTTCATGCAGCAATGCTAACTCAGTCTGGTACAGTGTCAAGTTTTGCTTACACAGCTGGTGCTATTTTGATGACAGTCCTGAGCACCGTATACTTTGTATGTGCGGGCCATGTTGCCGATACAACCAGCAGGATTATATCGAAAGTTGCATACTATGATCCCTACACTACCAAACAGCTGGACACTGTATGTCTTAGTCTTGTGTTGATGCTGGTAGGGGTGATGGCAGAGGCGCTGTGCTGGATGTCGATCATGACAGTAACAGTCACACGATACAAGAAGTGCCAAGCAAAAGTCTTAGATAATGATATAGAACGGAGATTGGATGATGAAGAGCAGAAAGTACTGTCTTATTTGTCACTTTTATCACCGAGTCTCGCTAGTAGGAAGCTGAGCGTAATATTCATTCTGCTATCCGGTACAGGTTGGTTGATACTTTCTTCACACATAAATCTCAACAGTCGTGACGAAATTCATGACATTGGCCCCTTCTACGTTGGTCCCGTTCTCTTTCTGATTGCCCTACTGCACGCTGGAGGATATTCAGAAAAGCTGGGAGTTCTAACCTGCATACTTAGTATGCCATACATTATGCTGATGGGTGCAGGCTTGATCAGCTATGGTGAAGCAATTCGCTTACATCAACACTACAGTAACTGTGGAAGAACACACACCAATAATTATTGCATAATGCTGACAGGCGGTGCTGTCAGTCTTATCTCCTGGACCTGCTATCTCACTCTCTGCCAGTTTTATCATGCACGCCCAGTGCCACCGCAGGCACGGGGTGTTCAAGGAGCAGGGGAAGGCTGTATATATAGCTCTACCAGAGAACAGCAGCAGCAAGAGGTGAATTACACTCTGATGATTGGCCCACATTTACTGCCAACTATTGCAGCAAAGAAGTAATTTCAGTTTGATAACATAAAAATATGATACTAACTCACTCAGATCACTTAGACTAGTAGCAAACTTTACATCCTTGTCCCCTCCTAAGGAATCATTTCAAAAATTATACTGCCAGCCAGACTGAAAGGGGCTTGTGGACAAGGACTAGCTATACACTCATTCATGAAAGTAGTCGAAATGTCTTTTACGTCTCATGACTATTAATTATTGCAGATATGTGTGATCATGCCCAGTTTTATTTCACGGGTTTAATTTTCAACGGTTAGCTAGTTGATTATCCATGAAAATTAGAACCCTCAAAATTTTGTGCTATACAGTATAGATACTCACGAGAGCAGAGAGACTGAAAACCTTGCAGGGTATATATAGAGGATCTAGGAATAAGATTATAAATCAATCCAGGATGGAGCCCAAACACACAGTGTGCATGGCAATCTTAGCCAATGGATGAATAGGGGAAAGCCCCTTCCTCTCTATATATAGTCTATAGCCCATGAGGTAATGTCTGTGGTCAGGTGACCAGTGTTCTGCAGATCTGCTGATAGAAAGTGATTTCAATCGTCCCAAAGAGTCTATCATGTGACCCTTGTCTCAACCAAAAGTCTTCGTATATATATCCGCCCAATATAATAGCTATATACATGTATATGGCAGACAGGAAGTGATAGAGGAAGTGAGGTCAGTCAGGTGCCCTCCGACTCCTTGATAAGCTAAGAGGCTCGAGGAGAGGCTACTGTACAGGTGAATAGGAGGGGAAAGACCATGCAGGACAAATTAATTTAAATGATGCAATATGCCACAATGTCATTCTAAAATATAGGTATTGCATCAGAAGACTACATACATGTAGCTAGCTAATAGTACTACATTCATACATACCATAATATACAACTGCAGCTATATATAGAGTCAATTTTTCATTGAGTATAGTTCAGTTCAACGATTGAAAAGATGCAATTATTCAACGGAAAGTCACGAAAGATAGCCTTGGTTGCCCTAGGCTTCTTTCTAGTTGGATGGATAGTATATTTGCTTGGTGCCATCTGGGCACTTGCAACTTGGACTGGAAGATTGCACAATGGCAGATACATCTCAAAAAGTGACCCAGAGCTCATCCCATTCTATACAGTTCTAGTTGGAGGGCCATTCGTTCTCTTACTAGGGCTAATACATGCTGCTCTGCCCGGACTAAGTAGTGCAATAATCGGAGCAATCTCAGTCGTTCCCAGTTCCTTCTTTGTGGTGTGTACGAGTATTGTTTCCGCAGAGAGTGTGTGGAATATTGCTCTCACAAAATATTATCATGATCACGATCAAAGTACGGTTGACACTCTGACACCAGCCCCTAACCATTATCAGCTGTGTCCAGCCATAGTTATACTACTAATAGGGACCCTTCTTCTTGGATTAAGCTGGCTCACTATGATGATCTGCTCTCTCTTTTATAACTACCAGTCAGAGTATTGGTTACAGGTACCACGTCAAGACACTAGGACCCGGATCCGTATCCCGTTTGGTCCAGGAAAAGCACGAGTCGAAGCGGTGCCTGCTATCATTATTTCGGCCATTTGCTGGATCGCGATCGTCGTACAGCTACCCGTCGGGAAGTGGTTTCCGTTCGACGGGGTCATACTAGTGGGCCCCCTGCTCTACCTCGTAATGTTCCTGCACGCCGGATGCGTTGGTGGTGCAAGCACTGTGAGTGGCATTCTCGCTACTATTTTAAGCGTGATGTACATGGCTTTCGTTGGTACATCTCTTTTCTCAGTGGACTACGCTTGTGGTGTGTACTCGTGCAGAAATATTGATGGCAT
This sequence comes from Cliona cf. orientalis, assembly GCA_963930775.1. Classification (NCBI taxonomy): domain Eukaryota; kingdom Metazoa; phylum Porifera; class Demospongiae; order Clionaida; family Clionaidae; genus Cliona; species Cliona cf. orientalis. Next base: position 1,289,193 of record OZ005691.1, on the reverse strand, counting down.
CAGATACGGAGGCATCGCTGGGCTTATCTCTGTGTGCACTGTCCTTGTTCTGTGGCCATTTTATCAACACTACCCGTCATCATGGACGTCACAATCAGCAGGAGAAACTCCTCACACCGCACACCAGCTAGAGAGACCGAGAAGAGCATCATCAATGCCAGGCTACGGAACATCACAGAGTCGGAAAGAAAATAGCGAAACTCAATCGCTAGTGAACTAAAATTTAATTGTCTTATGATAGAAAGACAAATCCATGTACATGTATGTATACTACTGTATGTGAAAGTAACATAATTATGTTGAAAAATGCAATGGAGATAGCTCCTATAATTATTACTTGTAGCGGCATCAATACATGTATGTTCGTTTCATATGTATAGTTCTTGTAAACAATTGAGGTACCACAGAAATTATATTTACTAACTCCAATGTTTGCATTCACAACAAACTACAGTAAGTGTAACCGAAGCATTTCTTTACTAAAATAAGTATCCACCTTCTATAGACCTGCTATACTGCAAGCAGACCAGAGTGTTTGTCTCTTAAATTCCGAATCGATGGATTTTTGTCGTCAGACAATGGCCAAAGTTTCCCAATGCACATCCACAACAATATACCTGCAATGCAATTGGAAATCATAGTGCTGTAGTAGACTGGATTCCGCTCTGAGTCACTGCACTGCTGTGACCAGTGAGAGCTGCAGTGGTAGACGGCTCCGGCCAAATCTAGCGTATTTTTGACCAACAAGGCGATAAACACGCTGATGATGGATAGAATTATGCCCCTAGTTGCCCTACTGTCTTCGGTATATTCGGAAATCGATAAACTTATCAGGTAAGGAAAGAAAAGATACGCTGTATAGATAGAATACGTAAAATCTGGAAACATATTTGAAACCATCGTACTCCACACTGCAGCATTATAGTAGAGTGCAGCAATAAAAATGACCATTCGTATCAACACGTAGAAAGTTGAAATCTTATTTTGATGCGTTCTGGTGCCTTGATAAGAAAAGGTGTCACTGAAAGTTTTGACCATTGGTAGAAATGAGATTATGATAAAAATCCAAATCAGACCTTTCAATAGCGGTCCTATCAAGACTAGACTAAATCTGGGACTCAATGGAACAGCTTGATGGAAAGATACTAGGGACATGTTGGCTGCTGAAAACGCAGGCAAAAAGAGCTCTCTTGCATAATCAGTGGATAAATTTTCAGTAAGCGCAAAGCAGAGGATATTACTGACGAGTGCTGAAACAGCACCCAGCACCAGAAAACAGAATTTCTCAATCTGTGCTTGCACATAGAGCAATCCAAGTAGACAAGTTTCCTCCATGAAGAAGAGAACTGCACAGAACACTATAATAGCCTCGGCAGTAGTTAGATAAAAAGAAGCATGTGGAGATGAAGAATTATACTCCCATATAACACAGCATATTCCCACAGAGTATATCAGATTGCTGATGAGAATGAAGCAAAGTGCCAATGGCAGTAGATGACCTTTTGTCCACTTGAAGAAAAATGCCATTCTCTCTCTCTTGATAGTGAAAATGATGTTTGCAGTGAGCTGCTGCTTAAGTAGTGTAGTCTACATATAACTAGCCGTCAGTGAGTAAGTACTTTCAGGATGCCAGGACTGACTGAAGGGTATACACATACATGTATTATATACTGACTGACTCTGTTATATAGTCTATAATGGTTTAGGTCCACTATAATAACTACAATATTATCATAATAATTTATTATTATAATTTAACTCAAAGTACATTAAAAATTTTCCACACTGTAAAAATAAAGGTAGGTAGATCCGACCACACAGCACACCAAATGGGCAACTGGTGTAACAGGGGGTAAACGTGCTAGACACTACCCACCTAAGTTTTTACACTGTATACATATATATTTTTTTAACCATAACTTAGTAGGTGGTTATCTCGGTTTCATGCCTTATTTCATGACCATTAATCATTAACATAAGGAAACCTGTAAACAACTTAATGAGCTCTGGAATATTAGTTAATGCAGAGGAGTCAGAAGTAATTGTAATAGTGCGTGTACCTCAAATTAATGATGTGTCAAATAATTCAATGGGTCATTAGGAATAATTCACCCTACGGTGGCCCAGAAGGTCACTCTAGATTGCACATTGGCCATTCAATTGTGCAAAGAGATTGCACATTGGTGATTTGCAGCCGTTAAACCAGCGGTCCAATTGTTGCAGATCCAGGAAGTACATCCAGTGGCACATTTCAGTGCATGCAATTTTTGCCGTTTTTTATCTATTTTTCTTAGTACCTGTTCTATCTAGGCCATCTTTCACTTCTAGGACTCTAAACAAAGACCAGAAGACAGAGCAACTCTTCTACTTTCAGCTCGTTCAAGTCCCATAATCCGGAGACATTCATGAGCTCCGCGGCGATTGCTTTTGTGCATGCTGTTTGCAAGCGCTCACAAAAGTGCCTCGCACAAAAAGTGGTAGTTTTGGTTCCCTTGGATGGATTCACATGATTCAAGTACGGTAACCATTCAATAGCTCTTGTGTTGCTCTACAATATGAGACTGGAATGAAGTTTTTCCATCGAGCGGTTCCAGAGTTACACGCTAGCTGTTAAAAACAGTACAAAAATTGATATTTTTACAATACAAATACCGTACTTAATCTAATACTACGTATGAAAAAAAAATAATTTCAATTTTGAAAAACGCACGATTTTCTGGTAAAGGTCGTCAATCGCTCCATATATATACATTATGAGAATTCGTAAAATGCTAATTTCTTACGTTAGATCGGATCATACGTTGTATTAGATTAACTACGGTATTGAATGAATACGACGGGATCATCCTAGTGGGCCCTCTGCTCTACCTCGTAATGTTTCTGCACGCCGGATGCGTCGGTGGTGCAAGCACTGTGAGCGGCATTCTCGCTACTATTTAAGCGTGATGTACATGGCTTTCGTTGGTACATCTCTTTTCTCAGTGGACTACGCTTGCAGTGTGTACTCGTGCAGAAATATTGATGGCATCAGATACGGAGGCATCGCTGGGCTTATCTCTGTGTGCACTGTCCTCGTTCTGTGGCCATTTTATCAACACTACCCGTCATCACGGACGTCACAATCAGCTGCAGGAGAAAGTTTAACTCCTCACACTGCACACCAGCTAGAGAGACCGAGAGGAGCATCATCAATGCCAGGCTATGGAACATCACAGAATCGGAAAGAAAATAGCGAAACTCAATCGCTAGTGAACTAAAATTTAACAGTCTTATAATAGAAAGAGAAATCCATGTACATGTATGTATACTACTGTATGTGAAAGTAACATGATTATGTTATACTGTACAGAGTAATGCAATGGAGATAGCTCCTATAATTATTACTTGTAGCGGCATCAATACATGTATGTTCATTTCATATGTATAGTTCTTGTAAACAATTGAGGTGCCACAGAAATTATATTTACTAACTCCATTGTTTGCATTCATAGCGAACTACAGTAAGTGTAAACGAAGCATTTGTTTACTAAAATAAGTATCTTGCTTCTATAGACATGCTATACTGCAGACAGACCAGAGTGTTTGTCGCTTGAATTCCGAATCGATGGATTTTTGTCATCAGACAATGGCCAAAGTTTACCAATGCACATCCACAACAATATACCTGCAGTGCAATTGGAAATCGTAGTGCTATAGTAGACTGGATTCCGCTCAATGCACTGCTGTGACCAGTGAGATCTGCAGTGGTAGACGGCTCCGGCCAAATCGAGCGTATTTTTGACCAACAAGGCGATAAACACGCTGATGATGGATAGAATTATGCCCCTAGTTGCCCTACTGTCTTCAGTGTATTCGGAAATCGATAAACTTATGAGGTAAGGAAAGAAGAGATACGCTGTATAGATAGAATGCATAAAATCTGGAAACATATTTGAAACCATCGTACTCCACACTGCAGCATTGTGGTAGAGTGCAACGATAAAAATGATCATTCGTATCAACATGTAAAAAGTTGAAATCTTGTTCGGATGCATTCTGGTGCCTTGATGAGAAAAGGTGAAAGTTTTGACCGTTGGTAGAAATGAGATTACAATAAAAATCCAAATCAGACCTTTCAATAGCGGTCCTATCAAGACTAGAATAAATCTGGGACTCAATGGAACAGCTTGATGGGAAGATAGGGACATGTTGGCTGCTGAAAACGCTGGCAAAAAGAGCTCTCTTGCATAATCAGTGGATAAATTTTCAGTAAGCACAAAATTAAAGCAGAGGATACTACTGACGAGCGCTAAAATAGCACCTGGCACCAGAAAACAGAATTTCTCAATCCGTGCTTGCACGTAGAGCAATCCACATAGACAAGTTTCCTCCATGAAGAAGAGAACTGCACAGAACACTGTAATAGCCTCGGCAGTAGTTAGATAAAAAGAAGCATGTGGAGATGAAGAATTATACTCCCATATAACACAGCATATTCCCACAAAGTATATCAGATTGCTGATGAGAACGAAACAAAGTGCCACTGGCAGTAGATGACCTTTTGTCCACTCAGTGAAGAAAAATGCCATTCTCTCTCTTGATAGTGAAAATGATGCTTGTAGCGCTGCTTAAGTTACATATGACTAGCCGTCAGTGAGCTGTATACTTTCAGGATGCCAGGACTGACTGAAGGGTACTAACTGACTGAAATTATACTTATATATAGCCTATAGTAGTTTAGGTCCACTTATAACTAGCCGTCAGTGAGCTGTATACTTTCAGGATGCCAGGACTGACTGAAGGGTACTAACTGACTCTAAAATTATACTTATATATAGCCTATAGTAGTTTAGGTCCACTTATAACTAGCCGTCAGTGAGCTGTATACTTTCAGGATGCCAGGACTGACTGAAATTATACTTATATATAGGCTATAGTAGTTTAGGTCCACTTATAACTAGCCGTCAGTGAGCTGTATACTTTCAGGATGCCATGGAGGACTGACTGAAGGGTACTGACTACATGACTCTGAAATTATACTTATAGTCTATAGTAGTTTATATATAGGTCCACTTATAACTAGCTGTCAATGAGCTGTATACTCCCTGCCACATGCAGTAACGGCTGTTTGAAACAAAACTGACACACTAATCTTGCAGTTCTACAGTTTTAGACAGACTGAGGGCATATAATATAATATGCATGGTAGAGTTTAAAGACCATGCTATTTATAGATCATACAGCTAAGTACATGCGGATGCTTAGAGCAGTTCAATTTGTCAATTATGATGGAATGCATATGGTCTGTTCTTGAATTTTCAAAGCAACAACATAGAAGAAATTTCAGAGTGAATGTTTACAGAAAGACCTTAAATCATATCCCATAACAAATATAACAGTCGGACTGAGTCTTGTCCCTACAGTACCCCCAATACTCCCAGTAGACTGATCAGTAATAGTATATACATGTAATAATCGTATGATATGTATATATTACAATACCTGGTGCTTCAAGTTGCCAGATTCCTCGGCAAAACTAGCTGCCTCGTGGTAAGCCTCCATCACTGTTTCACTAGCATTCCCCGCCTGTACATGCATCTTAGCAATGCTGGTCCAGGTGTCACATTTCTATACAGGAGTAGAGATAGCAGGTACTGAGTCATGATGAGTGTGTATATATATCAGGTACTTCTCCACCCCCCCCCCCCCCCCCCCCCCCCCCAAATCCCCCCAAATTTTGGAGAAGTCGTCCCAGTATACACCTGGAATAGACTCCATGGGCATGCAGTGGCACAGTATATGCACAGATATGCAGGTACTTCAGTACTTCATATGTCACATGAAGCATGTATGCAAAAGGCCACTGAGAGCCATGCACCTGTAATTACGAGCTTTGCATGCCCTGAGAATTATTCATTGCTTACTTCAATGGGTGTCGAACAGCAGTACTCCAGCTCTTTCTTATAGTACGCCTCTGCCTGTGAGAACTGGCCACAGTCTATGTGGGTCCTCGCTAAAGAGATGTAGATTGGTGAGAGCCTCGCCGGCTGCCTGTCCTGATTCTCAGCCAAATCAAGCTGTAAGGACCCATACAAAAATAATCACAAGGTGGTAACAAGGTTGTGATGGAGTGGGGAGGGAGGGAGGGAGAAAGTATATACATATACATTATACCGTATAGCCGAAAATATTGGCGGGAATTAAATTTAGCGGTTGAACCCCAAATCGCTATTGCAAGAATATTAGCAGATTTAAATTTGGCGGTTTGGTACGGGATCGCCATACGTATTATATGCGAATAGGAAATTTTGGTGGATTTTAATTTGGCGATTGTATTAAATTTAGACCGCCAAGCCGCCAAATTTTCTGGCTATACGGTGTAATCATTACAAACTGTCATACCTGTTGTCCGTAGAAGCTGATAGCTGCAGGGTAGGCTTTGAGGGAGCAGCAGAGATCACCCAGTCTCTCATAAAGCTTCAGCTTCATCTCTGGATTCGTCATATCCTCTACCTCAGACGAGCACTGAAGAACCTTTCGAACTACAGAAAGCACATAATAATACAGTGAGATATAATTCTACTGCACTTGATCTAATACTATGTATGGAAAAAAAAATAATCTCAATTTTGAAAAAAATTATTGCGTGCTTTTCTGGTAAAGGTCGTCAATTGCGCACGTTATGAGAATTTGTAAAATGCTAATTTCTTACGTTAAATTGGATCATATGCTGTATTTGATTCAGTATTAGGGGCTATAGTCAAATGTTTATAATGTTATAGAGCTGTGTATACTTACTTATGTGGAGCTGTTTTTCGGCTAATTCTTTCTCAGCCTGTAGTTGGTTCAGCAGCAGTGCCTTCTTTAGACACGACTTGGCTGCTTGAAAGTTATCCAGGCGAAGATGAGCCTATAATACATATGTATACTCATGATTCGCCGACATAGCAAATTTATGCTCGCTGACTCAGTGAAATTTAGGGTCTCTTTGCATATACATGTACCTGTGCCATCTCTTGAAGGGAAGTAGCCTCCAGCTTGTTGTTTCTCTGCTCCCTGGCCATGTCCAGGGCCTCCTGGAAGCAGGTGAGGGCCACTCTCGGCCGATGGTCTCGGAGATGGAGGGAGCCAAGGTCGTAGCTACACTGAGCCAACGTAGCAGAGTCACCAAGCTCTCTGGTAAGAAATTAGAATACATGCATGTCAAATCATCTAGTGCAAAGGGTATCCTTACTGAGTGAGAGAGAGAGAGAGAGAGAGAGAGAGAGAGAGAGAGAGAGAGAGAGAGAGGAGGCGTATACATGTTCATGTACTCATGTCATGCAACTATTATGTGTGTGTGAGTTCGTAAAATTGTTTCCATCCATACCTAAGAATGTTCAAAGCCTTCTCCATGGAAAGCCTGGCACTCTGCAACTCCATCCTAGTCTCGTAGACCAGTCCAAGGTTCAAATACAGCCTTGATCTCATCTCAAGTATCTCCATATCAGAAACGAGACTAACCAGCTTGTTGCAGACATCCAGACTGTCAATGTAATTTTTCTCCGCCTTGATGAGAAAATCGGTGGCATTGGGCTTCCCTTTTTCTTCCTCAGACTGAGAATAGACAAAGTAGGTCCGACCGAGCGTAGCCAGTGCACGCTGCTCCTCAGCAAGATCACCTGTATAAGAATCAACCCCAAATGTACATGTAGGCCCATCTTTAGCTCTTCAATGTTGTACACATGTGACTTGGAATGGGCCTAGGGATGAGATTATCACAAGCTTTCACTCACTGTACAGTCACGTACATGTACACAGGCACCTATTAGGCCACTCCAAATTAATTCATTGTTTCTCATCCCCCTGAGCCCAAAAAACTGATGTGGGTGGGTGACTGGAAATGGTCGTTTAATCACAAGTTTGATGGGAAGTGGTCGTCAAAAACATAAGTTCAGCAGCCCAAAAATACACTTTTGTATTGTGCTGGTGCTGCGCTGATGGAAATATATGCAGGCGGAAATCAAAGGGGGGGGGGGGAGAAACAACTAATTGATTTGGAGTGGCCTTTATACCATAGTAATAATGTTTAAGTCTACAAGTACCATAACAATTATATTTTAAGCATCCTACAAATTGTGTTCATTTACCCAAGCATCTTGACATGCGAAGATGTTGTTTCTGATGATGTACAGCATCTTGGTAGCTACTCAGTTCGCAGAAGCACTCTCCCACCTTGCGGTGAGCCACGGCCGTCCCAATCTGGTCACCTGCAGCCTCCGATAGAGAGATCTCCTGCTGGTGGTACTGCAGAGCTCTCTTATAATTCCCTAAATTAGTAGGGGTTCATTTCATTTCGTAGATTTCTCTCTCTCTCTCACACACACCCACACCATTTTGTGAATACAGCTCTCCAATGGCATTACAGAGTTTGGCCTCTTCTGCTATATCTCCCTGATCTTGAGCCTTTCTCTTCCGTTTCTGGAGCTCTAAAAAAAGTATTATTTTATGACACAGGCTTGGAAAACAGATTTCTTACGCTCTATCTCCTTGCTGGACATTTTTACCAACTCAGCACTTTTTCAGCTTGCTGAGGTGCTGTTTTTGGCGCCAAAATGTGCGGCGCGCGTAGCGCATGCGCGCGAGTACAGCCGGCCGGCCAGCTGCATACACAAGTACAATACCGCACCGGATGTGGTTTGCACACATGTACATAAAACCACCATGTATCCGTTTTTACAACAATCATAAGTTGTCCCATGCACCGCAGGCTGGGGGCGTGCCTTGTGACCTCTGAGCGCGAGCTTTAGCGCTAATCAAAGTACGTGTGAATAAGCTGTGAATTCGCTATGATCTCCCGATTTAGAAGCAGCAGGGGCGATCGCTACAAGGTCCCAACTGGCGATAGCACCGATCGAGCCTTCTCGGAGCAGCAGCTGAACAGCGGATCGACGGGGAGCATGGCGCAACTTCACCCTCCGCACATCGCAGAGGCTCAGGTCATCGGAGTGTCTGAACGACATCTGGACTCAAAAAGGTGACGACTCGCGATGATTCATAATAATTGATTTTGCTGTTTTAGTATGTTATACCTGTAACTAGCTCCTGTTGAGATTTGTAGTGAGAGACTGACTCGTAGAACATAGACTACGCATCCCTAGCGTGTAAAATTAGCAAGTTTAATGCATCTCCAAAACACTCAGACCTATATAAATATATACACAGTCAGCTGATTCTGGTCCAATCATAAACTTAGGAGGTATACTAGGAGGGCACTGTACCCATTATTGTTGAAATAAATCACTTGGTATGCATTTCTCGGAGGTAGCTCTATGGAGTGCTCTATAGTGAATCCCTTCACATAATTCCTGGCGCATAGTGTGAGGTGTCATGGCTATAGACAGCTAAAGCCTTCTGTGTGATTCTTCCTATAAACGAGAATATCCTCCCACTCTCCCCTTCTTTGAATTCTCTCCCTTCTCCACATTATCGCAATAACAATATGCTCATACTCCTATAGGTTTGTGTTCCGGGTCGATATTACATGGTCAGACGATCATAAAACCACATCTTTTCGAAGCTACAGTGAGTTCTTTGACCTTCAGTGCGAACTTCTTTCTCAGTTCCCTCAAGAAGCTGGTGAACATAAGAACTCGCAAAGAACTTTACCCTTTCTCCCGGGCAAGCAGATATTTAGAAGAAGCAGCCGACATCTAGCCGAAGAACGCCTACCAAAAATTAACAATTACATCACAGAACTGTTGAAGCTTCCTGAACACATTTCGCAGTGCGAGCGAGTGCTGAGATTTTTTCGAAGCAACTGGCAAGAGGACAGAATTCGATGTGATGAGGGACATGGTGCATTATCGAGAGAAAACTCGACCACCTCAGTAAAATATACCGTGAAACAATTGAGTAATAGTAGACATCCACTCAACTACACTAGTAGTACAGAAGAACTGCTTGAAGGAATTGAAGAACAACCTTCTTCTTCAAAAAGAATATTCGCCATAAACGGGTGAGTGATATGTTTTATTTCTCTTCGAGTAAGGATTCTGTGTGTGTATGGGTGATGCTTGTTGACGGTATCTGAATATCCCCCCTCTGCCTAGTTAGTCCGAATGTTGACAATTGTGTACTAAATAAAAAGGCAATTTATTAATAATATTGGCTCAGTTGTATGGTAGAACTCAAATGCCAAATACAATGTAGATGGAGACATTCCTTAGTTGGCGGTCATCATCTGATTCTGATTTGTCTCTCTCCTCCCCTATATGGTTTGGAAGGCACATGTACATCTGATCTTCTTGCTTTGTTGATAGTATCCTTACTATAGCTCTTGGTCATGCCCAGATTGATAGTATTGACTTCTCAAATTGCAAAAATTCAGATCGAAGGTTTAGTATCATTCATGATACTGTACTACAGTACCAAAAGCAAAGCATATGAATAGCAGCTATGCCATGCAAAGGGTATACAGCCACCTATATATATTATAGCTAATAATAGTTGTGTGATAGATTAATACTGCTGAGTACATCTAATGTCTGATTTGCACTTTCATGTTGGTGGGCAGAACCCTCACCCTGAGCGACCATGTGTATAGCACATGTTAGTTTCAAGACACAGTATAATTATGTACAATGGCTCATCCCAAATGTTGTTAGGTAATCCCCACTTCCTCCCCAAGAAGGGCCAACTGGCCACCCAACTACCCTATACCCTGTTTGATGCTGGAACCAGATATCTTGGGAATTTGGGGTATCAACTATCAACAGTACTGGTACATATAATACCCTAATCATTGGCTGGTGTCAAAAATTTTAATTTGGAATTATAGTCTGACACTAGTATGGAGATAGTTATTTTAGTACTTTCCCTCCTACTCCAAATTCCCTTTTTGAAAGAAATCACTTTGGCACCACTTAGCAAGGGGGCAGTTTTTCACTATAATAATACATACCTCATAAACATGATTATCACAAATTTGCCCATGTCTCTGCATGCATCAGTGCCCATGTATACATTGTATATTGTTGGTAGTTGCTTAGCAACCAAAGTTTTTATAGGCAATTTGCTGGCTATGGGAAGGGGTTGGGTCATCATAAAGTAGGCCAATGATGAACAGAGGTCAACTACCAACAAAATAGTTATTTATGTACGACTAGAATTATTCATGTATGGTATATATACATGTAACTTTGACTAGTGTGGTATGAATACGTCATACAGGTGAAGAATGGCTTTGTGTCTTATTGAATGGTGGCTATTATGGAATATTGAGGTCTTCCATATTAGCACTGTATATGGGGAGGAGGGGGATTCATTCTTATTATACAGTTAAGGTTTCTTTAGAGCATGAAAGCATTCCCAACTTGTAGCGTTGCTGCACACCAACTGCAACACCATTCCTTCATACAATGTCATAGCATAATAACTTGTTTACTTCGATTAGTTTACATAGGCGTAGGAAGATGATTTGGTAAACGGGTGCTCTGATGCCTATGTGTACACTAAATCGATAACATAAAAACATTTCAGAGCAAAGTGTGACTTAGTGTGTGTTCCACTCAGAAATTTCATGGGTGCACCAGCACCCGGTGCACCCATGCTTCCTACGCCAGTGGTTTAACAAATAGTTCAAGACACTTACTGACATCTCATAGATTGTATGTAAACATATTATTAGTTTGGACTAGTGCTACGATTATGAAGCAGATATTGAAAGGGGAATATATTATACTTGAGGGGGTCTTGACTCGTACGTAATTCTGAACAAAATTTTATCGATGTTATTTATCGTTACTTTGCAGTGAGCAGGAGAGCATAACAAGCGAAGACGATCAAGCATGACTTCCACTATATATATTATATATACCAACAACTTGTTTTTAAAATACTGACGACATTTTGCACTGAACATGGAACAAGCTATACAATAACGGTACATTTTTTAAAATTATTCTATATACACGTATCATCTCTGAATTATTATTTATCTTGTTGTATGTTAGAATTATTATTACTATTTGACACTTCTTCATTTTGTTTCCAAAACTCCTTGTCTTCCAGCTTCATGTAGGGGCCCAGTATCTTCCCAAGTAGTTCCTTGTTTTCCATCACCTCCGTGTGCATGAAAAAGGATTTCCCCTTAGCCTGAAAAGTGCTGAATGCGGCAATATTTTCTGGTGGGCCGGCCTCCGATAGATGGAACGTATGACATCGTTTGCCCGCAAACATCGTAAGCGTGTATACTCGTAGGTTCTCCGATTTGGGGTCAAAGTACATATCGATGACGTAACCCTTCATCAACCAATGGAGTATCAGCGTCGTGGAGACGCCGATCGTCATCACGAATGCCGTCATTAGCGCTCGTCCGAGCAGGGGCACCGAGGGATTCCCCATTGTAACGAGGACTGGCCCACCCACCAAAGCCGCGGCACATGTGGTTAGCGAAAACACCTTCACGGCACGCACGGCCGATCTCAGTGGTCCTCTGTACACCGGTTCAAAATTATCACCCTCCTCGCCACTTTTAGACTTTATAGTAGCAGTGGTAGTTGCTGTAGCTGATGTATTTGTACTGTCACATGATGTTGCTGAAGTATGGAAACTTGCAGCTCTATTGGCAGACAGTGCCACTCTATTTGACAACACAGGCGCGACCTTGGCCGACCCGAGCGCCCCGGGAATAGAACGTATCACATAGGAGGAGGAGGGAGAAGAAGCACTGGAAAGCGTCCAAAGGTCGTCACGAGTCCTCCAACAACGTCCATGTACTGTGTAAGGACTGCGACTGTGTCTGGGAGTATGGAGGCGGCATACTGTTCTCACAAACTCTGGCTGCTGGAAGATTGATAGTTTTGGACTTTTTCTCCAACTTCTTAGGATGTAGGGGAATCCAATAACTCCAAGAGTAGTGCTTCTGGCAGCAAGATTCATCACGATGCCACTCGGTTTCTTCTGAGCTGCACATGTGCAATAGGGATTTCCCCTAGGTGCGCTCTAAATAGAAAACATGGCTTCCCACGTGGTAAAGGTGATCCGCAGTGCTGCAGCTGTCTCCAGCACTTCTGCTTGCCAACTAAGAGCAGCAGTGAGCTGTAGGAGGGATTTCAGTGACGCAGAAAAGCCTAATAACGAGCCTGAGACTGATACAACTGCTAAGTAAGAAAAGTCCACATGGCTAAATCAAAACTGATTGTATGGTGACATGTGGTGATGTGACTACTTATTCTCTTGTAGGAACTCTGGGATCCCCCAGCCAGACAACCCGTACTATGGTATCTCAGCAGCATCATTTTCAGAAGAAGTGACGAAGGTGCTTCTGACTCCAGTGGTCGAAAGTGATGTGGAAATCAAACCAGATGGTAAAGTTGAGTAATTTTTTACAGTCAGTACTACATGTATATCAGAAAAGTGAATTGTATCCTTGAATAACATCTGAAGTAAGGTTGTCGGACCTTGGGTGTATATGCTGTACATTGAATGTAGTCATAGCATAACCTTAATTATGATTCATCCCCCCACCCCCCCCCCCACCCAAAACACACACACGCTATACCAAGGCTTGATCTACCTGCCAGAGATCAAGTATCGGCGAATCCTAAACCAGGCGTTTGGTCCAGGAGGCTGGGCGCTCATGCCCAGGAGCGAAACCATGCACTTTGACAACACCGTCGAGAGTGCCCAACTGATAACGAGAGAGTATGCTCTGTACTGTCTGGGGAGGTACGTGGCCCAGGCTACTGGGGAGCACTCTTTCTACACACGGGGGAACCTGGGCTACGGGAAGGCCTGCGAGTCGGCAAAATCCAATGCTCTGATGAGATGCTGTAAGGATTTGGGCATAGCCAGTGAACTATGGGATCCACAGGTATATAATAATAATGATGATGACATTAATTTTGTAGGAGTAATTAATATGATTTGCTAGCTCACTCTCCCTCTCCCTCTCTTCCCATGCAGTATGTCACTAAGTGGAAGAAGGAGCATGCTAACGAGATTTGGTGTGAGAATGTGAGGACTAAAGAAAAGAAGAAGCTATGGAGGAGAAAGAACATCTCTGAACCGTTTCCTTACCCCTGGAAGGAAATGAAGTTTAGCAGCTAGTACAGTATAGTCATCGCCAATCTCACAAATTTAATTTGTACAGTGTATACATTACGACATTGTAGTCAGAAAATGTACAGTTACTTAATACTCATCCAGTATATTATGTCGTGTAGTTGCAAATAAATATTATTTCCAACACAAATAAAGTGACTTATCATTACATAATATATAGTGTGCCTTTGCTTGTTGCCAGGCAATTATCAAGGGCCTACAATAATAAAATTATTATTATTATTATTATGTTTGATGTGCAGTTGAATGTAATTCTATACTCCTATATAATAAACAAATTATCTGTCAGGCCTTAATTGGTTGCCCCCTCCTCTGTCTTGCCGCCAGCCTTCATCTCATCAGGTCTCATCGCTGGGAAGAACAGCACCTCCTGAACACAACAAAATCAAATATGATTATTACAATTACTAATAATTTTTGGTGATCGTGTCACCAACATGGTAAAGGTCGTCATATGATTTTTGGGTGTAAAACATTGGGAAATGTGTTGGATCATAAATACATGCCCTCCTCAGAGTGAACCATGAATATCAGTGACTAACCTTGATATTTGCCGAGTCGGTGAGGAACATGGTGAGTCTGTCGATGCCGAGGCCCCACCCACCAGTCGGAGGGAGACCGTACTCCAGTGCTGTGCAGAAGTTCTCATCAACCACCTATAGGATCATGAAGGCAGTAAAATTTTGCATCCAAATATTTAATTTTAGTGCCAGATGGCCACTTTTGGTACCCTTAAGGAGTTTTGTCCAGCATTGGACTCTATCAAGACATTTGCAGCATGCGAAGCTCTACTTCACAGCAAACAAGGTGCTACAAGAATTGCAGGTAGCAACAAATATGGGTGAATCAAGCAGTATGTCGTGTACTATGGTACTACTTTGAAAGCCCTTCAATAGAGCAAGTAGAAAGAACCTAAGAAGTGGGAGGAGGTTCTCTGAAGTGATTCCTTGCACTACTGACCTGAGCTTCATCATCGCCAGCTGCCTTGTCCTCGGCCTGTTGCTGGAACCTCTCCCTCTGGACGTGAGGGTCGTTCAGCTCCGTGTACGCATTCACGATCTCCTTCTGGCAGGCAAACAGCTCGAACCGCTCAGTCAGACCTGGCTCTGAACGATGCCTGTACATAGGGAAATTTTTCATATCAGATAAAATTCTATTCAGTAAAGTATGAAACACTCTCTAGTAGTAGCTACAATGTCATACATGTTCATGTAGGATATTTGGGTGACGTTTAAAAATGCAGTACCGCAGGATGGATTTTAATTGTGTAGTTTAATAATAATTGCATTCTAGTCAAGTCAGGCCAAATTGTGAATCCAATAATTACGATGGACGACCCCGTACCGTAATGTAGTAAACATGCATGTTTACGTTTGCGAATCTATTAATTGTGAAACGTAGAAAAACTCGCAATTCGCAATTAATAGATACTTGTAATTAAAACCCAACCTACGGTATTATGGTACTTCTGCAATTCTAGGTACATGTACATTACACTGTTGCTATACATGGGTTATGACACAGATAAAGCGAGAGAGATAGATATAAACAGTTTCTTGTAGACCTACCACTTGGACAGGGGGCTCATGATCTCGGGGTGGTCACAGATGAACGTGGGGCTGATACAGTTTACCTCAATGTAGTCACCCACAAGCTGCACAAGTTTACGACTGATGATCTCACAAAATGAAACAAAATAACCAAACTTAGCGTACCTTGTCCAGCAGCCTGGCTGAGGTGCGAGGATGGCCACACTCCACGTTGTGCTTCACACAAAGATCATCCAGGAACTTGTGGAATCCTGCATATTAATCAACAGCATACATTTCCTTACTATACCATAAATCTGGAAATTTTCGTTGTAAAATATTTTCGTAGTTGATGGTGGCTACAAAAATTAAATTAGCATGCATTATTAACACTAATGCGGTAAGGGGTCGTTCCTACGAAAATTTTTTACACAAAAATTTATCATACGAAAGTTTCTTTACACGAAAATTTCCAGATCTACAGTATTATAATATATACATGTACATGAAAATTTTTAGTGTATGGTTTATCTTCTACTGCCAATCCTAACCCTAAGGGGTGACCATCCCATTCATGATTGCCTGCTCAGGAAAACCTAATTAGCCCCAACAAGAAAGGCAGGTGCCCAGCCTTGAGAAATATGGGGTGCGTGGGTTAAAAATTTTTTTGTCTGCTAGTATATACACAACACTAGCTGAGATACTGTATATGATCAACATGTATGATAATTATGAGAATACAACAGCATCACAGCCTCACCTGGTGAGTGGAACTCTGTGGCGGGAGGGAAGGTGACGTTGAGCTGTTTCTCTAGTTCGGGGATCATCTTGACCCTCCTAAAGGGAGGGGTGAAGTCAACTTCAAACGCCTTCTCACTGTCCCCCTCCACGGGGTGGTAGGTCAGCTTGTACGTCCCATGAATCTCCATCACCATACCTATGAAGTGCACAGAAGTAAGAAATGCTGATTCATCATTTTTAAAAGTGCTGAATCAGCAAAATTTTACAGTTCCCATGACATACCGTATAGCCGGAAAATTTGGCAGTTTGGCGGTCTATATTACAACCGCCAAAATTTCCTACTCACATATACATGTAATATACGTATGGCAATCCGAACCGCCAAATTTAAATCCACCATGCAATAGTGATTTTGGGCTCGACCGCCAAATTTAATTCCCACCAATATTTCTGGCTATACGGTACTGTCAAGATTCAGCTTCATAATAATATTATTTCTAACATCTAAAGAGTCTGCAATGCATGATGACCTACCCGATAGCAGCTCCTCTGTAATTCTCATGAGGTCATTGTAGTCAGCGTAGGCCATGTAGAACTCGCACGTGGTGAATTCAGGATTGTGGGTTAAATCAATGCCTGAGTGCATGCATCAAGTGAGAGGGAAGAAGAGAGAGAGAGAGAGAGAGGGTGGTTTGGAGGGAGGGGGGGGGGGGGGGGGAAGAGAGAGAAAAATTCAAGGTGATATCATACAAACAGAGATATTCCATACTGCAGGGATTATTACAGGATCATCAATAATTGCTATTATTCAAACCTTCATTTCTGAACTGTCTCCCAATCTCGTACACCCTGTCAATTCCTCCAACCACCAGCATCTTGTGGTACAGCTCTGGTGCCACTCTCATGTAGAGGTCCATGTTGAGCTCATTATGGTGGGTAATGAAGGGTTTGGCCGAAGCTCCCCCTGGGATCATGTTCATGAGCGGCGTCTCCACCTCTAAGAAGCCAAGACTGTCGAAGAAATGTCTGACGTACGTCACTATCTTGGATCTAGTGAGAGAGAGAGAGAGAGAGGAGGGAGAGTGAATGAGACAGAGTGTGTCAGAGTGAGCGAGAGAGAGAGAAAGAGAGGGTACCTTGTGATAAATTTCTCGTGTACATATCGGTTCAGGATGAGGTCAAGGTAGCGCTGTCTGAATCTCGTCTCCTTGTCCTTGAGTCCAAAGTGAAGGTGAGGCAGCATGTGGAGGCAGGGAGCCAGCAGGGTCACCGTCTTAGGAACCACACTCAGCTCTCCCTTCTTCGTCTTAGCTGAACGTAACAAAAATTCATAAATAGTGAGAATAAAAAAAAATTGAAGATTTCTTAGGGGGATAGATGTGTACGACTTTACACATGTACCTGGGAAGCCAGTGATTCCAATGATATCGCCTCTTTTGATCGTGCTATGGATTTCCTCAAAGTTCTGTTCTGCTTCTCTGAAAGGAGAGAGAGAGAGAGAGAGATTGCAAAGTCATACAGACACACCTACACCTACATGTACACGTACATGTATTGTTGTACACATACCTTGCATCTGCCATGACTTGAATTTTAACCCCTTCCCCTCTCAAATCGTAGAAGATGAGCTTCCCTCCACTCTCCCTCTTTGAGTGGACTCTTCCCGCCACGTTCACAGAGTCTGTGTCATGATGTTGCCCCGCCTCCAAATGTTGGTACTTGTCGATAAAGTCCGTGAGAGAGGAGGTGACGTTGAATTTGTGAGGGTAGGGAGGGGGCCCGGTCTTCTTCTGGGCCAGAATGGCCTGGCTACGAAGCTGAAAGTATTGCTAGAAAAGAAACATGTTCCATGATCAGTACATGTACATACTGCTAGAAATCTGATATAATGGTATACATTTAAGCACCAGCATACATTAGCCTCGTCCCCAGGCCCCTCCCAACGCGGGGAGAAGGGCCTGGTACACACCGACTGCGCATGCGCGAGTAAAACACGCTGCTTCCGCAATTTGCAATATTTGTGGTAGCTATAATCTCCGCGCCATGGCGCGCGGTCAAATTATTCGCCTACCTCATGGCCTCAACCATCTGCCGCGTGTGTGCCGGGAAAGCTGAACGCCCCCACTACACAGCTATATTCAGCAAAGAAAGCCTTCAAGTGGGTCTTCCTGGAAGGCTAAGTAGCATGCTTGGGATACCAGTTGTGCAAAATGATAGCTGTCCTCAGAGAATTTGCAGAGCTTGTATGCGCAAGTTCACATCAGTGGAGACACACATCAAGCAGCTGCAGCAAACAGCCCAGACTACCTATCATAAATTCATAGATGGCCCTTCCAGTCGGAAGAGAACCAAAGACACCAGTGGTACTGTAGGTGTGTCACCTCACACGCAACGTGCCCGACCTCCTGCTAAACGGGCTGCACCTAGCCGTCTTTTTCTTCAACCTGACAGTACGTACACGCACAAGAATTATATACATAAGTATATAGCTATACATTGCAACAAATATAATAATAAACTATTTCATTTCAGCTAATGTTGACATGGTTCGTGAGGGGGGTAATCTCTCGGATATCACCAATACTGCTCACACTCAGTCAGGTTTGATCATCTATCATCTCTCTCAGACTGTACAGTAAAAATAATAATCAAAATTACTATAGTTGCATCACTTGATCAAAGCACCACACCACAAGCACCCAAACAGATAAGTGTTCAGGTATGCATTACAATTCTAGTGATTAACTGTGACAATATAGGTATAAGATTATTTACCGTAGATTGTAGTGCACACTCCTTCCCACACCAGCCCTCTGACATCAACCTTGAGTCCAGATCTACAAAAAATTGGCCGAGTCTTGAAGGGTGGACATATTCCTTCGATAGCCAAGGCTGTCTTTGCACATCAAGAGCTAAAGAAATCCATAATAACAAAGTTTTTGGATATAATAACAGCAGAGTGCAGTACCGTATGCAGAAAAAATCCCACTAATCCTTCCCCATTCAGGCAAATTGGGATTGACCACCTTGGCGAGTTCACACTGGAAGAATTCATACAAGAGTTAAAAACGTATGCCCCTACTCTTTTTCAAGTAGCCTCGGTCATCACCAGTCACAATGACCACAAAAATCAATCTAAGAAGGGATCAAAACATCATCCTGGTATCTGCATGGCTCTTGCTGTCTTGTTAAAAGAGCGCAACAGGGAAATGTGTGGGCTACAGACTATAATGTCTCTTACCTTATTCAATTCCAGAGTCCAAAAGAAGGTAACCATAGAGAAATACATGTGCACACACACATAAATGTAATTATGCATATGCATACACACAACACAGAATTATAGTCTAGTAAACAAACCACATTAAGACACATACACCCAGCCACTATACCACGAACACATGTGACACACACAGCAAGTGCACACACATACACTATAATTTACTCTGATGTTGCAGGTGTATACCAGGTTGAACCACTTTGGTGTGAGCCTGAGCTATTCTGCTACACTCAAGCTTTTGTCTGAAATCAGCAAGCGTAACACTGCACCAATACAAAAGTGGATACAGGAAGGTGCTACATTCAAATTTGTCGGGGATAATGTAGCCAAACTGAAAGGTGTAAGGAATATTACGTCCCAAAACCAAGGCCACCTTTGCCACATGTACAGTTTGCTTGTGGTAAAGAATCGAATCCCTCCTCCTCCTATTATCTCCTTGTGTTGCCAGCGCTCGCTAGCCCACATCAAAGCCGAGTCTCTTCTTCCAACTGATACTGACATTGCTCGAATCAAATTAAACTTGACCATACTGATGTGTAGATTCATTTGTTCCTACATAAAAGGTCTAAACAAGTTTGCTGGATTAATCCCTCAACATATTTACCATGCCCATAGTGATTTCATGGCTGAGAAATCGGAGGTAGCTGTCATTGACATTCTTCACAAAAACGAGGCCTGTCACGTGGATATGTTAGATATCATGAAAGCTCAGCAAAGCTACCTAGGGAATGAGTTTGATGACAGAGTACTTTCAGGTGGAGACCAATTGACATGCGAGCGACAGCGCTGCACTCAACTTCATGTGATGGATTCTGACACCAAAGCAGATCGACTTGAACTTCTGGAACCAGTTGTTGAAGACTGGCATGCGTTCATGATTTTCTTGGAGGTAACATGCACACACATACACGCTAGCTAGCTAGCTAGCACACACAGTACTAAACTCTTCCTTGTCACTGCACACATATACACACACCTCTGACATAATATATGCACACACGTACACACTAAGCTAGCTAGCACACATGATACTATATTCTTTCTTAATCACTGTTCGCATGTACACACACACACATTTCTCACAGGTTATATGGAGTACCTTTTATACATCAAGCTCAAGTGACCATGGATCACTTGGACAGTTATTTGCATTACTGCGTCGCCTTCCAGCTGCTAAGAAACCGAAGAATAACATGAATGCTTGCACAGAAGTGATATTCACTGTTTTCAAGGGATATATTCTTGCTTATACTTGTAAAGAGTTGGGTATTGATGATATTGATTCGGATATTAGTTTGCCACTACCAAAATCAGCTTCCAGGACTGACAAACTCAGGTATATTGTTGGCCTAGGAACAGAAGTGATGCTAAATTGCACGATAATTGAGGATGCAATATTGGGTAGGCCAATACCAGAAAGTGGAGATGGTAAATATAACTATACCCGAACCTTATGTCACTATGTTTCATTAGCACTGGAACTGTTTGATGGGTGGCACAATGGAGATGGAATTAGGGATACAAGATGTTGGCGAGTTTTACTCCCACACTTTTTTGCAACAGGTCATACAAAATATGCCCTCGAAGCTGTACGACTACAGATGCAACTAGCGTCCTTGCCACCCCGGTTAGTCCACCAAATTACGTGGGGTCGATTTGTCAATACGCACGGTGGTCTGGGGCATAATCAGCCATGTGATTTCCATAATGAACATGTGAACAAATTGATTAAAGAGCACATTAAACATATGGGTTCAAATTTCTCTCAAAAAGCAATCACAAATGTTGCACGCTCAGTTTCATTTATGGAAGTTGTAACTAATAAGTTCGATCAGCAGTGTGGAATTCATGCTGAGTCATCAGCACATTCTACAAGGAGTGATGTCGACGATGTGAAAAAAGTCGTATCTATAGTATTGAGAGAAAAGCTTTGGGATATCAAGAAGGGCCGTAAATTCTATAAGTTCAAAACAATGAGCAGTAACCCACTTAAGCGTTTGAACAGGGACAAATTAACTTCATGGATGACCGAGAAAATAAAACAATATAAAGTGTACAGACAACTACAAGAAGGAGATGTATCAGATATTGAAGACAATGACTCTTCAACCGACACTAATTAACACCATTAGATGTACTATAATATTATTATGCATAATAATTGTATTCTTAATCAGCTTTCCTCTTGTTACATACATCACAACATAAAGTTATGTCACCTCCGTAAGTAAGATCTTCAACAAAGTACTCCAATAATTGTTTCCTTCTACACACACTGCAGTTTTCTAGGTACGACCTTACAATTACAACCTCGTGTTTGCGATGATCTGCTAAATCCTTATATTTTGGAGCATCTTTGCAGCACCAGTAAATAGTTGAGTATGCTTGGTCACCAGTTCTTCCCCCTCGACCACTTTCCTGAAAATAATCTTCTAAACTATGGGGTGCTCCATAGTGCACAACCCTGTTGACATCAGCTAAATTAACACCCATTCCCAGTGCAACTGTGGCAAAAACAACACGGATCTTTCCACAAGGATCAGCCAGGCTCTTCATTACAATATCTTTTATGTGGTCATTTGTACCAGAGTGGTACATACCAAACAAACGATTTGAAGCAATTTTTTCAGCATTAGGAGGGTAATAGCTCTTATCACCTAGCGTGTATAAAAAGTATGCATAGAGGGACGAACACATATTAAGAGACTGGCAGTAAACTAAGACTCTTTTTGTCTTAATAGAGTTCTGTAAAAGATCTTCTATAATGCCATCAAAATCAGCCTCAATTGAAGTGCGTTCTTTCACTTCATAATAAATGTTAGGCCTATCAGGCGACAGACATACCAATCGACATTCAGGCATGTTTAGCTCAACTTTTACACTTGCCAGCATAAACTTCGTAATGGTCGCAGTGAGGGCCATCATGGGAACACCACTTGGCACTAGTGCCCGAAGCTCGTGAAGCCGTGAGTATGCAGGTCTAAAATCTTTGCTCCACTTGTATACACAATGGGCCTCATCGACGACCACAGCCACTACTTGGTTGCATAATGGCTCCTCCAGCAAGATTTCACGCCAACACTCACTGTCCATAATGGCTTCTGGTGCACTAAACAGCAATCTGTACGCTCCTGACTGGATGCCTTTGGACGTCGACAAAAGAGAACTATCTATGCCCTTGTTGCTACTCAGAATAGCTGCTCCAATACCAAATTCTCTAAGATTAGAAACTTGGTTGACCATCAGAGAAAGGAGTGGGGATATGACCAGACATACACTACGTTTATTAAGAGGTAAGCTGACCCTGCCCAACTTGTGATCCAAGAGAAATGGCAGTGAGTGATAGCAAATGGACTTACTGTATCCAGTAGGGAGCCAAACAAATACGTCCCTGCCTTCATAGATGCTCTTCATAGCTTCTAGTTGCTTCCCTTTTAGTTGCAAGTCGCCGCGCCGAAGACAGGAGAGAGCGTATGCAACGCTTGTGTCAAAGCCTTGCTCCATGTTTTACCCGCGCGCGCGTTATCTTTGCTGAGCAAATAATTTGCGAGTAGCGGACATGACGTAATAGTTTACGGATAATTTACTGTGCGTTTTACGATGTACCCAGATTCTGGGTACAACGGGGCGCATGCGCAGTCGGTGTGTACCAGGCCCTTCTCCCCGCGTTGGGAGGGGCCTGGGGACGAGGCTACAGCATACATGTACATGTACCTAGATATGAATGATGCAATATCAGCAATGAAGTTATGCAACTTACATTGGGGTCTATCTGGTCATCGGATAGTGTGTTCTTCTTGGACGACGAGCGATCCTGTATACACAGATAGACAAAGGGTGAAGGGGGAGAGAGAGGTGGGGGGAGGGAGAGACAGAGGCACGATACATACTTATACTATTAAATGTCGAATCATACACTATAGAGGTCTAATCTACTCAAGCTCTGATACTCACTGAAGCTTTCTGCTGTGAAGCTGCCTGAGCCGCCAACTTAGTCTCCTTCTCTTTGGCTTTCTTCTCGTTCTTCAGCTGCCTCTTGAGGGCACTGTGGAAGGAGCGAGAGAGGGATAGTGTGGATCGACGGTCAAGGTTCAATAGTAAGCGGCTCCCAGCCACGGAACCCCGGCCCGCTCTGGTAAGGCTACTGGCTAGCATCATCATAGCTAATGTGGCATATTATCTTATAACACCATCAGGTACTTCTTGCTTAGCTTTTGTCCGTCCACAGACTCTCCAACATTTTCAGCCATGATCAACCACGTGCATAGCAAGCTTACTTACTTGCTTAGGCGCGCATGCGTGTGGCTAGTCTCGCAAGCCAGACCCTCACACTCGTACTCCACAGCGTGAACGTGACGTAATCATATTTTCCACGAATCTGATTGGCCAGACAACATCTTGTCTGGCTGGATCCAAACGGGTACATATAGGCTAGGCAGTGGGCCAGACCCTCCCTCCGCGTGTTTTTCCTGAAAGAACTAAAACGCTGTGGAGTGTGAGGATCTGGCTTGCGAGACTAGCGTGTGGCTACGAAGAAGCTCAAAGTTGAGCATTAAATTCGGATACCGTTTACATATACAAGCGTGGGCTAGGCTTGACCCGAGTTAATATTCGTCCGCACAGAAAGCCCGCTCTTGTGGAGAAGAAGGTCGCGATCAGAGCTTACCAAGTCGCCTGTAGCGGTACGGATCAATCCTACAACGTCAGTTCACCCCGTTTCCGAGCCGTAAAAAACACCCAATCTACGGTAGCTGTTCCAGTGTTACAGTTTCCCCCTGAAGCGTGGTAGTCAATTCAAACGGCAGTGAGTGTAGGTGAGTTAACAGTGATACACAAGGCACTTTTATATCGTCAAGAATATTTGACAATCGTTATTAAGGATCCATGGCAGGGGTGAAATTTAATACTAATTTAAATATCCTTATTTAATAAAATTATCTAGCTATAAGTTAGCTATAAGTTTGAAATCCAAGCCAAACTGTTTTATATAGTGGCTTCAGATGAATAATACCTAGAAGATCTTTATTAACATCATTTTATATTAAAGTGGCTATGGATAGCTGCAGATTTGCAGGTGTGCGATCATCCCCTTAATTCTAGCCTTGTGTTAATAACAGTAACTGTTACTACTATAACACTTAATATTATTAAGCCCTAGTTCTTTCCAGTTTTATTTCTAGTTTTGAATTAATAGTAGTTGCTCTTTTAATAATATGGCCTACATGTATACATGTGTATGCATGCATGTCCAATTGGTTAGCTAGCACCACAAACAAGAACTGTCTGTTAGTAATCTAATTACATTGAACATGGGTGCATACAAGCTGTACTCTGAGGAAGCCTACCACAGTCCAGACCCTCCTATAGTTTGTATAAGAACATACTATGTATTAGGTTGTTTTTTTTAACTCTTAGCAGGTGTTCACAGTAAACATGCTGAGGAGAAAGAATTCCAAGGAGTATGTACCCTTAGCAAGGAGAGTGTATGCAACAAGACCTTCCTCCAAGCCTTCTATACCTATTACCGATGGTAAACAGTCCAATCGCCCTGCTGCATACAAATTGTGGACCGAGGAAAAGATCAGACTTGCTTGTGAGGCTGTAAAATGTGATGAATACACATACAGCAGAGCTGAACTTGAATTTGGTGTCCCTAAGTCTACTATCCGAGACAGAATCAGCGGGAAAACCTTACTAGTGGTCCAGAGCGGTACTTAACAGACACTGAAGAGCATGAACTGGTCCACTTTATCAAAGAATGTGCAAGAGTTGGATATGCCAAAACTAGGAAGCAAATTATCGCTATAGTCGAGTTAGCTTTGAAAGCAAAACGTGGTCCTGATGCCTCCATCACACCTGGTTGGTGGTACTCCTTCAAAGGTCGACACCCAGAGTTAACAATTCGTACAGCTGAGAAATTAGCCTACGCAAGGGCTATTGCTCAGGATCAATCAGTGCTTGACCATTACTTTGACCTACTGGAGCAGACAATGTTGGAAAATGAGATAATTAGCTTTCCTAGCCGTATCTTCAATGTCGATGAATCAGGATTCCCACTGCAGGCACACAAATCTTGTATCGTAGCTGAAAAAGGATGCAAACACCCTACCACAGTAACTACTGGAGACAAGGCACAAATTACTGTCATCGCCCGTGTCAATGCGAGTGGAGCAAAACTACCACCAATGGTGATATTCGACCGTAAAGTTCTTAAAGCAGATTTGACATTGAATGAAGTCCCAGAAACCATTTATGCTCTGACCGATAACGGATGGTTGAATAGCGAGGTGTTTGACATATGGTTTCACAATCATTTTCTGGCATATGCTCCCACAGCGCGGCCGCTGCTTCTACTGATGGATGGGCACTCATCTCATTACAACCCGTCCACCATCAAGACAGCTGCAGCTCAGCAAATCATTCTTTTTTGCCTCCCACCTCATACAACTCACATCGCTCAACCTCTTGATGTAGCTGCTTTTGGAGTTTTGAAGCAGTGTTGGGATGAACAGTGTCACCAGTATATGGCAAACAATCCAGGGAAGGTTGTCACTCGATTCCAATTTTCAGATTTATTTTCGCGTGCTTGGGCTGAAGCAATGATCCCACGAAACATTTGTGCAGGCTTCAAGGCTGCAGGGGTGTACCCTCTTGATTCAGCAGCATTTATCGCTCGTACAGCTTCCAGTGATGTTACCGACAGTCCAGCACATTCCTCTTCACTAAAGTTTGTGCCGATGTATAGCCCAATTGCTCCTAGAAGTAGACGTACTCAGTCGCTCACTCAGGAGGAGGAAAAACATTTTCAACAAAGGTTTGAAGAGGGATATGACCTTTCCAATGATCCCAAATATATTTCATGGCTCCATATTCACCATCCTGATGAAGCTAAGCGTCTTTGTGAACTGATTATTGATCCTACTGAAGAACCTCAGAGTCAGCAAACGGCATCAGATGTTGAGGGTGTCATCCGTAAAAGTGGTCTGTCAAAACTTCTTCAGCTTCCAAAACCCCCTGCTAAGTGTGTCCCACCAGCCAAGAAATCTTGTGCCAAAGTGCTCACAAGCACGGAGAATCTGAAGCGAATTGAACAGAAAGAGAGAGAAAAAAGAGAAAAGATAGAATTGAAAGAAGCGAAGCGGCGAGAGCGCGAGGCTAAAAGGGAGGAGAAGATACAAGAAAAGGAAAAAAAGAAGCAAAACACTGACACCTCCATAAAGTTTACACCTCAAGAAGTAGAACTCTTCGCAAGACGACATGAGAATGGCTATAATTTGACTATTGATTCAAGGTACATGCTTTGGCTGAATTCTACATACCCAGATGAAGCTAAGAGGCTTCGTTCAAAGAAGACAATGGAGAAAACAGTGACGACTAATGAAGTTGGAGGAACAAAAGATGGATCCACCAGTTGTGAAGAGCTCTCTGGTGATGATCAGCATGATACACTTTCGACTAAAAGTAAAAATCCAAAAGATTCTGTGAGTGCACGTGCTTCCACATCTAACACAGCCAAGAAGGGTAGAAATACTTCTTTGTGCACCACAAAAGGTGCCACATCAAAGCAGCGAAGTACTCAGAAAAAAGGAGAGCAAGCTAGTGGATCAAGGCTCAAGAAAGGGGATGGTTCTAAATCTGGAAGTGCCTCTTTGTGCACCACAAAAAGTGCCACATCAAAGCAGCGGAGTACTCAGAAAAGAGGAGAACAGGCTGGAGAATCTAGGCTCATGAAAGTGGATGGTTCTACTAGTGGAACTAAATCTGGAAGCTTAAGAGTTACACGTTCACAGACTCAAAACAGTAGGAATGCTGAATTGTGTGACAGTAGCTCTTCCAGGAAAAAAGCTGTAGCTAGTACAGCAGCTAAAGCCTGTACAATAGTGACACGGTCTAAGAAAGGATGCAAACAATCTCCCAGCCCAGTCCCTGAATCAGACATGTCAGAGAGTTCGGCTATTGGCTCGGACTACGAAGAGGGTGAGTTTCTAGTGAATTGTATTATACAAAACTATTATAGTGGATGCTGGTAGTATCTAACACTATTTCTGCATAAATACACACTGTCACTATCCTTTTATTTTCCTTTTTTTTTTGCAGACCATCCATGCGATGCTACATTCTGCATAGCAGAGTTCTGCAATGATTCAAAGCTGCAGTGGGTATGCTGTCAAGACTGCAAAGCATGGCATCACCAAGTCTGTGTTGGGCTCAGTAACATAAAAATTACCAATGATGACATCTACATCTGCTATGATTGCAAAGAGTAACTTTATGTGTTGAATTTTGTGGAGAAACTCCTTGTAAATTGATTTAAAGGTTGTACGATATTTCATACCGGAAATGATGTTCATATTGGCGCCGCGCGCACAAGATGGGCGGGGCTAGAGGAGCTGCAATCGCTACACGAGGAAGGTGAAGGGGTAGGCTAAGGATGTTATGATTATGAACGATAGTCCTCTAGAATATAGCAAGTTACACTACGTGGACGAAAATTCATACTCCTGTCCATATATCGATATTTCGTTCGTCAACTTCGGTGCTCTACAGCGCCCACGTTCTTAGACGCCATCATCACTCGTTCCAGAAGGCTACTACTACTAGGGACACACGTGAGTGCAGGAATTTCCTCGCTCAGCGCAGCGCACGCGCACAAGTCAATAATTGGTTAGGATGCGGTACGCGCGCGGTGAGCTTACAGGATCGCGGATTTAGCGTTGCACCACACCCCCCAAAGCAAAGTAGGCCACATAGTCTCGTCCCCAGACCCCACCCCCAAAAGGAGGAAAGGGTCTGGTACACATCGAGCGCTTTTTGGGTCTTGCTGACTTGGCATGTCTGAATTCTGTCGCACCAATCAGATTCACGCCATGTGGCCTGCATGTGATTATCGTGTGACACCGCGCGCTAGCCGCCTATTGCTGCACGTGAGAGCCGCTGATGCGTTGCCATGCCTATACGACGCGTTGTCATGACGATCACATGACATGCTGCATCCTGTGCGCCCCAAAAAGCGCTCGATGTGTACCAGACCCTTTCCTCCTTTTGGGGGTGGGGTCTGGGGACGAGACTATAGGCCACAGAGCTAGTAGTCTCGTCCCCAGACCCCACCCCCAAAAGGAGGAAAGGGTCTGGTACACATCGAGCGCTTTTTGGGTCTTGCTGACTTGGCATGTCTGAATTCTATCGCACCAATCAGATTCACGCCATGTGGCCTGCATGTGATTATCGTGTGACACCGCGCGCTAGCCGCCTATTGCTGCACGTGAGAGCCGCTGATGCGTTGCCATGCCTATACGACGCGTTGTCATGACGATCACATGACATGCTGCATCCTGTGCGCCCCAAAAAGCGCTCGATGTGTACCAGACCCTAGTCTATCAAGCTAGACCCTTTTTCGCCCGACGACCTTTACCCACTCTATCCACACGCGAAAAAGGGTCTAGCAAAGGTCAGGTTTAATCAAATTTTGTCTGGCCAATCAGATTCAGCTTTTGAAATTCATGCAAGCAATTTATGCGTGGGTGTAGAGTAGCAGTTGGCAAAAAAACGGGCACTAGACTAGGCCTACTATACTTTTAGTGTTTTATAGCTTACTTTCAAACATGATAACATCAGACTGGGCCATCTGCTGCTGTTCTCTTGCTCTTGAGCCAAGCGCGCACTCGTACGGCTTCACCAAATGAATTGCATTCCAACACTGACCTTTGCTAGACCCCTTTTTCGCGTGTGGATAGTGGGTAAAGGTCGTCGGGCGAAAAAGGGGTCTAGCTTGATAGACTAACCAGACCCTTTCCTCCTTTTGGGGGTGGGGTCTGGGGACGAGACTACAGAGCTAGAGGACGAGCGCTGGGTGGGGCTAGCCTCGTGCTTGGCACGAGGCTCTAGCTAGGGTGGGGCAAGGTTACCTCAATACGAGCCAGACGGTGCTAAAATCCTTGCGTTCTGTAGATCTATTTGACCGTCTCTGGCGAGGCGCTAGTTAAGACTAGGAGTCTGAAAGTTTAGTATTAGATAGATACCGGCTTTAGACACCTCCTATGTTTGTGAAGGAGCTGACAAAGGGACTACAGGATATGTGCAAAAAAGTCCACGGACGCAACATTACGCCCACACAGTAAGTCCAATTTTTAGCTAGGTTGTCAGTTTGACATGTTCAAAGAGTGGGCCGATTGTCAGCCAATCTGTGAGTAGTAATGAAGTTGGGGTCACAACTGTGACAGTGGAGTGCGAGCTTTAAGGGAGGCGCACAATTTTTCAAATGGGGTACATACACTTGGGCAAGACGAAGCATTGCACGGCTTTGTGACACTCGGTAGCAGGTTAGCAATCTGATCAACAATTGATAAACTGCAAAGGCTGGCCTGTGATGCTCTAGAGGCCGAGAGCGAGATTTTCGAAATTCGGGAAACCATGCAAGTGTCACCAGGACCCGAGTGGGAACCTCGCTTCGCTCGGAATCAAACCACCATACCACTTCACGACTACATTAATGTTTCTGGTATAATACTGACAGCGAGAGGACGTCCGATAATTCCTACGTCCGAAAATCCATACCTTACTCTACCACGTCCACGCGCTTGCCATGCGCGTGTGGCCATGGGCATGGGATATGGCAATCAGGCCAGGATGTGTTTATCATAGAGTCGGTAGACTCTATAAGTAGGGATGGCCCGGACATGCCATATATATGTAATACATTACAAATATCCAAATATCTCAAAATAGGTAATTTTGTGAAATTTCTAAGTGTGAAAATCAGAATCTCCAGCAAATTATCTATCTAACAAGACCAAAATCATTCATCAAATCAATAGTATATGCCAGAACCAGATGTTCAAAAAATGGCCATTTCTCAATCTTTCTTTCTTTCTTTCTTTCTTTTTCATTTTCATTATCAGGGCTAGCTCAAGACTGCCTTAATACGCCCGTGCCATTTGGCAAATTTTTAACATAATATGGCTGATAAAAATGTCCAGGCATTATTGATACCAAAAGACTGAGACGAAATGGATGCTGAATCGGAATCTAGTCTTTATAAAGAGAAGGATTAAGCTTGCTGTTGAAAATGTAAGTACTAAAAAATAACATACTCAGGGCCCTATAGGGTACAGTGTCCGGGGGGACAACTTTTTAGCGGGGTCATGTGACACTATTACAACGTAGCTGGCTAGCTACTATGCATGCAGTAAAAAAATTGAATCTCTGGTTCAAGTAAAGGGAGGGGTGGGGAAAGTTGTAGCCTCGTACCCAGGCCCTTTGATTGAGGAGAAAGCGCCTACCTATTGCACGCGCATGTGCTAACTACCCCAAGAAAACATAGGGTACCGTGAACTACTATACGCTTTTTTGCCCTCCTCCCGCGGCCTCGAGTACGAGGCTACACCGATATTGACATCACTTCGTACCCTAGGCGTGAGAGGAGGGCGAAAAAGCGTACAGTCGTTTGCGG
Source organism: Cliona cf. orientalis (assembly GCA_963930775.1). Classification (NCBI taxonomy): domain Eukaryota; kingdom Metazoa; phylum Porifera; class Demospongiae; order Clionaida; family Clionaidae; genus Cliona; species Cliona cf. orientalis. The sequence goes on along the minus strand of OZ005691.1, from coordinate 1,258,109 downwards.
CACCCCAGGTTTTCTTGGGGTAGTTGGCACAAGCGTGTGCAATAGGTACCAGACCCTCTTTCCTCCTCCTTCCGGGCCTGGGTACGAGGCTAGGGAAGTTGGTACATATATATATATTTTTTTTATGTAGTTTAATTGGATCAGTGATGATGTACTTTTCTGCATGCATGCATGCATACATTTGCAGGAAGAAAGAGAGCAGGCAATGTGCGACCTTTAGCTACAAAACTGCTCAAGGTCCCTGTGTCAGTAAGGTTTGGATTTCTCATCCGTGACCTATATTGAACTTGAACAGAATTTCTAGAAGTTGAGACATTCCTATTGTTGTTTTCTTGGTATTAAATTTTGTGTGTAATCTGTGTTACCGTGTACCACTTATTGATATAATACTATACAGTGTATACTGCAGTACTAGTATTGCTAGTAGCCAGGAGTGATGGCCACCTTAACTTAGGAGTGAGATCACTCCTAGTCTAACATGAGGAGTGGGTGCCACTCCAGAAAAAAGAGTGCTATTTGTGGCAGTCATTTCACTCCAATTTTGGGGTGAAGTTCACCCTTCCATTTTTGCAGTGTATATAGTGAAGATGCCATATGCAGTAAATGGTGTGGCTTAATGTATCCAATAACTTAATACACAACTGTTACAGTAATGATTTAGTGTAAAGGTGAAGTTAATTTCCTACAAGATTGTGTACACAGAATCTCTGGCAGCATAATAATTATTGGTAACATTAAGCCACATAAGCTTAATTCTTGACTTTTCCAGGATAGCGATAGCATGATGACGACAATGCCTTCTTTTCAACTCGAATGGTATAATATATTATGTATGATTAGCTATAGATCCAACAAGATGACTAGCTCATCACAGACAATGGCAGTGCTGACTTGGCCGACATGATAGCCGTAATGGCTATCATACATCAATTGAGTCAGCTTCCAGCATCCTTGACAGATGATTTGTCTCCTAGGAGCAATTTGACCTCCAGTAACCTGCAAACATGAGCTTTGAATGCAGCACTTTGGGAAATCTATGCTACAAAATTTAATGTGAAGTTCACTGTAAATTTTGATGCAAATTATCATCACTTGATATGCAAAAATGCCGTGAAACTTAACTTACATGAAGTAATACTTACTCGGATGATAGTAGCAGGGGATGTGGCAGCATAATTATTGGAGATATTAAGCCACATAATATTACACTCTTAGTTATTGCATAAATGCACATGCATTTGGCAGGTGCAGGTTCTAACAATTAATTTTAGTCACCACATGCATTGCATTTACAGCATTAATTTTATCAGGTTTCTATCTATGTGGGGTGGTTGCGGGATTGTTGAACCAGCACCTGCCAGATATTGATGTGCATCTACAGAGAAGATGCTACATGCAGTAACTAGTATAACACATGTGGCTTAATGTCCCCAATAATAATAAAAGTGTGGTGAGATTCTGTGTACACAATCATGTAGGAAATTACTAGACTTCGTCTTCACACCAAATTATTACAGTTTATGTACTCATCGCACTCCATTAATGGGGACACTAAGCCACACTGGCAGGTACAGTTTCAGTCAATCATGCATTGCATCTGTGGCATCAATTTTATCAGCTTTCTATCAATCTGGGGGTGGCTGTGGGACTGCACCTGTCAAAAATGATTATTATGTACATTTATAGGGTAGATGCCACGTGCAATAAAAATTTTATTGGTGTCGCTTAATGTCTCCATTAATTTAGTACACTAATAATTAAAATTTTGGTGCGAAGCTGAAGCTAATTTCCTACAAGATTATGTACACAGAATCTCTGGGGGGCATAATTATTGATGACATTAAGCCACATAATTATTATGATACTCTAGTTATTGTATGTAGTATAACTAATGGATATGCATTTGGCAGGTGCAAGTTCTAACAATTAATTTTAGTCACCACATGCATAGCATCTGCAGCATCAGGTTTCTATCTATGACATTGTGGGGGTGGTTGCGGGATTATTGAACCAGCACCTGCCAGATATTGATGTGCACCTATAGAGAAGATGCTACATGCAGTAACTAGTATAACACATGTGTCTTAATGTCCCCAATAGTAATAAAAGTGTGATGAGATTCTGTATACACAATCATGTAGGAAATTAACTTCGTCTTCACACTAAATTATTATAGATTGTGTCTACTCATCATACTCCATTACTAGGGACATTAAGCCACACCAGTTACTGGATGCAGTATCTTTATAAATGCACATCTGGCAGGTGCAGTTTCATCACATCATGATCCTAACATTGCATCTACAGCATTTATTGGGTTTCTATCAATCAGGCCATGGGGGTGGGTGTTGGATTTTGTGGGATTTTTACATCCCAACTCCCAATCAACAAAAAAGGAAATCAACCTATAACAATTATGATGAAATGATGATAAAACATATTATTATTATGATGAAATTGCTGTGAAGACTGCTTCAAAATGTTTTGCTCGCATAACAGGGTGTTGGGACCCAGCTAGCATAGAAGAGATCATAGACTGTCAATGAAATAAATTACCGTATACGCGGAAATATTGGCGAGCATTTAATTTGTCGATTTTCGTCGTCGAACCACCCACAAAAATATTGGCGGTTTTAAATTTGGCGATTTTTTTCCTATGCGTAGGCCTAATGTATTGCGATAGCGCGAGATATCATTTAATTTGGCGATTTCTGCACCGATCACCAAATCGCCAAATTTAATGTAACGCCAATATTTCCACGTTTACGGTATGGTGATTCTCTCAGTTTGCTTTCTTTGGTGAGCTTGGACTCTTGGGGGATTTCTCTATTCAGTCTAGCACATAATAAATATCATAGAGTATCTGATACCTGTATACAGCAAATAGATTAAAAGTCGAGTGCTATGGGCAGAGCGACAAGGTAAATTGTCTGCACGGATGCCACGGCGCGATGGTACTCATGAAAAATCTGGCGATCACGAAATTTTTGTCACGATAATTTTCAATCATGGGAATTTCAGCAATTTCACAAAAATTTGAACCATGAAAATTTGGAGCTATACGGTATTTATTTCGTTACCCGAGTTTGTGTGTGGGCGACGGCAGCATCAAGGGTATAATGTTGGTAAAGTGAGTAATTTTGGTGCTGTAGGAGATGGCAGCATCAAGGGTAATGTTGGTAAATTTGGTAAAGTGAGTAATTTTGGTGCTGTAGGCGATGGCAGCAACAAGGGTAATGCTGGTAAAGTTGGTAAAGTGAGTAATTTTGGTGCTGTAGGGATGGCAGCGACAAGTGTAATGCTGGTAAAGTTGGTAAAGTGAGTAATTTTGGAGCGGTAGGCAATGGCAGTGACAAGGGTAATGATGGTAAAGTTGGTAAAACTGGTGAAGTGAGTAATTTTGGTGTTGTAGGCGACGGCAGCGACAAGGGTAATGTTAAAATAGGTAAAGTGAGTAATTTTGGTGCTGTAGGTGACGGCGGCGACAAGGGTAACGTTGGTAAACCTGGTAAAGTGAGTAATTTTGGTACTATTCGTGATGGCAGCGACAGGGGTAATGATGGTAAAGTTGGTAAAACTGGTGAAGTGAGTAATTTTGGTGCTGCAGGCGACGGCAGCATCAAGGGTAATGTTGGTAAAATTGGTAAAGTGAGTAATTTTGGTGCTGTAGGCGATGGCAGCGACAAGTGTAATGCTGGTAAAGTTGGTAAAGTGAGTAATTTTGGAGCGGTAGGCAATGGCAGTGACAAGGGTAATGATGGTAAAGTTGGTAAAACTGGTGAAGTGAGTAATTTTGGTGTTGTAGGCGACGGCAGCGACAAGGGTAATGTCAAAATAGGTAAAGTGAGTAATTTTGGTGCTGTAGGCGATGGCAGCGACAAGGGTAATGCTGGTAAAGTTGGTAAATCTGGTAAAGTGAGGATTTTTATGGAAGCCGAGAAGGGCACTCCGAAGCTTCGCCGAACTCACCTCCGAAGCTTCGCCGAAGTCAGCTCCGAAGCTTCGCCGAAGTCACCTCCGAAGCTTCGCCGATGATGATGGTATAGTGAGTAATTTTGGTGCTGTAGGCGATGGCAGCGACAAGGGTAATGCTGGTAAAGTGAGGATTTTGGTGCTATAGGCAATGGCAGCGACAAGGGTAATGCTGGTAAAACTGGTAAAGTGAGTAATTTTGTTCCTGTAGGTGATGGCAGCGACAAGGGTAATGGTGGTAAAACTGGTAAAGTGAGTAATTTTGGTGCTATAGGCGATGGCAGCGACAAGGGTAAATCTGCATGAAACCCTATGGAACCAAATCAGAATGTAAGATGGCTATAATTCCAGTTAGATTATCATCGTAGCTGATGAACCCTTGAATACTTGGCAACTGACAGCATCCGGGTGTAAGAACCAGGGACCCTCCCCCTGCCTCTGCCTGCCCAATAAATAATTAGCTACGTAGCTACTATCTACACCATCAGAAATTTTACTTGTGCACATGCCCTTAAACACTCTTATTTATTGATTCTGTGTTAGGATGTTATAACATTAAAGATGCGTAATAATAATATTATAGCTAACCTCGATTCTGTACACATAAAATTAAATTTCTGTAATGTGGCTGTCTCCATAGTGTGATGTAAAAAGAGACGTCCTAGCTAGCTATCAAAGGACACCTTGGCATTTGCACTTATTCAAATTAACTTTGAACTCATGGTGTGTTCGTTCAGGGTGGCTAGCTATACCATGACTGCCCGACTCATGATCAAAGCCATGAAAGGCTAGGATCGCACGAACATGCTGAATCAGTACCTGCTAATAATTGGCTATTATTGTATGCATGGTTGGATGTAGCTAGGTCCAGAAGAAATTCAAGTTATAGCTAGCTAGCTTGGTCCAATGAATAGGCAAACTATAGTACCAGCATGATCACCATGGTATAATGTAGATAATGTAGTGTCTGTCCGCACAAGATTAGTCAGCTATAGATATGTAGCTATAGCTATAGCTAGAAGGATGTCATCAATTCTGCATCGCTATTCTGTTGCAGTGGCATCTCAACTTTAAAATTAATACAAAACTTATTTCTTTACTTCTGGCATTACTTGCATATTCCACCCAGAATCAGTAAACGCAAATGTGTCACTATATCCAAGATCGCCAAGCCAGTCTCTTCAAACTTTGAAATACGGAGAAACTTGTGTATGCCGATTCAAGAGCACTACAGATATTCTTTCTGGAGTTCCTTGGCGATCTTCGGGGCTTTGTAGCCCTATGAGTCGAGTGCGTGCAGGCCAATACCGTCCTCATTACCATGATTCTTGCAATAATTATAATGAACGGATTCGTAATCTTTCTCGTTGCCAGACACAAGGTGCTCCACCAAATGGCATTCTACCTTGCACTGCAGATAATAGTTGCACATTAATTTTGATCTTCTCTGTTAGAGTTCTTCCTTTTACAAACACACACTGCTTCTTGTAGTTGGAGTTAATCATCTCTGATCCATAAAAAATGCAGTCTGAATGCAACAAAGGGGGTGTGACTGTTTACTTAGCAGGCTGGATATTGGAGTACGTTTGCATGTTGAGGTGCTGATGCAAGTACATTCACACCTACTATAATTATGCATGTTGCTTGCTGCGTGCAAACGATGCTAAAACAATCATGTGCAAGTGTTGCACTATCGTTTTTACAAACCATTAATTTTATGACTATTGTTACAGTATGTACACAACTACACATCAATACTACTCTTACAGATGCACATAAACACCAGTTACACTATATCTCTCTCAACTTATACGAAAGAACAATTCTATATCTGATAGTACTTAATCACTGTCTGAAATAATTCAGTCTCTAGTCAGCAATATACAAGGTGATCTCAGGGTATTTCTCGACTGCAAATTTAACTATCTTCAAATTAAGCACGCTGTTCATAAAGTGAGATTCAAGTGTCAGTTCTAGTGTAGTTGGGTGAATGTAGAAAGGGTGTGGCTGAATTTTAGATTGAGATTCAATTATGACATGTTTTTCAACAGCTAACGCATCACATAAATCATACACAACCACTTTCTCTCCTCTCTGGAGCTTTTGAAAAATTCTAAAGATTTTATCCTTGTTATACTTCACATTTGAAAGATGATTTTTTGCCATCATATTTATGAAGTCGATAGTTGCTGATGCGTAGTTGTCTTCATATCTGGCTGTAATCTCTTTAACATGTTTCATTGCTATATCCAGACTTTTCACTTTCGAAAGTTTTAGTGATGTCCTCACCGTGTGGAGATGTAACAATCTATTACCAATAAGTGCATGTGCTTTGTTAATTAATTCCTCTTGACATTTTACTGTAGTATCACACTCTTCAAACATGCGTTTGATAAACGTTTTGGCCTCACTGTCAGTTAAATCGCCAAGAAGATGTACTCTGCCCCTTAACTCGTTGAGTGGAATCTGTATTCCTAGGGCTGCCCTTGATGATGACAATACAATAACACATTGCATAAGCTGTAAATCATCTCCCCAGGATTTAAATGTCACCAATAGCGTTTGCAATTCCTTGGAAGTGACCCTATCATTGACTTCCACTACTAGTGTAGGCTTTGGATAGCCCTCTTTTCTCAGCTGTAGCAAGACTTCCCACAACCTTCAAAAACAGGTCCAGGCGTGGATATGCAATGTTTCCTCCTTAAAGTTTCTTTCCAGTTCCTTTTCTGGTATTCTCATTGACATCTTCTTTTGTATCATCGTTTAACTCCTGTGCAATTTCAATATTATTTCATTACCGCAAATTGTGAATACTATAATATTGATGTTTATTACATATTATACAGACAAATGACTCCGTACCATATAATTTAGCATTAATAGTGTGCACAATTTTTATGTTTAATTTCTGCATTGATCAAGCTCTCTGAACATATTAACAACGAAACTTTCATAATTTATGGTATTGTGTTATATGAGATTTTACTTTGTATGCCAAGTGTTGCCCCAGCCTATAGCTACACAGTTTGGACTGAAAAAATTTTCAATGTCTACCATAAAGCATGAAACAGTATGCTATATGTAAATACGACAGATCTGTACTTTGCTGATGACACTGAATACTTAAATATGATTAGTTTGAATAAATGTTTCAGTATCTGATACACAATCACTTCTATACCATCCATATTATATATCCTTCCTGGAAGTTATTTGTACTTACCGGAATCACAGCCGACGAAAGAGTGTAGCTCTGAAGATGTTTGTATCCCAGAAAGTGGGTGGTCCTTGTAAAACTGGTAGAGCATAAAAGCGGGTAGAGCCTAAGAGCCGAGAACTGAGAAAAAGCCATGGATGGATAAAACAGGGAAGATGAGTAAAGCTCATTACCTACACTTGTGGCTTGATATAGGGGTAATAAGTGTATTTATTTTGAACTATAACCGGTTATGCATGGTTATTTGGTTATAGGCATTTTCTGTTAATGTAGCTAAAAGCCTTCCATTGGTTATTATGGTTATATATAGTTGGGTGGCTATTATGGTTATGGTTGGTTATTATGGTTATTTTTGGTTATAGAAGCATTGCAAACAAAGGATATGAGGAGTTATTGCCATGGTAATGAGTCAATTACTGTTTGCATGTCGTACTTTTGGCTGCACCGGCCGTCTTCCCTCCCCTCCCTTCGGCAAAGTGGACTCAGTGAAATAGATTGAGTCTTCTAAACAAACTCACTGTAGTGACTGCCTAGCTCAATGGATCAGTCAGTGGCTTGGAATAGCTAACTGTGATGTGATGTAGTGTGTGTACAATAAAATTATAAAGATGTAGTGTGTGTACAATAAAATTATAAGACACTATGATAATATTATTATGATGTAGTGTGTGTATGTAATAGATATTGCATGGTAGGGAGTGTATTATGGATTATAAAGCCCATGACCCCGAGGGCGCAGCCCGAGGGGGAGGGGCTTTATAATCCATAATACATGTGCCTACCATGCGACATCTGATATATATCCTGATTGGTCAGTTTCTTAGTGGTTGCATTTATCTGGTAGAAGTCGTTGGCTGGCATATTTTTAGTGCAGTGCACTATGGTGTTCACAGGGGATTATAATTGCCTGGGGGAGGTCAATATTTTAGTTATAACACCCCTGTTACCTAGGATACAAGGGTGAATCAGGATATATATGCAGTTATAAGACACTTAGATGTATTGTGTATAATATGAGAACTATAAGTCAATGTGACGTATGTGTATATATATTATATGCAATAGTGAGTCTCAAGTTGTGTTGATGACAGAGTTAGCTTTCCTTTGTATGCCGCACTTTTGGTTGTACTGGTCGTCTTCCTTCTGCATAACACTGAGAAATGTATCTGTTCCTCCTTACCACCATGCGATGTAGATAAAAATGATGATGTGTTTTTGGCATGGCTGATAAAATTTTCTTGTACCGGCTCAACCAAGCAAACGTTTGTTCACATGCCATTGTATTGCCTATTTCTTCAGGTGCTCTGTACTGCTCACAGCGGGGGTCTTTGTGATTCTTGATATGCAGGTCGTCGATAATCTTGTTGACTTCCAGCCATATATGGGCTAGATCGCCTGGCAGAGGTAAAGGGCATCTTGCTACCTTCAGATTGTTCAGATGGCACATATTGTCATACGACACTGTTATCCTCTTCCAGTCCTCCCTCCTCTTTCTTCCAAATGCTGCTATAAGCCATGTAAGCACAAGCAAAAAGACTTGTGCTGGGCCTTCAGATCTGTCACAGTGCATATAATCAAATGCAGTAATTTCTGTACTATAATTCTGTACTTTGTTAAACATACTGATACAATGGCTGCCACATTTGGATGTGTCCTCCTCCACTCACACAAAACCAAACACCCCTTGTCCACTTCTGAATCCTCCTTTTGCCGCCAGTGTCCTTATTGCATGTGGTCATCCCTTCCTCATCCTCCTGAGTGTTATCAATTGTGGTAGCTATAGCTCCATGTTTGGACAATAACTTATCCGTTCCTGTCATTATTAATTGTGCCAAGCATTTTAGATTGGTAAAATTAAGCTATTTGCCCACTAACCTTGGCACTTGGCTGCAGTATCTGCTGAGGATGAAGACAAAGTCATTGTCTTTTTCACTGTATACCATAATAATTTTGTATAGCTGTGGCTCTTAAGTTCTAGCTGTAGAGTGTATGTTTCAAACCTGTTGTAGAAGGTTTATACTCTTGCAGGCTTGTGGGTATCCCCTGTTGTTCTGCCTCAACACAGTGTTGGTGGCAAAAGGCCTTGGCTGGTACTGGTTCGTTAGAGCAGGAGTCCACGTACTTCAATTGGCCCTTAAACCCCGACACTTCCGATGGAACCTTCCACATACAGTGTGGATAGCAAATCTTCCAGTTTCCATCGATTGAGTACAGGCTGCCACAACCTGAATAGGCACAAAAGGTGCATGCACATACAAACTTGTTTTATACATGCATGTCATGTCTAAAGCATGTAATATGCATGCATGATTGTTTTGCATGGCGTGTACACTCTTGGTACAATTAAATGGAATATACCACGCTTCTTGCATTCATCCGAGCATTGCTCATGTGGATACACGGTTGATGCTCTCTCCTTGTCAATCATCATCATTAATTCTTCACGACTCTGTGCATGTGCAAACAGCCTGTCAACCCACTCTCTTTTTCTCAATTCATCCTCCATCTCTCTGTTCCAAAATGCCTCTGCAACTGGAAGGAAGAGGAACGGCAACAGAGAGAAGAGGAGCAAGAGGAACGGCAACGGAGAGAAGAGGAGCAAGAGGAAGAGGAACGGCAACGGAGAGAAGAGGAGCAAGAGGAACGGCAACGGAGAGAAGAGGAGGAAGAGGAGGAGCAGTTACAACAGATAGAGGAAGAGGAACAGCAACAGAGAGAACCGGAACAGCAGAGGACAGTTCAGAAGGAACTAGAAGAACCGAGAGCAGATGAGCTGGCTCAAGAAATGGATACCACCCAAGGTTAGTTGTTAAATTAATATTATGATGACAAAATAAATGTGGTTCATGTAATAATATTATTGTGATATTACAATGTTACATGCAGGTTTAGTTTCAACTGAGAGGAACAGCGGAGCATTGATTTGTCCAGTCTCCACATCAGATTCTTTGAAAAAATGCTGTCCCAGGAGCAGGTGCAAGCTAAAGAGAGTTTCCTACCGCACAACTTGGATACAGTGTGATTCATGCCAGCAATGGTTTCACTGCTCCTGTGCTGGGTTTACTGCAAAAGCTGCCAAAGCTTTGTTGAGCTGGAACTGTCCTGATTGTTAAAGGAACAAACACTAAATACTCTGTATCTGAACAGTTAGTACTAGCTGTATTATTATAGTCATGCACCGCTACCATTTTAAAGCATGCATCCCTTAAATACCATACCATCCTTTTTACTAGGCAGCTTTTTAGGTACATTAATTGTTTCCTCCTTCAAGTTGTATTATATCCCATATACCGTCTCTTGATGTCATAATATAATACCATGCTTCTATAACGCATTGCCAATCTACTACCACCTATAGCAGTCTATAACTATCTAAGAACACCTATATAACCACTTATAACCATCTACAACCACCTATAACAGTCTATAACCACCTATAAATGTCTAGAATCATCTATAACCGTCTGTAACCATCTACAACCACCTATAACCATCTACGACCACCTATAACAGTCTATAACCACCTATAACAGTCTATAACCATCTATAACCCTCTATAACCATCTACGACCACCTATAACAGTCAAAACTGTCTATAACAGTCTAGAACCACCTATAACTGTCTATAACCATCTATAACCACCTATAACAGTCTATAACCGTCTATAACAGTCTACAACCACCTATAACAGTCTATAACCATCTACGACCACCTATAACAGTCTATAGCCACCTATAACAGTCTAGCTATAACCATCTATAACCCTCTATAACCATCTACGACCACCTATAACAGTCTATAACCGTCTATAACAGTCTAGAACCACCTATAACTGTCTATAACCATCTATAACCACCTATAACAGTCTATAACCGTCTATAACAGTCTAGAACCACCTATAACTGTCTATAACCATCTATAACCACCTATAACAGTCTATAACCGTCTATAATAGTCTAGAACCACCTATAACTGTCTATAACCATCTACAACCACCTATAACAGTCTATAACCGTCTACGACCAGTCTATAGACTATATATAACCATCTATAACAGTCTATAACCATCTACGACCACCTATAACCACTTATAACCATCTATGACAGTATAAAACCATCTATAACTGTCTATAACCATCTACGACCACCTATAACCACTTATAACCATCTATGACAGTATATAACCATCTATAACAGTCTATAACCATCTACGACCACCTATAACCACTTATAACGGCTATGACAGTATATAACCATCTACGACCACCTGTAACAGTCCATAACCATCTTATACCACCTATTGGAACTTATAACAGTACTACCACCTATCTGTAACCATGCATGATCTAACTATACTCAAGATTACAAATATACCATATAAAGTAAAAACATTATCTATGGTTATATAACATGTTATTATGAATTTTTCCCACTTTATTTACCCCTATATTGGGCCAGGTCTAATTACCTAGGGTAGAGAAATAGTTACAACATAAAAGTACGCAAGTGCACAATGCTCAGCTCAATTTTGATTACAACAGTACCAATCACATAATCTAGCACTTTCAGAATCACAACGGCTATTAATTTTGGAGAGAATCTTAATTAAGATATCAGTGCCCGAGGGTCATCTATGACAAGCCAATGATCGACAGAATACTGATTTTAGAAACGACTCAGGATGTTGCATAATCACAATTGCCTCTGGATGCAATGCCGTAGAGCCTCGGCTTAGGGCAATATTCTATTATACATATACACGCATGCACAGAGGGTTAACGAACAAAATGCGACAATCACTTTCATCGTAGACAACAAATGTTCTTAGCAAGTAAAGTACGACCCACGCTAACCTTAGTTGCCTCTAGCATTGGCTCCCATGATCGCTGGCTCGTTTCTAACCGCCATAATAAGTTTATATCATTCATTTAAAGTCAAGCAGATAGCAGTTTTTTGTTTGAAGTGATCACTACTGATCCAGGGCTTCATTAAGGGGGGAGCACTTGATAAACTCTCGCTCCCCCCCTTGCCCCCTCTTATAAAGCTAGTATTATGACATGCATAAAATCAAGAAATCGTCTAACATGAATAACAATCATGATAATAATATTATTAAGTATTCAAAATGTAGTGCCTATTAGAGCTGGTATGAGCACAGGGATATTTTTGTGTGTGCATGCTTAGCAGGTCAATATAAAAAAGCATTAAATGTATCTAATTTTTTTCTCCCAGGAAAGCTAGGGCACTATTACCAATAGTTACAAGATAAATGTATGCATGTACCAACATGCAGTAGAGCAACAGTGCACTCTACCCCGGGGCTTATGATACAAACTCTATGCCTACACTATGTGTGCACATATTTAGCCAGAGTATGCCCGTGTAAAATTACACATTATGTGTTTATTGGTAGTTGCCTAGCAACCAATGTCTTTATAGGCAATTTGCCAGTTATGGGAAGGGGGTGGGTCATCATAAAGTATGCCAATGATGAACTACGAACAAAAGTTATTTGACAGTAAATGGGGTGCATGTCATGATCTCATGCACCCCAATTACTGTCAGATAACTATTATGTATGTGTGTGTGGGAGAGAGAGAGAGGGAGGAGAGAGAGAGAGAATGTGGGAGAGATCACCAGCAGGTGGGGTGATCTCTATCTATAGCCATATGTGTGACAACCACAAGTTTATGGTCAATCATATCTCAATCAAAACACTGGTTCAGACATAAATCGTCTTTCAAAAGCTTCAACAGCACAGGCACTTAGAACACCAAAGGCACCATAGGTACCAAGGACACTAATAAAATTATTATCATGCAACCAAGAACACCAAACTGCCACTAAAGGACAGCAAGGCACACTGCAAGGACACACTTGAAACACACAAAAGGCACCAAGGATACCAACAGCTAAACTGACCTAGGGCATGCACCACACACTAGTAAATAAGTATGATTTTTTTTTCTGAATAAAAAAGCCAAAAGAACGTAGGTTAATATGGTGGATTACTGTATAAACTTACGATTTTGTACGAGGATAGAAGAAATTTTCTCATGCAATACATAGGTCTGAATATGTACTTCAATATTATAAAACCACCGCTGGAATGCTTATGAGCAATCCTGAAAGAAAAGTAGAAAACTGCTGCCAGGGGCCTCTGTCAACCAAGGACCACGTGTTCGTTCGGAATAGGACTTTGCGTAACGATCATGGGAATCAAGATTCACACCGTGTGCATGACTCGCTCTGAGCCACGCCCCTTGTCCTTATTACCCTGCGCGCATGCGCAAGGGGTAAAGTAACCGTACGTCCAGACGATAACTAGTCTTAGTAGTACATCGTATCATAGAGCACAATGTATAAAACTGGCTTCACTGTGCGAGGGAAGTAGTCAACGATCGAGTGTCAACAGGGGGCGGATCCACATTATCCCTACAAATCTCGTTTGTGTATTTTTTTTTGTCACTGTTATCCCTACTTCATCCTTCAAATTCAATTTTGTGGAACACAATTCAATATTATGTCCATGATTAGGCCACTACAAATTGCATAGTTGTTTCCCGTCCTGGCTGTCGCTTCAATAGCATGCGGGCGGGCGGTTAATTTTTATTATTCATTATTCATTATTACCGGATGTGGTATAAACCACAAATGGCCGCCGGGGTAGCTACATGACTCGAGCTAATCTCGCCATCTTCAGCTGACATGGTAAGCACAGTCTTAGAATGAGATTTAACTGTCAAGTTAAATCAAGTTAACTCGGAAGGAAAGGGGCGGGGCTGCATGCAGGACCGCGCGCCGGTGTGGACGCATGCGCAATGGGATGGGCGCCTAGAATATGGGTTGCTATGGAACTACTTGTCAAACGCAGTCTCTGCTTTGCACTTGACAGCAGTGAGTGTTTTTTCGTTCCTCTCAAAAACTTAGCAAACAACGAGCTTGGATGGCCGACCCAGTGCAACTACCTGTCGATACGCCCGAAGGAGGCGACGCCCGCAACAACGGCGAGGGAGGCAACGCCCTCAACAGTGGCGACGGAGGCAACACCCGCAACAACGGTGCTGGAGGAGGAGATGGAGGAGCGAGCGGTGGCGGTCGACCTCAGGACCCAGCAGACCCCCTCTCCGAAGCTCATCTGAAGTCGATAGCAGAGCACGTTGCTCGTTTCTTGGCAGCTTCGCACTCCAGTGGGAGCTCATCGTCCTCTGGTAAGTGCAAACATTGAGTGCAAGATTCTCAAGAATAGCTAGTTCCCCCTCCGCTCCCAGGAGCGTGAACTTAGGTCCATTTGGGTATTTACGCGCGAGAGCAGAATTATGTTATGCTAGCTATTTGTGTTACACTGATTACAGTGTCACAGCTATGTCTTGACAATTTGGCACAGTGCAAGTTCATGCAGGCAGTGCAAGGCAGGAGCAAGGCCAGTGCAGTGGCGGAGGCTCATCCAGATAGTGTTGCGCGCGAGGCAGGCGGGTACAAACTGGCAGTACAGAGGCCGGTGGGCCAGCGGCTCACTGTGGCATAGCTGGCTTTGTCAAAGAATATTAAAAATTTAATTTTAAAGTTTCTGCAGCTGGCAAGGGCCAGAACTTTAGCGCGGAATTGGCCTAGCCTCGGCGCCGCGGCCGCGTCGGCTTGGCTAGCTAGGCGACAAGGCTGGGGTACCATGCTGACGCGGTCCTTACAAGTAAACAAATTATGCAATTACATGACATTGTACAAGTTGTTTACAAGGCTCGAGCTCGTGGCACGCATGCGCAGGGCGGCCCGGGTTCAGGCATGCGCAGTGACTGACAAACATTATACCAATTCTGCAGGGCCCGGCTTACTGCTCCCGGCCAATATCAACACTCTGCAAGACGATGCAGCCAAGTCGGACAGCCTCCTGCCCCCCAACCCCCTGTCATGGGCAGCTGCGCTGTCGGTATCAAAGCCAGCAAGTGATGTTGCTTTGGGGAGAGGGATCCCATCGTTGCCGAAGCGGATGGTGGAACGAATGCTGGCATGGGAATTCATCGACCTGGCGGAGCTACCCCCAGCAAGAGCGAATGTTTCAAAGGATTCGCTGAACGCCACCCCCAATGTGCTGCTAATTCAGTCGCTGGAGTCGGCACGCAACCAACGCCGTCTGATCCCAGATATCACTACCTGGGTACAATGCTTCAGCATCTATACCAGTGTGCTGGCAACGAAACATAGCCAGCATGTTCCGGAGCTGCTGGCTTACATGAGAGACATCATTCGAATCAGCAGGCAATTTAAGTGGCCAGCTTGGATCATCTATGATACCAACTATAGACGACACATGGCAGAGACAGGGGGGAAAGATTGGTCCAAGGTGGACCCTAGCATCTATTCGCGATGCTTGACAGGCTGGGCCCGACCCACCTCTTGGTGCGAGTGGTGTGTGTCCTTAGACCATGACTCCAAGGACTGCCCATTCAGTTCAGCGCGCGGACGGGATCGTCGCACACAACCATACCCTTCAGTCTCCCACTCACCAGCCCCCTCCCGAGCAAGTCATCCACAAGTTTGCATTAAATATAACAAGTACGGGGGAGATTGCAAGTTTGGTCAAAATTGCAAGTACCGCCACGTATGCTCGAGCTGTGAGGAACCCCACCCTAAGTCCAAATGCACCAAAAGCTTGAGCAGAGAGAACTCTAAAACTCAGCAGTGAGCGTCAGGGACTCAGAGCTAGGGCAGTGTCCAGCCCAAAACTGGTTCAGTTTATCTAGGCATGCTATGCTAGGCTGGTCCCCAGCAGCATAGTACATGATGTATAATATTATATTATTCACAGCATCATTGTCATCAGTTATTATTAATAATAATATTGTCTTGAGATCAAGTAGTGCAGTGGATTGCGGAGGCACAGGCGCACAACGATTGCCGGCATTATTATTATTATCATCATTATTAGTGCTAGGGCCGGGGGTGGGGCTACAGGCTGCATGATTCGCTGTCGAACTTCTCCCTCTACCCCGCAGGTACGCCACCATACCCATACACGGAGGATCTGCTGGCCCTCAGCGCGTGTGTCTCCAACAACTCGACGCCCCTGCCACCCCACCTGCAGCTAGTTCAGACCCCACTTCGGGCTGCTCAATGGTGCGCGGTGCTTGCAAGTCATCCGGACCAGCGGTTTGCTCGGTATATACTGGACGGCATTGAGAATGGATTTCGACTTGGCTTTGACTACTTGCAGCACTCTGTCACCCCATGCAAAGGCAACATGCTATCGACACTGGCCCACCCACAAGTAGTCCAAGATTATCTCGAGCATGAGCTGGAGGAGGGGAGGATTACAGAGATCACTGACATGTCCGGCGTCATGGGATTGCAAATTAGCCCATTCGGTGTCATCCCGAAAAAAGGCTGTGATCAGTGGCGGCTCATACTAGACCTATCCAGCCCCCACGGTAGCAGCGTAAATGATGGGATCAGCAAGGAGAGGTGCTCCTTAGCATATATTTCCGTGGACGAAATCGCCAAGCGTGTAGTGCAGTTAGGACGGGAGACGAGGATGGCAAAAATGGACATAAAGAGCGCTTATCGACTTGTCCCAGTGCACCCACAGGATCGTCTACTGCTGGGAATGAGGTGGAACAAGAGAATCTTTGTCGATAATATGCTCCCCTTTGGCCTCAGATCAGCCCCGAAAATCTTTACAGCCATCGCAGATGCCTTTGAGTGGGTTATCGAGCAGCGGGGGGTTGCTTGGGTATACCACTACCTCGACGATTTCATCACCTTAGGTGAACCGGGGCAGGATACTTGCAGGCATAACCTTGAAATGATCCTCAGCACATGTGTGGAGTTGGGGGTGACAGTGGCCTTGAACAAATGTGTGGGCCCGAGTGTCTGCCTAACATTTCTGGGCATTGAGATCGATTCCCAGAATATGGAGATGCGATTGCCAGCAGATAAACTTGCACGGCTGAAAGAGACAATCCAGCAGTGGAGAGGAAGCAAGAATTGCACAAAGCGTGACCTGCTCTCCTTGATTGGCCAGTTAGGCCATGCATGCAAGGTAGTGAAGCCAGGAAGGATATTCCTTAGCCAAATGATTAAGCTCTCCACGGTGGCTAAGCAGCTAGACCACCACATCCGGCTGAACCATGCATTCCGGGCGGATTTGGAGTGGTGGAATCTTTATCTGGTGCAGTGGAATGGCGTATCCCTTCTATGGAATGAAGACACGCCCTCAGTCCTGGTAACATCGGATGCATCAGGCTGCTGGGGCTGCGGGGCCTTCTGGACAACGCATTGGTTTCAGCTCCCGTGGCCAGACACTCTGCTCAATCATCATATTACCATCAAGGAGCTGATCCCAGTAGTAGTAGCAGCGGCAGTGTGGGGTCGACAGTGGTCAGCTTCGCATGTGAGAGCCAAGTGTGACAATGCGGCAGTGGTGCAAATCCTGAACCATGGCTACAGCAGGGATGCAAATGTGATGCATCTTATGAGGTGTCTTCACTTCATTGCAGCTCGGTTTAACTTTCGTGTGTCGGCTGAGCATATCCCGGGTTCTTTGAACACAGCAGCTGACGCATTATCCCGCAATTCTCTTCATATCTTCCAGGAGCTCGTGCCGACAGCCAATCAATCACCAACCTCGATCCCGGACATCCTAACCGACATCCTGATGCACACCAAGCCCAATTGGCTCTCCACGGATTGGACAGCTCTGTTTTCTTCTATTTAGAGCAATCCATTGCTCCATCAACAAGACGCTCGTATGCAACAGGTCAGAACCGTTACTTAAACTTCTGCTCCATGTCCAGAGTGGCACCTTTCCCTACAAAGGAAGATTATTTATGTCAATTTTGTGCATTTCTTGCTGATCAAGGCTTATCACATCAGACTATAAAATGCTATTTGTCAGCAGTACGTCATCAACAAATTGCTATGGGGTTTCTAGATCCTAATATCAGTGGCATGGCTCGTTTGGAGCAGGTCCTACGGGGAATTAAACGGGTTAAAGCCAAGCAAGCACAACCAGATAAACCCAGACTTCCAATCACCCTCCCTATCTTATCGAAACTAAGGGAGGTGTGGCTGTCACCTGCCTTTGATGCTTTCGATGGCTGCATGCTGTGGGCCGTGGCGTCTGTGTGTTTTTTCGGTTTCTTTAGAGCAGGTGAGCTGACCTCACCGTCAGAGAGCCAATATGACCCGAGCACCCATCTTACCTTTGCGGATATCGCGGTGGATGATAAGAATAGTCCATCAGTGATCCAGATCCACCTAAAGGCGTCCAAGACCGACCCCTTCCGTGTGGGAGTAGATGTGTTCGTCGGGAGAGCAGGGAATGTGTTATGCCCAGTCCAAGCTATGACGGGATACCTCGGTCGCAGAGGGGGCGGTACGGGACCATTGTTCCATTTCAAGAATGGTAAATACCTAACCAGGAGCACCTTTGTGGCTAATGTGAGAAGCGCCCTGAGTCAGCAGGGGATCGACCCTTCCATTTACTCTGGGCATAGTTTTCGCCGGGGAGCAGCTACGGCGGCACTGGATAGGGGACTTGGAGATGCAACGATCAAGATGCTGGGCCGGTGGAAAAGTGACGCATACACACGGTACATTAGGACCCCCCGAGCCCAGTTGGCAGCCTACACACAACTCCTGGCAAGAGATCAAAAGGCATAGAACAATGGACCTGCAGAAGTTGAATTAGTATGATAGTAATATTATGATACATTTATGTATTGATCTGTGTTAATTAACATGATGTAGCACTGATGGGTCTAGGGTGCATAATGTGTGTTTAACTTAGCGGAACTATTAAATTTTCATTGGGACCAGAATCTAACTACCTTAGTAGCTTGAATATAGTACAGGATCCTGTTTATGCTTACCTCAGCTTAATAGTGGGACCGGTAGGAATCCAAGGTCTTGGGGTACCTAGGTGATTTTGGAGGGATAGGGAGGTAAACCTCCCTATGGGTGTGGCTCACGTACATCAACATTAGCATTTACAGTAAGACAGTACGTACGTGAGAGGATCCCTCCAAAACGATATCAACAAGGAGGCCGAGTCTGGGAGGTATAGCACCGTAGCCTTGTGGTGAGAAGAACAGCAGCCAAGGCGGACACGTTCCTAACCTCCTAGGCAGGGTATCCGCAAAGCCCACACCGCCCTGCTCCGCCCGCCAAAACCTTGTCTTAGTTAACAATGATATAAACCTTTATGCAAATTATGGATGCGTAAAATTAAATATGATTGAGATGTGACGATTCAACTGTACATGTGTGGACTGAACGAGTTAAATGAGATTTAACTGTCAAGTTAAATCAAGTTAACTCGGAAGGAAAGGGGCGGGGCTGCATGCAGGACCGCGCGCCGGTGTGGACGCATGCGCAATGGGATGGGCGCCTAGAATATGGGTTGCTATGGAACTACTTGTCAAACGCAGTCTCTGCTTTGCACTTGACAGCAGTGAGTGTTTTTTCGTTCCTCTCAAAAACTTAGCAAACAACCCACCCACCCACCCGTTGGTCGAATGGTTGGTAGTAACAAATCCGGGTTGTCACTATCAGTTAGGATGCTGGTCACCAGGCATCAACCTGTGCACTCCTTCTTCCGTTGAGGTATCAACGTTGATCAGGACAGGACCGGGTGTGGCTCACGTACATCAACATTAGCATTTACAGTAAGACAGTACGTACGTGAGAGGATCCCTCCAAAACGATATCAACAAGGAGGCCGAGTCTGGGAGGTATAGCACCGTAGCCTTGTGGTGAGAAGAACAGCAGCCAAGGCGGACACGTTCCTAACCTCCTAGGCAGGGTATCCGCAAAGCCCACACCGCCCTGCTCCGCCCGCCAAAACCTTGTCTTAGTTAACAATGATATAAACCTTTATGCAAATTATGGATGCGTAAAATTAAATATGATTGAGATGTGACGATTCAACTGTACATGTGTGGACTGAACGAGTTAAACTATGAATGAAGCTACTCACGAGTATAGCGATCATCATGCAGAGCGAGAACTGCAGTGAGCAAGTACTGAATGAGCCATCGACATCACAACCTTGGCTTGCAACTCGAGCGCACATGGAACAGACCGTAAATAATATTGAAAAATTCAATTACGTCATCAATATTTTCGTTTTAATAGAAAATAAGTGCAATAATAGAAAAAGTAGGCGGTAGCTCGAAAGGCATGCGGGCGGTGGACGGGAAACTATGATCCAATTTGTAGTGGCCTTATTACTATGATGATCCCAGTGTAGCATCAGATCTTAACTTTGTTGATGATATGCTATTATTATAATATTGCTATTATAACACAAAAGCACACTAGCTAAAGTGGATCTTGGGTCTGTTTTAGTAGGTAAAGGTCGTCGAAGTAATAGCACTCCACCAGCTAACACTATGGCATAATATAATACCGATCAACACGAGGCAGTCGAGTGCTATAATTACTGCTGAGGTGCAGTTCAATAGTTAACTATTGAACTGCACACCTCAGCAGTAATTATTGTAAGGTTCTGTACATTATATTAGCACACTAGCATGGACATCTAATAATTCTATGATTATTTTTATTAAATTTTGAGAGGAATGTATTGTAAGTTCCTCTACTCTGCAAACTTCCAACCTGTACAATAGAGGATAAGGTACACAGTATTAAGTAGTGTGTCACCCAAACTCAGCACAAGCTTACACTGGGTTGTGAGCAAGTTGAAGCAAGAGTCTCCAGCCAGGATGGGCTCTTGGTATCTCCTTCAGCCATTTCCTGCTGTTACTATGAAGAGAAAGAATAATTTTTACCATCAATCTGGAAATTTTCGTTACAAAATATTTTCGTAGTTGACGGCAGCTACAAAAAGTAGCAGGCACTATTAATGCTAATGCAGTAAGGGGTCATTCCAACAAAAAATTTTTTACACAAAAATGTACATATCATATGAAAGGTTCTTTACATGAAAATTTCCAGATCTACAGTATAGTCAAAATTACTTTTAATAGAAACTCCACTCCCACAAACTTGCCTTAATTATTGTCAGACATAATCATCTAAGTTGCAATAAATTCTAATTGCACCACATAGGTGTAGGAACCAAGGGGGCTTGGGAGGCTGGTGCCCCCAATATTTTCTGAGTTAGCTACATACCTTTTATACACTGATTATACTGCCCTTGCCTATAGATCTATAGAGCCCCTGCCCCCGCCCCCCAAATTTACCAAACCATCTTCCTAAACCTATGCACCATCCTGCATGCGGTAATATATAGAAACCCTCAATTGACTGCCCTCTGATTGGACAATGCATGGTTGCCTTACCTTTACAAAAGTTTGATAGCTCCAACAGAACAGCAATCAGTAGCCCTGTACTATCATAGCCATGGAGTTGGTGAATACGTCTAATTTTTTTAAAGATTGAATAAGGTCCGTGACTTCCCGCACTCCACTGGTTAGCTACACTCGGGAAATCTGAAGAGACTAAATCAATGATTGTGGAAAAAAAAATGACATCAACCACTTTCCTGCCTGCATGGTGATCTGGGGATTCTTAGATAGGATATTTCAGTTGACCCCCTGCATGCCTGGCTTTTGTATGCTGACAAACTGCATAATATACGAACCAAAAGATAAGTTGATCAGATTGCTGTATATCAAATTACTTCCCTGAGGAGAAAAAAAATTCAATCTGGAGGGATACTTGACATCACCTGACCTCGGCAGGGCTAGAGAACATAGTAAAAAAAATTAATAAATGCACACCACAAGTCAGATTACTCTCCTGAGAAAAAAAATTGTGATTTGAATCACTTCCCTCCATCTAATTGACCCCATCTGACCTTAGAAGGATGAAAAATACAATACAATGCATACCACAAAAAATTAGATTTTCCTAAAAAATTGCAACTCAAATCACTTGTGATGGGATACTAACCCCATCCACCTGCATGACCTTGGAAGGATGAAAAATAAAATTATCAGAAAACCCATCAGTTACTTCCCTGAGAGAATAAAATCAATCTGGAGGGATACTTGACATCACCTGACCTCAGTAGGGCTAGAGAACATGGTAAAAAATTAATAAATGCACACCACAAAATATCAGATTACTCTCCTGAGAAAAAAATGTGACTTAAAATCACTTTCCTCCATCTAATTGACCCCATCTGACCTTGGAAGGGTGCATAAAAAATAAATGTATACTAGAAAAAAAAAGACTCTTATCAGGTACTTCCCTGAGGGACCCTGTTGGATGCTCCACTTCACCTCTGTAGGTATGTAGGGCCTGGCACCTGCAGAACTGGTAGCAAAAGAGCAATAGAAGTAAATTTGGTAAAATTATGACACTGTAACAGAATGAGAATTAAATAAGTCACTTTCCCTGGAAAAAAACTAATAATCTTCATCTTGTTGCCATATCTATCTCACCTAGTTAATCTTGGTAGGGCTAAAAAAACGCTTAAATATTACACATCACCTCAAGTCACTTTCCTGGGGATTCTTGAAAAAGTTCAAAAAAATTGACATGATTGGTTGACTAGAAAATAAAACATTTGGGATAGTACATACACAAGTAGTAAATTTAATCATAAAAGTTTGCATCAATAATATTATTTTGCAATTAAAATAAATATACTGCAATCAGAGTGTAATTTGTATTTGTACAGCATATTATTATGAACGGGAAACACATGACATTGTATTACACTGGAGTGGTGAGAACAAAGGAATGGAAAGGAGCCCTCAGTATATTCGATAAAGAAACATGCGATACAAAATTAATGCAATCAAGCTATTAAAAATTAGTGGTGTGGTAGATACACTGAACATAATTACATTAGCAGCAAGTTTTAATTTGTATTTTTAAAATGCAATTCAAAATTGGATATAATTACATTAGAAACGAGTTTTAATTTGCATTTTAAAAATGCAATTTAAAACTGAACGTAATTACATTAGCAACAAGTTTTAATTTGCATTTTTAAAATGCAATTTAAAAGTGACAAATTGAACGAAGATTGTATATCAGCAGTAAAAGAGTAAGTGCTCAGCGCTCACGTTAAATCAGGTAGCTAGATTATATAACACAATGTCATGCATACTTTTTACACTGGCGATAGCTAAAATTGGTAGAAATCATCTTTCTTCTCGCTTCTATAGGTATTGAAATACCTGCAGAAACGAGAGAGAAGAAAATAAAATTAATTCAGATCACATGAACACTTCTAACCATCAAAGACAATAATCTGAGAACAACTGCCCTGCAAGAGAGCCAGACATACACCAGAAATGACAGCCACGGACTACCACCCCAGCATAAGCTGGTATACTCTCAATGCATACCACAGCCGAAACTGCCCTGCAAGAGAGCCAGACATACACCAGGAATAATAGCCACGGACTAACACCCCAGCATAAGTTGGTATACCCTCAATACACACCACAGCTGAACTTACACCCCCCCTCCATGGATGGATCTAGCTAGCTAAAGCATTAGATTATGTGCGCTACCACATACAGCAATTTAACTTATCTTTCACAAATCCTTGAAGAAGCAATCCACCGAAAATCCTAACGTCGATGATGTCATCCAGCACCACGATACCTTATAAGGAAATAAGAGACAAGTCCATAACACATTGTGCAAATTTTAATTTTAAGAGAATATTGCATCTTTGCCACTCACCATCTCTAGTACACACACAAACTATGCGGTACCATAACTCAGCAGATGGGACACCGCTACCAATATTATTGCGATTTTTTGAGTTGACGACCATTACCTATTGTACTAGACTCGAGATTCTCTTTGTCATTTGTCTAAGACTGAAAATTTTCATCTCGGATTTGCCTTCACCTTTTTAAAACTCGTCTGCATCCAGCACTTGTATTCACCAAGGACTTACTTCACCTCAGACATCTTCACCCAGAGAAACTACACTCTAGGACTTGCTTCCGTTGTGGCCTTATCACCTCAGACATCTTCACCTAGAATGTGAACACTCTAGGATTTGCTTCACTGAGGACTTGTCTTCACCCCAGACAACTTCACCCAGACTAATTACACTCAGGACTTGCTTCCGTTGTGGCCTTATCACCTCGGACATCTTCGCCTAGAATGTGAACACTCTAGGACTTGCTTCACTGAGGACTTGTCTTCACCTCAGATAGCTCCGCCCAGAATGCGAACATTCAGGGGCTTGCTTCACTGAGGACCTGTTCACCACCTCACCATGAATGACACTCTGGGATTTGCTTCACTGGGGGCTTCTTCACCACCTCACCTAGAGCGACACTCCAGGGCTTGCTTCACTGAGGACTTGGCTTCACCTTGGGATTTACATTCAGCTAGAGCTGCTAACTTAATGCTTTAGTCCACTCCGAATGCTCACGAGCCAAAAAAAGTTGCTCAGTACAATAGGTAATGGTCGTCAACTCAAAACACACATTATTACCATGGATGCATGCACATGCACACACCAAAATCACAGAAGATATGGGCAACACATTTTTCCTTATGAACTCTGTAACAAGCTTATTGAACCTAACCTATGGAATTCACTGCAAATATGCTGGCCAGACATATTCACAATGATCCAAAAATAAAGAAAGCAGAGGTCTTCATGAGAAGACCAGGGAAGGGTAGGGATAGAGAGAGGATTGTGTGCCCACATCTGACAAGCATCATACCGTACTTAATCTAATACAACACATAGAAAAAAAATAATTTCAATTTTTAAAAACGCTTGTTTTTAAGGTCGCCAATCGCTCAATAAGAGAATTCGTATAAGCTAATTCTTGTATTAAATTGGATCATGCGTTGTATTCGATTAATTACAGTATTTGAAATATGAGGGTAGAGATTGTGTGCCCACATCAGATAAGGCCACACAAATAATTTTTTTTGAACTACTATGAAATAGTCAGTCAGTCAGTCTGGTGAATGATAATTAATTAATTAAACCAATTACAAGTGTCAGTGTTTCTATGTAAACTTGTAGTATTCCAGTTGTCAAGGGGTTTGTGCTAGTAGATTAAAAATACATTTTTAAGACAGTCCCATTAAAAGTCTGAGTCCATACATATGCCTGTATATTATAGTAACCTAGGCTATTGGATGCTTTACAGTCAGTGTGGTTAGTTCAAATAAACATTTAATTCTGAGTGGCCTAAGCATATTTGAAATAATTATGGTGAGCCTGGCACAGATTTAGGGATAGCTAAAGTTAAACGCATTACAAAAGCGTGCTTCCACATACTACAACAAAGAGTTGTTTGACTTATCTTTCGAAAATCCATAACCATACAGGCCAATGATATCACCGCCCCATTCTCCAGCCGGCAACAATCAGAACTATCAGAAAAAAAAAGTATAGTTAAAAAAATCTTAGAAAAAAGTGGATTATTTCACTTACCTTTTGAGGGGGGGGCATCTGCGCTTACACCTCATATTGGTAGATTAAGACAACATAAAAAAAACGCACCACACAAGAAGAATCAATCAAAGCACTTTCCTGAAGCCGAGGGGGGTTCAATAGAGTCCACTTTTTTTTCGATTATGCAGGCATCAAATATCTGTAGAAATGAGAGAGAGAGTAAATTCACATCATAATAATATTATGTACATTTATTAAAAGCACACATAAATTGAAGATTATTATATTACCGGAAATATTGGCGGGCATTAAATTTGGCGGTTGAGCC
Source organism: Cliona cf. orientalis (assembly GCA_963930775.1). Lineage (NCBI taxonomy): Eukaryota > Metazoa > Porifera > Demospongiae > Clionaida > Clionaidae > Cliona > Cliona cf. orientalis. Next base: position 1,232,236 of record OZ005691.1, on the reverse strand, counting down.
CAAAATCGCTATTAAAAGAATATTGGTGGATTTAAATTTGGCGGTTCGGTACGGGATCGCCATACGTATATATGCGAGTAGGAAATTTTGGCGGATTTTAATTTGGCGGTTGTATTAATAGACCGCCAAACCGCCAAATTTAATTCCCCGCCAAGTTTTCCGGCTATACGGTATATTAAAATTAATTCATTAAAAACACACAGAAATTAAACATTATTATGTGCATTATTAAAAGCACACGCAAATTAAACATTATTAAACTACAAGTTGCTATTTATACACTCAAATGATTTCAACCCGTCACAGGCGTCTGTCCACAGAGCGAACCCCACAGATAACAGACATCGCCCCGAAGGACTCCGGAGCAAACTAAACGCATGAACCGTGTGCCTCAGGCTTGAAAAACATTGGAGATCATAGCAACGTCTATGATACCAGGCCCACCGCCCCTTATGGTAAAGAAAAATTGTAAGAACAACTGCCCTGCAAGAAAGCCGGACATACACCAAAGTAAATAGCCACGGACTGCCACCCCAGCATAAGCTGGTATACCCTCAATGCATACCACAGCCGAAACTGCCCTGCAAGAGAGCCAGACATACACCAGGAATAATAGCCGCGGACTACCACCCCAGCATAAGTTGGTATACCCTCAATACATACCACAGCTGAACTTAACGAAACTACGCGAGCCATCAATTCCCCTCTCTTGCTCGAGCCATGCATACCTAAAGTCACAGAAGACATGTACATATATTCTGTGACAATGAGCCAATTTTCCCCGAAGGAAGCTCATTTGTCACCTCTACACAGATCAACTGGTGTGCCTTCAACAAGCAGTGCCAATCCATTGACAGGCCGTGGGGCAACTAAAGTGTCCAACACCCAAGAAGTCTATAGCCAAGATCACCACCAACATCCTACGGCCCCACATACCGTTAATGCAGGGTAGTGATCCCAACCGAGGCTGGATGAGTGGAGGACAAATCAGTTGGCCACGGCTAGTCCGTGGATGATAGACGCTTGTCGAGGACACACCAGTCGCTCAGCGCCCCAAGAAAGAGGAAGGAATGGCAATTTTTTTTAACTTTACTTGGGGTCCTTTAGACTCGCCAGAAAATATTATGGTGAGCCCAGCACGGATCTAGCTAGCTACGGTAAGCTAGTATACTTTCAATACATACATTTTTTAAACGGCACCCAAATTTTCGCGTGCTATTGTGACAGGGTTTTTGGTCCGGGTATCTTCTATGGTTAAAAATTTTCGCGGTGCCGTTCTTGCCACTTGATCCTCAAATTCAAATAATAATTTGTACAAGTTACTTATCTTTCACGAGTCCGCGAAGATCCGAGCCGATGAGCTTCTCCTAGCGCGCGATGGCTATCCACGCGCGCTGACCCATCCGTCACCATTGCCGCAGCATGTATACGTACAGGTACCCCCCCCCCCCCCCCCACACACACGTCACTATATATGATAGGGGTATATAGTGACGTGTGTGTGGGGGGGGGGGGGGGGGGGTACCTGTACGTATACATTGAGCGTACCTCAGCACTGGAAAACCAAGTTTATAGAGTTGGTAGCGATGTTGTAGCCAATGTTCTTCTTCCCCCTTGCCTCGATCTATGATGGTTGTAGCTTTAATTGTTTGAGCCAGTGCGCATGCGTGATTCTTGCCGAAAATTATGATACTGAGTGCAAGTATCTCCATGATCTTGTTATACAATAATAATATTGGCCATAATAAATATATAGATTACGATAATCATAGTACATAATAGTTTTATTTAGTTGAGAATTGAGTCAGTATTAATTTTACAATCTTGCAGGAGTAAATCTTGGATGGATGTGCCTCTCCTTCAAGTCTTTGAAAATGCCCTGCATCATGAATAACACATCCATACAATATCATAATTATTACAATTATTACTATAAACAACAATAATAATTATTATGTTTGGATACATCCCAACAATAGATACGTCCCAAGGAAGTTGGTGTGCTGAATATGCCTATACAGTCTGATAACGGACCCTCCGAGAAGCGGACAACCTCTCTACAGCGGACAAGTGCCGTGTTACCGATTGAATTTAGCATAGTTATAGTACATTAGCAACCTCCGAGAAGCGGACGCTTCTCGATTCCGGACAGCGGACAAGATCCAAGCTCCCAACGTGACTTTTCAATGCAAAACTGCCTCTAAATAGCGGACATCCGGAAACCACGCCCTTAAATTAACGCTGCCCCGCCCACCTTTGTCGCAATCTAGGTGGTCGCGATATTATGCCGCATGCGCGATAATAATATTAGCCTTGAATCCAGATAACGATTTTGGAGTAGCCAGTACTTCAGAAACAGCCTGTGCTATGTTGATACTGAAAACAGAACATACCAACCACTTGATTATCATCTCTACTGCTCTTATCATGCATTTCAGTGCATTTACTAACTTGTTAAGGATAATACAATCAAAATGGGTTGAAAAATCATGAACCTCCGAGATAGGGACAACCTCCGAGCAAAGGACAAGAGGCCCGTTCCCAAAGTGTCCTTTGTTCGGAGGCTCGACTGTATTATACTCATTTATCGTGCTTCCACTCCAAATTTTTGTTGCTAAATAAAATCCTGATAGGGGTATATAGTGACGTGTGGGGGGGAGGGGGGAGGTACCTGTACGTATACATTGAGTGTACCTCAGCACTGGAAGACCAAGTTTATAGAGTTGGTAGCGATGTTGTAGCCAGCATTCTTCTCTCTCCTTGCCTCTATGATGGTTGCAGCTTTCTTTGAGCCTGTCTGTCTGGTCTAGATGTGGTACTGACGAGGACCAGCACACGAAACAGACTCAGCTCTGATAAATGAACAACCTATAGAGGTGTACATTAGAGCAATAATTATCATCGCTGGTACCAAAATTAATGCTGGGTAAAGAAATGATGACGCTGCAAAATCCTATAGTACTAATACTATTTTTGTTGGTAGTTGACTTCTGTTCATCATCGGCTTAGTTTATGATGACCCAACCCCTTCCCATAGTCGGTAAATTGCCTATAAAAACTTTGGTTGCTAGGCAACTACCAACAATTCTAAATTGTGTACACATGTACACTTAGTATACTATGTTTGCTGACTTGGCACCTTTGCAATTCCATATTAGGTAGCTCAAAGGTTTTGTGGTGCTGTACTGAAACAGCGGACTGGCCTTTGTGTTGCCTTATATGGAATTGCAAAAATGCAAAGTCAGCAAACCTATTACTGTGTGTGCATACACATGACCACTGTACCAATATGCATTGCTGGCAGAATTAAACTTTATTAATTTTTTATTTCAGGACAGCAACCAGTCCAGGGGAGTGGCACTGCACAAGCAATGTATAATATAAATCAATACACATGCATGCTCGATCTCACTCGTGATTTTCTTTGTTACTGTACTAAGCCATATCTACAGAGATTTGGACAAATAGCATGAGATAGAAGAATATTAGTGTCGAAGACGCTATCAGCTGGATAAAAGTGGCTACTGTTGCTTGCTTATACTGGAAAGTGTTGGCCGCACTGCCACGATGTTTGCGGCCACGCCCTTCATCATGGACTAGCGATTACATAACCATATCACCATAGGCATTAATTTTTGTGGGTGGGAAAATTTCGTGACTATCAAGTCAACCACGAAAATAACAAAAATTAGCACCCCACAAAAATTACCTGCCATACCATATTTCAAGACATATCTAAAAATAAGATTACGCTAGTTCCTCTTACGCATGTATATCCCCAAGGTTGAATACCGGCTGTTATAGACCTTGTCCAAATGAAAAGTAAGGAATTTAAGCTGCCATTTAATATTATTTAAAACCACGAGAATTAATTTTGAGGGTCTTTTTGGATCTTCCACGAAAATTACCCTCCATATGGTAGGTCCGCACTTGTACATCACTAACTGGTTGCCTTACCACGTACTATAAATTCCATCCTTGATGCAGAAGCACGTCCATCATGTTGAGCTGGGGCTGCAGGTCCATGTTTCAAGTTAGTGAGATCATGTTGTTAGGGGAGAAGGGATCAGGGATCTGATACTTCGGCTGAACATAAAGGGGGCCCACTGTTGGCCATGGAGAGCTAGTGAAAAGCTAGCATTGATAGGAGCAGTGTCTCGGAGGGAGGGGGCGGGCAACAGTGCTTCTGCAACAATATTAGACCATGGCAGCCGGGAGAACATGAGGCCATGCAGGGAAGGGCGTCTCGATCAAAACACACTCAGTCTGTAAGGAGAGAGAGAAGACTTAGACAAACAGTCATCCATACCTGCACACCTTTATAATTATTAAAATTAATTTATTCTAAATTTAAGGACAGTTTAGAACGGATACTCAGTAGAAACTTTCACTCAATAGTTAGCTATAGTTTTCTACTATGATCACTGCTTATGCAGATCAGCCTATATCATGACAATGGTGACTGATTGAGGCTCTAAATCTGTTTATGAGTGCTTACCCCACTAAATTTCGACTGTCTGACTTTCACCCTGGACCAATCTGCTAAACTGCACCGCCGCTTCGCTTCGCAATCTTCTGTTTCCGTGTTTCTCCTCTCTCACTCTCAGCACCTCAGCACAGCTTCATGGTGGCTACTAGTAGGGCTGCTTGCGTGCGCATGATCGCGCTGGTCGATGACGACCCCGTACCAACATCGTTCCCCCTTGAAGAATCCTACGCGCGTCAGCCATTCCAACTCGACCGAATAGCTTGCTCTGAATGATCTAGATGTTTCCAGGCCGGTTCACCTGTTTGCGTGAGGCTACTAGAAGAGGCTGGGAGCCACTGATCGCCAACTCTCGTCCACTAAACAAGTACATAATAGATTTTAATGAAGTATACAATGTTGTGAGGCACCCTCGCCCCTACCTGATGACTAGGTAATTACCTACCCATATGGTTATAGTAGGCGTATTACAATAAAAATTTTTGATCATTCCTTACACTCTTACACTTTATTTGCCACACATAATACTGTATAGCCGGAAAATTTGGCGGGAAATTGAATTTGGCTGAACCGAACTGCCAAATTAAATCCGCCAATATTCTTGCAAATAGCGATTTTGGGCTCAACCGCCTAATTTTATTTCCGGCTATACGGTAATAAACAAGATACAATTAATTTTAGTCTTTGTTCCGTAAAATCCTATTGACATAATAACTTGTTGTATACACAGTTATCAGACCCTCAGATTGGGGGGCGTGGCACACGAGACTAGATCTAATGAAGTATTGAGGGGGCATGGCAGTGAATAATATTATATACAGTGGACTCTCCGAATAACGGACACTTTGGTACATAGGCTTCTGTCCTTTATTCGGGGTATGTCCTTTATTGGGGTGTTTTACCTTAGTCACCTCCCACTTCATCTAATATTAATTTTATAGCCAATAGTTCATTGTTATAAAGAAATTTATGATATACTCAAGTGTTTTCATGACATTGTATTGCACTATTCAGTCTGTTTCAAGGAAGTGATCTAGCTACTAAACGAGTGTCAATTGCATCATGGTGGATGAATGGCTAGCTAGCTACTTGCCATTTGAGCAAGTAAAGCAGTGGCTGTTGTCATTACTATAGCTAGACAAAGTACTACCGTTTTTAGTGTCTACATGTATTGCCGTCTTATTATTTTTGTACAATAATTCCATGAACTGCATGTAAGACGGTCGTGGGCGGGGTTAGCCACACCCACCGCCGTCCGTTAGTCGGAACGTTTTTTGCATAGTACTGTATTACTTCGTGCAAGCTGCTGTGTCCGTTATCCGGAATTCGGAGGTTGTCCGCTATTCAGGTGCTGCTACTGTATTAAACATATGGAGATATCGGTTGGTACATACAGCAGTGTCCGTTATTTGGTAGAGGTCCGTTAGTATTGGGAGTGTCCGTTAATAGAGAGTCCACTGTATATATAGTACAATACTAATATTATTAGTACTGATGGAGTAGCTGGTCAGGGTATGTAAGAATTACTGTTAGTTTGATAGGGTGAAATCGAGATTATTGATTAGTTTTGTAGAGTAAAATGAGCAAATTGATTAGTTTTGATGGTTATTTTTGCACTTTAAATTGGTATTTAGGGTAATGAACATAAATTTCTTCCTCCATAGGGGTATACGCCTATTATCTGGAATAGCCCAGTCATATAGTGAGAGAATTTCACCCCATGGCACTTGGAGCCATCTACAAAAATTTGTGACATTCCTGGCTGGATAATCACAAGCACAAGTATAAACTTAATATACCGTATTTCTTAAAAATCCGGCCCTTCTAATAATTCATCACCCTTTACCAAATGATTGAAAATACATGTAGTCTCTAATTTTCAGCAAAGGTCGTCACGCGTATAATATTATGCTATAAACGGGAATAGAATGCGCACGCAGACAGAATGTTGAATATTAACCTCGAAAAATTCGGCAAAGCGAAAGCAATGTTATTATTTTCATGCCGAATTGTTAGAAGAAATATGGTATTGATAATTACATCATTGTGAATGTATAAGAACCCCGTGGCCAGCTAACGAAACAAGAGTGGTCCGTCACTTTTGGACCAATTTTGCTATCACTGTCTGCTTTTCTGGTTTTTTACTTTATACTTTTCCCTTCACTAGGTGATGATAGCACATTCTTGCAGTGGATAACATACAATGTCTTGGAGCCGGCCTCTATGTTATTCACTGGTGTGAGCTGGATTAAGTGTGCTCTGAATCAGTATCTGAGTGGGCTAGCGTTCTCTATAGACCCTATGACAAAATCTATATCTGGTCTATCTGGGAGGTGTACCATCCTATCAGTTGGGTATCAAACGAGAGAAGGATCTTGCTGGATGTCAAATGTGATGGTTGTCTATGCAGGGCTCCTCCAATGGCTTGCTACATTTCCCTGCCAGAGGAAATACTGGTAATATATGGATAGAATTAGGATAATGTATGAGAACTACCCAGCTGGGGTGGATCCAGGATTTGAGGAAGGGGGGGGAGCACAATGATGACGCACGCGCAAAATTTTAGGCCGCACCCCCAAAATTAATAAACCACGCGTCCTATTTGCCGCGACTGCCTACTTTCGGGGGCAGTAAAATACTCAGTTTCGACCAAGTTTTGAACTTCTGAGCAAAGTTTGGTATATTTTATGAAAGAGTAAGTAGTATACACTATGTATGGGTTGGGGGGGGGGATAGGCCATGTTCCCTTCCCCTGGATCCGCCCCTGCTACCTCACCCATAACTTCTACTGCACAGGGTGGAATTATGTCTTGTGTTTAGTAGTTGATGGTATGTACAGTAACAGTGCATCTAGCTAGCAATGGTTTACACGGGAATATTGTCACCAGGAGAAAATTTTCGCCAATTTTGCCATAATAATTATGCTCTTGTTGGTGAAGATTTCTACAGACACTATATATGTGACCCGCTATGAGAAAAGGGACCACTTGGGATATTTTTTCATTTTCTAATAATTCCTAAAAAATTAATGTGTGGAAGATAATTATATTTCACTTTTCTGTTTTTTGGTCTGTTAGAAAATGTAAATTTTTGGCTTCATAGTGATATGCTATGTTCATGGAGTTGCAACATGTAAACTATAGTTATGGGCATTATTATTTACTTGGGCACATACAAATTAATGTAAATTGCAATTAAAAATGCGCATTTTCCGAAAAACTAATATACCTACCCGAGGCCACTACGAAGAAATACCTTGTTTCCGGTAACCCGACAATGGCTTTGCAGAGTGAGTTGGTCGGTCAGTTCGTCAATAGGCCGGCACCCGCCGCTTTGGTAGCCACGCCCACAATCAGGGATAACCACACCCCTGCGTAGGTACCATAAATTGTATGTACTTACAGCCGAAGTCGTTCACCAGCACTCCCACGTCGTTTTCTAGCTCAGTATCTATCCAACTGCTCCCAGGTTTAGAGGAACACTTGACTACAACATCTTCATGAAATGAACCACGCACCCTCCATCGGGTTTCACCCGTTCAAAAAGTTGTGCAAGTGTGGTCGTGTCTGGAACTTTGAGGAGTCTATCACGAACCAGAATCTTAGCCACACTCACCACGGACGCGCAGATGCCTACAGAAGTCATGGCGTGGTCTCGGTCTCCAGCTGAGCTGTGGGAGCTACGACGACGTACGTTGTCAGCATGCACTGGCGCGCACTGGCATATATGGAGGTGATGTCAGCTGATTTTTATGAACATCTGCGCATGCGTAAATCCCGAACTATGGCACCAATTGGGCAAGGTATGGGCGGTCACACCCCATTGACCTTTATACTCCGTGTAATTATAATAAATGACACCCCCCCCCCCCCCCCCCCCCCCCCCCCCCCCGCAGGCCATTCAGTGGGTCGGTCGGGTTACCGGAAACAAGGTATTTCTTCGTAGTGGCCCGAGTGCATAAAAATGGTCATAACTCGGCTTGTGATCAATATTTTTTCATGAAACTTGCACCATTGGATTCAGCACACATAGAGCTATCAGTCCATGCCAAAAACTCAAATTTTATAAAATATCCCGAGTGGTCCCTTTCTCAGCAGGTCACATATCTTACACACAAATTTACAAAAGTCTGGCATATAACCACACGCTTGTACTTGTAAGCATGATAGTGGTCTAGTGAGCAATGATAAGCGCTAAAATACTATGGGTGGTCTTGCACCTGTACTGGGTTTTGGTAACTTTTATGTAGTGCTGACCACATTGACCTCTGTTCTTGGCAAAGGGTGACACGATACAGTATAGGACACTTTCTTTCCCTCCTCTTATATTATACTCTTGCTGCAGTCACATTGAGTGCCATGCCATGACCCTCACATTCCCAACGGCTACACCGACCTCTCACCTCCAGCTTCAGATGATGATTATCACATTGGCACTACCAACCAGCTCAGCAAAAACTATAAGGAGTCCCTCCAGGTACCTATGACACAATCTGATCTTATCTCCCTAATAAATAATTGTGACCAGCTATAAAAGGGACCATTGAGGATTTTTTTTAAAAATTGAGTTTTTGGCATGGATTGATAGCCCCATGTGTGCTGAATACAATGGTCCAAGTTTCATATAAAAACATTGATCATAAGTGGAGTTATGACCATTTTTATGCACTCGGGTAGATACATTCGTTTATTGGAAAACATGCATTTTTAACTAAATTTGTATTAATTTGTATGTATGTATCCGAGCTAATATTTGTGCCCGTAACTACAGTTCATATGTTCCAATTATACAAACATAATGTATCAACATTTTCTAATGGACTAAGAAACAACAAATTGAGAAATGTTTATTTTTTCCACACTTTAGCCATTATTAGAAAATGAAAATTTATCCCCAATGGTCCCTTTTCTCATAGTGGGTCACCTATAGTCTAGTTATTTGGCCACAATTTTGGCCTCAATATTTGGATAATTTTTACTTTGATGATTTGACCTTGACAGATTATTATAGATTTACCGCCACAATGGCTATTACCATTGGTATCCAATGCAGCCAGTTGCCAGGCCAATGGAGAGTGGACTCGGTTGCCAACCTGCAGGGGTAAGTCTTGAATCTTTTGAAGAAGGGAGTTTGTGATAGCTCCCTCTCTTTCTCTCTCGCTCTCTCTCTCCCTCTCTCTCCCCACCTCACTTTCTCTCTGCTTCCCCTCTCTCTCTCTCTCTCTCTCTTTAGCTTGCAAATCCATCAAGTATTGCTAAGTCCGCAGTTGCACTGATGAGTCTAGTTCTCGTTTTCTTGAGTGTAAGCCGTACACAAGAACTGGCTACGAGGTGAAACTCAGTCGCAATGGGAAGAAGTCAGTGTTGAGGTCAGCAATTTGTAATAGGCTCTCAAAACATTGTGCAAGATCTAGAAAAATAAATTTTAGCACACATGCAATAGTTACATTTTGGTAACATACTTAACTGGAGTGACTGCATATAATTATTAGATATTTACTATATACAGTCGTTCCTTAGATTGATCGTAAGAAGATGACCTAAATTTGTCTTTGTCTATGAGCCCGGATCCGGAGATGCGATCAGAATGGACTGCCCGTCCTATGGTGTCCCCGCTCCTTCGAAAGTCTGGGCTAGCCACACCCTCAACCAATCTGTGGCTGATTTCATCATTTCCTCACGTCTTCATTTCTTCAAGAATGGTGCTGGCTTTCTTGAGATAAATGAGCTAAAAGCACAGGATGAACCCCTGTATAGCTGTGCAGCTAGCAACTTTGTTATCATTAATTTACATCCTGATCATCAATGAGCTAGCACGTAATATTTTTAAAGTAGTATACATAGCTAGTCTAAAATAGTAATATTATTAGTGATCGGTTATCCCTAGCTTGTATTACTGTATAGCCGGAAATATTGGTGAAATTAAATTTGGTGGTTGAGCCCAAATCGCTATTTCAAGAATTTAAATTTGGTGGTTTGGTATAGGATCCAGCTGGTCCTGCACCAATTAAACTTTGAATTTTGAACTTTTAGTGTGGTAATGAAGGTTAGCAGGGAAAAATCTACTGTCACAAACAATTATACATTATAGTCACGGTAATAATACACATTATTATAATCAACAGTTACTGAATTACACATCCAGCAGCTTTCTTTCGTGGTTCTGTGGCTCTCATTGCTGTCTCAAACACCTCTCTCACTCCTTCACGTGTTTTTGCTGAACATTCCAAAAAAGCATATGCACCAACTTGTTCAGCTAATTCTTCTCCTTCTTTAGTAGTTTGAGGCTCCCTCTTGATATAAGAGGTCGGATCATTGCGCACATCCTTCTTCGTGGCAACTAGTATTACTGGAACATTGGGACAAAAATGTCGAATCTCAGGTATCCATTTTCCTCTAACACATTCGTAGGAATCAGGATTGTCAATAGAACAGGTGATCAAGACGACATCAGTATCAGGATAAGAGAGGAAACGCAAACGATCATAATCTTCTTGTCCGGCAGTGTCCCACAGTCCAATTTCATACATTATGCCATTCACTTCCAAATCTGCTACATAATTTTCAAAAACAGTTGGAATGTATTTGTCAGGAAATTCATCCTTTGAAAATGCAAACAGTAAGCATGTCTTTCCACATGCACCATCCCCAACAATCACAAGTTTTCTACGTAATGTTATCCCTGACTTGGCTTGGTTGTAATCTGCCCAGGTTTTCATTTTGGGAGGCTTAGCCTGCAATGAAAAAGAAAGAACTACATACATGAAGAACTAATAGTGCGAAACCCTCGGCTTTCATGAATTTGTTTTAAATTGATCACTGATTAAGCCTATACTTATGCTTCGATGTAATATCATTATGCCGAAATGAAAAAAGATCTATATACATGCCAGTATGCGCTATACGGTGCACTAGCCTTTTATGGCGCACTCTATTTTTACCAAAGCCTATAAATAAATATAGAATATGCTATCCATGTGCAATGGCAAGGGATTATGTAATATGTAGCATGATCATTACGTGCCTGATCAGCAGTTGCATTTGCTAGCTATACAAGAAAGCCAAGAAGCGTTCAGAGTCTACTGTGATCAGTGATGAGTCAGTTGAGTTGAAACCTATCGTTAGTCCTACATCCTAGTTTTAGGAAAAGAAGCCATCGCTGTCACTTTTGTCCATCGAGAGTTCATCGAGAAGCGAAGAAGGCAGAGGTGATCAGCAAATGTCGCGGTAACTTCTGAACAAAGCGTTTTCAACAAATTCTACACGTTTCATTTGTTAAAATCGCCACGAGAAGCCTAATGACACTTCACTTTCAACGTATAAATAAGGTATGTAGCAACTAGTCTGGTAACAGACAGACACACAGACACACAGAACAACTACTGTAACCCTGCGGCGCATGCGCCGAGGGTTAATAAAATTATTCATGAGCTTAATGAAGCAGCCCTACACCTCCCTCACCTCCCATCTCCCATAGATTCAGGCTCTCAAATTCCCGAAGCTTAATTCATATAATAATTATAATACCTACCGATTTTGGTTTCTTAATTGCTAGTGGCTTTGACTTAGATTCTTTTTTGGGCTTTTTTTCCACAGTACCACTATGATTTTCAGAAGAAGCTTTTACTTTAGTGAGCTCTTTTGGGGATTTTTTCGTAGTAGTGGATTCAGCAACTGGACTATCAATTTGATCTACGCTTGATGGCTTAGACTCAGTCGACAAGTTTTGTGATTCCTCCTCTTCTTTGGGAACAGATTCCTGTTCATCATCATCAGCTGAAATCACAGCACTAAGAAATACATCACTCTGCATAAAAATGCATCAATGATAATATTTTTTTAATAGGTTGTGAGTCTACTATATGATTTGTATTTTGATCATACAATGTCATATAAGTCTATAATTACCTCCAACTTCTTAATATCAACTTTTCCGTCTTTTCCAATTTTACTTTGGAGTCTAGCAATTATTTTCTTGTGTTCCATTTTCTTCTCTACCAATAAATCATCTTTGGCTCGACACATCTTGTCTAGTGCTTCATTCGCCATCTTTAAAAAAATGTGATCATGTTAATCAACACACAAAGATGAAACTATAATTATCATAATTATAATGGATTTGACAAAGTCTTGATTGATACAAAATTATACATGGGGCATATGCAACTTGCCTCTCTAACAGTTAATTTGTGTTTCAAACTCTCAATTTCATCGCTTTGTGTTTTCAAAACCTTGGCTTGCTCTTCATTGTTGGAGGTCTGTTTCTACAAATTATTTTTAAAAAATTAAAGTGCAATTCCATAATTATGGCATTGTGTGCTGTTGACATAAGTAATACCGTATCCTCCCGAAAATAAGCCCCCCCCCTTTATCAGCAGTAGACATGACCTAGACTGGGGAGGGGGCTTATTTTCTAATGTGCATTTTCCCTCGAATATAAGCCCCCCCCCTTAGCCACCATCGTTGGTCACGTACCGCGGGAAATATCCAGAGTTTGCTGTTTTTTTTCTCCAAAAGAGCGGCAGCGAGATGACCTGTCAAGCAGACGGCAACATGAGGATCGGCAGTGGGAAAAGGACTTGTTGGTCCGTGTGTGTAGGTCTTTAGAGGAAAGTAAAAGCATCTTGACCGGCTCATAAGTGTCTTCGCCAAGCTAGAAGTGCCATCATAACAAAATGACTTTAAAACAGGCTTTTCTAAAAGCCACCATCATACTGTACTCGTAGTCAATTGAAGGGCAGGGTTACGTACCTACGTACGCGCTCGCGTGTGCGTGTACGTGTGCAGTCTACTTGGTAGGAGGGGGGCTTATAATAGAGGCAAACATACCTGTGCAAGAACTTGAGGGTCAAAGAGGGGAGGGGGCTTATTTTCGGGAGGATACGGTAATTATTTTCAATGATTTTACCTCAAGAGCAATACGTAGACTTTGGACCTCCACTAGTTTATCTTTAAGCAGGTCAGATTGTTGACGAGCTTCAGCCTCCTTCTCCTTCAGAATATCTGCCTTAGTCTGACACAAACTCTCAACTCCCTCCAGTTGCTCCTACGTATAGACATGGAATTATAGCACAATTATTCATCCTCTGATAATATGTAATCCATGGAAACCAACATTATGCCTTTGCAAGCATGCACACACACACATACACACATACATACATACACACACGTGTGTACACACATGCACATGCACACACGCACATACGCATGCACACACACACACAGCTATAGACTGATAGTGTTAAACGAACCTTTAGGAGTTGCAATTCTTTTATTTTAGCTGCCAATGATTCATTGAGTGATTCTATCCTCTTCTCACTAAGATTTTTCAACTCTTGTGTTGTTTTGATCAATGCCTCTTGTTGCTGGTTCTCCTGCTCTTTGGATGCAATGAGATCATCTTTTACTTTACACAGACCTTCTAACTTTTCCACTGATTCCTATCATAAACAGTATCATTATGTTGTCATGAAGCCTTATACTGTACTGTCAATCTACCATAAGGCATTCATTTCCAGTAACCTTAGTGTAAACACAGATCACTATATACACAGGAAGTACTGTGCTTTGCAGGTTACTTGTTAAGAGCAAGTGTAAGTGGGTGGTGGCTCAGTTATGATAAGCACCAGACTGGGTGCAGGCCCTATTAGTATGGTTTGCTATAAGCCATAGAGCCTCCCAGTAGTTGCTCCGGTAATGGAATGTGCTGCATCAGCAAACATGTTGAGCATGCTACATACGAAAATTCTTGCTAAGTATATAGTGCACCATGCCTAAACACTATTCAGTTGATTTGCGGTGGAGAGCTGTGTGGCACTTTGATAAAATCATAATATTTCCATAGAGACACACAACGGACCATTATTAGGGTTTCATCTAGCGACAAAAAGTTTGAGTGGAAGCGCGATAAATGAGTGGGCGTATTTAGCACACCAAGTTCTTGGGACGTATTTATAGGAGAATTTCTTTAATACCTCCAGATGGTTTCGGGTAGTTTTGATCAAAAACGAAATTTAATGCTAGTGATTTCATTTCGTGACTTATTGTGATATTTTAATGCTTAATTTAAATTAAAGTCAAATTCTTAGGGGGGAAGCTAGGGAGTTTGGGGGGAAGCTTTCCCCCTGTCCCCCCACTGGATGAAACCCTGATTATAAAAAACTAGAGCTCTGTAGAGCACATACCCCGCACGCACATTTCGCAATCTATAGAGTTGCTTTTGTGTGCATGGCTATTTTGTGAACTTTAGAAAATTAGTGGATAGATAATCTATGATTGTATGTAGCTAGCGGGGGTCCTGGTGATAAAATGCACTCTCTCTGCACCAGATCTAGATCTAGACTTAGTCTAGCTACTAGGAGATACGAACTGATAGTACCAATATGTTGTAGTATATTATATAGCTGTCTTACATGGTTCCATAGGTTTGCTCCATCAGTGGATGCAGATAGACTATAGATGTCACAAGCATTATTAATTTCGACGATCTTTACCAGTCATACTCTTGGCTACTTAGTTGTGTGCATGTACAGAAAACACAATCTCGCATTATGCACTGAGTAGGCACTATCGATAGGCGTGGCTACGTTAGCCAATAAAAAGGCACTATTTGTGACGCCCGTGGACCGTGTTCATCGATTTGACGCACACTGAAGCCAGTTTTTCGCCAAATTCGATTGATTGTTTATGCTTAGATGCCTACATCTCCAGATATGGCAATTTTTGTGCTCACAACAATAACGACATAACCAATTACTTTACCCCCTTGCGCATTCATGCGGGGTAATAAATGCCAGCTCAGAGTGATAAACAAAGGTTGTATACTGTGACCTCCAGTGTCATACTAACCTCTCTTCTTAGGATATGAGAAGCCTTTTCTTCCTTTTCACCTTCCTTCAATTCTTCAATGGTTTTGAGCAGCTTCAGTTTGTCCATTTCACCATAAGGGTCAGGATTCTTTAATTGTAGCTCTTCAAGATAACCTCTGATAGCATCAGCAGTTGGGCGTTCACCTGGATCATTACTAAGGCACCTGGTAACGAGGTCACTAATAGCAGGAGTGTCTTGGCACATTGAGATGAGTTCATCAATGTATTTGCGTCGACGTTCAACTTCTGTTTGAGGTTTTAGCGCCTTTGTTTCAGGATCAAACACAGTGGCAGCTGTGGGTTGTGGGAAATCTTCAGTGAATGTAAACAGTGAGAGAACACCAAATGCGAATGAGTCGATTGACGCATTGTACTCAGGTTGGTGATCAAGAGCTTCAGGAGGAAGGTAGACGGTCGTACCTGGAGCTGTTGTGAGAGTTACGGCAACTTTTTGAGGATTAATAATACGAGAATTCCCGAAATCAGCAATCTTAGCGACCATGCTTGAAGTAAGGAGGACATTTCGAGCTGTAAGATCTCGATGTACGACAGGTGGTGTCATAGAATGAAGGTAAGACAACCCTCGAGCAACATCCTGTAAGATGGAGAGTTTCATTGGCAGAGAGATTGTGATGTAACGATTCTCAAGAAAGTTGTCAAGATTGTCTGGAAGATACTCCATGAGAAGAACAGGCAACTTGGACCCAGGAAGAAATGTTATGCCTAAGAACTGGACAATGTTGGGATGGCGAAGGTTGCACATCAGTTTCACCTCGGAAATAAACTGATTTCTGATGTTGCTAGTCTGTGTTTCAATCAAGGTATCGTGTATCTTCTTCCCGGCACATTTCACTCCTTTGATGAACAATAGTTCAACTGATCCATATGAACCAGCTCCTAAAACGTGTGGAGTTTTGTTTGGTCGTTCCACGCTACCAATGAAATAAGGATCTAAATCATCTTCTTTTTGTTTATCTATTATAGTGGTGTGTATGTGTGTGCACAATTTATTATCATGTATATCATGCACTAAATTTTGAACTAGAAGAGCTTATAAAGCTTAGAAATTAATTGAGTATGCCATATTAAATATTATAGCGTATTACTGGGTATATGCCCGGCATATCATGACTTTGACATGCATGCTGAATAATAGAGTCATGATAAATCATTGACTCTAGACTAGCTAGTATAAACTTATAGTCATAGAGGAAAATTTTGAAATTTTCAACCGCTGAGATGACTTAATTCTGGCAGCTTCCGAGATTACACAGCTGCAGTACACTAAATTCTATAGCATAATTCCGAGCGAAGCGAGGTCTCTACTCGGGCTCGAAAGTTGTTTCGTATGGCTTCTGGGCGTATCTTTCGCGTGCGTCTAAATTTTCTCTCTTACTCTCTTCGTCGACTTAGGCCACGTCGCCATGTGTTGCTGAGTCAAAAGCTGTGGCCTCCCTCAAGGTGGTCATGCAAGGCCTATAAACTCTACCGTTCTGCTGGACTGTGCTTACCGGGCAAATCAATGTTCACGCGGCCAAAAATGATCGCACCTTCTTGGCCCAAAGTTGTTCGTCCTGTCACTGATAGCAAAGATGTTGCTAGATGTGGCCTGTCAATAGGTTTACTCTCGGTTTCATTCTTCCAAGACTGACGACATAGCTAATGGAACTCCTTTTGTAGCTAATACTTCAGCATAGACGAAAGAAACTACTCCCTTGTCACGTGATCTACATGTGCAACACAAATTTAATTTACAGGGAAGGAGGGGGATCCCGGGAACTCTAAAATAATACAAACTCATCATGCATAAACAGGAAGTTCAATACAGGATATTGGTTGGCATAGTGGCTCGCTGAGCGAGGACTGCTACACAAAGTGTAACTCTAGTAAATACTATACTCTGAAGAGCTATCTAGCTAGCTAGCACGACTGTCCGACTGCCTCAAAAGTGGGGGAGGGGGGGGGGGGCTGAACGTGGTGGTGGCATGGTAAACTTTACAGTATTATAGGCCATGATCATCTAATTTATATAGTCACCTTTTTCAGGAGGTTCTTGAACTACTTCAGCAGTGACCTGTTCCTGCGCCACAGCAACAGCAGATTTATCACTCTCAGAAGCTTCCATCAAGCAAGCTAACCAAGATCATCGAACTCTAAATTGATTCCGCTGTCAGAAAACGTACAATCCGTTCAAACTATGGGCTTACAGTATACACTAAGCCCTCACTTTTGCCTGATTATGGAATGTGATCGATTCAGTAGTAACCACTAATTACGTTATCGCGCGCGCCGCCATATATTGTGGCAACACCCACACTTAATTAATTTAGGCCCCCCCCCCTATAGTGAAACGGGCCCACGGCGTCCCCATTTCACTGATTTGACCCCGCCCCCCGGGAAATGGGCGCCTCCCGCCAATGCGCGCGCATGCCCGAAGTTTGGCGAACTTTATGTTAGAATTACGCGCGCGCGGGAAATTCAATGTGTGTCAGAGACCCATAGAGATGGAGACTAGGGCAAGCTCCAATACTGGTTCGGTCAGCGTCAACGAGGTAGAAGTCGAGACATCCGACGATAACGATAGTGATACGAGATACTCCTTGCTTGATATAGCAAGCTATATCGGGCTTCAGTTCCATTAATTTTAATAGTGATACACCCATAATTATGGCTCCTCCGTGGGGGGTGTATCACTATCTGAGGGGTCTAAATTTTAATAAGTTCCTGACGGGTAAAAATAGGTTTCAAGTTTAATGAAATTTTAATGGGTACTAGAGTACCCAATTAATGAAATCTAGATGGTTACCTTGAAGACAATAATGAATCCTGTGGGGTAATATATTATGCATGCAAATGACACTGCATCTTGTTGCATTTTAATGAGTCTTGGATGGGTCAAGTCCTCTTTTTAATTGGTTCTTGATGGTTGAAGTCAATAGTTAGGCTTTCTGACGGGGTAAATCAAATTAATTTTAGTCTAGCTTCCCTGGGGGTGTATCTTATATTGGAATAGTCCATTATATCTTTGGGCACGACCCTGCTGGTGCTAATAATTAAGGTAACAAAATGCAGTGTATTCATATATTATATTCGCAAACACGCCATTCTTCACAATGGAGGGCAGGCATCTACCTATCTATGTTACGGTGGCAAGGTCAAGAAGATCCCCAGACTACGTAGTTGTGCAGAATGAGGAAGAACAGCAATGGTTAATCAGGACAGTGCATGACACAGCTCACCTCGGTAGAGACAAGATTATACCCCTACTCTCAGAGCCTTACTATTGGCCAGACATGTACAAACAAAATCATAGTAAATTTTGTGCATAGTATGTAAGTATTATAATATTTATACTGTATCAAGAGTATAGTCTTGACACATGTGCATATAATTCATGATCATGCAAGGCTAGTGTAATTCAATAATAATAGCTATTTGCTATTAGATACAATCATGACATTGTGATAGCTACTTGTCAGCGTCAAAATCACACGGTGAAAAAGACGTCTGCCACTCTTCATCCTATTCCTGTACAAGGTGTAGAGTGTGGCACCAGATGCAGATTGGTCCTCTCAAAGAAACTCCTAGAGGTAGTAAGTACATCATGACTGTCACTGACTATTTTTCAAAATGGGCAGAGGCTGAACCTCTCAACGACAAATCAGCAACATCTGTTGGGTATGTGAATTTGGTGGACTGGAATGGTGGAATGGAATGGTGGAGTGGACTACTGGAGTGGAGTACTGGACTGGACTACTGGAGTGCCACGCCCACAAGTAGATACAATTTAGCTTTGTCTGTCATAGCTTAGCTGCTATAGATCGAAATTAGCTAAACTAGTTCGACCTGCCACTAAATCTCCCCGTCGACAATCATCTATAGCTAGCTCGAGGTGGTCTGGAGTACTACGTATAGCTACAAGCCCCAGAGCCTTATAAAAGGGGCTCAGTAGGCTATATCTCAGGGAATTCATAAACTTAGGTGCACTATTAAATGGCATGAACCAGGGATGATGCTAGCTACCCGACCACCTTTGTGACTGCTGCCAATTGAACCTGATGAGCATTGCATCTGATTATGCTTGTCTCATCAATGTTTCCACTAACCACAGCCCCTTTGTTGAAGCTTCCTCAGTTAGTGAACATCACTAAAATGGCTCATCTTCTTGCATAGTTGACCACCTAACCTGTATGCCTTTGAGCCTGATGAGCATTGTATCTGATTATGCTTGTCTCATCAGTGTTTCCACTAACCACAGCCCCTTTGTTGAAGCTGCCGCAGTTAGTGAACATCAATAAAATGGCTCATTTTCTTGCATAGGTGACCACCTAATCTGTATGCCTTTGAACCTGATGAGCACTGCATCAGATTATGCTTGTCTCATCAATGTTTCCACTAACCACAGCCCCTTCGTTGAAGCTGCGGCAGTTAGTGAACATCAATAAAATGTGGCTCATATTGCACAGTTGACCACCTAATCTGTATGTCTTCAGCCTGATGAGCATTGCATCTGATTATCCTTGTCTCATTAGTGTTTTCACTAACCACAGCCCTTCGTTGAAGCTGCCGCAGTTAATGAACATCAATAAAATGGCTCATAGTGCATAGGTGACCACCTAATCTGTATGCCTTTGAACCTGATGAGCATTGCATCTGATTATGCTTGTCTCATCAGTGTTTCCACTAACCACAGCCCCTTCGTTGACGCTGCCGCAGTTAGTGAACATCACTAAAATGGCTTATCTTCTTGCATAGTCGACCATCTAACCTGTATGCCGTTGAGCCTGATGAGTATCGCATCTAGCTAATTAATACTTGTCTCATCAATATTTCCACTAATCACCGCCCCTTTGTTGAAGCTGCTGCAGTTAGTGAACATTAAAATGTATAATGTATAGCCAACCACCTAATCTGTTATGGTTTTGCATCTAGTGAGCATTGCATCTGATTATGCTTGTCTCATCAGTGTTTCCACTAACCGCAGCCCCTTTATTGAAGCTGCTGCAGTTAGTGAACATCAATAAATATGGCTTATATTAAATGGCTAGTTGACCACCTAATCTGTATGCGTTTGAGCCTAGCTGATGAGTAGCTATTAATTGCTGCTATGCATTTAATTATGCATCACAGTGATACAAAAACTTGATGCATGCAGGGCCTACCAGGGGTGGCCTCCAACCTAGTCTCATAAACTAGACCCCTATTCCGCAGCGTTGGGTATATTTTCATCACCAGCACGCGGAAAGATGAAGTACACCCAGCGCTGCGGAATAGGGGTCTGGTTTACGAGACTAGCCTTGAACCCAGGCTCAGAGCCTGGGTTCGAGGCTAACCTGGGGATAGAACGCTTACTCTGAGCTGAGTTGTAGGCGCCCATCCTTAGATTTACTCAGAAACATAGGCGCGATACTCGGCGATACCAGTGTCGTCCCCAGACCCCGCCCTCGCAGGGAATTCGGGTTGCTAGCGCTTACATACGGACTTTGGAGTTTTAATAGGGTTAATATTGCACCCGCGTTGGCCGCACGTGCGCATGCGCATAATTGTCATTTCACTAACGGCGACGTTCACTAACCACGACACCACAGCAATTTACTTTTCTGAAACACGCAATATTTGCCCAGTAAGGGTATTAAATCGTGAAATTTGGCAGACATAGGTGAATATGGAACTGTAAATATTTTGAAGTTTGTCATCTGCTTTCATTTTCAAGTTATTCCACTTCAAAGCATTTGATGATTACGTAATATTGCATAACTTGAATATGCTACTTACATTCATAGTGACCCTTTACCATATTATATAATGAAGCTACTAGGGATGTGGCAATCGTTTCATTTGAGAATCAATCAATAGGACATTTTATGTTTCAAAATTAAAATTTGGTACAAAAAGAGTTTATGCAACCATTGATCGACTCATAGAATAGTATAAATAAAATTTACCCATTATTTATTGTACCTATGTGTAGTATGACATGTAGATAGTATTTATTGTAATTCTCTGTTCTCCACTTTATATAGAAGAAGAAGAAGAAGAAGAAGAAGAAAAGCAAAATGACAGTGGTTTCCAGGAACGTTTGTTGGATGCAAATGACAGTGATGACAGTGATATGGACATTAGTATTCTCAAGACGCCTTCCAAACAGGCTGGGAGCAACGCTCAAGGTGGTCCACCTAACAGCTCTGTCGAACATGGAACTGGGAAGACTTCACTCGAGATTTCTTCCAACCAGGCTGGAGACAACGCTCGAGGTGGTCTGCCAAACAGCTCTGTTGAACATGGAACCAGGAAGACTGCACTCGAAACCCCTTCCAACCAGGCTGGAGACAACACTCATGGTAGTCTGGCAAACAGCTCTGTCGAACAAGGAACTGGGAAAATTTCATTTGAGACTCCTACCAAGCAGGCTGGAGACAACGCTCAAGGTGGTTTGGCAAACAGCTCTATTGAACAAGGAACTGGGAAGATTTCACTCGAGATTCCTACCAAGCAGACTGGAGACAACGCTCGAGGTGGTCTGTCAAACCGTTCTGTCGAACATGGAACCAGGAAGACTACACTCGAAATTCCTTCCAACCAGGCTGGAGACAACACTCAAGGTCAAATAGCTCTGTCGAACAAGGAACTGGGAAGATTTTACTTGAGACTCCTACCAAGCAGGCTGGAGACAACGCTCAAGGTGGTTTGGTAAACAGCTCTGTCGAACAAGGAACTGGGAAGATTTCACTCGAGACTCCTACCAAGCAGGCTGGAGGCAACGCTCGAGGTGGTCTGCCAAACCACTCTGTCGAACATGGAACCAGGAAGACTACACTCGAAACTCCTTCCAACCAGGCTGGAGACAACACTCAAGGTAGTCTGGCAAACAGCTCTGTCGAGCAAGGAACTGGGAAGATTTTACTTGAGACTCCTACTAAGCAGGCTGGAGACAACGCTCAAGGTGGTTTGGCAAATAGCTCTGTCGAACAAGGAACTGGGAAGATTTCACTCGACCAAGCAGGCTGGAGGCAACGCCCAAGGTGGTCCGCCCAACAAACAAGGAACCAGGAAGAGGCCTCTCAAGGTTATTAAAATTGCCACTATCACCAAAAAAGCGTAAATGTTCTAAGCAAAAAGCAGACAACATTGATCCAAACAAGTGTGCAAAATGTCAAGGAAGGTACCAAGTAAAGGATGCAGCTAAGTGGGCCGGGTGCGATTATTGTGAAAGGTGGTTTCATACGTACTGTGTTGAGGTATTGTTTGGAAAAAATGGAAGTGCCCTTTCCCACATTGAACGCTGACTACGAAAAGACATGCCCATTCATTTATACTCAACTAGATAAACTTTTCCATAGCTGGTGATCAATTTAATAATCACTTTATCATGAATATTATTAGCTAATCCTCTTTGTGTTACTACAAACAGACTAATTAAAAGTTGATACAGGATCAAACTTATTAATTCTTGAGTGTACATGTGCCATAAATAAACATGAACAATAATAATTATTATAGTAACTGAATAATACATTAAACATACCCATGCCATGAGCATGGTAGCTATACATGTCATGACGGAAGTGTACAGGGAATGAGGCTAGCTATAGTTATAGGACACTGTGTGGTTAGTGGCCCGGGCCGTGGGATTGTTTGTGAGCTTCTGGTGGCCAGCTGCAGGCAATTAACTTGTTTAAGCTTTTTACTATGCCATATACTGTGTACAGTAGATAAGTTTTAAACTGCAAAGCCCTCTAGTATCAAGCGGAGATCGCAGTGGCTGATCAGAGTAGAGTAACTTACTTATCACAGTGCTTTGGCAGTAGAGGCTTCAGTCTTATAGTCGACGTCCAAGCTCAGAACGTTCAGAGGTTAGTTAATCGCTCATCTTAGTTTGAGTATAAATCCACTCCATTTTGTAGCGCACAGTGCAGTGGCACGCAAGTTTGGCATTATCTCGACAGTTTAATACGTAATAGTGGGTGTGTACGGCGCATCGATAATTGGGTGTGTCTGATACGCCATTTTGTGATATAATGCGCATGCTCGGAATGTGTTGCCATGGTGAAGTCATGTGACAGCGCCCCCCGCCCCAGGCGAGCTCGAGCGCTCGAGCCGAGCGAGGCGAGCTAGCTACTCGCTAGCGCGTGCAGCAGCGCGCTGGATCGATCATGGATAAGAAGGCGCAAGGCTCGGGGAGCGGTAAGGCGCTAGGCATAGGCGAGCTACTCGCTAGCGCGTGCAGCGCTAACGCTCCGCTGGAACGATCATGGATATCATACGGCAAAGGCGCAAGGCTCGGCAACGTACAGATCATAGAATTATGCCGAGTAGCTGCTGCTAACAATAAAATTTAGAACTTGGTTTTCTCCCTATTAAAACAGAAGAGTCTCATCACTACTTGGGCCGCCTAAAACAGCCTTCTTTAATATTGAAAACTGAAACGCGCGCATTTCTGGTAAAGGTCGTCACTCGCTCTACACAATTACCCCGCGCGCATGCGCAAGGGGTAAAGTAATCGGTCGTGTCGTCGTTGTACCCCGCGCGCATGCGCAAGGATAAAGTAATCGTTGTTGTCGTTGTTAGCACAAAAATCGCAACATCTCGAGATAGAGGCGTCTAAGCGACTCGTAAGCACAACAAATTAATCGAATTCGGCGAAAAACTGGCTTCATTATGCGTAAAATCGAGGGATACGGTCCACGAGCGTCACAAATAGTGCCTTTTTGTTGGCAACCGTAGCCACGCCTATCAGCAGTGCTCATCAATGCATGATGCATGCCCATAGTGCTTTCTGCTCATGCGCACAACTAACACGCGTATGACTGGTAAAGATCGTCGATGTTCTAAATAATGCTCGTGACGTCTATAGTGACTGAAATCTGAAGCCCCATGGAACCAATCACTATGTAAGATAGCTATACTATTATCACAACAAAATGTAGGTACACTGAAGTTCATGTCTTCCTAGTCCGGGCTAGGTCTGGGTGCAGAGAGCGCTGTTTCATGTGGGCCAGTGTCACCAGGACAACTAAGCAGCATAATTTTCCATTATTTCTCTCAAGTTCACAAAATTAAAGCCATGCACCGAAAGTAAATCTATAGATTGCGCAATGTGCGCGCGGGGTATGTGCTCTACAGAGCTCTAGTTACTAGTGTCATGCAGGGCCTGTTTGGGGTGAGCCTGAGCTGACCCTCTGAAAGTCTCTGTCAGTAGCTAGCTGAGACTCAAAAGCTTTAAGGTACCATTAAATTGCGTGGGCGTGAGCGTCAGGATTGGCTAATTCAATTAGCGAATCGTGAGGGGGCGTGGCCGAAAAGGCCATACGAGTGCTTTTGGTCGAAGGTGGGTGTGTCCAGAATCGGCCAGGGATGATTATGCGCGTGTAATTAGCGACCGGAAGTGGCCCCTGAAGAAAAGACCGGTAATTGCCCACATCAAAGCAAGATCAAAGCATTCTTTCTTAACTATTAACCGCAGCGACTTAAATTACACACTAAGTAAAATTACACACTAAGTAGAAAAAAAAAAGATTTCCATTATTGGGACTCTGGGGAGCGGTTGGAACCGTAAGTTTTATATGGGCACGCAGAATGCTCAAATTACGAACTTTGATCGAGAGACTTTTTTGATTCACGCCCTAGTATTAAAGTTATGGCTCTTTGAAGTTTGTATAGGAAGCCATTCACTTGCAATGTTTGCCAAAAAATTTTTACGGGCACACGGGATAAATTTTACGGGCACGCGGGGTACGTTGACGACCCTTTACCGAACATTATGAACATTGCTGTTTGGGTGCCTGGTTGCATTGATGGCTCTACTATGCATCCAGCTCGGCTGTGTGGGGGTTTTAAGACCATTTTTTCTGCTTAGTGTGTGGTCCCCTTGAAGTAGAAAAAAAAAAGATTTCCATTATTGGGACTCTGGGGAGCGGTTGGGACCGTAAGTTTTATATGGGCACGCAGAATGGCTCAAATTACGAACTTTGATCAAGAGACTTTTTTGATTCACGCCCTAGAATTAAAGTTATGGCTCTTTGAAGTTTGTATAGGAAGCCATTCACTTGCAATGTTTGCCAAAAAATTTTTACGGGTGCGCAGAATAAATTTTACGGGCGCGCGGGGTACGTTGACGACCCTTTACCAAACATTGTACATATTGCTGTTTGGGTGCCTGCTTGCATTGTATGGCTCTACTATGCATCCAGCTCGACTGTGTGATGGTTTTCGGACCATTTTTTTCCTGCTTAGTGTGTGGTCCCCTTGTTACACACTAATTACACACTAAGTAGAAAAAAAAAAAAAGATTTTAATTATTGGGACTCTGGGGAGTGGTTGGGACCGTAAATTTTATATGGGCACGCAAAATGGCTCAAATTACGAACTTTGATCGAGAGACTTTTTTGATTCACGCCCTAGAATTAAAGTTATGGCTCTTTGAAGTTTGTATAGGAAGCCATTCACTTGCAATGTTTGCCAAAAAATTTTTATGGGCAAACGGGATAAAGTTTACGGGCGCGCGGGGTACGTTGACGACCCTTTACCGAACATTGTGCATATTGCTGTTTGGCAGCCTGCTTGCATTGTATGGCTCTACTATGCACCCAGCTTGACTGTGTGGTGGTTTTCGGACCATTTTTTCTGCTTAGTGTGTGGTCCCCTTGTACACAACAGTACACAACAAGTAGAAAAAAAAGCAAACTTAAATAATTAAATAATCTAATTCATGGGGGGTTTGGGAGCACTTGGGGGGATAATTTTTACATGGGCACGCAGAATGGGTCAAAACTAGAATTTTGATGGCGGGAAATTTTGATTCACACCTTACAATTGAAGGGGTCAGTGGAAAAAGGGGATAAGTCATATTTTAGTACTTTTGAGAAAACAGGCATTTAAGTATGGACATACATTGTTGCCTGTATCTCTGTTTTGGAGCAATAAAACTTTTTAAAAACTGTTTTAGACACAGAGCATTGCACACACAGTATTCTAGTGTTGTAAGTAATAGGATTTTCAATCTGTTTTCGAATATTTGGAAATGGTCGTCACTTGCATAAACGCGCTGCGGGTAAAAATTACGCGATTTGAAAAGTTTGCGTTCGAATAATTATTGCGGATCACCAAAAAAGATTGCGTGTGCGTGCTTAAAACATTGCGTGCGAATAGTAGATGAGTTGACCTTAGTAGCAGCATGCAAAATTCCATTTTATCAAAAACATGACTTATCCCCTTTTTCCACTGACCCCTTCAATTAAAGTTATGGCTATGGCATACAGAATCTGATTGCCGATACATTTTTTTTTTGTATAATAATTTGTTTTGCATATACTATGCATGGATACATAATAGCTACAAATAGAGCTAATACAAAATGCATCCAGGAAATATTAGTTAGCTAACTATGAATAAAGTACATACCAGCCACACTTGGATAACTCATGATTAACAAGTAAGTGGTTCCATTTAGTAATAGTAGCAGGGAAAAAGGAGTTTTGGTGTGAGGATGTATGAAAATATGGAATTGACAATGCTGCTGAATTTGCAGATCTAGAGTTATAGTGGAACTCACATTGCTTAATGGGGGCATTCGGAAAATCTGTAAGACCATTAACAATTTTGAAAAGATGGCAGATGCTGGATTGGTCTCGCCTGCTTTGTAGTGTTGGAAGCTTTGCCACTGTAAGCAGGTCATTATATAGCTTGTAAGTGGATCCCAGGACTTTAAACAAACTCTAAGGGCAAACTTCTGTACTCTCTCTATGTCAGCGATTTCACCTTTTAAGCGTGGATTCCATACAGCTGAGGAGTATTCAAGGTGTGGCCTGATGTAACTGAGATAAAGTTGGAGCAGAGTTTGGGAGCTGCAATTATTGTAGAAACGTCTATATACAGTCGAGCCTCTGATAATGGACCCTCCGAGAAGCGGACAACCTCTCTAGTGATCTACAGCGGACAAGTGCCACGTTACCGATTGAATTTAGCATAGTTATAGTACATTAGCAATCTCCGAGAAGCGGACGCTTCTCGATTCCGGACAGCGGACAAGATCCAAGCTCCCAACGTGACTTTTCAATGCAAAACTGCCTCTGAATAGCGGACATCCGGAAACCACGCCCTTAAATTAACAATGCCACGCCCACCTTTGCCGCAATCTAGGCGGTCGCGATATTATGCTGCATGTGCGATAATAATATTAGCCTTGAATCCAGATAACGATTTTGGAGTAGCCAGTACTTCAGAAACAAAAAAATTCAGCCTGTGCTGTGTTGATAACATACCAACCACTTTATTATCATCTCTACTGCTCTTATCATGCATTTCAGTGCATTTACTAACTTGTTAAGGATAATACAATTAAAATGGGTTGAAAAATCATGAACCTCCGAGATAAGGACAACCTCCGAGCAAAGGACAAGAGGCCCGTTCCCAAAGTGTCCTTTATTCGGAGGCTCGACTGTAGAATAAGCCAATTAATTTTCTAGTCTTATTACAAATGTTGGTGTGAGGTTTCCATGTTAAATCGGATGTGATTGTTACACCCAGATATTTGTACTCGTTGGTAGGTGTAAGGGCAGTTCCTTCAATTTTAAAACACGGTGGCTTGAGCGAATTCACTTTTTTCCTCAAAATAAACATTTATCTGCACTTGCTAGCATTGAATTTCAGGTGCTTCCCTGAAATATATGAAGACACTGAGTTGATATCCGATTGCAACTGGTCAAAGTCAGCAGGATTCTTTATCACACGATAAGTTAGCTAGCTACTGAAATTAGTAGTTCTTGCATAGTCTCGTGCCAACGCACGCGGAGAGAAGCCACTAGTTCTTGCACCCAGACTATAGGCCTAGCCTTCAATTTTGCTGTAGATACTTGTACTGATGCCTTACCTTTGCTTTTTTTTTCTAGCCGTCTGCTCGAATGGATGCAAGTTAGCACGGCCAACGTTGACTATCTTTACCG
This sequence comes from Cliona cf. orientalis, assembly GCA_963930775.1. Classification (NCBI taxonomy): domain Eukaryota; kingdom Metazoa; phylum Porifera; class Demospongiae; order Clionaida; family Clionaidae; genus Cliona; species Cliona cf. orientalis. The sequence continues at coordinate 1,203,939 of OZ005691.1, read as the reverse complement.
CAATGATTATGCGCATGCGCTTTGAGCTAGCGAGCACGTGTTTGACGTATCGCTACATACATTATTTGTTATTTTATTCAGTATTCAGCATAGAAATAGAATAGTCAACTCAACACAGATAGAATAGAACTTATATAGATAACCTACCAGAGTTCTAGAACATTCTACAATGACCTAACATCTCACATAAACTGTTTACAGACAAACACCATCACACATAAGAACATCAATGGCACACACAAACAGCATCACCATAATACCCTAATCAACATTGCACAAATCAGGCAGAAGGTTCTAGAACACTATTACTTAATTACTACCTACAATAATAGCTAACTCTACTAATTACAATCAACAGTACAAGCCCGAGTCACTGTTTCCAACACTCCCACTTAATTAGAAGAGTTAATTGAAGCTAAGTTCCTCCATCCCCATTAGAGTATGCAACTTCTCTGGCTAACTGGCCACAGAGAATCGGTTTTGTAAGCAAATCAGTAAATATTTGAGATGTGAGACAATGCACAATATCAATAATACCTTCTTTCATGGCCAGTACTTTGCGTATGATACAAAATCAGATATCAATGTGCTTCGTCCGGGTGTGACCAATTGAATTTCGTGCCTGTGCAATTGCTCCTTGGTTGTCTTCCTTGATAGCGATTGGTATCTGTAGATCGATGAACAATGTTTGAAGTGATGCTGCCAGTACAGCCAGATTTAATGCCACATGTTCAGTTTCTGATGAGGAAACCGCAGCCACCTCCTGCTTCTTGCTCACGTGATCATGTTTGGATCCGACTGCTGTTCGTCCTTCTGAGATCTTCTAGACTCCCCATGTCATGGTCAATGAGGGATTGGTACTCTGACTTCTTTCGTGTGGACCAGTATAAATGTTCCTGTCCCAGGTACCTCTTGCACTGTGTATGCACAATGCTCAACTAGCGTTGCTGTGTCAGCAAGTTCAGTCGTGGTAGTGTCACCAGAATATCCATAGTATTCTGGACGTCGAACTGCTCGTTGCGATCTTCGTGGTGGCTCTTCTGGTTGAGGCTCTTCTCATTGAGGCTCACATTCAATTGTGTCATCTTCAGTTTCACCTACTAACTCAGGTGAAATAGTCACACTTTCATCATTTACTCGCTTTAAAAATCGAAAATCAGTCTCGTTAAACACAACATCTCTTCTAAGGACAATTTTGTCAGTATTCATATCAATCAATCTGTAACCCTTTGGATTTTTACTGTAGCCAATAAAACACATTCTTTGAGCCTTTTCATCAAGCTTCCTCCGCTCTGTGTTGGGGACATGACTGTAGGCTGCACACCCAAATACCTTGAGATGACTGATGTTGGGTTTGTGGCCATACCACTTTTCAAACGGTGTAAGGTGCTCTTCATTAGCAGATGTGGTAGTACAATTCCGGAGATAGGCAGCAGTTGCTACTGCTTCAGCCCACAATTTCTTCGGTAGATTGGCATGTGACAGCATATATAGCTCTAGCTGATTCCATGAGTTACGATTTAGCTGTTCAGCTACTCCATTCTGTTGGGGAGAATGTGGTACAGTAAGCTGATGTTCAATTCCTTTTGATGTGAGATATATCTGGAAGTCCTTGGACATATACTCAGCCCTGTTGTCTGTTCTGAGCTTCCTTATCGGCTCACCACATTCCTTTGTCACCATTGCCTCAAAATGCTTGAATTTCTCAAACACTTCTGTTTTGTATGAACAGAGACACACTTGGAATAGTCATCAATGATCGTGACAAAATATCGACTTCCACCGATTGATTCGACTTGGAGCTCGAGGGGTCCGCACACATCACTGTGAACAAGTTCTAGTTTCCTTTTCGACTGCCAATGCATCACAGGCTTAAACTGTTTGCGTTGCATCTTCCCCTCCACACATCCTTCACAGAATGACAACTTCGAAGTTGTAGATAGCGTAATAGCTACCAGATGCTAAGCCTCGGTTCACCAGGGTATTCAGCTGTTGTCAATTTAGATGACCTAGACGTTGATTCCATAGATCAATATCAGATAAATCATCTGACACCATCAATGCAGTTTCTCTGTCAGCTACAACTTCACACTTTAAATGGTACAACTTTCCGTCTAAGTAGCCCTTTCCATCAAGAGTTCCTTTCGGTCCTCTAATCCAACACTACGATTGACCAAACTTGATTGTGTTCCCTCTTTTCGCCGCTGCTCTTACGGAAAATAAATTGCAGGCCAACTTTGGAACATGCAATACATTGTACATCACTGCTGTCTTGTTGTTGCTGACTTTAAACTGCATATTCAATCGGACAATTCCAACTCCCACTGCCTCAACAACCCTACCATCACTCAGGCTAAGTTCCTCAGGAGTAGAGAATGATCGATACTTCGTGAAATATTCTCTCTTGGGGGTCATAGTATATTATGAGTAGATGCACCAGAGTCTATCAACCGTTGATCGTCAGACACTTCCTCATACGCTGAGAATGCTCTCTCGCCATCACTATCTGATTTAACTTCATCATCAGTAGTAATCTTTGCTCGGTGCATTGATGTCAACTTCTCTTTCCGTTTTGGACAAAATCTTTGAATGTGCCCAACTTCGTCACAGGCCCAGCACTTTGGGGGTTGCCGCTTCTGAGCTCCCACTAGCGCTGAATCATGTAGGGCTTGAGGCTTCAATTCTCGAATTTTGAGTTTTCGTTCATGATGGATCAGCTGCTGTTGAACAAAGTCCATTGTCAGATCGTCTGCACATGCCTCAAGAGCAGTGACTACAGTAGAGAATGATGGAGGCAAGATTCCAAGAAGAGTGACAACCTGATCTTCTTCAGAGATGGATGCACCAATTGAGCTGAGTTTATCGGTTAGTTCTTTCATTTCCTTTAGGTGCATGTCAACAGAGCTGCCTTCACTCATTTCCCTTCGAAAATACTGCTTCTTAAGAAAGAGTTTGTTCGACAGAGTTTCTCTCTCAAAATGCTTCTTAAGAACATCCCAGGCCTCCTTTGGCTCTTCACAGGAGGTTATAAGGTTTAATTAAAAGCTGTGATGTATTGACTGACATAGTGATGATAGAAAACGCCTTCTGCGACTCACTTTGATGCTTTGCTCGTTGTTACGCTGTAGCACCTTCCGCAAGCACAGCAGATCCATCGACATACTTCCATAAGCCTTTGGCAAGCAAAAGATACTTCAACTGGAATTTCCATGTGATCCAATTCTGAGATCCAGTTAACTTAGCTATCAACAATCCACTTGTCTTGATCGATTCTGTTCAACTTTGTATCGCCATCACACAGTATACTTGACCACTGATTCGACTCCTGAGTTCTATAGAACATTCTACAATGACCTAACATCTCACATAAACTGTTCACAGACAAACACCATCACACATAAGAACATCAATGGCACACACAAACAGCATCACCATAATACCCTAATCAACATTGCACAAATCAGACAGAAGGTTCTAGTCTAAGAACACTATTACTTAATTACTACCTACAACAATAGCTAACCGTCTACTAATTATAAGTAACAGTACAAGAATCACTGTTTCCAACATTATTAACATAAGTGCAGCGATTTTCTCCTAGTACTGATTAGTGTGGGGGCTCGCTCAGGCTCGCCCCAATCAACGTGCAAGGTTTATATAATAATATCATGAGAATTTGCAAATTGTGGCATTTTCTGTGATCATGCGTTCATAAGGCCACATAAATTAAATATTCTGTTTCTCATACTCCAAAGCACGTAAGGGACACGGATGATTTTGATATATATTTGATACCACACTCCTAGCCACACCCCCATTAATTGCTAACAAGCTGAAACGGCAACCAACTATGATAAGCTCTATATCTGCTCCATTTACAGTATCACAGCAGTTACTGATGATCTTTGCTGACTAATATTGTTGGTAGAGGCTGAGCATTCAATCAATTTTCTACATTAAATTTTGTAGAGCATCCACTAGGGCGTCGAGCGACTAACGACGAGACCACACCCCCAGAATGGTTAATAATTATTGTTATGGCTTGATGACGTCATCCAGCCGAAATCTACGGGGGGGGGGGGGGGGGCGGGCGGGGACGAGAAACAGAAGATTAACTTTGCATGGCCTAATGCGTAATGCCATGGCGGCGCAGATTTGCCACATTCTGGCGATGATATTGTGCATAATTTCTATCACAACTTTGAGATCATCAGCTATTGACTGTGTCTGTCCAGAAGATCAACGCGTGTATGAGTGTTCAGTGCCAGGTGGAGTTGCAACAGTGTGGCGAGGAAGTGCCTTTGACTGCGGACTGGCCTCCAATAGCATCATACTAAGGCACAGTAACCCAAATTCAGTAGGAACCTGTAACAATGGACACTTAGTGGCAGAGAGTATTGAAACTTTCAATGGCACTTTTACCTCCCAGCTTAATGTCACTGTATCAGAAGATCTGCATAATAAGACCATTGAATGTGCAATTGAGTATGGGAATGGGACAGTATCAGCGATTAACATGACTACAATAATTGTAATAGGTAAGTATTATTGCTATAACAGTAGGGTTCAACATGCAGGTTTCATTCTGAATCAGATCCCGATCTTATTATCAATAAAATCCATCCTATTCAAAATAACATGACTGAGTCTCATCTTAACTTTAATTGGTCAAATGACATAGTGCTCACAATGTCATATGGTATGTGCTCTAGCTCTGTACAATATTATTATGAAATCCATTCCATCAACTGTGGAGAGTGCCCACAAATGACAAGTGTCACAAATGCCATATGTACTCTACCAATCCAAGATATAACCCGAGGCTGTACATTTTATGTTCAATCTCAATTATGTGGCTATAGCGGCACTGGAAATGCAAGTATCTCCATTCCAAAAGGTAGTAGATAAATTCAGTAATTAAAGGGGTCATAATATTATGATATTTGACAATGTACATTTTAATTTAATCTAGTTCCGGATGCACCAGAAATTGAAATATCCTCTCATTGTAACAACGGATATTATAATAATATTATTAATACCACAATCATAATACCATATGAAGTAAGTCACGATAATTCATTAATGAACTTTTGCATGGTATAAAATTAAATAATTGTGTAGAACCAGACAACCAACATCTCCGATGGCATTGATGGTTCTCCTATCCACTACACCCTCATTTATTCTGACTCTATATACCAGTGAAAAGCAATGTATATAGTAGGGACATTATTGAAGCCTCGAGTGGCTCTTGTGAGGGAGATGTCTGTACACACACATTAATTTTGATGTCTCCTCCTCTTCTTGCTCTCCCTCAACTGACATCAGTGTGTCTGTATTTGCTACAAATATACTTGGAGATGGACCACATTCAACTCGCTTTATAGGTAAGTTGCATGCAATAATATTATAATAAATTAAATATTATAATTATTGCAAATAAGCCCTAGATATTGCATATAATATTATGCAATCACATTCAATTGTACATGCATAATAATTAATAATATTATGAAGTATTATAATATACCTAGCTGCAAGATTATACTACATTATGCATGCATTGGGTCTTCATTATATTATTATCACAATAGCTTGCAATACGCTATTGTATTATACTACGGATATTACCATAAGATCTTCAGACCAAGGTAATTCGATGAATATTATATAAAAATTATTCATGTGATCAATCTGTAATTAACTTTAGGACCAATAATTATCATAGTGATATCCACTACTGTAATTATCTTCATGGTTCTGGCTATCGTAATAGCAATAATGGTTATTCTCATAATATATATTCTTGCAAAGAAAAGCACCACATAATATTTTCAGGCAGTCACATGCAAGTTTGTAAGTTTTTATTATAGACCTCATGGCATTGCATGATTGTTCCATATTATACATGTGACAGTCACTGTCATAGATACAATGCTGATGATAATCAACAGTCAACTGACTCTTCACACTATAGTAGTTTGAAGGAGGTAATAATAATAATAATCTTCTGATAATAATAATTATGTAAGTATTAATCACCCTGCAGGATTCCCTACATCAAGAACCATCATGCATACTATATGCAGACGTTTGTCAAAAGACAATTGCAAGATCTGCAACTGTGACTTTGGATCCCAAATTCGATGATAGGATCGTGTACACTGAAATAAACCATTCAGTCACTACAGCAACAAGCAACACATTGACAACAACATCTGCATCAGAAATCAATATTGATTTGGATATGTTGTTGATCCAATTACGACCACAAGCTTCTCCCAAATGGTATCCGAGTTTGGATTGGCTGTTGGGATTTCCAAAGAAATCATGGATAAGTACTCTGACCACCCTGATGAAGAATGCTTTGTGGAAGTACTGGATAGCTGGTTGAGGAACCATGAGAGCAAACCAACTTGGAAAGAGGTTGCTGAAGTGTTAAGGGAAATTGACCTCAACCAGCTGGCTGATGATATCATGAGGAGTTATGAAACAGGTATACCACGATAATTGGTTAACTCTGCATGAGATGTTGACATTTGGGAACTTATAAAGTTATATTATGTCCATAACATGCATCTGTTTACAGGCCGATTACCAATTCAGGTGGACATGGCTGACTAGTATCGGTATATTACTTGGACAATATTTTGAGGAAAGCCTGTACTACATTATAATATATTATCTTCAAGTCAACAACAGCCCATAGCTGAGTGTACTATAAACAATTTAATGTTATTGTTTACATTAGCAGACACAGGTTTTGATATTCACACTATACTAGTCTTACCATACTATTCATTGTGATATATATAAGCAACAATAACTTGCAGAATAATTATGCTAACTTTTCAGTCTGCATGCACATGGATACGTGTGTAGTGTGCCACAATGGTTCCATGCCACAAATGCCCACAATGGCTCCGTGTGACGTGCTGGCATACTATGGAGCTTATTTTATGCCAAAAATACTTCATTAGTTTCAGTTTTTTAACCGTTAGTAATCAGTTTTAGTCAGCCCTCAGTTTTAGTTCCACCCCCTCATGTGACCATCATCATTCAGTTTTCTTCCGCCGTCAGTTTTTAGTTCAACGGACAGTATTTAGTTTTCTATCAGTTTTTCAGTTCTGAATGTCCAATGACTTCATGCAGTTCCATTCAGCAACAGTTTTTAGGGTCGTGTACCTGTATCAGTTTGCAGCCCTGCCCCCTCACTTGACCAAATCTCATACATCAATCCCTGCATTCATTCTGCGATCTGTAATTTGACTTGGAATCAAGATCCGGGATATGGACAATTGAGGAGCTGGAAATGGTGGTCAAACCAGCATGTACACTATGATAAACATCAATGTTAACGAAAGTAATGAGAACCTTTATGCGTACCACAAGTTTAAAAGTAATTATGTAAAGTTTAATAATATTATTGTAATACTGTGCTGTTAATACTGTGCTGTAATCCATGAATGTCAGGCAGGTGAGTTCAAGCTCGATTGGCTAGATAGAGCATATTATTAATTAATCCGACTGCCACATGATTAGGTGCAGCATAATTGTGTAGATACATTAGCAAGAAAAGTGGTGAATTAGTGCACACATATAACCTATATACACGCTGGTTTGACGACCATTTCCAACCGTCCTCAATTGTCCATATCCCGGATCTCGATTCCAAGTCGGATTATGGATCGCAGAATGGGTAAAATTAATGACTAATGCAGGTATTGATGTATGAGATTTGGTCAAGTGAGGGGGCAGGGCTGCAAACTGATGCAGGTACACGATCCTAAAAACTGTTGCTGAATGGAAACTGCATGAAGTCATTGGACATTCAGAACTGAAAAACTGATGGAAAACTAAATACTGACTGTTGAACTAAAAACTGACGGAGGAAGAAAACTGAATGATGATGGTCACATGAGGGGGTGGAACTAAAACTGAGGGCTAACTAAAACTGATTACTAACGGTTGAAAAACTGAAATCTAATGAAGTATTTTGGCATAAAATAAGCTCCATACATACTATGGCCATAGGGAGGCACGCGCAACATCGGCGCGCAACAATGGTTCGTTCATGGGGTTTTGGGATGGGTTGCCAATGATAGTCTCTAGGGTTTGTCTATACGCGATATGGATGAGAGGGGCTGGGAGGTTTCCATGGGGATGGGTTGCCAATGGTTAGCAGGGTTAGTCTCTAGGTTTGTCTATGATAGGAGGGAAAATTAATAATGATTGGCAGCAGCGACAACAGTGGTGGTGTAGTGGTTGGGGCTCTTGTGTGTGGAACAGAATGTAGCAGGTTCAAATCTTGCTTTATGATTTGATTTTTTTTTTTTTTTTTGCTCAAATCGGCATTTGAATTCAACCATGATGGGACTCAATCAAACTAGTATCACACTGGGATGGACGTCATCTGGAGTATAGCTACACCATATTCCATCCAGCGGTGCTCTCTGTGATGCAGGTGCAAAGTCCATTTGCCCTCCTTAGAGTCATTCATCTGACACTCCCGGATCAAAGGAGCCTGGAAGCACACAACTTTTTTGTATATAATAATATTTCATGTCCACCTTCCTCTGGGATGGATCTTACGACCTACCGACTCTCTACCTCAACTTACACGTCACCTCCTTGACCTGTCTACCTTCCCAAAAGGTGTTCATGTCAGTGCTAAAGGACTTAAACACAATGGTATATTATGTATTATAGCAAAGATAAGTGGATCATATTAATCTATAAATTTGGGTTGCCTCAGTTGTGTCCACTACATGCGTAGCTACCTACCAGTGACGGTGTCCCATCGTAGTTCTCATAATCCAGTTGATTAAAACTCGTACTATCAGCAGGGTTTCATACAGGATTTTTTGTTAGGGGGGGAACTATATGTCGGTACCCTCCCCCCCCCCCCCCCCCCCCCCCCCCCGAGAATAAAGAATTGCATCTTAGGCCTATTTTGATCAAAAATTAGTGCTGATAGATTGTGGTTGACAAATACATACCCACTAAGTAAGTGTGAAATTAGTGCATATACACATGTAGATTAACTTTCCCAAATAGAGCACAGACTCGATATTAGACATTTCAAACAGTCAAACCGATGAATCACTCTTTAACCTTAGTTTAAATCTTGGTATTTGTTTATTTAGTATGTATAATATTATACTAAAATTTCTCAATATTTTAGGGGGGGAAACTGGTCACTGGGGGGGGGGGGGGGGGGGAATCCCAGGGCACCCCCCCCTCTAAATGAAACACTGATCAGTATGCCATGGCCAGATATTGAATAACAAACTGGTGTGTAGTTACACATACTATATTTGTCCCATGAGAGTTCTCATGATTACAGTAATTGCATACCTTCTACATGCATCATAAATTATTTAATATTATAGATTATTAATTATGGAATACTACACAATTACCGTAATCATGCCAAGTATTATTATTATGTGCAAATACATTACTGTGTTATTCGACATGTTTGAAATACTGGTAGTACATGATGTGGTTGTACGTAATTATTATAATAATTGACTGGGTTTGGGTTTGCTATAGTATATGAAACTGAGGCAACCTAAACTAGATTAATGTGAACCACTGAGTCTTATTTTTGCTGTGAGCTAGATATAGTGCAATCTGCCTACTGTGGTCACCCTTGGGCCAATAATTGATATCACTCAGCTAGTGGCTATTATAGGGAGGCTACTTTAAAGATTTAGTGATCCGTATTCTTGTAATAGCGATTTTGGGCTCAACCGCCAAATTTAATTCCCACCAATATTTCCGGCTATACGGTAGTTGGCAAAAAGCTCATCTTCGTGCGCAATAAGCTGCTCCGCTAACTCTTGCTTTCTCTGGACTTCACTCTGTCTCCAGAGCATATCCACTACACGACTACCATGTTTGTCTTTACATAGAACCACCAAAGAACCCTATATATACAAGTATAAAAAACAATTGAATAAAATTGAAGGATGAAGTAGGGATGGCAGTGCCAAAAAGTACACAAACAAGATTCGTAGGGATAACGTATCACATCCACTATACATCCCTACGCTTGCTTTTCTCATACACATCTGATTCAGCATGTAATTTAAAAGTGTCACTGTATACTATTGATATTGATCCCTGGGTATACAGTATTGATTTTCCATTCCTGCATGCATGTGCCACTATGCCAGTGTGTGCACGGCTACTCAAAAAGCAAGTGTAGGGATGTATAGTGGATGTGATACATTATCCCTACGAATCTTGTTTGTGTACTTTTTGGCACTGCCATCCCTACTTCATCCTTCAATTTTATTCAATTGTTTTTTATACTTGTTACTGTTCTTTTTTTAGTGCCCTCAGGGCCTGGTAGTTATTAATTTTCATCAATGCCACCTAGCTGACTAATCTCGTGGGGACAGAGGCTGGGCATGAGACTATACATATACCATGGCGACCGGTTTGCCTATTCATTGTTTTTTTTTTTTATAATTTAATGCATTGAAAGTATATATATACTGTATTCATTTAAACACCCTTTGATATGAACCCTTGACCATCTCCCCAGTAGCTGCATAGTGTAATGGTGCATGTGGTAAAAGGTCGTCAATAGAATGCGTACACATCGATCGATGCTCGGCCCAGAAATCATGGAGCTGGCGTCTAAGATCGACTCTCAGCCTTGACAGCGACAAGTTTTGATGCTTCAATCACAGAGACGAACTCGACAGTACAGTATTCCTTCCGAACTTCAGGTTGGTCACGCTGCTGCAGTCGCGCGCGGGCCAGCCCCTTGTGACAATGCGTGCTATATATAGCGCAAGGCTAGCTTTATTTATCCACGGCATTACGTAAGCCAAGAAAACACGTGAAGTTCAACCAACAGTCATAGGCTCCAACTGTCCCTGAATCTCCGGGACAGTCCCGGATTTTTAGCAATTGTCCCGCGTCCCGGAAGGCTTTTCTATAATTGTATTAATGGTCCCGGAAGAGGTCCAGACACTAGCATAAACACTGTAGTAATAGTACAACTAATCACTTATTGGTGGTAAAATGAACAACCTGCTTGTGGTAGTGCCTTACAAACTTTGGTTTTTGCAGTAGCAACACTACAAGAGCTCTACTGGGCTTGCAAATTCATGCTCTAGAAAGTATATTCTGGGCATTGTGGTCATCAAATTTAATCATATTGGGTGTGGTGTGGGTGGAGTTTTAATTAATGATGGCCATATCTAGTGGGTGTGGTCTATGTCCCTGGAGCTGTTCAGGAAAAATTGGAGCCTATGAACAGTACTTCTCAGAGAAAGTAGCGCTCAGCTTGTAATGTATTCGCTGGATACACGCGTAAGATACTCTACATATTTACTGATTTTCAAGTCCCAGAAAGGCTCCAGCGAGGCCCTGAATTTTCTCATAATTACCTCATAGATTACCTAAGAGATTACACCATAGGTTTCATCATAATTACACCATAATTACCTCATAACCACAGAAAAGTAAATTGCTACTGGGGAGATAATGAACAACTTAGAGACTACGTCCCAGGGGCGTAGCCAGGGGGGAGCACAGGGGGCATTTGCCCCCCCTTTTTTCCCAGAGTCATGTAATATTTAGCCTGGATCATTTCTTACCGTATAAATACCAGCACCAAGTTGTTACACTAGTCTCAGAGTCAAAAATGGTCACAGAAAGGCTGACAATAAAGCTATCTGTAAACAAACTCTCGAGCTATGCTTCGATCGAGCAGTGTCTATCAAGCGTTTAATGAGTTCAAAGGGCACCAGAACAGGAGTACGCCAGATCGCGTGATTTAATTAGTGGGTGTGGCTTCCGGTCTAAAATTTTTCGCGCTTGCCTCTACTTGTCTAAAATCCTGGCTACGCCCCTGCGTCCAGAGTCCCTCACGAACTAGGACATATTGACAAACTGCGCATGCTCCGTATACGGGTACAATATTGGGGCGCGCGGCTTGAGCCGGTTGACCTTCACCTGCCACGTGCTCGACTGAATAGGGAAATCCCCCTGCCCTGAACAGCCGTTAAGCCAGCGGTCCAATTGTTGCAGATCCAGGAAGTGCATCCGGTGGCACATTCCAATGCATGCAATTTTTGCCGTTTTTTATCTATTTTTCTTACTTGTTCTATCTAGGCCATCTTTCACTTCTAGGACTCCAAACAAAGACCAGAAGATAGAGCAACTCTTCTACTTTCTGCTCGTTCAAGTCCTATAATCCGGAGACATTCATGAGCTCCGCGGCAAGCGCTTCTGTGCATACTACTCGTAAGCGCTCACAAAAAGCGCCTCGCGCAAAAAGTGGGGCATTTAGGTTCCCTTGGATGGATTCCCATGATTCAAGTACCATTCCATAGCTCTTGCGTTGCTCTACAATATGAGACTGGAACGAAGTTTTTCCATCGAGCCGTTCCAGAGTTACACTGCATTGAAAATCACAAAATTTCAGTACAACCGCGTGGTATTTTCCATATCTTCTCGAAGGTTTCTGCCCAAGAACAAGTCGTAAATGACAAGAAATAGAGTACTCCTTGTGTACTTCCAAGTTTCTAAGGAGGAGGCATCGTCATCCAGATGGAGGGATTCCTTCTCTGTAGTCTAGTAAGTATTTATGGATGTTGGCAACGGTAAATAATATGAAGCGTGTTAGCCTCGTACCCAGGCCTGGGTACGAGGCTAGAAGCGTGTGTGAGGCGAGTGTATCAGCATAGAAAAAGTCCAGGGATGGGTGAGCCTTACCAGTGTAGTCTGGATACATCAGAGGAAGAGTCTGTGTTGTAAAGCAGCTTACATCAAAGCTGGAAATCCCGAGCGTATACTTACAATTGAGGGTAGCTAACACTTCACTAGTGTTCTGGTACTTCGCCCCCTCCCCCCCCCCCTCTCTCTCTCTTTCCTTTCCTCCCTCTCTCTCACTCTCTCTCTCCCTCCCTCCCTCCCTCCCTCCCTCTCTCTCTCTCTCTCCCCACTCTGACCCTGACCCCATGCACATACACAATAGGTGCTGTTCAGTTTTATCGAGTGTTGGAAGAGAGTAATTTCTGTCAACCATAGCTGTGATGATGGAATAGGAGACTGATTGTGAAAGCTCCAACAACCTTCAGCAAGAGTTCAAGATGGCCTTTGATAGTTAGCAGCTATATAGCTAGCTTGTACTATGTAATATCATTGGTTGTATATAAACGTACACGGTGAAACAACAATTTTTGTACTATTTTTAATAGCGTGTAACTCTGGAATGGCTCGATGGAAAAACTTCGTTCCAGTCTCATATTGTAGAGCAACACAAGGGCTATTGATTGGTACTTGAATCATGGGAATCCATCCAAGGGAACCTAGATGCCCCACTTTTTGCGCGAGGCACTTTTGTGAGCGCTTGCAAATAGCATGCACAGAGGCGCTTGCCGTGGAGCTCATGAATGTCTCAGGGTTATGGGACTTGAACGAGCAGAGAGTAGAAGAGTTGCTCTGTCTTCTGGTCTTTGTTTGGAGTCCTAGAAGTGAAAGATGGCCTAAATAGAACAGGTAAGAAAACATAGATAAAAACGGCAAAAATTGCATGCACTGGAATGTGCCACCGGATGCACTTCCTGGATCTGCAACGCTTGTACGTGTTTTGGACCGCTGGCTTAACGACTGTGAAAGCGAGCTCGCTAGAGAAAGCGAACTGAGAGAGGATATCATCGGATAGTCCACGATCTCTTCTACGCTAGGCTCGAATTCTGGGCCCCAACAAGCTTCATGCGTGCTAAACATTTTGAAACAGTCTTAACCGCATTTTCGTCATATTTTACATCACAATTACCTCATCGGTCGGCCGAATAGTTTTTTCTAATTGGGACTCTGGACGTAATAATAATGAATGATGTAATATCAGTCATGTGGTACATGGTTGCACAGCTTACATTACGTGGTCATCCGATTGCTCAGCAAGATGAACTACCACAGCGCGCATGCGCGTACCGGGGTGGGGATCGGGATCCGGGACCGCCAAGGATTGAGTCAGTGATATTCATGGCCTGCAAGTAAGGGCGTGAGTACGCCTAGATTGATGGAATCGTCCGCAAAGCAACTTCAAGATGATTACACAGCTCTTTTTGGTATTATGCTCGGCCCTCTTTTGCGGTAGCGTTGGTGAGTTCTTTCAGAAAACGCAGTACAATATGATAGTCCAGTTTTGAAGCGACCGCGTGCCAAACTTAAATGAAGGTGAACAATAGGCCTTGCCCATTAGTCTCATGTTTGTCACCTATTAGTCTCAAAGTAAATATCTCAAAGGGCTTTAACAACAGTGAAAATGATAATTGTGCCTTTTTGCAATCAATGCTCAGTGTTGCCTATTAATCTCAAGGGTTTGGGCAAGGCCTAGTAAATCAAGGGTCTGCATTGCATGGACACACATAGCAGCTAAAAGGAGCTAACAAATGGTGTACCCTTATTACACATAATAACTGACAAAACATAAAATTGAGAGATGGTGAGGGCCCTGCACTGACTGGACCATTATTTTCAGAAAGTGTGTTCCACTTGGAAGTTGCACGTAAAAAAATACTGATATGTGTTAATACTGCAGGATGGCCTCATGAACTGGTATTCCTTAATAGTACCAAGAGCTGAGCACAATAACTACAGTAACCTAGCTTCCCCTTTTCAAGCAATGTAAACTTCCTTCACTGAAAATAAGGCAGCTCCACTTAAATTTAATAGTACTGACAAATTCAGTGGCTTGTAACTAATTATAGTAACAGCTGCTACATGTCCAGATTTCATGACTGTTTTTAGCTTGTGCCTACATGCCCTCCTCTCCTGTAAGCCCTGGGTAATACTATTTACTCCAGCTATTGACAATAATCACTTACATGTACTCACTGTTCAAGTCTGGGAGGGAAGGAGGGTATAATATTATTATTATGGTGCAGACTAAACAAGCTGCACATCTGGCTGAGGATACATAGTTGCAATAATAACAACAAGCATTCTCAGACATTAGTCTCTCTTGAAACATTTTGGTGTACTAGGGCACTTAGCATTCCTTGCCAATTATACACCAGTGCATAGATATAGGCAACTACAATGTACTGAAGGCAGGAGTGTTAACATTAGAAGCTCTTTATTATGAAAATGAGGCCTATACTTGTATATAATAAGCTAATGTCTTCTTGCAGTTACTGCAATAACAGCAGGCAGTAATACTGGTTTGACTACTATTACGGAATGTCGGTGTCCAGGGAACTATGTGGTCTATGAGTGTACAGTGACTGGAGGAATTTTCACAGTCTGGGGAGGAAGTGCATTTGAATGTGCTGGCAATGAAATAACACTGTCTAATAGCGAATTTGGGTCTGTTCCTCCTCCTGCCGCAGTTTGTAACAGTGGAAACATCATTGGACGTGGAATTACACAACAAAATAACTGCTACACATCTCAGTTGAATGTCACACTCAGTGAAGGTCTAATAGGGAGAACTGTGACATGTGGAATTGATAATGGAGCTCAACTGATTACTGTAGACAACATAATAGTAACAACTTCAAGTAGTAAGTACTTTATAATAATCATGTTAGGAGTGGCTATAGCAAGCTTACCTATTTATCCTCAATGGCGCATAATATGTGAGGGGTATGGTAGCTAGTTTGTTTCATATGTGTAGCTATCTGTTTAAAGGCATTGTGTCCATACATAAGGCGTAATTGCTTCTTAATGAGCTCATTAGTTCAAAAATTCAATTAAAGTGGGCACAGGAAGAGTGGGCATGCCCAATATTACGGTATAGTCCACGGAAGTACGCGGAGATCGAACGCATGCAGCACAAAAGACGTTCGCGTTGAGAAGCCTGCCTGCAATCTGCAGTTATGGAAGGCTAAGAGTAAGAATACTGATAAGCTAGCTGTTATACGTGGTTTATAATATTATGTTGAAAGCAAGGCAGTGCTGTTAGGTTATTTAAGTTGATTTCGTTTGTTAGAAATTCTGGCGGCATTTGCTGACAAGTACTGCCTTCTTCATTTCTTGCATGAAGAGCTCTCCATGGATAAAAGAGACAGTTTTCAAGATTAGTAGTATGTAGCTCTATAGTGATAGTTCTTAAAACTGGGCTGGTTCATCATTATCAACTATGCATGTGGTACAATCCCTAATAGGCTATCCAAGTATTCTTGTGGTTACTCTAAGTCTAGATCTTGCTACAGTTGTGGTGTATGTACATAATTGTGCAGGTGCTTGCTGGCATTTTAGTTGGGGACTGTCCCAGGGACTTCCCCCCTATACCTGATTATGTTCAATTAGTGCTGTACTATGTATGTGTAGTGTGTGCTTAATAATAATAATTATTATTATATAGGACGTTTATCACCACCGAAAAACATCACCATGAATATCACTTCCAATAGAATAACATTCATGTGGGATCATGTTGCACCTAACTGTCCAGGACTCTACTATAACATCACGTCAATCAGTTGTGGAGTATGTCCAAATGAAACAGATATATCGATGATATCTTGTTCAAACTTCATGCTACCAACCAATTGCACACTTTCAATTCAAACTGTGACATGTTGGAGAACAAGTGCTGAAGTCAGTGGAAACTCGACATCACTCTCGCTCTTTCTCAAAGGTACTAATTGTGTAGCCATATCAGCTGCATACCATGTATTTTCTTAAAGAAGGAGGTGCAAAGCAGCATGTATTATACTGTTATCCCCCCTCCCCGATTAGATTACTTCTAAATTTGGCATGTAAATAATGATATTGCTCAAGCTTCACCAAATTTTTAAAGGTTAACTTAGTATTCAACATTGCATCCGCATGCGCATTCTAAAAGCCGAATAATTAGAAGGGCCACATTTAGAAGAAGTACGGTATCTTCTGTCACTTGCACCTACATACATGCCCATAAAGTATTGAAATTGTACTGTGCAAGGGCTGCATGACCTTGCCTGCGGGCATAAAGAGGTTATCATCGTCATGGCCGGAGGCCATTACATGTATGTACATGTAAGTGTATTGGTAGTACCATACCTGTAGCAGATGGCACAGTGTCTTAATTGTGACTTGAGGTCAAGTTGTTCTGCTGACTGCCTATGACAAATGCACAACCTATATAATATTGTATAATCTTATGGCTATAATTATGCCATTGTCATAAACCATTATTTTTGCAGTTCCTGAAGCCCCAAACTTGACTGTAGTTCCCTATTACAATCATAAACGTGATGAATTAATTGAAATTTATACAGAATTCACTAAGGTAACATCCATAATGATGTGCTTTTTGCTGGTAAAAATACTAATAATAATATGTCTCTCTCTGCAGAATCAATTTATGATATCAGACTCAGTCGATGGCTCACCAATCTTTTACAATATCACGTACACTGACTTCAGTGGTAGAACAACATGTGGCTCAGTAAAAATTTCAGCATCTTGCAATACTGAAACTTGTAGCCATTATTTTTCAGACATTTGTACATCAACGGATATCATGGTTACTGTATTTGGCGTAAATATGTTGGGTAGTGGAGCCAGTAGCACAACAACTATAGGTAAGCAAGTACACAGTTAATTATTATGTCAATTATTCTTTTTCACTGATTAGATAATCGAAATAATTTTGTAACGATACTATTTGAGCTTACATCAAGCCTAAAGGAAGTCAGGTGTATATTTCGTGAACAGACATCAAATGTACCGATAATGTGTAGAATTAGCATAGCCACAGAGTCAAGCTATCAAAATCTGAGGGGAATTCGAAGTGAAATGGGTGCTAGAAACTCCATGGCTGCGGAGACTGTAAATATAAACCTTGACGGTCTTATTGGCAATATGGATGATGGAAAAGATCTCTATTTCACTATTACAGCAAGCAATGGAATTAAACAAGTGGTCATACGAGACATTGTGTCTGTATCGATAGATATCACCGACATGGATTCTGAAACCAATACAGCTGCTATTGTTGTTCCCATCATCCTCCTCTTGGCCATAGCTGTGATTGCAGTAGTCATTGTAGCAATATTGTTATATGTTATAGTGTTCATAGTAAGTTATGATTCAGTGTCAATCCCTAATATTCAATTACCGTGATACACTTGTAGTATATACCTAAACTACCAGAAAAAGTGGATTGTGAACACCTATTGCTAGAAGAAGACAAGTCTATGGATGAATGTGGAAAAAGATTAGTTGGAGAAAATTATGACCACGCGTTAGGTCAGGGATACTACCTGGCTGATGAAGATGAGGAAGTCCCATCCGATGCGAATATCATAGCAAGGAGTGAAGTAAGTAATAAATTTTATTGAAGCGATGTACTTATAATATATTATGACGTATATACAACTATGAAATTTAATCCAGGATGATAAGCAATACAAAACTGGTAGCGATGTGCACAAGAAGCTCATAGAAAATGGAAGGGTTCTACCATCTAACAGAAGGGAGATAGAATATAGGAGAAGCAGTGTATTCGTTCAAAGTAGATCTAAGGAAAAAATAATTAAAGCAGGCAGTGAATTTGTACACTGTAAGTTTGTAAATTGTGAATGAGATAGACCAAACAAAGTCCTATTTTTCTTATGCCATGTATAGGTAAGGTGAGCATCAATGACCGATTACAAGAGGAAGACCCATCTACCTTACCTGAGGGGGTTGTAGCATCAACGAAGTGGTATTATATATATGAGATACCCAATGATATGCCACTGGAAGATTTTTGTCCAGAAATTGGAAGAGAGCTGCCCAATAATAAAATTTCCACTCTTTTCTATGAGAAACATGAAGCAGAATCAGGAGAACCTAGTCAAGTGATGGCCTTACATACTAATGTGAGTATCATTATGATTATAGTGTAGGCTATATACAATGTATGGAATGGAGAGAGGTAGCCACTTATATTATAATCAAGGAGCTATGACGCTGCTACGTGCTTCAATGAAGTGTATACATGGTCCAATGACACCACTGTACAGCTATAGCTCCAGATATTATGGGTAATCATATACATCACTATACATCACTAGAAACATAACTATAGAACACTTAAGTGCTACTGTCATGAAATCTTGTGTGCACACAAGCAAGACATTGTGATAGTAAAGAGTATGCAATGTACTTGCATTCACAATCCGGGTTTATGTATAAATATATATTGTGTATGCACACGCACCACACGTCATATGCCAAAGTCGATCATCAACTCATTTACCATGCATGCCATAATTTTGAATAATTGCTAAATCCACGCATAAATGTTCAAGATTCCATAAAGAACCCAATTTTGAAGTGCACATAATATTATAGCAGCTAGCTTGGAGTCACAAATGCACACACACACACACACACACACAGGAATTACCCTGACCTTAGCACATGGTAGGCATGCACCCCAAGTTAACCATGGACTCTGACCTTACCTTAGATTAGATTCATTAAAATTCCAGGAATCCCCAAGCTAGATTCTCGTGCACTTACATTCCAAGAAATACCCGCCCCACTACTCCATGATACTCATTACTTTTGACATAGCACAAATACTGCTTGTTATGCTGTATTAGTAGACACTTTTGAAGTCCATTACCAGAACTATAAAAATTAATTATACATGCATAATGTTATAATCTCTATAGAAAGGCCTATTATTTGAAGATCGCTCAAAGAACCTATACAGAGAGGCTAAATTCATTGATACTGAATATGACAGGAAAGTCTTGCGCCCATCTGGTTGGGAACACTTGTTTATTCGATTATCAGGTGTTACGGTGATTCGTGGAGGAAGCAAACTCTTGTATTGTAAGTACCAGATTATGTCCTATACCAACTTTGGCGAAATTCTTAATTAATTTTGGCAATTTAAATTTGCCAATGCCGATGGAGGGCCACTTCGCCAAATTTAATATTCACCAAAAGTTGCCCGCTATATACAGCATATCAATATATAGGTGATCAGATGCACGGACCGACTTTAGTGAGCAAACCATTTGAAATTTATAAAGTAGATGATGAGAATAAGAAAATTTCAGAATTGCTGAAAAAGAGTCGTCCCTTTGTCCAGTTTGAGTTGAGACTTGGCAAGATATATATGGAAATTGAAGGAGCTAAAGCTATGAATGAATCTCCGGATAAGTTGATGGCTCTGGATAAGGTGAGTTCAGTGCAAAATATGTGTAAATCAACCATAATACGTATACAGTAGCTAGCTATAATACTAACTGCGGAGCTCCAAGTCTCAGTATGTTTCACTTAGGGGAATTCACAGTACTGGTGGCTTGAATGCAAGGGTGCCTGAAGTATCCAGTGCTCAGGCTTCCTCCAGAGCCAAGCCATACTTATCACATTACTAGAGCTCTATAGAACACATGCCTAACCCCATGCAATCTATAGATTTTTGTGTGCATGGCTATAATTTGTGAACTTCAGAAAAATTATAATGGGAATGCTGCTTAGGGTCCCGGTGACAAAAAGGACTCTCTGAACCAGACCTAGACTATGAAATCTACATTGTGTTAGCGGTACTGAGATGTAACGAGCATGTTTCGACGATCTATACCAGTCATATACTTGGCCACTTATTTGTGCATGCGCATGAGCAGAAAGTACAATGAGCATGCATTATGCATTGAGTAGGCTTTGATGCACACTGAAGCCAATTTTTTGCCAAATTCGATTGATTTGTTGTGCTTATGAGTCGCTTAGATGCCTACATCTTGAGATATGGTGATTTTGTGCCAACAATGACGACAATTACGATACAACCGATTACTTTATCCCTTAGTAGGCATATTACATCAAAATTTTAGGTTACCCCTTACACTTTCTTTGCTACACATAATAATAAAGGAGGCTTCAAGATACAATTTAGTCTTTGTTCCGTAAAATTTCGTTGAGTGGTTGCAGAGATATGGCTGTTTTAATATTTCTAAACATCACAATTTTTCTGCCAGGCTTGTGTGTACTATTCCAATAGGGGAATGGCACGTAACATGTTGATTACTTTAGAGGCCTATAACTCAAAAACTATATTACTGATTGACTCCAAACTTGAAATATAGCCTGTAAGTACCTCTCTGCTTATTCTACTGATGAATTTAACATGCATTAATGAATAAAAAAAATTTGGTGTGCATACCGGTTTGACTGCTATTGTAGCTAATACTTCACTGCCTCAGAATTCCAGAAGCTGACTTCATGCATGATTTTTTGAAATTTCTAGTTTAGATGTCCACTCAAACACATACATAAACTCTCACAGTGGTACACACACATGTTCACACATGTACATGCACATTATGCATATATTAATATTGCTTTCTAAAGTGGAATCTATTCTTAAAGTGTAAGACAAGCCCCGAGTTCCTTAGAAACAACAAAGAGTTTAAAGTGCGTGCACCTTCTATGTAGCATATTTTTTGGCAGAAATAGTCTAACTAGGGGTAGTTTGAGCCAAAAATTTCATTTTTCATATTTTCAACGCATTTTCTCATATGTACATATGCTATTTTACACAAAGTAAAATGCTGATTGAGCTCTTTTCGACCGAACACTTCAAAAATGGTTGAAACTACTGAAAAATTTGAAATCAGCACCTTGAAGTACCCCTAGAAGCATAAAATGCCCTGGAAAAGTGAGCAGCATGGAGCAAATTGAAGTTATCCATCGGCAATATTTGTGTGCCACAGTAGTTGAGTATGTGGTATTTTATGGAGTTGTCCTGAAGTCCTGCAATGCCGGAAGTGGTTACAACCCAACACTTTGGATACTGCAGTGTAGTGCTATCTTTGCTGAAGCCTGTGGTGCAAGTTTGGTGTTCGTAGCACATTGCAGTGAGTAGTTATGATCCCTGAAACGTCATAATATTTAAATGTATGCAGGTTTTTTATAGGCAATTTTTTGTGTGTCTGACATGCCTACCCTTAGCGTTTGTGCATGCATGCGGGGTAATAATACTAGCTGCATAGGATTTGGTGTCTTGACTCTTGAGAAGTCATGCAGAATCTGACCCTAGCCTGATCACATTATAAACTAGAGCTCTATAGAGCACATATATACCCCGCGCACACATTGCGCAATCTATAGATCTGCTTTTGTTGCTGCAGCCAAACATTAGCCTCGTACGAGGCTAGCCAAACGTGTGCCATTAGCATTATTGACGACCTTTACCAGTCTATAATATTTGAATTCAATGTTATACACATGAGCAGAAAGCACAAGGGCTATATGCATAATGCATTGAGTGGGTACTGTCGATAGGTGTGGTTACGAAGGCTAACAAAAAGGCACTATTTGTGATGCTCATGGACTATATCCCTTGATTCGAAACACGCTGAAGCCAGTTTTTCGCCAAATTCGACTGATTCATTATGCTTACTAGTTGCTCAGGTGCCTAGAGTCTCGAGATATGGCGATTTTTCTGCTAACAATAACAACAACAACGATGACAATGACCGATTATTTTACCCCTTGCGCATGCACGTGGGGTAATTATGTAAATATAGAAGAATGGAAAAGCGTATATAAGTACATGTATATATTATAAGATTACAAATTCCACACACTCTTATTACATATAACCCCAACTAGTACTCCCAACATCTTCATCTGCCTATATGATCAGTAACATAACAATGTTATTATGGTGTTGCTTCTCTTTGCCCTGATAGCAAGAGCTATCAAAGTTATTGTAGGGTTTTTTGACATGAAAACTGGACTTTACACTTAATACAAGTGCATTTAGCTACTACAGATCTGTGGGTTTCACCGGGAATCCAGCCATGTAGTGTGTAGTGAACTTCTACTCACACCACTAAACCACAGTGGTTTGTATAACTCCAAGCAACTATGTGTAATGGTTGAAGTGTAAGAGTAGATATGATCAATGGCCAGATTAATAAAGCTACAATAGTACGAGGATACTTTTCAAGGTGTTGTATTCACTATAATAGCCCTTAATAGGCAATTGACTGAGTTGGTATGCAGTTACGTAGGCAATTGCATGGTCATTTTATTTCAAACTAGAGAGGATATAGATGGCTATGCTTGATTGCATTTGCCTAGCCCCACTAATTAGAGCACCAAGGGGGTGGAATCCAAAGTACTGGATCATGTGACACAGTGTATATCTGAAATTTGAATATCCATGTGGCAATTTGTATAATACTCATGGGTGTCGCACCCAGGGGGTCAGGGGGGCGATCCCCCTCCCCCTTCCAATTTTCATGACCGGTCATACCCACTCTAGATTATGCCATAGAATAAGCTGACCTTACCCTATTTGAACGTTTTGCCTGGAAACTTGACTAGTCACTGCTTTCATCAATACTCAAGTTGTCAGCAGCTTCTATCTGCCCTACAGTTGCCCCCGCTGCCTAAATTCAGTGCTGTACGTTCACAAACTCATTTCCCGTTAATTAGCGCACACTATTACCCGACCTTGTCCCCTCGCCTTCCAATCGCTTCTGACGCCTATGATATTATTACATCCCCAGTATAAATTTACTTTTTTGCGGTTATAAGGTAATTATGTTGTAATTATGATGTAACCTATGTCGTCATAGCGCTAAAATTCAGAGCCTTTACAGAACACTTCTGAGACCTGAAAATCCACAGAATCGTATATTAACTTACATACATATCCAGCGAATACATTAAAAGCTGAGTGCTACTTTCTCCGACAAGTAATGCCAGCCGAACTTCACGCGTTCTCTTGGCTGACGTAATCCTGTGGATAAATAAAGCTAGCCTTGCGCTATTTATAGCACGCGTCATGCCACGACCGATCTGAAGTTCGGAAGCTGTACTGTGCTGTCGAGTTCATCTCCTTTGATTGAAGCATCGAAACTCGAAGTCGAAAGTTGATCTTAGACTCCATCTCTGCGATTGAGGCCCCGGCATCGATGTGTGTATTGACGACCTTTACCACATGCACCATTAGAACTATGCAGCCACTGGGGATGTGGTCAAGGGTTCATTATATGTACATGCATGTAAAGGCGCATGTAATCCCATGGTTATAATATTATTATCATGCATGGGGCGAGAGGAATGATGATAACCATTACTAGGCATAACTAATTATCACTCTGCATTTACCATCCATGGAAACAAGGGCAAATATTGCAATTTCACAATAATAATTATTTCTTACTTTGCTGGCAGAATTGGAAACTCTGTACTGGTCAAGGAATTCATCAGCTTTTAAGCCCTACTGATTGTGAAAGAATCTGGAAGAGTATATTTGTTCAAGTCACCACTGATAAATCCCTTGGGGATTGTAAGAGTATCTTATACTGCAAAACTTATTAATAAGCAGGATACATAAATAATTGTAGTATAATATGATATAGCAGAATACACGTCTGTATTACTGACTGATGCATGCATGATAATTATAAACTCCCCCTTTTTTATTAGCTGTATGTCTACATGCTGTTGTATGATGATCGATGCTATTAAA
This sequence comes from Cliona cf. orientalis, assembly GCA_963930775.1. NCBI lineage: Eukaryota > Metazoa > Porifera > Demospongiae > Clionaida > Clionaidae > Cliona > Cliona cf. orientalis. The sequence continues at coordinate 1,179,488 of OZ005691.1, read as the reverse complement.
ATTAGGCTATAAGCTAAGCTATAATAATATAATTATGATGTGCTCCATGAAAAGGACCCATCAAGTTGGGAATTTCATCAATACTCATTAAGTTATAACGGTTACAGGAAAGAATGAATGCACAGGAGTGCAGAGTTAACCCTCATCGATACATGCATGAATATAGCATGGCTCACTGTGTAATATACTGTGCATGTTCAATATCAATCTGGAGTATTGAACTACATGCACCTATTAAACCGGGTTCTGGTACTGTTCCCTAAGTTCAGAGTCCGAGTTGGGGGAAGGCACCCGGCTATGTTACTATACAAACTGAAAGCCTCTGTAACACACTTCTTGATCAACTGAATTATGCACTTGAGACGTAGCTAGCTATGGGCAGCTTATTAATATAATAATAATATTATAGCATTAAATGGACAGTTTGGACGCCTTAGGCTATAGATAACTATAGCTATCACTTACCGGTAACTAATTAATTGTATGCCCTTGCTCCAGTAGAACTGTTATGCTATAGCAGCTATATAATTATACCAAGCCTCTTGGTAGAGCATCATATAATATGCACTGGAGATACTTCTGTGTGTGCATGGGTTCAAGTCCTGCATGATCATGGGTTATAAAAACATGTTTACGGGATTATCTTATCGGGAATATATAGATGGTTGACATAGTAATCACTTTCACTTTAATTTCTCAAAAGCATGAAAGTGTTGTTTTGAATACAGCTAACTGTATAAATTATTATGCATGCACAATGTCATAATAATATATTATAATATTACTATTCTGCAGTCAGTGCTGCATGGAAGCTAGGGTATTACAAGATACATAAAATGCTACTACGTGTACAAGTGTAAATGTATGCATGACAAGGTCATAACAAAGTGACTGTCAGAAATTATTTAGTCATAGTGAGCTGGCTACAGTGTTGGTTATGTATACCTCGGATATGGTACCAGGCAAAGTTATCCCAATAATAATTATTATTCTGAGTAGTTATAATGGTAGATCTGAAAGATATATCATCAGTGGATCTTTATCTTCAATTGAATGTGCTTGCCCTGGAGATCATCTTCTCATTGATTGTTCAGTGACAGGTGGAGTTGCCACTCTCTGGAGAGGAACGGCCTTTGACTGTCATGGTGTCTCCAACTCAATCATACTGCGACACTCACAGTTTAATCTTTCTGAACCAGCAGCAGTAGAATGTAATGATAGGATAATGGCACACAGTGTTGGAGTTTCTGATACTTTCACTTCACAGCTTAGTGTCAACGTGACTGAAGAACTGAATAACAAGACTATTGAGTGTATTCGTGATACTAGCGGTTCAACAGATAGCCATGAATTAGTTGGTGCTACCACAATTATGCTTGCAACCGGTATAATAAGCACAAAATTAAGACAGTTTATAATACTGTTCTAATCGGTTTCCTTTATGCAGCTGACTCCAGTTCTAATGTAATTCATCTTGCTGAGGTCAGAAGGGGTCAACTTGAATTTGTGTGGTTTAATAATAGTACCATTTGCCCTACTGACTACATGTATGCCATTCATTCATCCAATTGTGGAAAGTGTCCTACCACTACTGTAAACACAAATTCTACATGTCACATACCACATAATCGCCAACTGAATCAAGTATGTCAATTTGCAGTTCAAACTCAGGTTTGTGGTAATAACTATGGAAATGCAAGTTTCCAGAAAATTACCATCCCGATAATAGGTAAATTCACTATAACAATATTTTATGAGAGGCATGGAGAAAACAATGGAAGTTAGCTATCCTGTCCATTTTCTACAGTTCCAGATCCACCAAAATTTAACTCCTTACCAAATTATAGAGGTTGGAAATTGATCAACATCCAAACAACATGGATGCACAATATCACGGTAATAACTGAAGTAGGATAAATAATAGTTATAGTACAGTTGCCAGGGATTTATGGCGACGTAAACCACCCTTGTCCTCGGGCTATGCCCTCAGACTCGGGTCGGTTTACTGCCATAAATCCCTGGTCCCGTGCTATAACTATAACACAAATTACAACTAGCTACTGCATGCATGTTACCTCAATTATTCAGGTTTTCAACAGTTCTGATAGTATTGATAACTCTCCAATTTCTTACACTATCATTTATTCTGATACCCACTCTACAAGTCCCTGTGATTCAATCATCATTCCAGTATCTTCTTGTGAAATGGGAATCTGCAGCCATTTATTTCAAGTCACTACTTCTGCCTGCTCTGCATCAATGAACATTAATGTGTCAGTATTTGCCAGCAATATTCTTGGAGATGGACCACTCTCTGATCCTGTAATGATAGCCACAGGTTTGTCGTGCAATTATTAATTATTATATATGAATGCTGTCACTGCTGTGACTGTTACAGAATTAATATAGCTATAATAATATAGCTGGAATGTGCACATGCTATAATATTATGTCATTGACAAGATTTCCTTGTCCAACTACGGTAACCATGCATGCACTGCTGCACATGATATTATTATTACTGTGTGTATAATATATTATAACAGCTAGGCTAAGCATGCAGTGTACATATAATAATATTGGTAATATTTAATATGAGCATGCATAGCATACCTGTAGTATGTGGTATGCATGCACCGCATGATATAATAATTTATCAAAGTGTATTCTTGATGCAGGATCACCAGGTCCTTCGAATTCCAATTCGGTAGCTGCACTTATCCCCTATGTGATTGCTGTCATTTGCATAGCGAGTTTACTGCTTCTAAGTCTCTGTTTGATCTTCACAATCATTATTTGTATTCGAGCCAAAAAATGGAGAGTTAAAAAGGCTCCCAAATCAATGGAACAAAATAAAGTTGAAGACACTGAAGCTGTTGTTTATGAGGAGATAGATGAACTTCAACAAATCCCAAAATCCATTCACACATCAAAGAATTTAGCTTATTGCCATTTCAACGAGTTACCGACTAATCCGGGCCCACAACGTCAAGATACATTAATATGAGTATATGTATAAAAAGTGATGGGGAAATATTATGTTATTGTGTCATGCATTATAGCTACCAACCGTTCAGACTCTGAGAATTTCAAGTATATAATTTATTATCACAGCATGCATAATTGATAGTTTATGCACCACTGCTATTATTTTTTTGTTGTAGCTAGGCCTATTATATTATTGTAACACATATAGCTACAGTAGTGATTAAATTTTACTCTTGACAGCAACAGCTAAAAATTAATTATGTATGCGTTCTTTAAAAATCGACCCTTTACCGAATAATTGAAAATAGCCGAATCATTTTCGGCAAAGGTCGTCACGCGTATAATATGCGCACGCGGACAGTCATTGCATTTAATATGATGATGATGATACCTAAACGTACTATATAATATGAAATATATTAAACGCTGTGTCTACAGTGCCGGTACCGGCACCGCATAGTGCCGTAAGTCCATATAAAATACTGTACTCTTACATAGCCCTAGTCCCCGCCCCCTCCTGCATATGTCAATATAAATTAATTTGTTGCATGATCAACACCATAATAGTATATTAGGCAACCGCGGTTTAGCCAGCTAACCGAGTCCCACGTTTCCTTTAATTACAACCACTTTGCGGCAATAATAATATATATAAATATAATCAAGTTTTCAACTTTTAATGTTAGATAATCGGCTGTAGCTACTGTTCGGAGACACGCCGGGATTTACTGCCACTCGTAGCTACGCCGCCATTGATCACAATTATGATAATTCAAGATATCTTGATGATCATGGCCATGATTATCATGGAACTCGCCGTGAAAGGTTTACAGATTCAATTTCAAATAGCGTCACAATCGTTTAGCTCTTCAATTGAATGTGCTTGCCCTGGAGATCATCTTCTCATTGATTGTTCAGTGACAGGTGGAGTTGCCACTATCTGGAGAGGAACGGCTCTTAACTGTCATAATGTTGCCAATTTTATCACACTGCGACACTCAAGCTTTAATAATCTTTCTAAATCAGCAGCAGCAGAATGTAATGATAGGATAATGGCACGCAGCATTGGAGTTTCTGATACTTTCAATTCACAGCTCAGTGTCAATGTGACTGGAGAACTGAATAACAAGACAATTGAGTGTATTCGTGATACTAATGGTTCAACAGATGGCTATGAAATAGTTGGTGCTATCACAATAGCAGTAGCCACAAGAGGTATAATTATTAGATAGTCTACTTATAATACTGAAGGTTTACTATAGTTGGTAATTGCTTTAGAGTGACCACATATTAACTTTTATCTGCAGATTATGATTCCTTCATTTATCATGATGATATGCATCTTCTTGCAGTAAACAGGAGTCACCTCATATTTCAATTGCCAAATGTTACCATGACACTGTTGTGTCCCATCTTCAGTGAATACATGATTAATTCATCCAATTGTGGAAAATGCTCAAAAAAAGCTAACATCAATGACACTATTGCTTTGTGTGACATATCAGATTCTATGAGATATCATAATGAAAATCATGATGACATAATCTGCACATTTGAAGCTAGGATTCAAGCACAGTGTGAAAATACTGACCTATCAGTGAATATAAGTACTGAAACAGTCACTGTCAGTTTGAGAGGTAATTTAATTATTAACAATTATAACTCAGATAAATTAATAATCATTTAAGTGTACAATTCATGCATGCAGTTCCCAATCCACCAAAATTTAACTCTACTGCTCATTACCATCATGATCTTGGAAGCTGGAGCATTCAAACTTTCCTTGTGTACAACATGGTGAGTGGCTTATAGCATGATGTATAGCATGCATGCATGGAATGCTAATAATTATTATAGGATGACATATTTAATATTTCGGATGGCATTGACGGCTCACCCATCTCCTTCACTATCATCTATTCTGATCAAACTAACATGATCACCTGTGGCCAGGATACTATCCCAGCAGCTATGTTTTGTGAATGGGATGCCCCATGTACCCATGAATTTAATATTTCATCCTCTTCTTGTTCCTCATCTACTGGCATCATAGTATCCATGTTTGCCACAAACTTATTGGGAAATGGACCAGTAGCTATAGTCCAAGTTGAAGTCATGACAGGTTTGATATTGTGAATATTTAAAGTATAGCTAGATCTGTACATATAACACAGCTATTGATGGGAAAATGATTCAAAGTCATCTCCAGTGATAATAATGATTGCATGCTTAGTATGCATATAGGGAAAGTATACGTATAAGATAATTGTTAGTTATGTATACATGTATATAGTACGCGGGACCAGCAGTAAACCAAGCCAAGGTGTAGCCCATGCAGCGGTCCACTGCCATAAGTCCCTCGGACTCCTCCATGGCAATTAATTCTGCTATAGCTCTATTCAGTTGGGACTCGGTTTGTGCATAGTAATTTATTAATTTTAGTAAATATTGGCATGATAAAAATTATTTAACCCTCGCATAATTTTCTGGTAAACATTGTCACACACTCCATTGAGGTACATTTATTTATGAGAATGCAAAATTTAATATTAGATCTTGTGTTTTATTAGCATATTTAATTAATACAGTAATCATTTTCCTCAAGATTAATGGTCCTTTTTCCCCTGGCCTGACATAATAGAGTATCATTAATTTCTTATTCATGCAGGTGATACAAATGCAGAAGGAGGAGCTGGAGACTCCAATCAAAGTAATACATAATTTAAAGTATGCAATATTATTATGATCATTATGCTCTTATAGGTTTATCTGGGAAAGTATCTGCTATCACTATAGCTTCTGTTGTCATAATAATATTATTATGCATCATTTTAATGATACTATTAGCTGTTTTAGCTATAGCGAGGAGATTCAAAAATAAAACACGTACTTCCAAACAAACTCATACAAATATGTAAGTTGGAGTTAGTGTATATAAGATCTAGGTATACTACTGATTGTGTAACATAAACATGATAATCATGCATGTGATGCTTATAATTATAAAATTATATCCTAGATACACAGTCATAAGAGCTTCCAGTGATCGATTGCAAGGTGAAGCCTCTACTGTGTACACAGCCAGTTTTGACAACACTAACCTGTAAGCTAACTGTAGCAGCCAGTTATGCACAAAACATCATGCATGCATGTGCAGATAATATTATTTCAACATTGGATGAATTTATAAACTTCTATTTTATAGAACCATGATTGATAAACAATCAACATCTGGTCCAGGAGAGAATGTTTCAGACAAGGTAATACTTTAAAATAAACCTTGCAGCTAGGATACAAGCCTGATTAAATATAATGTGTCCCAGCAACAAGATACTAAGTTAAACTTTTACCAAGTCTGCTTTGTGACTGCTGTCTATACTACTGGCATAGCACGATCAAACAGATAGCTGGTGTAAACGAAACCACATCCATGCATATTATTAATACCATGCACATTACTAGTTTACTATACCAGAATGATAATATTATACAGTCATGTTAGTTTGTAGCTACAGTAGATGACAATCATGCATTATGCTAGATATTTGGTAGGTAGCTATAGCTATTTGAGTGCTTGAAGTGGCCAAAAATAGCACAATTGAGTTGAACCTTCCTCTGAATAAAGGACAAATAATTCTGAAGCTCTGCTCCCAAAGTGCATGTCCTTCGGAGGTTCCACTGTACATCTAGCTAGGTATAATAATTATTATTATCATTATTCTATAGGATGTTCCTCTGCAAGGTTGTATCTATGCAGATGTTTGCCTAAAAACTAAATCTGAGTCGGTGCGTTATTTGGGAACCAGAGCTCAAGATATCACAGCTTTTGATGATAAAGTTGAATACGCTGAGATAGAGCACATGCATCCAATTGGCACAGCATTCATTGACAATGATGCCGGTCAACAACTCTTGAGTCACAGCAAACAACTTGACAGAAATATTGACTTAGATATGTTGTTGATCCAATTACGACCTCAAGTTTCTCCCAAATGGTATCAGTTTGGATTAGCCGTTGGGATTTCCAAAGAAGTCATGGATAAGTACTCTGACCACCCTGATGAAGAATGCCTCGTGGAAGTACTGGACTGCTGGTTGAGGAACCATGGAAACAAGCCAACGTGGAAAGAGGTTGCTGATGCATTGAGAGAAATCGACCTCCATCAGCTAGCTGATGATATTATGAAGAGCTATGATACAGGTTTGTTGATTATACGTAACTTCTGAGAATTAAGGAATCCCATTGTACGATTATACTAATTTATACAGGAGAGTTACCAATTCAGGTAGATATGGATGATATGCCTGGAGAACAGCATGCTCTTCCTTGAGCATGCATGATTAATGATGAGAACCTACATGTAGCTATAGTAATTATTATAACAAACGTATACAAAGCTAATTCATAATATACTACAAGTGGACAAACATAACTGTAGTTACAATGTCATGTAGTTTATCTAGCATCCAAGTAAACTACTGGGAATACATGTAGCTACATCCAATGTTATGATTTATGGTATTAACTTTCAGTTTCCATGAACTTGTTTACTACTGCGGTGTACGATATAAATGATTGAAGCCTTCAAGGCAGTGTATTAATAATATACATAGTTAAGGCTACACAGTTTGGCACGACATTGTGGGCATCGTGTAACGACCTTTACCTAACGACCCTTAGCACACCAAGCAACAGATCAACCGCATTAACTCGTAAAATTTGGGTATAATATATTATACTGACTACACGACATTGTATCGTGATAATGTATATGGATGCCAGATAGGATAGGCATGACAATTAATCAAAATAATAATATTATTATAGCTGCGGCACTGAAATCCGTTCCATCCAGTCTACTCCTTTTGTTCACTTTAGTTCCCCTAACTCTGACTGTCGCCTGATCTTCTATAATATCTTGAAACAGCTCCCTCCTCCTCTCTGTAGCCCTCTCAACATCCTGCCACACTGCCTGCTTCTTCTTGTAATGCGAAATGTTACAGTTTCTGAGGATAATCTTTCCGTAATAGTTGGCAAAAAGCTCGCCTTCGTGTGCAATTAGCTGCTCCGCTAGCTCTTGCTTTCTCTGGACTTCACTCTGTCTCCAGAGCACATCGACCACACGACTACCATGTTTGTCTTTACATAGAACCACCAAAGAACCCTACAGGCAAAAAATAAAATTTAATCATTATAACATGTTTAACTTACATCAGGGGTGTGAAAATTGTACTGGAAAATGTGCTTCCCACTAGGCTAAAATTTAACGAACCTCCAGAATCTTGGTAAATTTAGTTTTCTTCTTTAAGGAAATAGTTGGACTGGTGAGGAATGTAGTGATCACATGACTTCCACTTGGGTCACATGACAGTCTACTGATGATGTCGTCAGACGGCATCTTCAACAAGCTGTTGACTATCACCTTAGGGACTTGAAATTTTAACAGCTAGAGCTTGCACTAACAGTGAGCCATGTAGTGAGATATCACTCAGCGTAGGGCCATCCTATCATAATTATAAAATAAAAAATTTGACATAATTTTATTGGTGAAAGTATAATATTATGATTATCTATGTTTTATGTCTTTGTTACCGTGTTTAAATTAATTACCGTATTTCTTCTAAAAATTCGACCCTTCTAATTATTCGATACCCTTTATCAAATAGTCTATAATTTTCGGCAAAGGTCGTCACGCGTATATGCTATAAACGGTAATAGAATGCGCACGCAGACAGAATGTTGAAAATTAACCTCTAAAAATTCGGCGAAGCTAAAGCAATACTATTATTTTCATGCCGAATTTTTAGAAGAAATATGGTAACACAAGGAAGTTAGCATTTTGGCTATATATACTACCTTGGGCTTTAAAGGCCATATAAAATAACTTACTTGATTCTCATCCACCTTTTTCCAAAAAATAGGGGCGGGAGGAGGCATTTTATTTTTATTTTTTACTCATCAGGACACTAGAAAGAGCAGTATCTGGAGCATATTTTCGAGATATTTGGTAAAGGGTCGCTACTGCGCACGCGCGATAGCAATAAAATTCATAGAGGCGGCCTGTAAAAATTGGGACGGGCGGGGATGAGAATCAAGTAAGTTATTTTATATGGCCTGCTTATCATCACTTCCAAACACCATTTCATGGGTCATTAGTGAGAGAAAGACAGGGGCACAGTGCTTTGGATCATGCTCAGTGTGAAAGGCCTTCAGTAGTGACTCCAGCAATGCCGGCTGCTTCTCGGGGCCTGACTCTGAGCAGCCGCTTCAGTCAGCTTCACAACCACACCAGTATGCCCAGTAAAGAGGATCTCCTCGAGTGAGCTCAACTCATCAATCAGGGAGGATACCTGCATGTATACCAGTCAGTACATGCACGTAGTCTACTGCGGATACCCACATAGTACATAGTGACACTTATAGTATACTAATGACATAACTGTAGAGTCTTCAAGCCTGGAAGCTTTAGTCTAAAGGTTCTTGGCTTCATGCAGAGAGCTGGTCTAAATTCAGATAATTATAATATTGTAACGGCCAGTAATTTTATCATATTATTTATGTACAGTGCTATCTGGCAATTTGAAGGTGGTCATGCCTGACAAGAAACTATAAAAGTGTATAGATTCAAAATGGAGATGCAGTAGGGAGATATCCAGAAGCTTCTCCAATGGCACAACACTCTACCCACTTACATACTATTTAGCATCTAATGATTTTCCAAACATCCTGTTTGTGGCCACAGAGTGCGGCTGATGTTGATGATGCCCCACTTATGCAATCACGTACTACTTACAGGTGCATGTATACAAATCAGCAATACACGTCAGTCTTTTTAGTAGAAAATGAATTATTAAATTAACAAGTTTAAGACTGTCACAGTTGGTTGGCGCTGTTTAGCCTTTAGCCACAAGGGAAATTTTTTGCATAGAGCACAATCCACACTAGAGGGGTTCCCACAAATACAAACATTTTGTAAGACTACAATTAGAAATCCAGGTGATATAAAAGCAGTGCAGCTACGTGTCAATCACAAGCATAAACTATCACAATGTTTGAGCATCAACTCTTTATCACGGCTCTGATGGCCACCGTTCTCACTGCAAGCTGTCTGGTCTGTGATGACCCAGTTGAGATTACCACCGGCACATGTGCCAAAATACTAAAAAACCTGGAGAAAGCACTCCTGCAAGATGAAGGTAACTTGTTTCGCTTGAGGCGAGCCTTTTTCCACTCACCAACTGCCGATCCAGTTCTACTAAAGGTGGTCTACAACATAACTTACACTGAGAACATCACAGCAGATTCTGAAATTCAACCGTGCTCCACTTCAGCTGAAAACTCAACCTTAGAACTCCAGCAAAAAAATCTCACTCTTGGTTGGACTTCAACTGGAGTGTATGTCGTGTTCCACCCAATGGTGCTCAGTATGATACAGGCTCAATTGCCATTCTCAATTTTGAGGATTATTCACGCAATCATGCAACAACGAAGTCCTGAAGCAGATACCTTTCTCTGGGATGGCTTTTATGACCTACCAACACTTCACCTCAATATGCATGTTATGTCACTGCCTTGTATACCTTCCAAAGATTTATTTGAGTCAGTTCTCGTGGACTTCAATACATTGGTGAGTGATCAACAATTCCTTCATTGCATGCAAAATGCATTATGTGGATGTAGCTGTGTAGCTACATGAAGGGATGGAGAGATAAGATGGAGAGGGGAAATTACAAGATAATGTTGCTATGAGAAAAGGGACCACTCGGGATATTTTATAAAAATTGAGTTTATAGCATAGATTGATAGCTCCGTGTGTGCTGAATCCAATGGTGCAAATTTCATGAAAAAATATTGATCACAAGCCGAGTTACGACCATTTTTATGCACTCGGGTAGGTATATTCGTTTTTTGGAAAATGTGCATTTTTAATTGAAATTTACATTAATTTGTATGCGCCCAAGTAAAATTAATAATGCCCATAACTATAATTTACATGTTACAACTCTATGAACATAGCATATCACTATGAAGCCAAAAATCTACATTTTCAAAATACAGAAAAGTGAAAAATAATAATCTTCCACACATTTTAGCAATTATTAGAAAATGAAAAAATATATCCCGGCCAAGTGGTCCCTTTTCTCATAGCTGGTCACATATCAGAATGTGACTTTAAGCTACTTTTGTTGATTTCAGTTAAAGGTCTATACGGGAAAGCAAGAACCACGCAATTTAGAGAACAATATTGGATTTTCTACACCAAGCCAGATGGTATCGACGACAATCAACCTCAATGGACAAGATATAATCATTGCCAACCTGTATTCCTTTATCATGTGGTTCCTCTATGCAGCAAGTGTATACTCATTTCTTAATCACTACTACCCTAGTCGTGAAGACCATATACGTTCATTCATAAGCAACAATAATGAAATAGTAGGTGGACTGGTGATCACAACAGTAGAAGTTGTTACAATTGAAATGCTCACTCGTACTATCAACAGTGTTATATGGTCAGTCAACATCGACAATGGCCTTGGTGCACTCTCTGCAGTATGGCTGCCACTGGGGTATGTCTTCTTTATGGCAGTGTGTTTTAATCTGTATTACCACATCAAATACCTCGTAGAGGTATCAAACGAGAACACTGGGAGTATTGCAGAGTCTCTCAATTTGTTCAGCAAATGTTATGATGCTGTAGTGACCAAATTTTCAGCCAATATCAATGTCCACATCATTCTCCCACTGATGATGACAATTTTTGGACTAGCATGTGTGGCGTTTCCAGCCTTTGTTCTCATGGTCGTATACCCAACTCCGATGATCGTCATGATACCAATTGCTCTAGCATTTCTGTTTGCAACGGTAATCTTTTCTGCCATCATGATTAAGCTCTACAAGCAGACTGTAACGAGCCCCAGACTAGAGAAGAGGAAGGAGACCATCATGTTCGTTCTATGGCGATTTCTTCCCCTTTATATCGCTCTCTTATTTCTGAAAAGTGTTATCATCATCCTCTTGTATCTGCTAATAGTAGGCAGAGGCTCTATTACTAACACTGGTCCACTCTTTATACTCATACTCTCTATTCTCCCACCGTTTCTAGTATCAAGTATCTCTTGGATAGCAAAGAAGACAATACTTGATAGCAATTAAAGAACCAGGCAATCAGCCATCACGCAAACAGTATAGCTATACAACCATCTTATAGCATGCATCTATAGCATGAACCACGTATTATAGTATGTCACAAGCTACAATATTACTGCTTACACGAGTATTTCTAATCATACTGAGTCTGCATAGTATTAGGTATACAATCCAGTGCAATGCATATCTACAATCATACTATGGCAATTAAGAAACTTAAGTCTACATAATAGGCTTAATTGGGTTGCCCATGCCAGAGCATGCCTGTTAAGCATATACTATACAGATATCATACAGAAGCATGTTTGTCCATCAATTAAAGCTTCCATGCAGTAGATTTGAAGTTAAAATTATTGATAATGCTATAGCTATAGGCTCATTGACAGGTATAGAGTGTAATTCAGCATCTATCATGGCTGTATCCATACGAAATGGTAGTACTCTTTGTCATATTATCCTCATTGCATATTAAGGAAACTCCATAATAATATTCGTGACAGACGATCTGTGGGCCAAAAACTTTATGGTCTGTCATGATAGTGAAAGCTATCCATGCACAAATAAGATATTACTGGCATACTATTTTCAAAGCAGAGTACTATTTTATCACAATCAACATGCAGAGGATAAATATTTATTGTGTATATACACCAAATACCTTACACATTTCCTGTATTATTATACCGAATACGATGAAACTTGAATTTATACAAAAATTATGTGCTGTATAAAGGGAGAGGGAAGAGAGAGAGAGAGAGAGTGATTGCAAACTCACACAGACACACACTACACCTACATTATACAATATTGTACATGTACATGTACAATGTATATACCTTGCATCTGCCATGACTTAAATTTTAAATTTAACCCCTTCCCCTCTCTAATCATAGAAGATGAGCTTAGCTTTTGCCCGTCCATAGACTCTCCACCGCTAGCTAGTTATGCTTCACCGGCACCGAGTTGGCACACGTGACCGATTATTACTGCGCATGCGCATCAGAGCGCGAACACAATATAATTATATCACTTGCATGCTACGGTCTCATACTCGATCTCAGCGCACTATGACGACCTTTTACCACATGCACATCACAACTATGGGATGCATGGTCAAGTATTTCATTAAAAGACAGCTAGTTGACAGCTTGCAGCTAGTAGCTAAATATACATCAAGTGGTCTAATAACTAATAATCATTGACTATAATAACAATCATGGGATAATGTGCCAGGATTGAACACTACGCTATAGTACAATCGAGTAGTATAGCGCGCATGCGCAGATGAAGACCACACCCCTCACTGGAGGCCAAGAGTAGCTGATCAAACTCACCGTGTAATGGCGAAGTTCTCACTCCGCTCAAACGTCGAATCTACCACCAGATCATGACAAAGAGCAGACATCGCCTCTCGCTTCGCTCGAGGCTCGGTGGCCTGCCGAGCAGGCCTGTCGAAACGCGCGGCGCTTGCGCCGCTCGCTCGAGCTCGAGAATGCATCTCTATGGCCCCTACAGTCGTTAAGCCAGCGGTCCAAAACACGTACAAGCGTTGCAGATCCAGGAAGTGCATCCGGTGGCACATTCCAGTGCATGCAATTTTTGCCGTTTTTATCTATGTTCAGTCGTTAAGCCAGCGGTCCAAAACACGTACAAGCGTTGCAGATCCAGGAAGTGCATCCGGTGGCACATTCCAGTGCATGCAATTTTTGCCGTTTTTATCTATGTTTTCTTACCTGTTCTATTTAGGCCATCTTTCACTTCTAGGACTCCAAACAAAGACCAGAAGACAGAGCAACTCTTCTACTCTCTGCTCGTTCAAGTCCCATAACCCTGAGACATTCATGAGCTCCACGGCAAGCGCCTCTGTGCATGCTATTTGCAAGCGCTCACAAAAGTGCCTCGCGCAAAAAGTGGGGCATCTAGGTTCCCTTGGATGGATTCCCATGATTCAAGTACCAATCAATAGCCCTTGTGTTGCTCTACAATATGAGACTGGAACGAAGTTTTTCCATCGAGCCATTCCAGAGTTACACGCTATTAAAAATAGTACAAAAATTGTTGTTTCACCGTGTACGTTTATATACAACCAATGATATTACATAGTACAAGCTAGCTATATAGCTGCTAACTATCAAAGGCCATCTTGAACTCTTGCTGAAGGTTGTTGGAGCTTTCACAATCAGTCTCCTATTCCATCATCACAGCTATGGTTGACAGAAATTACTCTCTTCCAACACTCGATAAAACTGAACAGCACCTATTGTGTATGTGCATGGGGTCAGGGTCAGAGTGGGGAGAGAGAGAGAGAGAGGGAGGGAGGGAGGGAGGGAGGGAGAGAGAGAGTGAGAGAGAGGGAGGAAAGGAAAGAGAGAGAGAGGGGGGGGGGGGGAGGGGGCGAAGTACCAGAACACTAGTGAAGTGTTAGCTACCCTCAATTGTAAGTATACGCTCGGGATTTCCAGCTTTGATGTAAGCTGCTTTACAACACAGACTCTTCCTCTGATGTATCCAGACTACACTGGTAAGGCTCACCCATCCCTGGACTTTTTCTATGCTGATACACTCGCCTCACACACGCTTCTAGCCTCGTACCCAGGCCTGGGTACGAGGCTAACACGCTTCATATTATTTACCGTTGCCAACATCCATAAATACTTACTAGACTACAGAGAAGGAATCCCTCCATCTGGATGACGATGCCTCCTCCTTAGAAACTTGGAAGTACACAAGGAGTACTCTATTTCTTGTCATTTACGACTTGTTCTTGGGCAGAAACCTTCGAGAAGATATGGAAAATACCACGCGGTTGTACTGAAATTTTGTGATTTTCAATGCAGTGTAACTCTGGAACGGCTCGATGGAAAAACTTCGTTCCAGTCTCATATTGTAGAGCAACGCAAGAGCTATGGAATGGTACTTGAATCATGGGAATCCATCCAAGGGAACCTAAATGCCCCACTTTTTGCGCGAGGCGCTTTTTGTGAGCGCTTACGAGTAGTATGCACAGAAGCGCTTGCCGCGGAGCTCATGAATGTCTCCGGATTATAGGACTTGAACGAGCAGAAAGTAGAAGAGTTGCTCTATCTTCTGGTCTTTGTTTGGAGTCCTAGAAGTGAAAGATGGCCTAGATAGAACAAGTAAGAAAAATAGATAAAAAACGGCAAAAATTGCATGCATTGGAATGTGCCACCGGATGCACTTCCTGGATCTGCAACAATAGACCCTTTTCCAGCATTACGTCATAAACGCGCGGGTGGTCAAAAGTGAGCGCTAATTAGAACCGCGCCATAGTAATGTATTGTGAAGTATACCTCAAAAAACGCGGTCTCCTACCTGGAACCAGCTGTACTGCAGCTATTCATGGTGATAATCCATTGGAAGAGGGACTAAAGACTGTGTTCATTGCTAGAAGGCAGCACCAAACCTGGAGTGTCAGTTGCGTGGCCACCTCCAACTTGATCATCATGAGTCCTCCTGTGGATAGGGCTTTTGTGGAGAAAAGGGACCTATGACACTCTCGAAACACGTTTGCAGCCCACAGCAGTGGCCTGATCAGAACCAGAACTAGTTGAAATAGTGGCAGGGTAAGTCACTTTGGTATAAACTAGTCTGGGAAGAGCACAATGATTTGCAAATGCATGACGTGACCCTCCACGCCTAGTCTCGTGCCCAGCCCCCTTCATGCACGCGCGAGAAAGGGTCTGGTCAAATGGGTCGCACTTACGCGTCCGGCTGGAATGCAATAATTGGCAATTCAGGTGTGCGTACAATAGAAACTAACCGCCACTTCCGTACCGTGCATCGACCGAGCGCACGCGCATACGTACGGATCATGCATAATTACATTCCACTAATGTCATGTGACCGTGGTTCTGCAACCTGATTGGGCCGCAATATACGTACCTCGAGGACAAGGAAGTGCGACCCTTTTGACCAGACCCTTTCTCGCGCGTGCATGAAGGGGGCTGGGCACGAGACTACTCCACGCCATGGAAATAAAACACAATGATGAGCTCATGATACACACAAGCACACACAGTCAAACAGGGTGGATAGAGTACGAGAAGCTAAGGTGATACAGTAATGTAGAGAGAGAAAGGCTGGGTGCACTTGAAGATGGATTTCAAGACCTCTAGGAGTGGGAAAATGGAGAAGTCTCTATAGTTGTACTCATACCAAGATTATTCTCTTGATCATAATAATAATATGCTTGAGTCAACTTTCAAAGTGGTAGTATTGGCTTCGCAGCTCCGAGCATCTACTACAATGTACTTTCTAAGACACTACTATTCTTCATAATAATTATTATGATGTATATGACACTAAAATTTTTAACTTGAAATAAAATGTACACAAGTGATCATCAAAATTTATATTCAGAGATATTTGACTACTTATTATATAACTGTAAGGGGATACCACTGCAAATGGCCTTTACAACATGGTATAAAGGATGAAAATAACAAGTATTGTATGATCAGAACTTTCAAGCAGTCCGAGAGGTCATCTTTGAGTGCATCCAGCCTTTTCTCTACATTATGGTATCACCTTAATTTCTCGTATTCTGTCCACCCTATTTAACTGTGTACGCATGTGTGTATCATGAGGTCATCGTTATTTTGTTTCCATGACTTGGAGGGACATGTCTAGCGTCAAATACAGGCTCACTTTCAGGGGGATAGGAAAGTGAGCCTGGGTTCGAGGCCAAGTCATGTCATGCACTTGCAAATTATTATCCTAAAATGTGCCCTTCCCAGACTAGTTTATACCAAAGTGACTTACCCTGCCACTATTTCAGCTAGTTTTGGTTCTGATCAGGCCACTGCTGTGGGCTGCAAACGTGTTTCGAGAGCGTCATAGGTCCCTTTTCTCCACAAAAGCCCTATCCAGAGGAGGACTCATGATGGTCAAGTTGGAGGTGGCCACGCAACTGACACTCCAGGTTTGGTGCTGCCTTCTAGCAATAAACACAGTCTTTAGTCCCTCTTCCAATGGATTATCACCATGAATAGCTGCAGTACAGCTGGTTCCAGGTAGGAGACCGCGTTTTTTGAGGCATACTTCACAATACATTACTATGGCGCGGTTCTAATTAGCGCTCACTTTTGACCACCCGCGCGTTTATGACGTAATGCTGGAAAAGGGTCTATTGGACCGCTGGCTTAACGGCTGCCTAGGCCTTGGCAACCTCGTTTGTGCACACGGCACAACAATCGTGAGTCTTCTGAACTTGTAGGAGAGCGCATCTTTTATGCCCTCCAGGTTAGGACACGGACTATATAAGAAAATTGATCGTCTGAAAAATATTTTTCGTTGTATATATACATATTATGAAGGTGCTAATAGGCCACATGATTGTGGATAATCACTTAGATGTAGCATGTAACTTGGGTGACGACAGTTTATCAAGTGCAGAGAGCACATCTTTCATAGAGGGGCGTTCTTTGGGTTCTTCATTGACACATTTAATTATAATCTGTGAATGCAGTTCAGGCTGCTTGTCTTTACTTTGCTCCAGTAGAAGCTGAATTTTATCTTGATCTGGTAGCATGCGATTGACGACTTCACATAGCATGATACCATAGCTGTAGACGTCAATTTTGGGGGTCAGTAATGTTTCAGAGCGTGTGTTGCTTTTATCTGTGAATGCTTCAGGAGCACAATATATGATGGCTCCTTCATTCTTTGTGAAGGAATCTTTGGCAAGGTTAGCTGATCCCAAGTCGGACACCTTGGCCATCCACATTCCATTTGGTAAGCGTTTGAGAAGAACATTAGCACTGCTCACATCCCTGTGAACAATGGGCTCATGCCGTCGGTGGAGATAGTCTAAAGCTCGGGCTGTATCTTGAAAGATAGGATATAAATTTTCTTCTGATACTTGACCTTTTTCGTATGCTTCTCGTAAACTCGTATCAAGTAGCTCTGTTAAGATGTATGGTGGATTAGCATAAACATCAGCATTTTCATCATCTTCAAACACTACGCCAATGAACTGAAGAAGATTGGGATGTCGTATCCTCGCTAACATTTCCATTTCCCGCCTTATTCGAGCTAGATTTTGTGAGCTTATGATCCCTGGATAAAATTGTTTGACAGCAACTTTCAGATCACCTTCTAATACTGCTCCCCAACCCCCTCCTCCAATCAGTTTGCCTATTTTTATTCTTTCTCGTGCAATTTTCCATGGCTGAAGTCCAAATGCTATCGACTCCTGCTGAGAGAGGCGGTATTGATCGTTCTCACTTTGGAGTAGTGACAATTTCTGCTGAAGTATTTGCATCTCCTGCCGGAGAGTGCAATTTTCCTGTTGGAGGCTCTCCTTTGCTTCACTTGCTATTTTCTTATTCTTCAGTAGCACTTTGTTCTCTATCTCTAGGTAATCTAACCTTTCTTGTGCTTTTGCTTTCTCTTCAGTAAACTGCTTAAACTGAAGTTCATACTGTGCAAGTTTTTCTTGAAGATATTGATTATCTTGATTTGTCTTTTGGACGTGCTCTGACATGTACATATAGTTTTGCAGGAGAGTCTGACACTCATCTTCAGTCAGGTCTGGCTCACGACTGAACTTGGCAAGTAGACCGCCTACATGTTGCAAGAACAGGTGCACACTGTGTCACACACAATGCTGGTGTAATATATTGTACAGCTGTGCATATCCACCTCCACTCCCAGTGAACAATGAACAAATGCAAACAAAACTGTTATAATTTGTAGATAATAATAATGTTAGTATACAAGATCATCATGATAGTCACAATAATTATTGATAATCTCACCTTCCCCATAAAGCTTGTCGATATCCTTGGTCCCCCCTGTGCTTAGTGCCCTGAGGTACTTGCACACCAGCTGCATATCTTTGTCAAAGGAGTAGGGTTTGTCTCGCGGTATCATGCACTGGGTGCCAATCAGCCCGAGGACAGGAACTTTACAGCAGAACTGCTTCAGGGCCTCACTAGGGGACATGTCATGCTTTCGGCATGGAACCTAAATGTACATAATATTATACATGATTAGATAATGATTTTAGCAATTTCTTTCAATTTGGAAAATAGGCCTAAATAGACCAACTCACGACTAGCGCCAAGTTCTCGCTTGGGAGAATAATATTATTGTAATTATAATTACACTGCAAGGCAAAGAATGCAAATCTACAATGATATGCGCATATCCAATAATTTCTGGTTCAAACTACAATACAGTGTAGTCCACTTAATTCAAATCCGCTTAAGATGAATTTTCGTTTAATTAACAGATTATCTACATAGAGCTAATACATAAATTTGACTGGTCTTTTCGCTTAATTAGAAAACTTGCAGCCAACTTCAGCATTAAATCACTCTCAGAACAATTCTAAAGCTTCATATGTAGTTGAATGCTCCACAATTTGAAAGAAGCATCACAATCTCAATACTTATTCTCTTCCAGTGGTTTATATGGATCACTGCAATTCAAATTTTTGTTTAATTCAAATATTCTTCATGGATTTCGAGATTCAATCTAATATGTGGACTACATTACAATTGTCATTTTGAGCTACACATAAATGGTCATGGTATGACACATAATATTACCCACCCACCTCAATATAGACGGCCCACTTGAGCCCTCCAGGCAGCCTGAAAGACTTCCCCGTGTTGGGGTCCTCGACATAGCCGAGGATGAAGAGATCAAAGAAGAACCAACCAATCAGATCCATCAGCTGATGGTAACGCTCCCTCTCCTTCTCATCTACCATGTCCTATGTGATGGAGAAATTAACACGCGTAAAAGAGAAGACTACACAAATTTTACAGAACAAAATTTTAATGTTTATTAGGTTGAACTTTTCTCCTTTTTGGCTGCATAAAATGGTTGTATTGCCTAATCTACATGTAGCTATGCTACTATAATTCATAGTTGCCAACTGTTGTGCTATGTCCCGGCTATGGCCCGGATTTAGTAGCTATGCATGTCTCAGAGCTCGATTACACAAATGAAGTTGTGGCACAAAAATATACTCAGTATACTGGCCATTATCAGTCCACATATTTCAATGTTTAGTGGGTGTGCATGGTAGTAAGAATCATCTATTCAAGTGGATGCAGTCAATCAAAAGTGGGCATGGCCAAAAAAGCTTCGTACATATTAATATGTGTATTTCCATCTTTGTCACGGGCTCTCAAGTCTCATAAACTTGGCAACTATATAATAGTTAGACACCAAGGACAAAGGATCTACAGTATTTAGCATCCTGATGGCCCTGAGCTGTGACACCCGAGCGTAGCGAGGGTGTTACTAAGGGGACAGAGGGATACTAAATACTGTGGATCCCATTGGCCGAGGTGAACTAGTTATTTAGAGTTTTAGAACTGTTGCTATAGTAGTACAGCTATTTGCCTTGGAGCTCTCACAATACCATGGATCCTATTGGCCAAAATTTACAAGTAACTAAGTAAAACCTACAAGTATCTAAGCTACTTAGTTACCTCCTATTGACCAATCAGATTACAGGAAAGTGGCAGTAAAATTCTAAGGTATAGTTTAAATTTATATTTTGTCTGATGTGCATGAATGTACACTGTATATACAATAATACTATTATTTCAATAACACATAACCTCAATAGATAATTATTTCAGATAGAGCTACAGGGGTGGATGATTGATATTTGACTCACCCCAGGAGGAAACATGGTGAAATTGAAGAAGATGCCACAGTCCTTCTCCAGTGGGAGAGAGCAAAGCTTCAAGATGGCCTTCAAGGGAGTGAAGGTTTTGTTGATATCAATGATGATAGACTCATCCATCTGCTCCAGCTGAGACTTGATGTAGTGAGTCTTACCGGCACCTGATAGTCATGCGACCTTAACATCATTGGAAATATATAGTGTGCTTACCTGCAAAACCATAGACTAGTTGTACGCAGGAAAAATCTGCTGAATTGACTATTGTCTTGACACAAATCTCCCGAGCATCCTCATAACTCAACTTCGGTTGCTGCACAAATAAATCCATGATACAGTCACATGATCAATCACATGACCAACCACATATATCATATGATCAAGTACATGACCTAGCTACCTGCTACCATACCTTATGTTCCTTTAGTTGTATCCAAGGCATCTCTCGCAGCACAGAGGGTGCGGTCTCAACAAAATGGATGACTGGAGCCGTGGCCGTGGGTGAGCTGATATCGACGGACTCCTCGGTAGATGGGGTGCATCTCAGGGAGAGGTGGTGCTGGAGACCCTGGAACTCCTGCTGCACCAACAGACGCAGGTGCTACGGGGATATAGAGATATAGATAAAATGGCTATGAACATGCAGGGATAACTTAAATGTACATGTACATGTATGTAACAGCATCACATGGCAAATACTACATATACATGTTGTGAATCGTGTATAATATTATTATACATGTGTACATGTACCTCTTGTAGCTTGTAGGGCAGTTTATTGACCTCCAGGATCAGATATTGAAGTGGAAACTTGGCTGCTCTCTTCAAGAACAGATTCAGCTCTCCCTCGGTTGTGTTGGAGCGGCAATGAAACACCTCGAATGACTCAGGCACTCCGCTGTAGAGGCCAATGATGACTCGAATTAGATTATCCTGCGTGTAGCCAGGACAGAAGTGCAGCAGCTGGGTGAACTCTTGGACGAGGGAGAGACTCTCCGTGATGCTACGAGGGCGGAGGAGTGGGGAGCTGGGGTGACAGCGGTGGGGGAGGGAGTGGTTTTCGAAGAGGGAGTTGAGGAAGGTGCCCACAATCTTGACAGGGACTTCGTTCTCTTCCATGGTGCTCTTGCAGAACTCGTGAGCTCTCTAAATACATGCAAAAGAAATATGACTTGAGAATGGAAATCAGACTCTCCTCCCCCCCCCCACCACCCTTCTCTCCCTCCCTCTCCCTCCCTTGCTTGTTGATCCACATACCTGAACCTTGGTTTTCATCCTTTTCCTAGCCTCAGCATTATTCACGCACAAGAAACTAATCTCGTGAACGATCCTCTTCAGATGGACGACCATGTTCTCCAGCTCCTCGCTGAGCAGTCTGTAAAGCCTCAGAAGCTTTGGCAAGCTGAAGAAGAGCAACCAACTGAACTCCTTGCAAATGTTGGCCACTTTATGAGTCCACGTTGTCAAGATGACTTCTGTCTCCCTGACACGTTCTTCAATGTCCTCCGTGGTGAATTGACAGGACAGAGTGGGGCCTATGTTGCCCTCGTTGATGTATTGGACGTGGCCGAGCTCTCGCAGTTTGATGTAGAGCTCCAGCAGCTTGTAGGCCACCTGGGCAGGGGGGAAGAGACAGAAAGCTTGATCTTGACAGCACATGTACATGTATACACAATGTACTAAAAGGTGGAATGCTATATACATGTAGGCATGTAAACTTGTTAAGAGGCTACATTATGTATACGTTTCAGGATCGATTAATTTGTTATATACGAACTATACACTGTAATTATACAAATGTATTGCATGTTTGTAATGAACAATCTATATTCTCCATGGAATTTATGTACACGTACAGCGCATGTATACCGGTATGCAAGTACATTAATTTTATTAATATGAAAATTTGATCATATCCCCAGTAGCTAATGGTGCATATGGTAAAAGGTCGTCAATATAGAGTGCGTACACAGCCTACAAGCCACGTCGATGCAGATACCTCAATTGCAGAGATGGAATCTGAGACTGACTCTCGACCTTGACAGGGACAAATTTCGATGCTTCAATCACAGGAGACAAACTCGACAGTGAAGTAAAGCTCAATAGCTTTCCAAACATCAAATTGGTCGTGGCATGATGCGTGCTATATATAGTACAAGGCTAGCTTTATTTATCCACGGGATTACATCAACCAAGAGAACGCGTGAAGTTCGGCAGCGGTATTTGACAGAGAAAGTAGCACTCAGCATTTAACGTATTCGTTTTACATACTTATCTATTTTCAAGTCCCAGAAAGGCTCCATGAAGGCCTTGAATTTTCTGGTAATTACCTCACAGAAAGTAAATTGCTACTAGGGATGTAATAATTATTATTGCAATAATTATGTAACAACATATACATGTACATGTACATGTACATGGTACCTCATTGACATGTAGAAAGTGTTTGATTTTGTATCCCTCTCCCTTGTCCTTCTCCTTGTCTAGGAACCCCAGCTTTCTCACAAAGTCTCCGATCTGCTCTGTGTTCCAATGCTCAAAGTTTGTTGGCCTCATGCTGGCTGCAGTCGTGGCAATGCCTGTCCCATAGAGCTCGTTTCCTCCCTGGGACTCCATTTTAGATAGCATACATGGAAACATCCTGGGTAACATAGACATTTTACTATCACAATACCACATCCCTAGCTGAGTAATAGAGTAGTGTGATCAGCCAGTATGTACAAGTTTTATGGTGCTCAAGTACGAATGAAATGGGGGGATTGGTAACTACCCCTGCACATGCACAAAGGGTAAAGAGGCTATGTTGCATGCTGCTGCAGCTCTCATCTTGGCAATGGTACCATGAAGTATCGGCCCAATAATCAGATGCCCTTGCCCTTGAAAGTTAGAAATGAGATCCCATAGGTAATTTACCTGGGTACTCTTTCACATCTAACTGCAGCAGCGATACTTCAAATATTATTGGCCCATCCTAATAAAGTGCACCAATAGGGCCTTTTTGACGAAGGTATAGTATTATCGGGTATCATTATAAACTCTTGCCTGGGGCCGTTGTCTGAGGCTTCTCCTCCTTCCATCTCGAAGCTCAATGGCAGCCGGTCTGATGAAGGCCCGGAGGAGTGGGGCTGGGAGTGGTGTCCGGATGTGGTAAACACCTGCTGGGGCTGGGGGGCGGCGGCTGTAGACGGTATGTACTCGAGCATGATCTGAGCGGAGAGTCCTCCAGTGGAGGCGTCACGTGACAGAGTGAAGATGTAGTAGCCGGTCTGTATGATGCTGTCCAGTTCCTTGGCAACGTTCTCAAGAGTATCACCCTATGACGTATGGGTGTGTGTGTGTTGAAAGTACAGTTGTACACGTACATGATTGTAGAGTTAATAGTGGCTCTGCCTTTGCTGGCAATTACCCCAAGCTTTTTTCTCTTCCAGTACAGTTCAGTTGCTATCCAGACACAAAACCCCAATCATACTGTGAGATTAGAGCTAAAAGTGTAGGGGGTTTATGCATGGGGCCCCTAGGGGGGGCACGTATACACATAATTATGTATAATAATATTATGGTCAGAGTTTAAATCCTTATAATAATAATATTATGATGTACACGTACAATGGCATGTATACATTGTACTGCTACCAATATGACGAGTCAAGGCTCATAATTACAGCCCATACCCACATGCAGCCAATTATTGCATTCCAGTGCCACAATGGGTCTGGCCATGGCTCCGAGAGACTACATACATACTGTATTTTAGCTCAAGTTCCTGCATAGGTAATTTTATCTCGCATATAAGCCCTCTCTGACTGTAAAATGTAGATATTTGAGTCCATAAACCAAATAAGAACAGTAGCTATAGCTAGCAAACTAGCTATTTAATTGTGTCATATTATTGTACATGTACTTCGTCATTTTTCTCGAGTTTTGCCCATCAAACAGCCAGAGAAAGTGCAGAGATCGCATGCCCATGCATGTGGCATTTAACAGTTGGTAATCGCCATCACACAGAACTGCAACGCTCCTGCATATAAGTTCCCTCCCCGGTTTTGCCCAATGCTAGCACTGGGAGGGGGGGGGGGGAATCACAGGATTCTATGATACATGTATAATATATTATAGTAAGTGACCTTTCCCTCTCTACTAAAGGGGATAAGAGAAAATGGAGCCTAGCTCATCAGCTTCTCCTTTCATCCACTGACTCACCTCAACTCGTGAAAACCACAGCCTGATTGGAGTGATGTTAGCGTTGACTGTCTCCAGTTGCCTGAGGCCGTTGGTCATGTCGAGAGCCAGCACCTTGGACATGAGGGTGCCCAGGTCCTGCCGGGAGTCCATGAATGGAGCCATCAGCTTGAACGCGGCAAAGACATGATTCAGCACCTGCCCAGGCCAAAACAATAGTAATGATCACATGATTGTGTTTAGCAATGAAATACATAAAGCCAGAGAAAAAGTTGATTAACCCTCAGTATGCATGAGCGTGGGTTATGGTATAGTCGTTCTGTGTCAGTCTGTTACCGCGCTAGCAGTCCCATACCACATACTTGGTTTAAAGTGGGCCGTTATACAGTAGCTGGTAGGCTTTTACAGCTATGTACTGCATGGAACTTGCTGAGAGTATTTCAGGAGATATGACGATATTTGCCAGCCATGATGACTGGAGACTCTGGTTTTCTGGACAGAAACACACTGATG
Source organism: Cliona cf. orientalis (assembly GCA_963930775.1). NCBI lineage: Eukaryota > Metazoa > Porifera > Demospongiae > Clionaida > Clionaidae > Cliona > Cliona cf. orientalis. The sequence goes on along the minus strand of OZ005691.1, from coordinate 1,153,992 downwards.
GTTCTTGACATGCACAAATGTCATAGTGTATCAACCATGAGCTATGACAGTCTGATTTTAGAGTAACTTTCTTCGACTCCTGTGTTTTAGGATTGATAGCCTTTTTATGATGACTATTGTACTATGCATATTTCTGTGGCTACTCCAGCCCATGTCATCTGGCCTAGCTCATCCCCAGCCCAATTGCTCTTTATCATGCTGCAAGAATCAGCTCAAGTCCTAGCTAGCTATAGGCACCATGATAGTTCACAGATAGTACATGCACTGAGGCTTTTGCACATTTATGCTGCATTATCTGAGGTACTCAATTACATTAGAGGAATTCTATTCTGATCAACTTGCATGAATCCTTCTCACACACATATAATATTACTATACATGTACAGTACATGTATATTAATTTTTGTGCACCTCTGTTGGTGTGTGATGCAAAATAATAATAATAACTAGAGCTCTCTCGAGCACAGCGCGTTGCATGGCATTACCTACATGCTTCAACAGTTGCATGCAGAAAAGGGGATAGCTAAAGGGCCGGGGCTACTAGGATTGGGGACGAGGCTAATATTACTCTTGCACAGCAGTGTTTTTTAAGGTTCAACGACTCACAGCAGCAACAACCCTGGTGTGTTGTATTGAACTCCACACTGTGGTGTCGATATCAACTCAATTTCCCTCACTGTAGCCTAACCTCCAATTCTTGGGGACTTAGCTAGCTACATCTTAACTTGAAGGACTACTATGCAAAGCCTTGGCACAAGACTGAAGTACACTGAATAATATTGCACGTCCAATATTATCGCAACTCACTTGGGTTCAAGCACTGTAATGCCATGCATGTATACAAGCCAGAGAGTCAAAGGTACGTACCACAAGAATACACATGGCAATCGGCAGCTAAGCCTTATACTTGAAAAGAAGCCACTGTCATCCCATGATTGTCAAAAGCTCACCAGTGGACTGAGCAGCAGGATCGATGCAACCGCGCATGCGCTGAGGGTTAATAGACGTATATACCTTTTATGCACACAATGTTCTATGCTATCGCTAGAGCTTGGGCAAAGTCAAGAAGCTTAGAATCGGCAAATGACGCCAAAACTGGCTAACAAAGCATTTTCGGTGAAATCCACACAAATCATGCGTTTGGAACACCATAAGGAGCCTTACAACACCGCAAATTGGACTCGCAAACGAGGTATGTAGCAGCTAGCGTGGTAACAGACAGACAGACAGACCAACTATCGTAACCCTCGTGCATGCGCCGAGGGTTAATAATAATTGCGGAGGACTGAACTTGTTTAGTTTTTCTATTGGGATAGTGGTACTGAGCATGTGTTAGCTTGCCTGTAAGTAAAATTATAAGTGGGGATAGGTGATAACTGATTGTGCTATAATGTGGCCTGCTGGCTGCTCCTGGGCTCCTGTTGGCCTTACTTTTGTAATGGCCTCATCGTTGTGCTTTGATGTCTATGGAATCGTTGTTTACTTAAAATTAATTTTTTTGTAGCTAATATTAATTTTGTATGTTCATAAGATTTGTCTCGAGTTATAATCTCTCTCAGCTACATGTATGTGATGTACATGTACCCTATAATTCTTAAATACGTACATGTATATACCCACCTGTTCCTCATGTTGCAGCAGAGCAGTGATCAACTGGTACTGCTGATAGAAGAGGGCGTTGCCATTCTCACCGTAGAACTGCTTGTCTCGGACAAACTGATAGAAGATGACGCTGTCTTGAATGACAGCAAAGAGGTCAAGGCACTTGGAGTTGGTCTTTTCCGTCACCCCTAGAGTTTCTTTCACTTTCTTCAACTTCTCTGAAGCTTCGTTTGGGGTGAGTTTCGCTCTAGCTTCTTCAGACCCCAGTTCACCGACAAGATCCTTCAATATCGTCAGTTTTGAATCGGCAAGGCAACCCTTTAGCTTGTACTGATCACAGACAGCCTGTATGTTGTGAATGTGGGTGGAGTACTGGAAGAGCTCCAGTATGCTTCGAACTCCAGTCAAACCAGAGCAAGTCAGGCGGCTCAGAATGGAATAGTTATTAAGCACTTCAAACTCTTTATCAATGTCCAAATTTTCAAGATCGAGAGCACCTTTGGCGATAATTTCAGAATACTTGGCATTGCCGTTCATCACTTTAGAGAGAAGCTCCTTCGTGCCTTCAAGGCTGCGAATGAAGATCTTCATCGGTAGTCCCTCCTCCTCTTCCTCTCTCCCGGCCACACTTGAGGTCGGTGGGAGGATACTAGTTAAAAGTGGAATGGAGAATTGGAAACCGGAAAACTGCGGAGACTGGGCTAGGGACTGAGTTTTCTGCTGTTGAAACTTCTCTGTGTTGTGGCCGATTTGAACTCGTAGGTACTTGTCAAACATCACACTCTTGTTGAGCTTGAAGAAGACTAGCATTTGGAGGTGGGCCAGTAGGGGCTGTTGGAAATGGTTGAGCTCCGTTATCAGCTCGGCAAGCTGATAGAGACCAACGTCTTTTGCGAGCTCGAGGCTGATTTCGTGGCCCAGTTGAAATCTCCCCGTCGTGCTCGGAGGCACCGGATGGGTAGGAGGGTCCCAGTTATGACGATTTGGTTCGCCAGGGAAGCAGACGTACCGGAAGATCATATCTCGAAGCTTTCGAGGGAGGGAGACGCCATATTCCTGTAGGAGAGCTGGCAGTGTGCACCATTTGGTGTCTGGCTGTTCCGGGATATACTTGAGAAGAGAAATGTTGAGGGCCTCGAATTCGTAGAGAAAGTCTGATTTCATCTGATGTAAGTCCTGGGCGTCGCAGACGAGCGACGTAATGCAGAGGGTGTGGCCGAGCGAGAGTAGGTAGGTATGGTTACTGATATATAGAAGGATCTCGTCGTAGTTGGCTCTCTGATGCAGGAATCTGTCCTGCCATTCCTTCATCACCAACTGGATCTCCCTCACCCACTCAAAATACCTACATGTACATGTACAATACCAAAGAGTGCATTGGTAAGAGTACATATAGTGTAAGTTAGTATTGCGCTTATATGATGTCACAGCACATAGTACCAGACAAATCTGTACTGCCACAAGCCTATGCAGGGTAGTCCCTTGGTGGAGCAGTTCTGACCAGACACTGTCCAGTAAACCTGCAACCACACAGCCACTGTGTAAACAAATATGGATTCTATATAGCTATGGTTAGGCTGACACATGTAGGTGCCTGTTGACCATTTCATAGTGTAGAGTTTGTTTGCTCATCCTAAAAACTTTTGACAAGACCAATGCTTATTACCGTAGTTAATCGAATACAACGTATGATCCAATCTAGCGTAAGAAATTAGCATTTTACGAATTCTCATAAAGTATATATGGAGCGATTGACGACCTTTACCAGAAAATTGTGCGTTTTTCAAAATTGAAATTACTTTTTTTTCCATACGTAGTATTAGATTAAGTACGGTATGTACTTATGCATGCACATGTGCGTACACTGCCCCCTATACCAAGACCACACAATGTACTTTTCTCCCCAAGGAAAAATTCAGGGTATAGTGGGTGGGTGAAATTGTGACCATATATATATATATCCAATCATCTCGATTTCCATATTGTAGCTACATATTGAAGACGTCAGCGGGTATGTTGAAAGGCAAGGCAAGACTTAAAGGAGAATACTGTATTCCCGGTGTCATAGTGTGAGACGTCCCCCCTCCCTTGATGTGTTCCCCGGATAATATTCACTAGGGAATGTGTCCCCTCACTAGAGAATTTTATTCCCCTAGGACATTATTCACTGGTGAACAAGTATGTTTAATGTCACAATCATGGGATAATGTGGCTAGCATGCATGATCATCTATTAACAGTACATGCTCACAAAACATAGAGACATGCAAAAACAGTATCCTGTCAGGGCAAGACTGCCCATTAGTACCATGCGCATGCGTAGATGGAAGCAGTTGCAGAGGCCACACCCCTCATAGCAAGCAGCTCCAATCATAGATAATTAAGACTGGTTACGCAGTCTTAATTATCTATGCTCCAACTAAGTTTGCAATGGCGACGTTCTCGCTCTGCTCGAACGTTGCTACCGGACTACTGACACTGTCACAGGTATGACAAAGAACAGACCTCGCCTCTTGCTTCGCTCGAGGCTCTGTGGCTAGTGCCACCGCCTGCTTAGTAGGCCTTTTGAATGCGCGGTGCTTTCGCGCCGATCGTTCGACAATGCGTCTCTAGCTGTAGCTATGGCCCGAGGCATTAAGGCCACTCTTCTTTATGCACACGGTCCTACAGTTCTGACCAATCCTGAGCCTTGTAGTGCGGACTTTCTCTCCGCCCGCGCCGCACGTTCATAGCAACCGGGCGCATCCAAGATGCATATCCATGCCCTCATGTAATGATACGGATTATATAAGAAAAATGATCGTCTGAAAAATATTTTTTGTTGTATAGATCTATAATATAATAATGTTTCCCTCAGCAAATTTTGTCCCCCCGCCTGTATACATGCATGGTGCACATGATGCCAGTGCAGTACATGCCTCATTTCTTGGGTTCTGCAATGTTCTGTTATACACATGACATGTACCTTTCTCAGTAACAAGGTAGGTGGGGCAATGGGGACATTACTCGCTGAGAGTGATATTATTCACTAGTCCAGGGTAATAATTTACTCCGACACCAGTGGCGTGGACAAATAAAGTATCTAGGTACTCACAATGTCAAGCAACCAGGCAAGCAGGCCTACTTATACTTATACTTATACTTCTTAATGTCTTCAACAGGATGCTTGGCCACTTCCTCAGGCAGCTGTTTGATGATGATGCACTGGTGCTCCATCAGTCGTCGTCCACTGCAGTAGACCGTGAAGATGTGCCCGACCTTCTTCAACACCTTGTCGTAGCTGTGGACCCAGTTGAAATTCTCGTGTCCAATGTTGATCTTCGAGCAGCACGCAGCCACCAGTCCCCAGTAGAATTTCTGCTTTGTAGTGAGTTCCTTCAGCCAGGTGAGATCTCTGGCAAGAGTGGTTACGGCTCCTTCGAGAACGGACTGGAAATTAGACTGTACCCCTCCAGCACCCGTACCCATACCCGTGCCGATAGCTTGAAGAACTTTGAACTCTGGGATGATCTCTTTTTGGAGAACGCTGAGAATGAGTTGTTGAAAATCGTCACGTTCTTCAGAGATGGAGGCCTACAGGCACAATGTAATACATGCATGTACATGTGCATGTACACTGTATGTGTACATACATGAATAACTACATGTACTACACATTATTGTGGTGCTCATATATGCACAGGTATACATATACAATGAACTGCCATACACGCACAAGGGTACATGTACATGTACAGTTGTATATGCAGCATAGAGCATTTTTGTGTGAGGCCTAATGCAGTTATGGTGAAAACAGCTGTGCAGAGTGATACAAACTTGGCTTGGCATTATCACACAGGTGAACGTGAGTAATGTGCTGCTAATGCACGCTAATCTAATCATAATACACAATACATGGTTATGCACAAGTACATGTTACAAGTACATTTACATACCAGTAGTACGGACATCTGTGCTAGAAGGGACTGCTTAAGGGCGAGTCTGTTGATGTAGCTCCTCAGAAAGATTGTGAACCTCCTAGCCACCTCGAAATCCTCTTTCTCTGCCATCTCATCACTCCCTTCCTCCATCGCAAATAACTTGGGCACTTTCAGCTGAAGTAGATCGACCACAAACTCGTTCTGGCGAACTTCATAGAGGTAACTGTGGGAGACGTTTTTGAGAAAGTCCAGCAGAAAGTAGTGTTTCCTTGCTCCGCCAAATCTCGAGACTATTTCGCTGATGAAGGTCTGCCATGTGGGGTTGTTGATTTTCATGCCTTGACGGATCTCGTAGAACCCGAGAAACTCTTCCACCATCTTGACCGGATAGATCTTGAAGGCCTTAAAGAGGGAACCAAACTGCTGGATTGTGAGACGAGGGAAATTTACCTTCGTTGTCTCACGGATCTACAGAGGGGGAAAGTAATACTGTTCGTGTAAAGTAATAGTTTCGTCTATCCTGGCCCTCATATTAAATTTATAATACAGTTGAACTTCTTACAAGTATAAAAAACAATGAAATTGAAGGGAGAAGTAGGGATAGGAGGGCCAAAAAGTATACAAACAAGATTTATAGGGGTAATCATGTCCACTATACATCCCTATGCTTGCTTTTTGAGTAGGTGCAGGAATAAACTAACCAGGCAGTAATGCGACAGTCAATCCCCCCACCCCTACGAGCCAAACATTAAGCTAGCATTAATTTCTCTTAGTTAAGGATAGCACCAATGAATCATCGTCAACAGGCATATGGTAGCCATAATCGAAAAAAACAAGCATTGGGATGTATAGTGGACATGATTACCCCTATAAATCTTGTTTGTATACTTTTTGGCCCTCCCATCCCTACTTTTCCCTTCAATTTCATTGTTTTTTTTATACTTATTTCTGTTTTTTTTTTGTTTCTCTTTAGCGTAATTCATCAATGCTATCTAGCTATTATGATGTTCTCATTGGCTCTTAACTTCATTTTCAATGGTGCAGTGGCATAATAGCTAATGCTATTATAGTATACGTATCCAGGATGACGAGCCGAAAATTGCTCGCGCGCGAGTCTTAGCCATGCCCCTCACTAGGTCGTCGTTACCATACCGCGGCCACGGCCGTACTCTACATAGGCAAGTTCTAGATCTTGGCATAATAAACAGTATGCTCAGTGACTAGCCTCGTTCCCAGATCCAGAGAAGCTGCTACCAACATTAAACTTTTAGGTTCGCTCCCTAAATAGAAGTTTTTCACGGCCTAGCTCGTTCTCCAGACAAATTATTGGCTATTTTTTACACAGCTGGTTCAGGCATACCTGATCGTTTCCATGGATGTGTGGGGGCTTGATAGATAGATATTCTGGTGTAGATCATGAATATGAGGGTTAAAAATCTTAAAATCTAAGTTGCTCTGAGTTATATTCAAGTTTTTGTAATGTATTACATATATGGCAATATCCGGGCCATCCCTACTTATAGAGTCATAGGCCTCCAAATTAAGGATACCTCCGTTATATGGACAGCCATCAATGATCCCAAATAGTCAGCCATAGAAATGTATATATACTTAAAGACACCACTCTCCATTCCGTATTAAGGTAACTGGAGGGGGGGGGGAGGGAGGAGGGTTGCAAGGCTTCGCATACTTAATAGCAAACAACATCTGAACAAAGGATACCTCTATAGTAAGGACAGCTTGGTAGGGTCCCAGTGGTGACCGCAGTATGGACATTCCACTATATGTACTGTACAGTACAATGTACATGTACGTACACAACAGCTATATAGATACTATGTATTTTGAAATACTCAATATTAATGTCTTACATAATCTCACCATACGCCAATCTGACATTATAATGGAAAATGACATAATGCCAGATTGGTGTAAATAAATTAATAAATTAATGACAATATCCATAGTCATAATTATTATTATCAGTAACTTAACACCCAGTCAAGAAGTTCACTGAGAACTCAAATGTCTGGTGAGCTTACGTACGTATTTTCTGATTTCCTGCTGATACTTCATGCTCTTGAGGACGGGGCCTCGGTTCTGGAGGAACTGCCTGAGGTGAGTCTCGGCCCTAGAGTCAGTAAAGTCAATCAGCTGGAGGAGAAGAAGCAGCCACTTGATGCTCTCTGCCTCAACGAGGATGTGGTCAACCTTGCGACGAGAACAGATATCACTGATACAGTCCACCAATGAAATGCCCTATACACCAATGAAAATGATGGATTAGTGTGCTACATTAAAACAAGCCGAGTGCTTAATGATATTCATGTGGCTCAAACACCATCCTTTTCTTTGAAAGCGGCTAGGCACCAAGTAGCTCTGCCTTTTGCTGGGATTAGATTGCCTGAGCAGGCAATGTGATGGTTACCATAGGTGGCAGAAGCATATTGAATGTGAGGGGGCCAAGATGTAAGACGATCCATATGCAAAATTTTAAGCAAGCCCACTAATTAGCGGTAACACATCCGTGAAAATCGAGAAACAACAATCATGGACAACAGGCAAAAAACAGTCAATTTCAAGGAGAGCAGCAAAGAAACTAGCATGTTTTTGACTCTGAACTGATAGAAGGCTATTGCAGACAGGTGAAATTGATAAGTTCAACTTCATTGTTTTTTGCTTAGCAAAAGGCAAAAGTGGGTGTATTAGCCTAGAAAAAGCGGGGGGGGGGGGGGGGGGGGGGGGGGGGGGGGGTGCCCCTCCCTGGTTCTGCCGCCTATTGTTATCCCTTAGGTTTGGGATTAGTAGCAGAAAATAAATTTATGTACATGTATATGTACATGAAATTTTACATTTACAAAGTTCAATGGCTGCCATTCTTGATCAAACTTTGCCTACTGTACATGTACATACATGTACCTCGCTAATAGCTCCAGCCAGAGTCCCCTGGACGCTGGCATTGGTCAGTTTGGCGATGCCCCCCTCCCTCAGCCAGACGTTGTAGCTGTCCCTGATGTTGGCTAGGAAGTCAGCTAGGTCATGCTCAAACATGATGTAGCTCTCAACAGTACGGAGAAAGCTCCTGTAAGTAAAAATCAGCAGTTTAAACATGCACACTATATGTACTGTTGATGTATATGTACTACACATGCATGTATATGTCATGTAGATGCACTCACTCGACATGTGACAGTGGTCTCTTTCCAGCGACAATGAACTCAGCCATTCTGGGATAGTTGAAGGTGAGATCCGTCGGTAATTTGAGGAGTCGGCTGAACTCCAGCCCCCTCTTGAACTCGAAGATGGTTTGCATGTCCAACTTCACTCTGCTGCTGAACTGGAGAAGATGCTCTTGCCAGATGGCTGTAGTGCTCCGGGATACTGTAGTGGACCGCTTCTCGTGAAACTTTAGCGCCGTGGAAACTGAAATATGCAATTTATTATCACCTATCACACCACTGTGATATATCCATGCCAGCTGATTACAACAATATGTTACATGAATTTTTGTACCATAAAATTTTTGCGAATGAAATTAATGCGAATTACGGTAGTCACTAATTGCATGCATTCACTTTTACTCATCTCACATAATATTATTATTTCACCAAATTTCTGTATGTTTTTATGATTATGACATCATAACAATATACATGTATAATTATAGTCATTCATGTGCCGGGCTAGTAATAAACGTGTATGCAAATATCTATTATCCCATGTGTCTTAATTGGTTGCCATGTACAATAATAGCCAGATCTCATAATAGTGTCTTAGTAAGTTACCAATACTATCAATATGTGAAATTGTACAAGAGTTAACAATTCTTTATTTCTAAGCTCTAGAAAAATGGTTTTCAAGAAAAAAACAGCCCCTGCAGCTTAAGTAAAGCAAATTAAGGTAGGCATTTCTTATTCTAATTGAGTAGGCGCAGGAATTAACTAATGAGGACGATCATGGAAAATAGCTACCACTAGGTACATGTAGATGGTAGCTGTATACAAAGTTGAATGGCTTCCTACGCTGTGCTTTCCTAGATATTTGTGGTTTTACTACTAGTGAAAGCCAATAGACTCGCAACATCTCGAAATTATCACGTAATGTAGAAGAATTTGTACAACAGGTACACAACTTCCAGTACGTTGGTGATTCGAGTGGGCCATGGGATAGGCAATCTTCACCATTTCATATGCTTGATAATGTTGATGCATGATGCATGCAAACTTGCCGATTATACCGGGGGTACATCTTATAACTATGCTTATTTCGCGGCCTTAATTTTCACGACCAGTAGATTATCTACCAAAATAGAAACATACTCCATAACATTCTTGAGTAGACAAAGCCACTGTAGAGGGATCGTGCACCAGTATAAAGTTGCCCATCTGATATCATCCTCATCTGAATCTTGTGGGACACATTTGCTAACTCCTTGCAGGCACTCTCCAGGAGAAAGAACACGCCGGCCGTGAACTCAGCCTCTGATCCAGGAAATATCACCTTGAAGTCACCCCTGAAGGAGAATCATAATACAAATTCAACACACATATAATTATATACATTATTCGGAGCGAGCCTGAGCGAGCCCCGAATACACAAGAGACAGGAAGCGGTTTTATATTTGTATGTATGTTTGTGGGGTGATCATTTCAGTGAGAAGAGAGTTAAATTTTGAACGCATTAGATAATGGTCGTCAAGCGATCTGATCATGAAAGGTGAGTGCTGGACCACTGTGACAAGGCTTAGATCCACAATTAATATCACTGGTAGCTAGATCTACTTCCCTGAGTATGAAGCTTAAGGTGACTGGATGCAGGCTTGTACTATGACTGACATGTAGACTGGCTGAGTTATCATTAGACTACTAGCAGTGTATATTCGCCTTCTCGTTCTCAGGCCAATGCTATTAGTCTAAGGGCTACTACTAATGCAACTGACTGATATGCTGTTGTAAGGTTTGGGGTACCATGTCATTGTGGTTTCAAAGAAATCTTATGATTTTCGCTAAGTCTCGCCCTGCACAGATGATTTCATCACCACTAGTTTAGTACATGATATAGTTCAGGCTTAGCCTAATAGAGATCTATGGAGGCCTTGACACTCATTATTAATGTTCAGCATGCATGCGCACGAGGGTCACTATGGTATAGTCAGTTTGTCTGTCTTTTTGTTATCACTCTACTGCCTGCGTAGGACATTTATGGAATAAAATGAACATACCAGCCAATTTTGCGCCAGACTCCAAAGGTAAGCGATTTTGCTAATAAGCTTTCTCTCTGATCATAATTTGAACGCGTAAGGTAATGGTCGTCATGCCCGCATACATATGCTCGACAGCCTGACAGCTCATTGAGTGATGACCTATACAGTAGGCATAGGCATGAAACTGGAAAGGTGAGTGCTGGATCACACTGGCAAGGCTCAGGTCCATAATTAACATCACTAGTAGATATACTTCCCTGAGCATGGAGGGCCTACTCATGATGGTCATGGCATATAGACTCAGTGGAGTACACTATTAAAGTATAATGTATTCTATGATACGAGGTAGCTTCTCAGGCCTATGCTATTGTTTAGGCCACTCCAAATTCTGTTTCCCGTCCACGGTCCCACCCGCATCCTTTTCTGGCATGTCATGAAATTTTCCATTATTAGTACTTTTGCATGTATGCAATATCCGCATTTACTTTTGTACAATTAGTATACTTGAGTGATAATTAAGTGTTTCCTGTAGGCCTTGCTACCATGTAAATAATGGAATTTACCGCCCACCCGCATACTACATTAGTTGTTTCCAGGACGGGAAACAGGAAATTTATTTGGAGTGGCCTTACTAAGACTGCTCATGCAACCAACTGACTGATATGCCTTTGTGCTTTCCTAGTCTCGTGCCCAGCCTCTTTATTTATCGCACGCGGAAAAAGAGTCTGGTGAAACGCGTATTCAATTTTGGTTCCGCGCGGCAGATCTCACCGTGTCCAATCAGATTGCAGAACGGTGCCACGTCATCAAGAAAAGATTGCGATGCTCAACCGTGCACTTTGCACTGTACTAATAGGAGATGGCTACATGTAGTCGTTGGATAGCAGGACTATCATTCAGCAAGTGATCATCGAAGCTACCCAGCGTTTGAGTTGTGCTAGTGTCTGAAGTTCAGGCGAGGGCGGTAAGCTACATTGTAGCCGGCAAAGATGTGTTTATCTCTCTTAATCTCTACCAGGAAATATCTTCCTGTTTTTCAACGCTTACCGCCGGTGTTTGACCATCCTTTTGGGTACAAATCAGGCAACGAGACAAGCATAGCACTCGGATTCCACTGTCCAAGGGTCCCGCTGGCGCCATAACCTACAGTAGGTGCTTTTCAAACACTTTACGCGAATAATATTATTGAATAGTAATCGCGCCATGGCTTATAATGGCATTCATTGTGCTGTGTCATAATACGTCACGTACGTATGGAACCAAAATTGAAACTCTTTTTCCGCGTGCGATAAAGAGGCTGGGCACGAGACTAGTGCTTTCCAACAAAGAAATTTTATGACTCTTACGAAGGTTCGCCCCCACACAGACAATTTTTATCACCACTAGTAATTATTTTTGGCCATTCGGACAATGAGCGAGTACGGTACATACTTGTCAGTGAAATTTATCATCACTCTTGCAATTGATTTCGGGTCCATGCCCTCAAATCTGGTGATGCACAGTGGAATGAATGTCTTGAGCTCATCACAATCATAGACGGAGTACATCAAATGGAGACGGTAAGAGAGAAGCAGATAGAAGGGAAAATCTTGTGGGAAGGTCTCAGTGGTGTGTGTCTTGAGCTTCTTCAACATGTCTGACATGCCACTGTGGCTACTATCTGGTTTGACCTATTTGCATGTGCATGAATAGTTACTTCATGGTGACCATTACTGCATTGGCAAAAAATTTTCCACCAAATTTTTCTGCAGTACAAAGGTAGCTAGGCTTGGTGAAATTTCTATCTAGCAAAAATTTTTATGTATCAATTATTGTGTAACACCATACAAATGTACATGACTCAAGCATGCATGCTACATATACAGTTCTAATACTATGCTACACGTACACTGTACATGAACCATACCTTCACAAAAAAAGGGCCCATGGGCGGTGCACCTTACATTAGACCTAGACAGGGGGAGGGAGGGGGCAATATTCGAAGTATCTCTGTTACAGTTGGGAGTGAAGGTAATTATTTCCATCTTTGAATAGTAGCTGCTGCTACTATTGATTTCAACCTTGGTTACCAATTGATTGTAACCACGTCCACTTAATAGTGATTGAGCATGCATGTTCCAGGGCTGGGCATATATTATTTGAATATACTTTAGACCTTAACAGGAAATTAACCCCAGAGTGGGTGTGGCTTATTGCTAAAATCGACAATGAAATGTGATCGATGACCCCACAGTAAAGCACACAGAGGCTACTAACAGAAAGAACTTTTAGTGCACTTGTAGCACTCAATGACATCTGGCATCTAGTATATTTCTTCTAAAAGTTTGGCATGGAAATAATAATATTGCTTGAACTTTGCCGAGTTAATAACATAAGAAACTAGAGCTCTATAGAGCACATACCCCGCGCGCTCTGTACGTACTGTACATATAGCGAGGTAGCGAGGCATAGCTGTTTCATGACTTGACGACCCTTTCCAACACAGAGCTTGAGCATGCGCAGTCGCATCAGCAGACTTTTATGCTAAAGAGTGGGTGTGGTCGATAAACCACAGGCATGCTGAACAGAAAATGCACGATTTGTAGCACCAGTAAGCCTTGTTGAACAATTCGAAGCGCGTACATACCAGTTTTTCACCGATATCTACCGACTGGTTATGCTTACAGCGCGCACAGATGCCTAGAACGCGAGATCTGGCGATTTTCATGCCGCCGACAACGACAACGACGACGACGACAGACGGACAAACCGATTGCTTTACCCCATGCGCATGCGCGCGGGGTAATTAGCATTTTAGGAATTCTCATAACGTGTATATATGGAGCGACTGACGACCTTTTACCAAAAAAGCGCGCATTTTTCAAATAGTATTTTTCTTCCATACATAGCATTAGATTAAGTACGGTATATGCACTGCAGGATACAGATGCAGCGTGTGGGGTATGCACTCTTGTTGCTAATATGTCTGCACTATAAGTTGCATGAGCAGCGATGCTATTCAAGTATCTGCATTATGTAATAGCGAGGTGTCTGCAATTCAGGGATATACAGCTAGTTTATAGAAATACAATCTGTGCCTGATAGGAACAATCATTCATACTAGCAAGGTGATCGCATTTCAGGGGGCCAGATAGAGTGTATACCATGCATATGTACTTGTATATTATTCATACACAAATGTATTATGGCTACAGGTATAATCATGAAGATAATTATAGCTCATAATGCATATGTGCACACCTGCTTCTCGTAAGTAGTGAATGCTGACATGATCATGGTGAATTTCCCAGGATCTGTTGTCACCACTAAGGGTTCTTTGTCGGCTGAGAACATCAACCTCTTCACTTCAGCCTTCAAGTCCGTTGACGGCGAGTTGGTGTCCAGTCCTAGATAGAGTCTGGTACGCTGCATAAAGCCTACGAGGAGACAACAATAAGATAATTTTATGAGCATTGTGGGCTACTCCCAACTTTTAAAAGATTAGGAGGTTTCTGTATGATTTAGAAGACTAAAGGGCTCTCACGTGGAAACTGACTAAACAGTGTCTAACTAGTTTAGATAATAACAATAATATATTATAGTAAAACACTGTAATAGCCCGAGGATACAAAGTTGTAGGGGTTCTAACACATATAGCTACCTGCTAATAACCAATCAGATTGCAATATTTGTTACAACTATGATCTAAATATAAATAATGTACAGTCTAGAGTGTACTGTATATGTGGAAATTTTCACCAGGAAATTTTTTGTCTTGTGTTAATGATTGCATAGAGGATATGGCGACCTTGATTGCATTGGCAAAATTATTTCCATAATTCTTCTTAATACAAAGGTAGCTGGGTTTGGTGAATAAAAATTTACAATGTATTGAAGTCTAAGGAGATAACATCCAGATATTCACCCGTTATATTATTGCAGGTGTCCGCAGTTGAGGGGTACCCGCTAAGTGGGTTCCACTGTAATACCGTATGCGTGAAAAAATTCGCCAGAACTTTTTTTGCCAATGCAATCATAATTATCCTCTATGTAATCTTTAATAATAATTATTATTAGCCTGATAAAATTTTCGCCAACGAGAGCAGGTGGTGAAAATTTCTTGCATATGCCATATTACCGGTATATTATGATGTACGGTGGTTGCTATGGTTTAACTATTACATACATCCACATGCATGACTACATTCGTAAAAAGCTATGAAAAAGGCCCCAAGTTTGTTTAGTACATGTATATAGATCTACTTAATTGCACTGTCTGATCTGCTGAGTTAGCCATATTATTTCAATAGCTGCTTGATCTTGTGCTCGACGCAGAGAGTCGATGTTTGCTATAGAGAAAGATAGAGTATTGTTGAGTATAATAGCAAGAACTTTTTCCAACCAATAGGCGTGGCTTTCACGCCACAGGTACTACAGTAGCGATTACGGACCTCCAAGGGCCTGCAGTAGATCGTGAATATCTCGGCTCTGGCTAGGAGTACTCTCATGAAACGAATTGCAGTAGATAGCCCAATGAAAAAGCTATCTATCGAGGTCTTAACCTTGCAAATCGGTTGCGCGGAATCGCCGCTAGCTCCATTTTTGCTTGTATTAAGTTTCTATGGAGAAAGTTTAGGTGGGCGTGGCTTCGTAACGGTTTTGTTACGATCGCGTTACAAGCGCCGTTGGATAGAGCTCGTGGAGAGCTACCTTCTGATACTCGAACATTGATATTCCACGGGGAGAAGTTCCGCGGAAAAATTGGTGAAATTTGGAGGTCCGTAATCGCTAACTACAGCTAGGTACACACACAGGCACACAAGCTATGCGCATTTATATAATGCTGTTAATATTAGCGTATTGGCTAGCTGTTAAAGACTTACCCGATCAATATCAAGTTTGGTCACTAGCTGGCCATTACTCAGCAGTTCTGTGAACATGACCCCTAGGGCCTGTACTATACTGCACATCAACAAACAGGGGGTGGGGTGGTATGGATCTTAGTCTCGTACCCAGACCCCGACCTCCCATTTCCGCAGTTCTCATTCTGAGCAGCCCCACCCACCTACATGTTGAGGCCACGCATGAATAATTAGTTTTGTATTCACTCTCGATTGGAAGGGCGTCTATAATTAATACAGGTCCGGGGCCACTAGTACTATTTTGATCTCTCTAATTCCATCTGCCCTTCTCTCGGGAGGTGTGTGGATTGCCAAGAAAATTAGGGGATACTACAATCAGATCCGGAGTGTACTGCCATTCCACTGGAAGATAGAAAACAGATTGTTTAAAGTTAATAAACAATTCTACACGTAATAGGATGCAGCAATAATGAACCAACAACCATTAATCAAACAGACTTACAAACTGTGCGATGATAATAGTGCACGTATGAATGCCAGATATACCGGTATAGTTATTTTATTGAAGTATGACCATGGACATAAATTTGTCAATGTACTCTCCTAACTTTCACTACAGCACTGAAATCCGTTCCATCCTCTCTATTCCTTTTGCTCACTTTACTTCCCTTAACCCTCACTGTCGCCTGATCTTCTATAATATCTTGAAAGAGTTCCCTCCTCCTCTCTGCAGCTCTCTCAATATCCTGCCACGCTGCCTGCTTCTTCTTGTAGTGCAAAATGTTACAGTTTCTGAGGATAATCTTTCCGTAATAGTTGGCAAAAAGCTCATCTTCGTGTGCAATAAGCTGCTCCGCTAGCTCTTGCTTTCTGTGGACTTCGCTCTGTCTCCAGAGCACGTCGACCACACGACTACCACGTCTGTCTTTACATAGAACCACCAAAGAACCCTACAGGCAAAAATAATCATTGTAACATATTATATCAGGGGTATGCTTTCAAATGTGCTTCCCACTAGGCTAAAAATTTAACAAACCTCCAGAATCTTGGTAAGTTTAGTTTTCTTCTTTAAGGAAATAGTTGGACTGGTGAGGAATGTAGTGATCACATGACTTCCACTTGGGTCACATGACAATCTACTGACGATGTCATCAGACGGCATCTTCAACAAGCTGTTGACTACCACCTTAGGGACTTGAAATTTGAGCAGAGCTTGCACTAGCAGTGAGCTATGTAATGAGATATCATTCAGTGTGGGGCCATCCTATCATGATATAAAAATTAAAATTTGATTGGCGAGAGTATAATATTATGGTTAACTGTTTCATGTCTTATCTGTGTTACCGTGTTTTAATGCAATATATCTAATTAACGCAAGAAAGTTAGCATTTTGGGACTTTGTACGTACTATAATATTATAGGTACCTTGGGCTTATCATCACTTCCAAACACCATTTCATGGGTCATTAGTGAGAGAAAGACAGGGGCACAGTGTTTTGGGTCATGCTCAGTGTGAAAGGCCTTCAGTAGTGACTCCAACAATGCCGGCTGCTTCTCGGGGCATGACTCAGCAGCAGCCTCAGTCAGCTTCACAACCACACCAGTATGCCCAGCAAAGAGGATCTCCTCGAGTGAGCTCAACTCATCAATCAGGGAGGATACCTGCATGTATGCCAGTAAGTACATGCACGTAGTCTATTGCGGATACTCATATTATGCATACGTAGTGACACTTAGTATACTAATGACATAATTGTAGAGTCTTCAAGCCAGGAAGTTTTAGTCTAAAGGTTCTTGGCTTCATGCAGAGCTGGTCTAAATTCAGATAATTATAATATTGTAACGGCCAGTAATTTTATCATTATAATATTTATGTACAGTGCTATCTGGCAATTTGAATGTGGTCACGCCTGACAAGAAACTATAAAAGTGTATAGATTCAAAATGAAGATGCAGTAGGGAGATATCCAGAAGCTTCTCCAATGGCACAACACTCTACCCACTCGCATACTATTTAGCATTTAATAATATTTCCCAAACATCCTGTTTGTGGGCACAGAGTGCGGCTGATGTTGATGATGCCCCACTTATGCAATCACGTACTACATGTATACAAATCAGCAATACACGTCAGTCTTTTTAATGAATTATTAAATTAACACGTTTAAGACAGTTGGTAGGCGCTGTTTAGCCTTTAGTCACAAGGGAAATTTTTACATAGAGCACAATCCACACTAAGAGGGGTTCCCACAAATACAAACAATTATTTGTAAGATTACAATTAGAAATCCAGGTGATATAAAAGCAGTGCACTGCTACGTGTCAATCACGAAGCATAAACTATCACAATGTTTGAGCATCAATTCTTTATCACGGCTCTGATGGCCACCATTCTCACTGCAAGCTGTCTGGTCTGTGATGACCCAGTTGAGATTACCACCGGCACATGCTCAGGTGAATTAAGGACTGGGACCGCGCACGCGCGTGCAATAATTGGTGGGCGTGGCCAACATCAGTGGTAACGCCAGCCAAGAGGACCTCTAACATAGATTCTAAGGCAGAATACGTGGACTATATGTGAAATAGAGCGTACAAGATGCCAAAAGGATCGAAGAAGGCTTCAAACTACGCTGTTTCAGCGGTCTGTTCGATCAGCCACCTGCCTGGTCACGTGACCCTGCCACACCCATTCCTGTACAAAGTATAGGCACCCTAGTAGGGTGGCTCGATCGGAGAACAAAGAAGCCCCTGATGCCTCGCTTAACATCTTCTACAGTTTGTTTGTACCTACCTGAAGTAATCTGTCCTTTGGCATTTTTGAAAAATTCGACAAGACGGCCGTGAGGTAAGCTTTTGTAGGTGGGCGGATGGCAAAAAAATCATGATTTAGGCTATAGCGCCTAAACTAAGACAGCTTACAAAAAGCACAGGGGCAATATTGTAGATTAGGATGTGTAGATTCTTATGAATGCCCTACCATGATGCTAGCAAGGGTGCTTGTTCTCCGGATTTTGGCTTTAATGCTGTAATAGTGCACGTACGAGATCAGCCACGCCCTCCAAGGTGATGGTGGGCGTGGTTAATTAATAAGCGCCTTTGATGTGGTAAAAGATTAACATTCATATGGAATTTGTTTCATGTCTCTGACATGCTCACAAGTGGAGATCTAAGGCCTTGTATACAAGGGACTTATCACTGTTTTAGTGCTGGTCCCGGTCCTTAACACACCTGAGTGTGCCAAAATACTAAAAAACCTGGAGAAAGCACTCCTGCAAGATGAAGGCAACTTGTTTCGCTTGAGGCGAGCCTTTTTTCATTCACCAACCGCCGATCCAGTTCTACTAAAGGTGGTCTACAACATAACTTACACTGAGAACATCACAGCAGATTCTGAAATTCAACCATGCTCCACTTCAGCTGAAAACTTAACCTCAGAACTCCAGCAAAAAAATCTCACTCTTGGTTGGACTTCAACTGGAGTGTATGTCGTGTTCCACCCAATGGTGCTCAGTATGATAGCTACAGGCTCAATTGCCGTTCTCAATTTTGAGGATTATTCATGCAATCATGCGACAACGAAGTCCTGAAGCAGATACCTTTCTCTGGGATGGCTTTTATGACCTACCAACACTTCACCTCAATATGCATATTATGTCACTGCCTTGTATACCTTCCAAAGATTTATTTGAGTCAGTTCTCATGGACTTCAATACATTGGTGAGTGATCAACAATTCCTTCATTGCATGCAAAATGCATTATGTGGATGTAGCTGTGTAGCTACATGAAGGGATGGAGAGATAAGATGGAGAGGGGAAATCACAAGATAATGTTGCTATGAGAAAAGGGACCACTCGGGATATTTTATAAAAATTGAGTTTTTAGCATAGATTGATAGCTCCGTGTGTGCTGAATCCAATGGTGCAAATTTCATGAAAAAATATTGATCACAAGCCGAGTTACGACCATTTTTATGCACTCGGGTAGGTATATTCGTTTTTTTGGAAAATGCGCATTTTTAATTGAAATTTACATTAATTTGTATGCGCCCAAGTAAAATTAATAATGCCCATAACTATAATTTACATGTTACAACTCTATGAACATAGCATATCACTATGAAGCCAAAAATCTACATTTTCAAAATACAGAAAAGTGAAAAATAATAATCTTCCACACATTTTAGCAATTATTAGAAAATGAAAAAATATCCCGGCCAAGTGGTCCCTTTTCTCATAGCGGGTCACATATCAGAATGTGACTTTAAGCTACTTTTGTTGATTTCAGTTAAAGGTCTATACGGGAAAGCAAGAACCACGCAATTTAGAGAACAATATTGGATTTTCTTTCTACACCAAGCCAGATGGTATCGACGACAATCAACCTCAATGGACAAGATATAATCATTGCCAACCTGTATTCCTTTATCATGTGGTTCCTCTATGCAGCAAGTGTATACTCATTTCTTAATCACTACTACCCTAGTCATGAAGACCATATACGTTCATTCATAAGCAACAATAATGAAATAGTAGGTGGACTGGTGATCACAACAGTAGAAGTTGTTACAATTGAAATGCTCACTCGTACTATCAACAGTGTTATAATATTATGGTCAGTCAACATCGATAATGGCCTTGGTGCACTCTCTGCAGTATGGCTGCCACTGGGGTATGTCTTCTTTATGGCAGTGTGTTTTAATCTGTATTACCACATCAAATACCTCGTAGAGGTATCAAACGAGAACACTGGGAGTATTGCAGAGTCTCTCAATTTGTTCAGCAAATGTTATGATGCTGTAGTGACCAAATTTTCAGCCAATATCAATGTCCACGTACATCATTCTCCCACTGATGATGACAATTTTTGGACTAGCATATGTGGCGTTTCCAGCCTTTGTTCTCATGGTCGTATACCCAACTCCGATGATCGTCATACCAATTGCTCTAGCATTTCTGTTTGCGACGGTAATCTTTTCTGCCATCATGATTAAGCTCTACAAGCAGACTGTAACGAGCCCCAGACTAGAGAAGAGGAAGGAGACCATCATGTTCATTCTGTGGCGATTTCTTCCCCTTTATATCGCTGTCTTATTTCTGAAAAGTGTTATCATCATCCTCTTGTATCTGCTAATAGTAGGCAGAGGCTCTATTACTAACACTGGTCCACTCTTTATACTCATACTATCTATCCTCCCACCGTTTCTAGTATCGAGTATCTCTTGGATAGCAAAGAAGACAATACTTGATAGCAATTAAAGAACCAGGCAATCAGCCATCACGCAAACAGTATAGCTATACAATCATCTTATAGCATGCATCTATAGCATGAACCATCTATTATAGTATGTCACAAGCTACAATATTACTGCTTACACGAGTATTTCTAATCATACTGAGTCTACATAGTATTAGGTATACAATCCAGTGCAATGCATATCTACATACTATGGCAATTAAGAAACTTAAGTCTACATAATAGGCTTGGGTTGCCCAGAGCATGCCTGTTAAGCATATACTATACAGATATCATACAGAAGCATGTTTGTCCATCAATTAAAGCTTCCATGCAGTAGATTTGAAGTTAAAATTATTGACAATGCTTATAGCTATTGGCTCACTGACAGGTATAGAGTGTAATTCAGCATTTATCACGGCTGTATCCATATGAAATAGTAGTACTCCATGTCACATCCTCGTGGCATATTAAGGAAACTCCATATGATAATATTTATGACAGACGATTTGTGGGCCAAAAATTTTGTGGTCTGTATATAGTGCATGAAAGCTATCCATGCACAAATAAGATATTACTGGCATACTATTTTCAAAGCGGAATATATCACGATCAACATGCAGAGGATAAATATTATTGTGTACACCAAATACCCTACACATTTCCTATATACACCGAATATGATGAACTGACTTGAATTTATACAAACACACATGCCATATAAAGGGAGAGGGAAGAGAGAGAGAGAAACAGAGACAGAGAGAGAGGGGGGAGGAGTGAGAGTGATCGCAAACTCATACAGACACACACTACACCTACACGTACAATATTGTACATATACATGTATATACCTTGCATCTGCCATGACTTGAATTTTAACCCCTTTCCCTCTCAAATCATAGAAGATGAGCTTCCCTCCACTCTCCCTCTTTGAGTAGACCCTTCCCGCCACGTTCACAGAGTCTGTGTCACGATGTTGCCCCGCCTCCAAATGTTGGTACTTGTCGATAAAATCAGTGAGAGAGGAGGTGACGTTGAATTTGTGAGGGTAGGGAGGGGGCCCAGTCTTCTTTTGGGCCAGAATGGCCTGGCTACGAAGCTAAAAGTATTGCTACAACAAAAGAAAAGAAACATGTTCCATAATCAGTGCCTGTATATACTACCAGGAATCTGACGTATAAATGGTATTCATTCGAGTACCAGTCTACATGTACATGTACATGTACCATGAATGATGCAATATCAGATATGATTATGCAACTTACATTGGGGTCTATCTGGTCATCGGATAATGGGTTCTTCTTGGACGACGAGCGATCCTGTATACACAGACAGACAAAGGGTGAAGGGAGAGAGAGGTGTTGGGGGGGGGGGGGGGGGGGCGGGGGAGTATGCGGGTCGAATCTACTCAGCTCTAAATTATACTTACTGAAGCTTTCTGCTGTGAAGCTGCCTGAGCCGCCAACTTAGTCTCCTTCTTTCTGGCTTTCTTTTCGTTCTTCAGCTGCCTCTTGAGGGCACTGTGGAAGGAGCGAGAGAGGGATAGAGTGGATCGACGGTCAAGGTTCAATAGTATTTAAAACGCCTCCCAGCCACCGAACACCCCCCCCCCCCCCCCCCCGCTCTGGTAAGGCTACTGGCTAGCATCATCATAGCTAATGTGGCATATTATCTTATAACACCGTCAGGTACTTATTGCTTAGCGTTTGCCCGTCCACAGTCTCCACCGTACCGAACGTTAACGTGACTGATTACTATTGCGCATGCGCATCTTGTTATTGACCATCGCGTATCGCTTGTTCGTAGCTATCGACGTCCATTGCCATGCCTAGCTAACCTAGATCGAACTCTGAGTAATTAAGTTAATTAAATCTCCCCCGCCCCCTTTCCGCGCAACAAATATGGTAATTAAGGCCCCTCCAAATCAATTAGTAGTTTCTCCTATGGGGGGTCTAGGCCCACCCCTGGCTCAGGACGGTTGGCACAACAACTACAACATGAATGGATGTGCCACGGCGTTTCCGAATGACGTCATCTTTCCACTGATTTCGAGGGAGTGGAGGTGTATGTTCCGCGAGATGTCAAGCGATGGCTGGAGATGAATTACGGCTACCTTGGAGAAGATGGGATATGGGACACCGAACTGCAAAAATACCGACCACCTATTAAGCCTAGCACATAATAACGACAATAATATTGATTTTTAGCCACAAATAAAATAATTTACATAGCTAAGTAGAATACAATGTGCATAGATATAATACTAATAATTTTAATAGTTATAAACATCAAAAAGGTAATATAATAATAATATTATTATTATAGACATTACTACTATAACAGCTTTTAGGGTCTATCGTGAGCAAACGTTTCTAATTTTGAAATGATCCTCGTAATGACGAGGTTAGAGTTTATACCTATCTCCTTCAGCATGGTTCGTACCAGTTCTTTGTCTTCATAGAGTAGCAGATCTCCATCCACTCCGTGTTGTTCAAACGGCTTTCGATGCTTGCCGAGCTGGTTCTGTGACAGAGCTACCACCAATTTCGATGTGGTAAATTTTACTCCCGTGCCTTCCACGTGACATTTGAAACCAACCAAAATCTTCAGCTTATCCAAAGCACTCTCCACTCCCAGCTCTGTGAGATCGTCAGGTGTTGCCATAATTAGCACATCGCCACTGATGTCGTTCTCTTGAAAAGCTTTCGTGTACTTGTCCAGTTTGATGCTGGCTAGGAAATTGGTTACATCCTGCACCGAGATCTTGTGGGCTTTGTCCTGAACTGACACCTCGGCTATAGACAGAAAAAAAAGATAGAGGGCAGCTCGACAAGACCTTGACGATACATCACTCTTATATACCTATACGATCCTTAAATAAATTGTAATAGGGTTCCTGCTTTGTTCACTTACGAGCTTCTTTGTCGAGAAAGCTAGCAGAGGTCCCTCCTCGTTCCTTTTCCTCTTCATCTCCCAACGCCTGGTCCAGATCGAACGAGTGAGAAATGGTCGCCGTCAGCTCCATAGCTTCCGACTCTTCGAGCTCTTCAAAGGAATCATCGACATCATGCAAATCACCGATACTATCAGCTTTCTCTCCCTCTCCTCCTCCTCCTCCTTCCGTCTCTCCCACTCCGCCTTCTCCCTGATGCTCTGATTCATTCATAAGATCCATCATGAGCTCATCTTCCGTCTTGTAGACCAAGCCCGCCCCCTCTTGGAAACCATAGCGACCGGTCGTCAGATCGAACATAAACATCCCGTCGCCGTAGACCTCTTGGCGGAGGTGAGGGAGACGCTCCTGCCATAAGTCACTAACGAACTCTGGCCAGCGTCCATGGAAGGCATGCTCGGCACCAGCATCTTGGCCCTCAAGCTCGAGCTGGATTCTGAGCCTCAATCTAGAAAAGAAAAATTAACATGCATGGTACATACACATGTACAATAATATTATACTCCTGTTGTTAAAATTTAATGGTGATAATGCTCCTATATAGCTATAATAGCACCTTGAGAGTTCTTGCTATACACCCTTAGTTTATATGTACACGGCCAATTTTGACTTAGGCTGGAGAGAGATACATGTATATTCACCTTCTTGATTTATCTATGATAGAGGCTGTATGGACCGCATTCCATAAACCACGCAATTGCAAGCACATGAATAGCAGATCATTTTACCCTTGAGGCTTCTAGGAAGTTCTTCCTGAGAAACATGTTTTACTGTTTGTATGACTGCCTGTTATGCAATACTGGTTAACATTGTCATCAAATTGCAACAGCCACTAAAACCACATCAAAGGATGTGGTTTGGCTACTCACTGGTTGCTAAGCTAGACCCTATATCTAATACATGATTGAGTGGGAGGAAGGGTACATGTATAATTGCTGAGCACATTAGCGCATTGGATCGCGGATAGTGGGCCAGGGATTGGCAGCTAGCGTTGTATGCATGTCCGTCACGCTTTTGGAATGCAATTAATTTTTCGTTACTTCTGGTAAAGATCGCTCGAGGTACAGAAACGGGTGCCACGTTGCGCTCTGGCACAGAAAGACAGGAGGACTTGGAGTCTTGGAGGATGTACTTTCATGCTAGAGCAGCAGCCAGGAAGCTAAGTAAACCAGAGAGACTCTGAAGCAGTTTTGGAAGAATAATCTGAGGATGTCCAGTCATGATAAGACTTAGCCTTGTCCCCTCAGTGCCTTCACTGTCTTTTCTGGTCATCCCCAGGCTCCTCAAAGTCCGTCTGAAAAGAGCCTACCTTTCTGAAGTATCATAGTGACACTGGTCCTCATGGGGCCATACTGGAAATTACTAGTGAAGTAGTAGCAGCAGTCTTACCTATCGAAATTACAGACTGTAGTATTAAATATATTCACAGGGTTAGTACTTGTAGAGTCTGTGCCAGCTATGAGAGTAGCTCATGCATGCTCACTCATTCTTTTGCTTGCGCGAGGCACTATTTGCAACATGTGTACTCCTAGTAATTGGGGCGAGCCGAAGTGAGCCCCACACAAGTGATGTCAATCGAGATTTTCCGTTTGTATATATAATATATCTGCCGTATGTCCGTCATTCCCTACCTGTGTTCTATTTCAACGATATACAATATTTGTTCCGTTCGCGCATGCGCATACGACGTAAGGGACACAGGAGCGAACACTTCGACGATGTGGAGAAATTAAAGAGGGCAAGCTCTGTGACATCGAGAGACTAAAAAGAAGAAAGACTGAGAAAATGCAGAAACAGATACCAGAAATTTCAAAAGGAGAGCTGCAGAGACTCAGACTGAGAGGGGCAAGGCTACAGAGAAAAATTATGTCGTTCTAGGCAGGCAGAGTGAAACATTTTGAGTGCAGAGGGTCCATGTGAGACTCCAAATTCAAGGTCCTAAAAACAAGTGACTGTTGCTAGCAAAATGATCATCGCAATGAGGCTACGCTGAACTATGAGGCCACTAGCCAAGTAGCTAGAGACACGTTCTAACCATAGTTTCCACTCCGGGTCCCTTGAGTCAATCATAAATTCCGATCTGTATACCAAATCATTTGCAGACTAGCTACTTGTGTGGGGTTCCGGAGGCTCACCCCACTGATGTTAAAACATGGTCTCTAGTAATATTATTATACCATGCAGAGTTTCATAGTGCATAGGAATGCTACCCACATGGTCATTTTAATGGGGTACAAGGGGCAACCCGTTAAGGGCCACTGTGGCTAGGCTCAGTGCCTCCAAGCTTCTCTCCTGTCTTTCAGTATAAATATTCCCATTTTTCAGTATTTTGCATGCATTTTCAGTATTTTACAAAGGGCTCCATATATGATGTATGTACTTAATTCTCCCAGCTTTCAGTATTTTTGAAATTTTATCAGTATTTATGGTCAGAATTCAGTAAAAATACTGACAAATCCGTATACTTGGAGGCACTGTAGGCTACACTGAGTACATGTACATAAACATGTAGCTTCCTGCTTTATTTGATCAATAATGTAGCCCCTTGTTTTAAAATTTAACTCTTTCTAAGCGGTATTTTACATCCTCAGCATGTCTGATGGAAACATGTAGCTTCCTGCTTTATTTGAAAATCAATAATGTAATAATGTAACCCCTTGTTTTAAAATTTAACTCTTTATAAGTGATATTTTACCTCCTCAGTGCTTGTCTGAAGGAGACATAGTGCTGGAGTAGGATGGTCTTGGGAATGCATTTTGCTAGTTGATCTTCTGCGTCCAGCATGTGGTAGTCGATCAAATAGGTGATGATGGACTTCTGCAGGAAGGGAGAGAGAGAGAGAGAGAGAGAGAGAGAGAGAGAGAGAGAGAGAGAGGAGGACGAGGAGGAGGAAGGGAGAAGGATGCTATTTAACTAAAGCATTCTCATAAAGACAATTTTATTGAATACAGAATATTTCAAAAAGCAAAAATGAATAATTCTCTTAAACTTACTTGAGAGCTCTCGTTCACTTTCTTTGTAATATCGGCCTCTGAGTGTTTCAGCACATCAATCAGCTGCTTCACGTCTCTGAGCAGGTCCCCCACGCTCCCTGTCCACCTCTCTCTAACCTCCTCTTCCACGGCTCTCCGATCCCCCTCACTCAAATGGGTCTTCAGGGGGAACGGCAAATTGCAAAAATCATAGAACCCCTCGGCCACCCATCCGGCAAAGAGTAGCATGCAGCCGACGGTAGAAGTGAGGGGGAGCTGGAGGAGGCAGTCCATCTGTCCGGGGGTCAGGTTGGTGATCCCGATCTCGTTCAGGACGGCTTGGGGTTGCTTGATGTCCTCGTAGAGGTTCAGCATGAACTGGGGGACGGTAAGAGTCTCGAGCTGGGGAGGGGGATGCTCCTGATTGATTACCTCCTACAAATAGAATAATTATGCAGTGGCAACAATTAAAGCTATAACCTCAAAGGTTAAAGATTTGGGTAGATACATATTATAAGTACATGTGGAGAGAGAGAGAGAGAGAGAGAGAACACACCTTGATGAGGTACCCAACCACAGTCCTCAGTCCAGTGATGGCCTCAACCAGAGTGTGATAGTTTGCCGAGTGGAACTCATACTCGAATCTCTTCAGCAGCATGTCCTCCATCTCTGTCTTGTACCATTTCGGCAGTCTCTCTGTCATGTCAACAAGGTCCAGCGTAGAGTGTCCAACACTACAGTACAGTGCGGTAAGTATAGGAATAAAATTTAATTATGCAGCAAGACAACTATTACATAATTTTATTCACGGCAAATAATCGAATATTACATGATATTAGCAAGCCATAAATATAAGCATAGTCTATAGATAATAATTAACTATTGTCTCTGCACCTTAAGTACATGTATGTGAAGTTTCTGTATGATATTAACAAAATTGCCGTGGTAAATACGTTCTTACTCTTGTGTGGCATCAGCTGTCTTCTTTTGGCTCTGTTGGAACTTGAAGATGGTTCTCAGCAGCGATGGCTTATGAATAAGGGGCTTCCCCGCAATGTACGAGGCGACTATGTCCTCCTCGAGCTGAGTCAGCTGGAAGGCCGGCTGCCTCGTCAGCCGATGGAGGGAAGTTTCAGAGATGGAGAGGGTGATTTGTTGTTTCGGATCTTGCTGGCTGCTGGCTGATGCCGTGGCTGCGTCTTGGAGGGGAGGTCGATAGCGACTGCGGATCAGCTGAAGAAATTCATTCACTCCATGGAGACTGGAGAGTGAGCGAGTGCATGTGACAGTATATGAGTATGTGAGTGTGTGAACAGTATATGTCATATGAGTATGATGAGCAGAGAGAGAGAGAGAGAGAGAGGGAGAGAGAGAGAGAGAGAGAGAGAGAGAGAGAGAGAAAGAGAGCTAGCTCTATTGGGCTAGAATAAAGCATCATCCTCTCACCTGGAGAATTCTCCCACCAAACAGTTGTTTTCGTCAATCTCTGAGGGGTACATCTTTGCTGGCTCATCTGGGAGCAGCCGACTCAGTGCGTTGACCTGCTTTGTCGAGACAAATGAGTAGATGGTTTCAATGATCAAGTTGTGGGTGGAGACGATGTCATCGATAGCAGTAAATAGCCAATCATTGCCTTGCTCTTCCTCTTCAACATCTGTGCATGCCACGACGGCCGGCCAATATTAATTGCAGGGGCAAGTTCATTATGCATTTGGTAATTAATGAAAACTTGACCACTTGCCTAGTAGCTGCATGCATAATGGTTCATATGGTAAAAGGTTGTCAATATAGTGCGTACACACATTGATACTGGCGCCTCAATCGCAGAGATGGAGTCTGAGAGTCGACCGCGGCCGACTCTCGACCTCGACACTGACAATTTTCAATCACAGGAGACGAACTCGACAGCTTCTGAACATCAGGTTAGTCGCGGCATGGCACACAGCGTGCGTGCTATATATAGCACTAGGCTAGCTTCATTTATCCACGGGATTACGTCAGCAAAGAGAACGCGTGAAGTTCGGCCGGCGGCACTTCACAGAGAAAGTAGCTCTCAGCTTATAATGTATTCGCTGGATACATGCGTCAGATACTCTACATATATACCGATTTTCAGGTCTCAAAAAGGCTCCACGGAGGCCCTGAATTTTCTGGCAATTACCTCATAGATTACGTCATCATTACCTAATAACCACAGAAAAGTAAATTTCTACTAGGCAAGTAACAAGTAATGAACAACTTAGAGACTACATCCCGAGTCCCTCATAAGTATTGCACCGCGCTTACTGTACGCCGCCATAATTCGAACTAGGACACATCGACAAATTGCGCATGCTCCGTATACGCGTATATTGGGGCGCGCGGCTTGAGCCGGTTGACCCGGACGTGACCTCCACCTAGTACCTGCCATGTGCTATATATAGACTGAATAGGGAAATCCCCCCGAGTGCGTGCTTGCCAAAGAAAGCGAACTGAGAAAATCGCCATATCTCATCGATAGTCCACGATATCTTCTACGCTAGGTTCGAATTCTGGGCCCCAACAAGATTTCATGCGCGCTAAACATTTTGAAACAGTCTTAACCGCATTTTCATCATCATTAATCTTCATTACTCATAATTACCTCATCGGTCGGCCGAATTGTTTTTTTCTAATTGGGACTCGGGATGTAATGAACAACTTAGAGACTACATTCCGAGTCCCTCATAAGTGTTGCACCGCGCTTACTGTACGCCGCCATAATTCGAACTAGGACACATCGACAAATTGCGCATGCTCCGTATACGCGTATATTAGGGCGCGCGGCTTGAGCCGGTTGACCCGGACGTGACCTCCACCTAGTACCTGCCATGTGCTATATATAGACTGAATAGGGAAATCCCCCCGAGTGCGTGCTTGCCAAAGAAAGCGAACTGAGAAAATCGCCATATCTCATCGATAGTCCACGATGTCTTCTACGCTAGGTTCGAATTCTGGGCCCCAACAAGATTTCATGCACGCTAAACATTTTGAAACAGTCTTAACCGCATTTTCATCATCATTAATCATCATTACTCATCATTACTCATAATTACCTCATCGGTCGGCCGAATTGTTTTTTTCTAATTGGGACTCGGGATGTAATGAACAACTTAGAGACTACGTCCAGAGTCCCTCACGAATACGCCGCCATAAATTCGAACTAGGACACATCGACAAACTGCGCATGCTCCGTATACGCGTACAATATTGGGGCGCGCGGCTTGAGCATGAGCCGGCCGGTTGACCTTCACCTGCCATGTGCGCGACTGAATAGGGAAATCCCCCTGCCCTGAAAGCAAGCTCGCTAGAGAAAGCGAACTGAGAGAAACGCCAAAAGGATATCATCGAATAGTCCACGATCTCTTCTACGCTAGGTTCGAATTCTCGGTCCCAACAACCTTTCATGCGCGCTAAACATTTTGAAGCAGTATTCAGAGCAATTACATCATAAGTTTCATCATAGGTTTCATCATCATTTCATCACAATTTCATCATAATTTCATCATAGCAAGAGCCGAATTCTTTGTTTCTAATTGGAATTCTGG
Organism: Cliona cf. orientalis; assembly: GCA_963930775.1. Lineage (NCBI taxonomy): Eukaryota > Metazoa > Porifera > Demospongiae > Clionaida > Clionaidae > Cliona > Cliona cf. orientalis. Next base: position 1,123,703 of record OZ005691.1, on the reverse strand, counting down.
ACGTAATGAACAACTTGGAGACTACGTCAAGAGTCCCTCATGAAAAGTACCACATCGTGCTACTGTACCCGCCATAATTCAAACCAGGACAAGTCGACAGAATGTGCATGCTCCGTATGCGCGTATATTGAGGCGCGCGGCTTGAGCCGGTTGACCAGGACGTGACCTCCACTTGCCATGTGCCTAGACTGAATAGGGAAATCCCCCCGAGTGCGTGCTCGCCAAAGAAAGCGAACTGGGAGAATCGCCATATCTCATCGATAGTCCACTATCTCTTTTACACTAGGTTCGAATTCAGGGCCCCAACAAGCTTTCATGCATGCTAAACATTTTGAAACAGTCTTAACCGCATTTTCGTCATATTTTACATCACAATTACCTCATTGGTCGGCCGAATAGTTTTTTTTTTTCTAATTGGGACTCTGGACATAATGATAATCATTGTCCCATAAATCATGGTGGTGCAAACACCGGACTCCACACTTTATATGACGACCATTACCAGGCTACACATTTAAATGTGACGACCTTTTCCATATTCTATTCACATAAGACACTCACCAGTGAGGAAGTGGAGCAAGGGGACATCGTCAGCGATAGTGCAGACCTTGTCCCCTCGCTTGACGGCAGCACACGCCCCCGCACCAATGGCCCCGCCTATCAGCTCGACGTACTTGTTGTACTTTGTCTTGAGGAAGTCGTAGAGGTTGAGCAGGTGGTCGCCCATCACTTTGTCGTAGCGTTTCATCGCCAGCTCTACGACTCGACGGATGGGGAGTGTGGTTGCCTTCTCATAGGTCACTAGATGAGCTGAAAATGGAGTTTCAAATAATTACGTCATCTATAGTCTAAAATTTAATATTCCACACTCTCCCTCCCTCCCTCCCTCCCTTCCTCTTTCCTCCTCGCTCCCTTCCTCCTCCTACCAAGTTGTGTGTGCAGCCACTGGTAGAACTCCACCAGTTTAGGCAGCAGAAGTCCTCCGGCTTGGAGTATCGGCCACTCCATGGAGAACCGAATGAGAAACATCAACTCTCCCCCCTCTGAGTACTGCCGAAGGTCTCCGGTGCCGAGCAGTCTGTGGATGAAGTCCTCTTCCAAGGGAAACTGGGGATAGTGAAGCTCAAGACGTCTGCATGGACAAACACATACATGTAATAGATACTAATTACGTATGTGGGTGCGTGCTTTGGTAGTTATATTTTGATTCGTACCTTAAGTGAAGGAACAGGTCACTCTGCCAGTACTGAGAATAGTCGGCAAACTGAAAATAAAGATAAAAAACATTGATATTATAATACTACTGTATAACAGACAAGATCATAATGTCACGAAACTTGTAACTTGGAAAATTAATAGGCGACGTCAGCCTCAATTCAAACTATGAAAATTTCACCAATAATTACTATTGATGTTACAATTAATTCTGCAATAGAATCTCCCTAATCCCTCCACCTCCTAGCTCGACCTCCTAGTAGCTCCACTTCACTCTTGTGCAGCTCACCTTTGACTTGAGCTCGTTCCAGGTTGGTTGGTAGATGTAGATGTGCCACGTCTTTTCATACTCGTCCAGCTCCTCGCGAGTCTTGAAGAAGCCTCTGAGGGAGTGAGGAATGATGGAGCCCAGCTTCATCCCTTTGGGGGAGAGGGTGGCTTCTTGCGGGTTCAGAACAAGCTGGAGTGATGGAAAGTTATTGCAGAATCTCATGGTTCAGAAAACATTTTGCCAATTTTAGTTATGAGTGTATATGTGCTGTATGTGTGCATGAGAATTTTTTATAATGCTGATCATGATATTTTGTACGCATTGATCCATACATCTATCCCAGCAAAATATAAATATACACTGTACATACATGTACATGTATATATATATATGCATGTTGATAGTGCTGTACCTCATAAAATTTCTTCATGGCTCTCATGATGAAGAAAGTCCTCTCCTCCTCCGAAAGATTCAGATTATTTCTCATGTGCATCCACAGCGTCCTCAACTGGGACACGCAGTAGTGCCGGACGGAGATCCAATCCGATATCAGATTCCCACGTATCTTGTCATCGGAATCGGGCTGTGTCAGTAGGGCGATGCAGAAGGCACCAAAGTTGGCCCAGAGGAGGAGATAGAGAGAGTGGAGAGTGTACGTTCCACGGCTGGCGTGCTTCATATAGTCTTGACGACCGTACATGCCATCAGGGGAGAACTCAACTCCACAGTTGTAGAGAAGACCTTCCGGGTTGATTTTAGCATCGTACTGATGGAAGAGAGTATCATAAGAGCATTTTGTAGAAACTTACATGCATATGTAATTTGTTCTCTCTCTCCCTCCCTCCCTCCCTCCCTCCCTACCTCCCTCCCTCCCTCTCTCTCTCTCTCTCTCTCTCTCTCTCTCTCTCTCTCTCTCTCTCTCTCTCTCTCTCTCTCTCTCTCTCTCTCTCTCTCTCTCTCTCTCTCCTTAAAACACCCTCAAAAATTACTTTATAAGCTTACCATAAATCCAGTCATGTAAGTGTTGACGAGCTTGTCGGCAGCAAACATATGGTAAAAGAGATGGTTGGAATAAGAGGGGCACCCCATCACCATGGCAACCATGTTGGCAATGGAATGACGAAGATCCACGTCTGATTGATCTGTCAATTAATAAATCAAGAGTATAACAATTTTCACATAGCCTCGTCCCCAGGCCATGCACTCCCACATTTTCAAACATAGAAAATGTGGGAGTGGCTACACACACACACACACACACACACTGTACATACCTTGCTTCACATCCTTGTCGGGTACAAACAGCTTGTAGAGAGGGTCCTCCATTGGTTGCCCGTGTCTCCTCATGGGGCGATGCCCCCCTCCCGGGAGGAGCTCCAGCACCTGTTGGTCCCCCGTCAGGGGGTTGGGGGACTCGGGACGATTCAGCATGAGTGCGGGGTTGAGGAAGCACTGGATGAGTCTGATGTAGCCTTCTTCTTTGAGGAAGGTGGACATTTCTTTGCCACCAATGATGTTACAGAGGATGGTAGAGGTAATCTGTACGAAAGGTGTAAAATTATATGAAAATTTAGTAGGTTTATCTTAGTACTACGAAATTTAAACCTAAGGGGCAACCATCCCATTGCCTGCTCAGGCAAACCTAATCCCTGCAAAAAAGGTAGAACCACTAAGGTGCCTAGGCATTAGAATAGAGTTGATAATAATTAATATTTACTACCCTCGGGATCGGTTCGTTTACTGCCATAATTCCTTGGCCCCCAGTGAATAACTATAACATAGAATTACGTGTCTGTCATAAAATTCATAGTAGGAGACGAGCCAGACCATCATCCTGAAGGAGAGACGCTTTTCTATGGCGTGGGAGAAACTAGTCGTGATATGATAGGCCCCACGCCCATGACTATGACGGGATGAATGAGAACTGCAGGGGGAGGGGGAGAGAGAGAGAGAGAGTAAATAGACAGCACCACCACATGGCATTTCTTTATGAACGTGTACTTCTCTCTCCTCACAACTGTCTACTTCAATCTCTGACTAAACAGATGGGATCATACAATGCAACTCACCACTCCTGTGCGATGTTGACCAGAGCTGTGGCATCCTCCCTGTTGTGATGGATGCCATACATTGCCTTGGATACCTTCCTGTAGAGGGTGGCCTGCTCAGAGCTGACCCCGGGCAGCATGAAGGGAAGAAGGTGAGGGGTGGGCTCCTTGGGCGCCTGCAAAGAGTCCAACGTACATGTATATAATTACATAATAATAATAATCATTGTGGTCGTTTATGGTGTGCATGCAAGTACATAAAGAGTATGGGGAATAATATCTCAGACCCAGGCAGCAAATAAATGCATATAGCTATATAGTGTATAATGGCTTCAAAAGTTCTAAATATAGAAATTTTGACTTCTAAACTAAAAGAAGACTTGCTAAAACAATATTCACTCTTATAGTACACAATCTTCACAGGATTCTTTTTTATTAGATGTTGCTATCCAATCTTATACATGTAGCTACTGTGATGTTTTTTCCTGAAGCAATTTCTGAATGTTTTCCTTACAACAAGAGTGTACTCATATCTACAGGGATGGCATCTGTGATGCCCCAGCTAGTGACTTAATAAACTACACCAGTTGTTAAGGTCATCTTAGGGAACTCTATAGCAACATCAGATTCTGTTGGCCATCGTCTAGCAACCAAAGTTCTTATAGGCAAATTCCTAGCTATCCGAGGGGTGTGGGAGATCATAGAGTAGGCCAGTGATGAGAGGGGGGTGCTGGGTCAATAAGACAGTTACAACACCTTAGTTGGGGTGCATTCGACTGTGCATCTCATGCACCCCAATTAAGATCTATAACTGGTAGCAGGTCAACACTAATTCTAATCTACCCCGGTGATACGTTTGCATCAATACCACTATATTATTGGTAAAAACAATTTTCCTCAGCATATTCAACTGATGTGTTCATACATGTACATACTTGGATCATATTATACACACTTTAATAATAATGTACATATTAATATTATGCTGAAACTGTTATTGAAAAGCCGCCACAGTGGTGGAAAAACTTTTGGCACAAACAGAAGACTCTGGAATGATATGATCACAACAGAGTGTGGAATATGCACAGTAGCTAGTATATGCAAATCGAATAAACTTGTAGTGATAGAAGAGTTGCTAAATTGCACAGTACCGACCAGTACCTGCTTCAGGTTTCTGATATGAAAAACTTTGAAATTCCAGCTACTGTTTCCTTGATAAGATTCTGTATTTCTTTTGTACTAGCTTCAGAATATGCCTGGGGAATGCAAGTGTCACTTTGGCACCAGTTTGCATTCAGTACAATTGCCATTGCCCACACCAAATCATACAGCAGCTTTGCATACCCATTTAGTCCAAAATTGACATTATACTTGTACCCTAATGGCAGTTCTGTTTGTAATTGGACTGAATGTCGTCCTATAGAAAAGAAATCTTCTATAGCTTTGAAGCTGTGCAAAATCCTGGGGCCAAAGTAGTCCTCTTTCATGCACTGTACACAATAGTCTAATTGACACCTCAGCACTCAAACTCGCAACTATTATTTTAACTTTGGATTTGATAATATTATTGATACCAGATGCTTTTTTTTTTTAATACTGTTTCTGCAATTGCAGAGGATACATGAAATAGCATGGAGCTAGTACAAAGCATGTAACCCTAGTATTGGTACAATTAACTAGTTAAAAACAAACAGTAATCTATAACTAAAGACATAAAGCACTTCTGAAAGAAAATAAAGATGTACCGTATAGCGGGAAATTTTCGAGGGAGAAAACTTTCGAGGATCAGTGGGAAAGGAGCATTTCGCGGAGAAAACTTTCGCGGAATGTTAAAAGTGGTCGCATAATGGGTGTGGCATGCCTAGAATTTCGTGGAGAAAACTTTCGCGGATGGCGGAAAAATCGCAAAATTCGTGAAAGTTTTCTCCCTCGAAAGTTTCCCGCTATACGGTATTTGATACAGGTAATGAGTTCCATGCAGTAATTGCACTTGGGAAGAATGAGTTATAATATTGCGAGGAATGAGTTTGGAGAGGGACAAGTGCACGGGCATGAACTGATCTGCTAGGATAACTGAATTGCCTGGCTTGGATTGGGGCATCGGGAAAAAAAGTAAAGTGATTGACCATATTGAATAAGTTACACAGTTTGGTTTGTTGCCTCCTAGCTTGCAGGGATGGGAGGTGGGTCTTTACTAGCAAGTCACTGTAGTTTGTGTCCCAACTTTTTGTGCAAACTCTCAACGCATGCATGTACTCCACATAAGGTGAAACAGTAATAATATCATCATATGGGTACATCATATTGATTGTTACGATGGCCCTGAGAATGACAGGAGCCAGCAGGAACATCTCTGTGCTTGTTTCACTTTCACTGCATCATCATCCCAGTAGACCAAGGCTGAACTGGGAGAGAGGACTCGAGATATTACCTGGTGCAGTCCAGGCCGTGAGTGACATTAACAATGACTCGACCATCTTGTGTGAATACAACTTGCAACTATTTGTCGTCGATAATGGAAGAGATGATGAGATAGAAATTATTTGTTAACCTAACATTTCTCAATCACCAGGCGCATGCAACTAGCATTGTTGGTGTAATTGCAATACTCAATCCAAAATCTGTATCAATTCTCACACCACTCGTACAATACAAAGGAGCGCCAATGAGCATGATTACACACACAGATCAGTTTGATATTCCAGACTACAGTGACACCTTTGAAATTCTCTCTCTTCCTTCGCCATCTGCCATAGTCAGAGTACTACTTAATTTCATGAAGGAAATGAAATGGCAGCGAATTGGACTTGTAACTAACAATAATGATGCGTACTTTTTTAGTGTGGCAGAAAATTTTCTACAAGAGGTGAAAATGAACGACTACATTATCATCTCACCATACTTGGAGCTGTTTCGTGCAATATCACTGGCCGTTCAGGAGATTGTCAAACTCAATGCAAAAGTTATATTTGTAAGCTTAAACGCAGAGAGGGCAATACAGCTGTTATGCATGGTATACGAAAGAGGGCTGGTTTGGCCCGAATATGCATGGATTTTTCACAGCTTTGATGTTAGAGATTTCCTGGAGCAACAGTCAGTCTGTGACAAGAGTGCGGCTATGTATGTATGTCGTTAAGGTGGGTGTGGTAGATTAATTAGGCCACACCCACCATGCAAATCTTCATAGGCTTATAAATCTGTCCCATGTTTATATATCTGCATCAGATATATAAATCAGGCCTATATATGTAAATTCGTTTCAGGTATATAAATCTGCCCCATATTTATATATCTGGCTGTGATATATAAATCGGATCAACATTTATAAATGTGACGTAGATATATTATAATAAATCAGGCACATACTTAGCTAAATCAGCGTCATATTTATATATCAGAGGGAGATATACAAATATAGCATTTTTAAGTGTTTTTGACACATTTGGCACCCCATAGTAATGGGGTATTCTTCATTGATATACAACCTTCGTCAGATTCAAAACAAGCAGAAAATATTACACGGATCATATCCTCTAATTACTACGGACAGTATGTTTCAAGCTTATCGGATACTACACTGGAGTATAATGCTACTCTTGATCTGCTAAACTGTCGTATGATTCAGTATGGGACATGGCCACTGCATTAAACAAGAGCTGCCACCAGAGCACTAACTGTAACAGTACCTAGCAGAAATTTTCCAGAGCTACTCTCGAGCAAGATTATAATTTAAAATGGATTTTTAAGATTTTTCATATCAGGATGTTAAGACAGGTACTAATAAGTACTATGCATTATGCTAACTCGTCTATCATAGCAACTTCATTCGATGCAACAACTATATTAGAGGAAGCACCTAGCGGTAAGCTCCCAATAATGACTGAAACTCCACCCCTAGTTTACACTGCGGTGTTTGGATTTCTGATTGCACTCACTACAGTATTCACGACTCTCCTGTTGGTGCTTTACATATACTTTCGCAAGGAGCCTGAGATTAGAGCCACCACCTTCACTCTAAGCCTATACTCATGTTTGCAGGGTGCTATCTCAACTTGCTTTATTTATGTCTTCTACTTTATAGCAACCACACATTCGATTCAGTTGATGTATCTCGCGACAATGCTTTGTGTCTCAGTCTTCAATGGCTATCTGGGACAGGTATCTCACTAATACTAATGCTGGCTACACTTCTAGTGAAAATGTTGAGAATCTATCACATTTTCCACAGCACCAAAAAGTTACTACGCCTCAGTCGCTATTCTTCTGATCAAGCTTTGGCTATCTATGTCCTTCTGATACTCCTACCAGATATCCTTCTAAACTTTGGATTTTTGTTGATCGCTATCAAATACACTTCAAATATCAGATACAAGGTGGCCACATTCACCTGGAAAAATTCTGTACTAGCAAGCATGAGGCACAGCTGTTTGGAGTGATAATCATATACCTATTGATTCTGGTCCTGGCATTGACAATGGTTGAATCCTCCACTCGTATCAGTGTTACAAAGTACTACTGACTGAACTGCACAATGCCATAAACTTAATATTATATTGTTGTACTAGCTATTGAAATATTTGGGACTAAGTCAGGTGATGCACCAGATATAATATTATACGAATAAACAATATTAAGTATACCTTGAGTTGATCATTAAAGGGGATGAGGCAGTCCACTCCTTTGATGGTCGTTTCAATGTTCTTTGTCATGAGCTCTGTGAACTTACGAGAGCTCTTGAGCAGCTTGTAGAGGTGGAGTGCGACCACCATGGCATGACCACCACTCTTACCTCCACCCATTGCATCATCATTAAGTAATCTGCATGTATACATGTATACATAATCAGTCTCTTAAGTAATCTATCACATATCACATATCACATATTATTATTGAAACTCAGAAAGTTAACAGAGTTTTCATGGCTAATGTAGTGGTAGTATATACACATGTACCAAACTCTCTACAATAATTAATGCATAATGCATATACACTGTAAATCGACAGCATAAGTGTATATATGTATATACATGTAGCTATAGCCTATAGCAAACCTGTTGATATCTTCCCTGAGGGGGTTGAACTGCACAATATTGTCCTGTTTCGATGGGTCGAGATGGTGGGGCACGTTCTGAGCGATGACCTGCACCACGGCCTGTAGCTCGATCCAGAGTAGAACCTTGTCTCTGTCACAGACCTCCGGGGAGCTACACATCTCGCTGATGGAGTTGGCCAATCGTACGAAACCGGAGAGGAGCCATTGCTGAGTCATGAGGTGCTCGAGAACGGTCAGAAAATAGAGGTGGGCCAAAGGCTGCTGCATGATGGCATTCTGGAGAGGGCGGGGGGGGGGGGGGGGGGGGGGGGAGCGGGAGGAAGGGAGGGAGAGAGAGCGAGAGAGAAAGTGGCAAATGGGAAGATGAAACGGATGGCATTTCAAATGCCACCAATAGAAAAATCTTTGCACAATTGCATGCATAATGGTTTTAATACAAATTACATCATATTTACATCACTGTCATACCACACTTTAGCCTACCCATACTTACATCACTGCTTGGCCCAGGCTTGATGGGAGGGGACTCCTGATAGAAGACAGGGATGTAAGGTCCCGGGCTGCCTAGACCAGGAGTCGAGGTGAGTACAGAGCCTAGAGCAGTGCGAGGCTTGTGCTGGTACAGCTCCAGTGGACCAGATTTTGTCGCTTCATCGCTGTAGTCTTTCGGACAGGTGCCAAGGATCCTGGCCAGGTAGAGCTTGAACATGTGTAGACTGATGGCTCCATGAGGTACCTGTAGGGAGGGAGGGAGGGAGAGAGAGAGAGAGAGAGAGAGAGAGAGAGAGAGAGAGAGAGAGAGAGAGAGAGAGAGAGAGAGAGAGAGAGAGAGAGAGAGAGAGAGAGAGAGAGAGAGAGAGAGAGAGAGAGAGAGAGAGAGAGAGAGAGAGAGAGAGAGAGAGAGAGAGAGAGAGAGAGAGAGAGAGAGAGAGAGAGAGAGAGAGAGAGAGAGAGAGAGGGAGAGAGAGAGAATCAAAGAGTTAAAGCATAAATCAATGGCTAAAATTTTCGAATACTAGACCATCTGTATTTTATTACATACAAATTTCATAGTACCTTAGCAATTTTAGGACTATCACTGATAACCCTACATGTACATATACATGTACGTACGTACCACTTCAGTGCTGTCAGGACAAGGAAGCTTACGCATGGCAGATTTCTCAAACTTGGTCAAAATATCGTCGGACAAATCTCCGGATACCACGTCAGCAGTCTCCTTGTAGACGTTCGCCCTCCACTCGACCTGCTCATTGGCTAGCTCGAGGAACCAGCGGACGTCCTCCGGGTGGTAGGCGAGTCTGTCGGCAGAGAAGAAGTGAGCAAAGAGCCCCTCCAGGAGTCGGCGGACTCCTTGGTCATTGCGATGGAGGCTCGGAGTGAACAAGGTAGAGGTGAGGACTTCGACAGCAACGTTGGTGACACTGCACAGCCTCGGGCAGTCAGATTTGAGCTATACATGTACATGTATGTACATAATATAATATTATGTGATTATTATATAGCATAAAAATGGAATGTTGGTAAGAATATTGACCACCAAAAATAAGTCAAGTTTACTTAATTCCTTGTGAATCCATCACCTTTACAAATATACATGTACATGTATATTCACCTCTTGGTTTTCTTCAAAGTGTCTGCTGAAGAGGGTCTGAAAGACCTGTGTTCCCTTCAAGATCAGGTCCTTGTCCAGCTGAGTCCCACTGAGCAGGGCGAGGTAGGTGGTGTGAAGAACATTGAGCTTGGCTTCAATCAGAACGAGGTGATGGGAGGTCTGATCGCTGCCTGGACTCGGCTCGAGAGCTCGGTAGATGTGCTTCTTCAACGTAGCAAGTGTCATCACATCTCTGTTTATAATTTAATATTATAAAAATAAAAGACGATCCTAGATAACATTATAGATGTGGTTTAATTCCTCCCATGCAAATCATACCCTCCCACTACTAGAAACAATACAATACACCTGGCGGAAGGGATACTGTACATGTATCTGAAGCTTACCTATAAGCTTTGAACCAGACTTTCAGCTTGTCCCTAGTGAAGGTAGTCGAGTCAACTTGGTAGATGGAGCCAACCAGAGCACTGAACAGGGTCTCGATGATAAAGGTAGCCAGGTGCTCTGGAGTGCCCAAGATGCCAGGGTTGTCCTTGACAGCTGCCAAGAATTGGTGAGAGGGAGAGGAGGGAAGCGGGGATAAGGCACGGGGGAGACTCTTGGACTCTCTGTGAAGCTAAAAATGACAAAAAAACAGTATACACATGTACAATAATAGTGGAGCTATATACGTAAAGCTAAAAGAATACAGAGGGGCGAGACGCACAAAGAGAGAGAGAGAGAGAGAGAGACAGAGAGAGAGAGAGAGAGAGACAGAGAGAGAGAGAGAGAGAAAGAGAGAGAGAGAGGGAGAGAGAGAGAGTGTGAGTGAGGGGGGGGGAGGGAGGGAGAGATACCACAATTCACCTTCTGTATCTTATTGAGTGGTCTGAACATGCCTGCCATTTTGGCCAAATCCAGCTGATACACATGAAGGTAAGTGTGCAGTATAACCAGCTTCTGGATGGCATCTTGCTCATGCAGCTGTACAAAGAAAGCTTCTAGAATCTTTTGAGCGATTCCCTCACCGCTGTCCGTCTCCAGTTTCATTTTGTGGAGGATGAAATCACTGAAGTAGCGAGGCCAAAGCTCAGGGTGTTTGGAGATGGCCTCGATTGCTAATACAGTAACTGTTGGGGTGGGCTCCTGAAGCAGAGGAGGAAGAGGAGGATAGGAGAAATTTTTCATAAAGAATAAAGAGTGTATGGTACATGCACGTGTATGTAGCATACTATAACTAAGCTACTATAATATAAAAATTCATCTTCTACTATCAATCCTAAGCCTAAGGGATAACCGTCCCATTGCCTGCTCATGCAAACCTAATCCCAGCAAAAGGCAGCTCCTCACATTCATTTGTTCCCTAATTCTGTTGAGGACAGCTTCTTGGAGGTTGACCATAATAAAGTTCCTATCATACTGCACATTATTGGATCGAATTGACCCAAACTGGCTGATACTACCCTGCTCCTCTTTCTTGCTGTTCTCTTCCAAAATGTTGATCTTAATGTTAGCCTCTTCTTGGCTCTTTTCGACCAGCTTCTCCATTGAGCTACTCACAAACGTAAAGAACGGAAAACTAGGAACGTGGCTGATTTGCCGAGGTTCCTGGAGGTTGGTGCTTAGCACCTTGACCTGTGAGAGAGATGGTAGTGGAAAGACTCGAAGAATGTCCAAAAACAGCATCTGGATGGCCGGACTGCCGTCTCTGTCGAAGAGAACGTCAATGTTGAATCGGTCGTTGATTCGGGAGATCATGTAGACGAGAAAATCAAAGAAGAGTGTCTTGAATGTGGTCTGGATCGAGTCGGTGATGTTGAGCGTCGATTCTCGGTTTTTCGTGAAGGAGGCTGCTCGATCGAGATACTCCGCCATCACATTCGGCTTCCAGTAGGAGCGGAATCGTTCGCAGAGCACCGCACCAACTCCATGGTCGAAAAGAAGCTCTCTGAGAGCTTTGCTTCTATTGGCGCCAGTCATCGGGGCATTGAAAGAACCGCCTTCCCGTGTCCCGAAAAAAAGTCTCGACAAGAGGATGGGAATGGCCTGAGGGATGATGTCATTAAGGGCCTTAACGAGGGAGTCTCCCCCTTCATCTTGTTGCTCGGTGTCTGGGTGTGGGGGGAAGCAGCATTGTCCAAACCAGTCTCTAATATCGATCACACCCTTGACAGCGCTGTGAGTGATCGTGTCGAGATAGCAATGGTCCCAGCCCTTCAAGAATAGCGAGGGGTAGCACGGTTTGAAAAATTGGGCCGGGGGGAAGTGGAGGAGGAAAATGAACAATTTCTGCTGTTGGGGGGCCAGGGCTTCAGTCTCCTCGATTAAGATTCTGAGGTGGTTGACTATCTGTTGTGAGGTCTCCTGCATGTTGGCGACAATCACAAAAACGTTGGTCTTGTCAGAGTGAATGAAATTCTTCAAACGTTCATGAATGGCTGTCTGGGAGATGACGCTGGACAGCTTGCACACCACCAGTTGATATGTTTTCTCGAAGACTAGGTCCTTTAGCGCCTTCTGGATATCTTCTGGCTTGGCTTGGACGTCAAAGATGGAGCTAGGGTACTGGGCCGGGAGCTGGTGAATGAGGGGGGAGGATCGAGTGAAACAGAGAATCTTGTTGGGACTTCCAAAAATGTCCCATCCTGTTTCTTCCAGTGTACAGTAGTATCTCTCTATCAGATCCTTGAGGCTGAAGTGATTCTGGTAGACCAGGTAGTTCACCAGGTACGAAAACGGAATCTTATTCCGATTGAGAATGAGTGCCTCGGACGTCATAAGCTGCATAAGTTTCTTGCAAAAGTACCTCACGAACCACTGCTGAAGGAGAGAGATGACCATGCATCCTTCGGGACTCAAGTCGAACTGTTTTTGATCCTCAGGCCTCGTGGCTGTGTGAAGAGTGTTGATGGCTTCCACGACAGCATGGGCGGCCAGGTTGTGGTCGAGTTGCTCAATGAGGCCTTCGAAGACGGGATCTTTCAGCACAATCTCAAACAGCTGATCTACATCAAGCTCTGATTCACGGGCATTCACCTAATACATACATGTATTATAGAAAGACAATGTAGTAACCCTCTTTAACATTTCGATATCAAATCCTACTTAATTACATGTACAAGTACACCGGTCCCCTTGCTTCATAAAAAATTATAGATAATGTTAGTAGGTTCAAGCATGCACATGTATACACACTTAATACTCACGGGCGGGATATGGAATCCAGCACAGTGTCTCAGCGATTGTAGCAGCTCCTGGACAAGATAGACCCTGACATCTACCGTGCTGTCCACTACACTTGGCTCCCCGAGTGTTATGTACTTGTGTCCGAGGGGAGGGAGGAGGGTGAGCACGAGGGACTCCAGGGTGTCCGACTGGAGACCGTAGAGACTACTGCTCCCCGATACACACTTGATGAAATTTTTGGCCTGTGAATGAAATTGAAGTGAGCAGGGAAAAGAAAAGTAATACATGTAAATCTTCAATCTATAGGCTACATACACCATAATTATGTGCATGTATTTTCATTGCTTTACCTTTTCAATGGCAGCCTTGACTACAATGGCCATGCAGGGCGGCATGTGGTTGAAGGCGGTCTCAAGTAGACTCGAATAGGTGATGAGATACTTCTCAAATCGATTCAAAAACAGAGCTGGGGTGTGCTTAATCTCGGACTTTTTCATGACAACCACACACTGAAAATTCGGGTGAACCCTTGAAGGCTTGAGATGTGCCCCGATGGCAATATTGGTGTAGTACCTTGGCCCCTGTTCGGGGTCATCGATTCGACGGAACCGCTGGTTGAAAAGATCATAAAAACTCTCGTGGATATCATCCGTTTGGCTCATGACAATGGTGTGACCTTCGATGGCCGAGTGTCGAATTGCCGTGATCGTATTGATCTTCTGCACCTGCCCGTCACCCGGGAAATCGCTACAGACGTACATTCGAGTGTTGTCTTGTTTCAGTACGCCGAAAGTGAAGAGGAGCCTCACCAGCGAGTCGTCTTCCGAAGGATCGATGATCAGTTTGTAGCGGACTTCATTCTCGGTAATGTCTAGCTGGTCTTGCGGTCGATCCTGGAGGCTGTCACGAACAATTTCCAAAATTCCACGCTTCTGTACTTGTTCCGGCGAGGCATCAATGGCCTTGAAGAATCTCTTGCAGATTTTTTCAAACTCCTCCGGCTCGCAACCATTGAAATTTCTCTCGAGAGCTTGCATGACAATCTGAGAACTGAGTCCTTGTCCAGAGTCCTTCTTTCGACGGAGATAGTTGACAAAATGGACGAAATCTCGAAGACCAAAAACTTCTTATCCTTATCCCTCATCAATTCACTGTACGGAGGACAAAATTTGACCACTTTTTCGAGTTCCAGTTTCAGCTCAGGAGGCGGGTTTTCTGGATTGGAACAGAGACAGCCCATTGCCAACGTCTTCAAGTCCTCGTCCCCAGCTTCTGGTCTGAACAGGCTCACGGCCCGATTGGTTTTTGCAGCATCAAGGACATGATTTGTAATGGCTACGAAGGACACCTCTTGTTTGTCCAAGTGGTAGTGGAGCACTTTAAGAGACTCGTGGCTCTCTTCGGACAAGTCAGCTGCATCAATGAACACCACGCAGTGGATGGGAAGCTTGAACTTTCGGTGGCTACGTTGGCGGTTGATCGCCCGGGAAAACACCGTCTGAATCTCATTGGACGTCGTGCGACGGGAACACTGGTAGTAGTGCGGATCGAGTGAGCTGAAGATGGCCACATCTCTGAACAGTTCCTTCTTCGACTCAGGCCCCTTCAGATTAGCGATGGCCTGGTTGAAGGAGAGGGTCTTTGACGACCCTGGTGCCCCTACAATTATGAGCGGGGTGTGTGTCACAGTGCAGATGATGGTAGCAAAGAGATTCTCCTTGAGAGCCTGCGTGCGAGCGATCCCCTTGGGCAGCTCCACCTGCTTGATGTACCAATCGAGCTCGTCTTCGAAAGCTTTCGTGAAATTCACCTCACCCGGTAGACCTCTCTGGTTGTTCAGCACATCTTGATACTTGCCACGATACTTTGCATTCAATCTCATGTAGTAGACAATACCGAGGGCCACGAGCACCGCCCGGTGATTGTAGTCTTGACGACCGGCTCCGTGGGGCTGCTTCCGCTTGTAGATCGAAATGAGCCACTGATAAAGGGTGAAGACTCGCTGGATGTCTCGCTGACTGACGCAGCTTCGTGAAGAGATTTGAGCTAGTTTCATGACTTCGACATCTTTCTTCCATCCGCCGAGGAGCTGTTCATAGGCGTACTGTCTCATGCAGTTCTGGCTGGTCACTATCAGGTTAGTGAGACTGGAAATCTGGGGAGGGAGGGAGAGGGGGAGAGGGAGAGATAGAGAGATCAAGTGAGTTACACGTACTTCTCTGTATAAGTGGAAGTACATGTACATTGCAAAAAGCTAATCCAAGTACAAAATGTAAAAGTTTGGTCAAACTGTGCAACTCCGTACCTCAGCATCAGATGTTTTTCTGTTGAGCATCTTCATCTTTGAGTTGATATAATCTCTCTCCTGGGACTCGTCAAGGGACCCGTAGTCCCACATGAGGTACCGGAGGGTGGGGTGGAGTCGACGGACATAGTATGATCCCCTCATCCACTTGTCCTTGCTGTCAATGTGGGTGGCCAGGCTGTTGCCACGGTGAGGGTTGCATGCGGCAACGATGAATACATTGTCTGGAATGGGCTATAGAAAATATGCAGCATGGTCATACATGTAATCATTACTGAGCAATGCAAAATTTAGACATACATGTACATGTATTATACTAAAGATATAACAAGCCACACATACATGTACATGTACACATGTCATGAGACCGCCAAACCACCAAATTTAATTCCCCACCAAATTTTCCGGCTATACGGTATACTAAAGATTTAACAAGGTATACACATATTATGAGACTCATGTGTTTGTTTATTAACTTACTTCTCCATCAAATGTTTTGTCGACAATGATCTCTTTGAAGAGACCGACACACGAAGAGGTGTTCACCTCGTCCAAAAATACCTGCACCACCATGACATCATCATGACATCATTACATTACATCACCACTGAAACAAAAATTACATGTACTAACCGTAACGGAAGCTATCGGTCGTTTTCCGAATGACTGTCTTTTCTTGGTCTCGAGCAAAGCAGCCTGTGTCAACAGAAAGACAGTAGGTGATTCTTTTGCGAAGTACGTGTACTTGTTGAATTTCTGATACTGTATATACATGTACACTGTATATATAGCTAATCAATCTTGTACAGTATATGTACAATAATAATATATGTGCAAAAATAAGCATTTTCCTGACCTGTGAAGTAGCTGCCTGTTGTTCACTCTGAGCTCTCCTCTCGAACGCCTCCTTGAGAGCGTTGGCTTGCTCAAAGACGGGCTTGAAGTACTTCTGGATGTCGGCAGGTGTCATGGCCGCGTGCACGTTAATCTTGTGGAAGGTTGACTTCAGCTGGGCAGTGAGGACACCGTAAAGAACCTCCGCTGTGGCCTGTGGCATAGTAGTAATATTTTTCAAACCCGTGCCAAATATTCACAATTTTTGCACAAAAGTTTTCCGTCATTAAAATTTTGTGCAAGACGAAAATATTATAACAATGAAAAATTCGCATCGCAGACTACGGTACTATACTGTACAATAATAATATTATTACAAGTATAAAAACAATTGAATAAAATTGAAGGATGAAGTAGGGATGGCAGGATCAAAAAGTTACACAAACAAGATTTGTAAGGGATAATCGCATCTACTATACATCCCTACGCTTGCTTTTCTTTATTATTACGCACCTATTAATGTCAACATACTTGTCGAGTGAAGTATGTGGAAGACATTCAGGTTATTCCTAGTTGTCATGATGGTGGGATGGTCAGTTTGATTCAATCACATGCATTATTACTGGTTATTTTTGCATCCCTCAACTTGAAAGCAAGCGTAGGGATGTATAGTAGATGCGATTATCCCTTACAAATCTTGTTTGTGTAACTTTTTGATCCTGCCATCCCTACTTCATCCTTCAATTTTATTCAATTGTTTTTATACTTGTTCCTATTCTTTTTTTATTGCACATAGTGCATTTTATCAATGCCATCTTACATGGCTTGCTCACAACTTCTGTCCAGTGTAATTAAGCGGACGATGGGAGGTGCCGAAGTTTCTTAGCCACGCCTCTCGTTAACTTGCGTTCATACCAGTCTGAGTGCCTATGTGATGAAGCAGGCTGATAAAGAAGGCTGTTTTAGGCGGCCCAAGTAGTGATGAGACTGTTCCATTTAGGGAGAAAACCAAGTTCTAAAGTTTATTGTTAGCAGCATCTACTCGGCATAATTCTATGATCTGTACGTTACCGCTCCTCGAGCCTTCGCCGGTATGATATCTATGATCGTTCCAGCGGAGCATTAGCGCTGCACACGCTAGCGAGTAGCTCGCCTATGCCTAGCACCTTACTGCTCCCCGAGCCTTTGCGCCTTCTTATTCATGATCGATCTAGCGCGCTGCTGCACGCGCTAGCTAGCGAGTAGCTAGCTCGCCTCGGCCTAGCGCCTCAGCTCAAGCGCTCGAGGGGCAGGGGGCGCTGTCACATGACTTCACCATGGCAACACATTCTGAGCATGCGCATTATATCACAAAATGGCGTATCAGACACACCCAATTATCAATGCGCCGTACACACCCACTATTACGTAACTGTCGAGATAATGCCAAACTTGCGCGCTATAAAATGGAGTGGATTTATACTCAAACTAAGATGAGCGATTAAGGCAGTCTTGAGCTAGCCCTGATAATGAAAAAGAAAGAAAGAAAGAAAGATTGAGAAATGGTCATTTTTTTGAACATCTGGTTCTGGCATATACAATTGGTTTGATGAATGATCTTGGTCTTGTTAGATAGATAATTTGCTGGAGATTCTGATTTTCACACTTAGAAATTTCACAAAATTACGAGATATTTGATTTGTAATGTATTACATATATGGCATATCCGGGCCATCCCTACTTATAGAGTCTACCGATTCTATGATAATAGTTATATTTATCACAACACAATAATATCACACCTCCGCATTATTTTCCACTTCAGCCGTATCAAAAAGATTCTTTATTGGTGGTCCGTGTTTGACGGTGAGCAGGGCAATGACCGGGTCGTCCCTCATCGGCAGCAGCTGTTTCATGAGGTGAGAGTAGAACTTCCCGTGTGAGCCATCTTGAAATTGACAGAGAAAGAGGAGGCTTTCTTTCTCAATGTTTCCAGTCCCTGATGTGACGTTCTCAACTGCCTGGACACAAGCCTGCATGAAAGAGAAAAATTGCAGTCACTTAGCTCAAGATAACTTAAAAAAAAAAGTAAGCCACACTCACGTACAATTGTACGTACGTACTTGGTAGTTTCCTGATACTTCCGTCTCAATCTCCCTGAGTCTTCGTTGAAAGAACTCGATGATCCTAGCCCTCTTTCTCGACCAGTCTAGCAGCAGGGACTGATTCCAGAGCTTGGAAAGCATCTCGACGAGGGCTGTCTTCCCCACGCCGGTCTCCCCCTCGATGATGACGGGGACCCCACACTCGTAGCGCTCGTGAATGTTGAGCATCTTGATGGTGTAGTCGAGCGTTAGGACGTAGGCGGAGTCATCGATGATGGTGATGCGTTTGTCGTTGTCAGTCTCGACGTTTAGTGCCCGAGAGAGGAAGCCGTCGAGGACGCCACGGTCATAGAGTTTCCTGCAAACAGACATACATCAATGTACATGTACTTCTTGTATAGTACATAATACTATTACGCTATGTGAAGAGGAAGAGAAAGAGGGAAGGAGGGAGGGAAGGAGAGAGAGAGAGAGAGAGAGAGAGAGAGAGAGAGAGAGAGAGAGAGAGAGAGAGAGAGAGAGAGAGAGAGAGAGAGAGAGAGAGAGAGAGAGAGAGAGAGAGAGAGAGAGAGAGAGAGAGAGAGAGAGAGAGAGAGAGGGAGGGAGAGAGAGAGAGAGGGAGGGAGGGAGGGAGGGGGAGAGAGATAGAGGAAGACTAACATCATGGATGGCATTTCAACTCCGATCCTCATGAACCGTCTCTTGTCTTCGTCGGGCAGCTTTTCAGGATGCAGAGATATCAACCCCAGGCTCCCACCTCCATCCTTGAAGCCGTAGATCAACTATAAAGAGAAGGAAAAAGGAACCAATTTTCACTGAATATATGTATTTTAGCTACATAACTTGTATGCAAGTGCTGCATTGTCTATCAACGTATGTATAATTATGCACATTACTGATATTGCTTACATTACCAATATTACTAACATTACTGATACAAATAATAGTTATCTGACAGTAATTGGGGTGCATGAGATGCATGGTCGAATGCACCCCAATTACTGTCAGATACATGTAGCTATTTTGTTGGTAGTTGACCCAACCCCTTCCCATAGCTGGCAAATTGCCTATTATAAAAACTTTGGTTGCTAGGCAGCTATAATACCAACAAATGTACATATCAGCTGACCTGTTGGTGCTGTTTGTGAGACCAGTTCTCCCTGATGTCCGGGTCACAGAAGTCCCTCACTTCGTTCAGCATCGTCTTCATGAGCGTCGATCCGAGCTGTCGGGTGTCGTTGGCCCTCTTCTGCCCCTGGTCGTCAACGATGTACTCGCCCGAGCCAGTGTTGTAGTTGAAATCAGGCAGCGTATCAAGAAACATGCAACGACGTTTCATGTACCTGTAGATTGAGAAATGAGTATATACGCCGGATGACCTAGTATTAGGTAAAGATCACAATGCTAAAAAAATGCATATTATTATTATGAAGAGCACAAGTGAAATCATCAATTATTCCGCATAATATTAGTGCAATACTGCCATGAGTTGAACTTGATTCATAATTGACTTACTTGATGAACAGTCTTTGAGTGATCTTTGTCTTTCTGGCATGCTCTGACATGTACCTCTGCAGGAGGCTCTGACACTCCTCCGGGGTCAGGTCTGGATCCTGACTGAACTTCACAAGCTGACCGCCTGATGCATGCACAATGCGCAAAAAAAAAGATCAATCATGCTTAACATATCATATATCGTAAATCACGAATATTTCGTGTCTAAAATATTTCATGCAATAACTTTTCGTGTTAAATAATTTTTGGACAAACGACCCTGTACCGCAATGTCGTTAATATTGCGTATGTATTTTCGCGCATTTAACTTTCGCACAAGCCTGGCTGTCAAAAAATATTTTAACAACAAAATATTCGCAATTTATAGTAGCTGACTAATAAAATTTCTCCTACAGTCTCTCACCTTCCCTGTACAGTTTGTCGATTCCCTTGGTGCCCCCTATGCTCAATGCCTTGAGGTACTTGCACACCAGCTGCACGTCTTCATCGACGGAGTAGGGTTTGTCTCGCGGTATCATGTGCTGGGTGCCGATCAGCCCGAGGACGGGAACTTCACGGCAGAACTGCTTCAACGCCTCGCCAGGGGACATGTCATGCTCTCGGGATGGAACCTACATGTACATATACATGTACAACGTGATACTAATTGGTACTATATGTAGCAATTTTGGAAATTTCTAAAAATTTGCCGAAATTAGCTTGGTTTCGATATCCAGGCCCACCCACCTCGATGTAGACAGCCCACTTGAGCCCTCCAGGTAGCCTGAAGGATTTTCCCATGTTGGGGTCCTCAACATAGCCGAGGATGAAGAGATCAAAGAAGAACCAGCCAATCACATCCATCAGCTGATGGTAACGCTCTCTCTCCTTCTCATCTACCATGTCCTATGGGATGGAGAAAATGAACTAATCAATACTCTTCATTTTTGATACATGTACATGTACAGTGTAGGTTGATTTATTTCGGTATACTGTCGATCAGAAAATTCTCGTCGACAATCTTTCCTGACGAAAATTAAATATGCGAAATATTATATGCGCATTGGTTAATAAAATTATTATTCTGAAGCTGCACAATATACATGTACATGTAAAATTATAATTATAATGGCTGTATTACTATATTATTGCTTAATCTATGCCTTTATAATTTCTGATGAAAATTCAATATGGCATGTACATGTACATGAATATATTTATTGGCTCACCCCAGGAGGCAGCATGGTGAAGTTGAAGAAGATGCCACAGTCCTTCTTCTCCAGTGGGAGGGAGCGCAGCTTCGAGATCGCCTTCAGAGGAGTGAAGGCTTCGTTGACGGCAATGATGATAGACTCGTCCATCTGCTCCAGCTGAGACTTGATGTAGTGGGTCTTACCGTCACCTGATTGTCATGTGACAGCTCATGTGACCTCGATATTAATAACAAAAAAGAGCTTACCGGCAAAACCATAGACAAGTTGTATGCAGGAAAAATCAGCTGTAGTGACAATTGTCTTGACACAAATCTTCCGAGCATCCTCAAAACTCAACTTCGGTTCCTGCACAATAGTCACATGATCAGTCACATGATATCCACATATATCACATGATGACCTATTACATGTAGCTACCTGCTATCACATACACATGTACATGTACATGTACCTTGTGCTCCTTTAGTTGTATCCAAGGCATCTCTCGCAGACAGAGGGTGCGGTCTCAACAAAATGGATGACTGGAGCAGTGGCCATGGGTGAGCTGATGTCGACAGACTCCTCCGTAGACGGGGTGCGTCTGAGGGAGAGGAGGTGCTGACGACCTTGGAACTCCTGCTGCACCAAAAGACGCAGCTGCATCAGGTGCTGTGGGGATAGAGAGATGCATTGTACATGCAAGAGGTTAAATCGGCTATTAGATAAGGACAAATGCGTACACCATTGACAACACTACATATGGCACATATTTTGTACAGAAGCTAGCCACAGTATTGAACCCATGAAATGCAGTGCTGGTGCTTGCCTGGGACACTATGTACGGTACATGTACATGTATGTGTGCATTGGTGTACAATAAACGTACCTCTTGTAGCTTGTAGGGCAATTTGTTGACCTCCAGGATCAGATACTGAAGTGGAAACTTGGCTGCTCTCTTCAAGAACAGATTCAGCTCTCCCTCGGTTGTGTTGGAGCGGCAATGAAACACCTCGAACGACTCGGGCACTCCGCTGTAAAGGCCAACTATGACTCGAATTAGACCGTCCTGAGTGTAGCTGGGACAAAAGTGCAGCAGCTGGGTGACCTCTTGGACGATGGAGGACTCCCCGTGATGCTACAAGGGCGGAGGAGGGGGGAGCTGGGATGACAACGGTGGGGGAGGAGTGGTCTTCGAAGAGGGAGTTGAGAAAGGTGCCCACGATCTTGACGGGGACTTCGTTCTCTTCCATGGTGCTCTTGCAGAAGTCGTGAGCTCTCTAAATCAAAGGACATTACATGTACAATACATAATATGCAACTCAAGGATCATGAAAATTAATCTCATCTTTCTCTCCCTCTCCCTCCCTTACTCCCCACATACATGTACCTGAACCTTGATATTCATCCTTTTCCTAGTGTCAGCATTATTCACGCACAAGAAGCTAATCTCGTGAACAATCCTCTTCAGATGGACGACCATGTTCTCCTGCTCCTCGCTGAGCAGTCTGTAGAGCCTCAGAACCTTTGGTACGCTGAAAACAGCAACCAACTGAACTCCTTTCGGAGGTTGGCTACTTCATGAGTCCATGTCGTCAAGATGACTTCCGTCTCTTCACACGCTCTTCAATGTCCTCTGTGGTGAACTGACAGGAGAGGGCGGGGCCTGTGTTCCACTCGTTGATGTACTGGATGTGACCGAGCTCTCGTAGCTTGATGTAGAGCTCCAGCAGCTTGTAGGCCACCTGGGCGGGGGGGGGGGGGGGGGGGGGGGGGGGGGGGGCAGAGAAAAAAAAAACTTGATCTTACGAGTACCATAGAACCCTACAATTACGCCCCTTCCCTCGCACATAAGCCCCCTGCACTTTTAATTTAAGTTCCTGCATACTGTAGTTTGGCAAGTGCACATGCATGTGGATGTACATGCACATGTACATTGTACCTCATTGACATGCAGGAAGTGTTTGATTTTGTCTTCCTCTCCCTTGTCCTTCTCCTTGTCCAGGAACCCCAGCTTCCTCACAAAGTCTCCAATCTGCTCTGTGTTCCATCGCTCAAAGTTAAAAGTTAATCAGCCTCATCCTGGCTACGGTCGTCCCGGCGGTCATGCCGGTGCCGTAGAGCTCACTCCCTCCCTGGGACTCCATCTTAGACAATATCCGTGGAACGTCCTGGGTACATGTACATACAAGTGAAGAGTACATGAATGAATAATCTTCACTTAAATGCATAATGCTGTTCTTATGATGGGGTTCATGAGTATACATACTGTTATACATGTACATACATGTATAATGTATACAGCCCTTGATACTGTCACAGCTAGTCTACAGTATTATAGACCCTTGCCTGGGGCCATTGTCTGAGGATCCTCCTCCTTCCGCCTCAAAGCTAAATGGAGGCTGATCGGACGAAGAACCCGAGTGGTGTTCGGAAGTGGTAAACGCCTGCTGGGGTTGGGGGGCGGCGGCCGTAGACGGTATGTACTCGAGCATGATCTGAGCGGAGAGACCTCCAGAGGAGGCGTCACGTGACAGGGTGAAGATGTAGAAGCCGGTCTGTATGATGCTGTCCAGTTCCTTGGCAACGTTCTCGAGAGTATCACCCTATGATGATGTACATGTATGCGTGTGTATTATTTGGAAGTGTGCATGCATACATGAAAATTCGGTAGTCCTACTATCAATCCCAATTTTAATCTAAGGGTAATGAGAGAAAAAGGGTGCTGCTCCACTCACCTCGGCTCTTGAGAACCACAGCCTGATGAGAGTGATGTTGGCGTTGACCGTCTCCAGTTGCCTGAGGCCGTTGGTCACGTCGAGAGCCAGCACCTTGTACATGAGGGTGCCCAGGTCCTGCCGGGAGTCCATGAATGGAGCCATCAGCTTGAATGCGGCAAAGAGATGATTCAGTACCTGCACAGGTCAAAATTAAAATTTAATAGTAATGATCACATAATTTATAATGTTATGTCATTTGTCTCTGCGCAAAAATAGAAAAGTTCTTAACTAGAGCTCTATAGAGCACATACCCCGCGCGCTGCAGCATCGACGTGAGACAGCTCGAACTCCACCTGCAGTCTGTTAACGATCCTTACCTACAAATTGTGCCAGGTTGTGCGCATGAGCAGAAAGCACATGGTGGGTAGTATTGATAGGCGTGGCCAAAAAAATGCAGTATTTGCGACGCTCATGGATCTTACCAAATGATTCGAAGCATAATGAAGCCAGTTTTATACCAACCTGTTCGTCATATTCTTCATGCTGTAGCTGAGCAGTGATCAACTGGTACTGTTGATAAAATAGAGCGTTGCCATTCTCACCGTAGAACTGCTTATCTCGGACAAACTGATAGAAGATGGCACTGTCTTGAATGACAGCAAAGAGGTCAAGGCACTTGGAGTTGGTCTTTTCCGTCACCCCTAGAGTTTCTTTCACCTTCTTTAACTTCTCTGAAGCTTCGTTTGGGGTGAGTTTCGCTCTCACTTCTTCAGATCCCAACTCACCGACAAGATCGTTCAATATCGTCAGTTTTGAATCGGCGAGGCAACCCTTCAGCTTGTACTGATCACAGACTGCTTGTATGTTATGAATGTGGGTGGAGTACTGGAAGAGCTCCAGTATGCTTCGAACTCCAGTCAAACCAGAGCAAGTCAGGCGGTTCAGAATGGAATAGTTATTGAGCACTTCAAACTCTTTGTCGATGTCCAAATTTTCAAGATCGAGAGCACCTTCGGCAATGATTTCAGAATACTTGGCATTGCCGTTCATCACTTTAGAGAGAAGCTCCTTCGTGCCTTCAAGGCTGCGTACGAATATCTTCATCGGCAGTCCTTCCTCCTCCTCCTCTCCCCCGGCCACACTCGAGGTTGGTGGGAGGACACTAGTTAGAAGTGGAACGGAGAATTGGAAACCGGAAAGTTGCGGAGACTCGGCTAGGGACTGATATTTCTGCTGATGAAACTTTTTGGTATTGTGGCTGATTTGAACTCGTAGGTACTTGTCAAACATCACACTCTTGTTGAGCTTGAAGAAGACTAGCATTTGGAGGTGGGCCAGTAGGGGCTGTTGGAAATGGTTGAGCTCTATTTTAAGCTCAGCAAGCTGATAGAGACCGACATCTTTTGCAAGCTCGAGGCTGATTTCGTGGCCTGGTTGAAATCTCCCCGTCGTACTCGGAGGCACCGGGTGGGTAGGAGGGTCCCAGTTATGACGATTCGGTTCGCCAGGGAAGCGGACGTACCGGAAGATCATATCTCGAAGCTTTCGAGGGAGAGAGATGCCATATTCCTGCAGGAGAGCTGGCAGTGTGCACCATTTGGCATCTGGCTGTTCTGGTATGTATTTGAGAAGGGAAATGTTGAGGGCCTCGAATTCGTGGAGAAACTGCGATTTCATCTGATATGAGTCCTGGGCGTCGCAGACTAGCGACGTAATGCAGAGGGTGTGGCCGAGCAAGTGTAGGTAGGTGTGGCTACTGGCGTAGAGAAGGATCTCATCGTAGTTAGCCTTCTGGTGCAGGAATCTGTCCTGCCACTCCTTCATCACCAACTGGATCTCCCTCACCCACTCAAAATACCTACATTTAAGAGTACACATATTAGTATTGCATAAATTTATGTTCTATGATGTCATAGCACATGCACATACATGTACCTGGTTTTATAGGGGTGTGCCAGCACCCAGCGCACCCGTGGTTCCTACGCCACTGATGTGTATATGTATATGTACATGCACACGTACACCCCTGTACCAAGACCACATAATGTATTTTCTCACATACATGTGCATTCTAGGGCTTGGACAATTGATATTCACTATGGAATGTTGCCCCCCCCCCCCCCCCCCCCCCCCCAGTATATATGCATGGTGCACATGGTGCCAGTGCAGTACAAGCCTCGTTTCTCGAGTTCTGCAATGTGCATGTGCCTTTCTCAGTAACAAAGCAGGCGGGACAAGGGGGACATTATTCACTCCGATACCAGTGGCATGGACAAACACAACATGTATAACTATACTCACAATTATTATTAAGCAACCGGCAAGCAGGGATTGTGGGGTAAGCCTTGGGCAGTAACCATTAAAAAAATGTACAATGTCATCCCAATTATTACACATGGATATGTAAGGCAAGCACCTGCAAATACCATAATATGGTGCACATACTTCTTAATGTCTTCAATATGATGCTTGGCTATCTCCTCGGGCAGCTGTTCGATGATGATACACTGGCCCTCTGTCAGTCGTCGTCCACTGCAGTAAACCGTGAAGATGTGCCCGACCTTCCTCAACACCTTGTCGTAACTGTGGACCCAGTCGAGATTCTCATGCCCGATGTTGATCTTCGAGCAGCACGCAGCCACCAGTCCCCAGCAGAATTTCTGCTTTGTAGTGAGCTCTTTCAGCCAGGTGAGATCTCTGACAAGAGTGGTGACGGCTCCTTCGAGAACGGACTGGAAACTAGACTGCACCCCTCCAGCACCCATACCCGTACCGACGGCTTGAAGAACTTTGAACTCTGGGATGATCTCTTTTTGGAGAACGCTTAGAATGAGTTGTTGAAAATCATCACGCTCTTCGGAGATGGAGGCCTACATGTACATGCACATGTATGTGTACGTACATTACATGTACATAATTGGGCGGGACAAGCCTGAGCATTAGGGTGATTAATTTTTGCGGGTACTGACGTTTGATATTTCTGCGGATTGATCCAAAACGCAAAATTTTGTACCCATTAACATTAGCTATATGGACTATACAGATCTAGCTGTACCATTTTCATATACAAAATTGCACAATTTAATAGTACTCATAAATTGTGTTTTAAGCCAAAATCGCGGAAAAATGTACCTGCAAATAATTGTCACCCTAAGGTATACATCAAGAGTACATGTGTATACATGTATACAGGCAAGTCACTAGAGCAAAATCGAAGAGCAGTGCTATGATTAGGGAATTTGTGGTTTGAAAAACCACATCAAATGCAAAACAGCTTTTTAAGAGCAATACTACACCACTCTACCGCTCTTTAGTGACTTCCCTGACTATTATAATGTGAGGAATGTTAATTAAAAATTTTTTTATTTTTTTTAAAATCAGCCAAAAACAGACCCGCCGAATCCGAGAAACAAAAAATTAACTTGGTATGGCCTAAGCACAGTCCAGAGTTCATAGGCCTTGCATGACCATCTTGAGGGAGCCCACAACTTTTGATGTAGTAGCACCCGGCAACGTGGCCTGAGTCGCTGAAGAGAGTAAGAAAGAAAGTTTAGACGCACGCGAGATATACGCCCAAAAGCCATACGAAGACTTTCGAGCTCAAGTAGTGACCTCGCTTCGCTCGGAACTATGCAGCTACTGGGGATATGGTGAAATCTTTCATATCACAGGGTATATGTATACATACCAGTAGTGCAGACATTTGTGCTAAAATGGACTGCTTGAGGGCATGTCTGTTAATGTAGCTCCTCAGAAAGAATGTGAACCTCCTAGCCACCTCCAAATCCTCTTTCTCTGCCAACTCATCACTCCCTTCCTCCATTGCAAACAACTTTGGCACTTTCAGCTGCAATAGATCGACCACAAATTCACTCTGGCGAGATTCAGTCAGGTAGCTGTTGGAGACATTTCTGAGAAAATCCAGCAGAAAGTAGTGGTTCCTTGCTCCGCCAAATCTCGAGACTATTTCGCTGATGAAGGTCTGCCACGTTGGGTCGTTGATTTTCATGCCTTGACGGATCTCGTAGAATCCGAGAAACTCTTCCACCATCTTAATCGGGTAAATCTTGAAGGCCTTGAAGAGGGAGCCAAACTGCTGGACCGTGAGACGGGGGAAATTTGCCTTTGTCATCTCATGGATCTGCAGGGAGGAGAATATTGTACACGTATGATAATTTTTTTGCCCATCCCAACCCTCACAGTGATTTACGGTGCACATGTACCATAATGTTATTTTGAAATATTACCCTAAATAATGTCTCAGCTAGGAGCTTACGTATTTTCTGATTTCCTGTTGGCACTTCTTGCTCTTGAGGACGGGGCCTCGGTTCTGGAGGAACCGCCTGAGGTGAGTCTCCGCCCTAGATTCAGCAAAGTCAACCAGCTGGAGGAGAAGAAGCAGCCACTTGATGCTCTCTGCCTCGACAAGGGTGTGGTCAACCTTGCGACGAGTACAGATATCACTGATGCAGTCCACCAATGAAATGCCCTATACACCAATGAAAAGTGATTGATTAGTGTGTGCCACATTAACAGTGGGGATTCCCTAGAAGCCAGGTGCTTAATGATATTCATGTGGCTTAAACACCATCCTTTCTTTGAAAGAGGCTAGACAGATTTACCTGAGCAGGCAATGTGATGGTTACCCCTTAGGTTTGGG
This sequence comes from Cliona cf. orientalis, assembly GCA_963930775.1. Taxonomy (NCBI): domain Eukaryota; kingdom Metazoa; phylum Porifera; class Demospongiae; order Clionaida; family Clionaidae; genus Cliona; species Cliona cf. orientalis. Next base: position 1,095,049 of record OZ005691.1, on the reverse strand, counting down.
ACTGGTAGCAGAAAACAAGGTTCAGTGGCTGCCATTCTTAATCAAACTTTGCCTACTGTATTTACCTCGCTAATAGCTCCAGCCAGAGTCCCCTGGACGCTGGCGTGGGTCAGTTTGGCGATGCCCCCCTCCCTCAGCCAGGTGTCGTAGCTGGCTCTGATGTTGGCTAGGAAGTCGGCTAGGTCATGCTCAAACACGATGTGGCTCTCAACAGTGCGGAGAAAGTTCCTGTGAATAAGAAGCAGTAGTTTAAACATGGATGCTACATGTACTATTGATGTATATGTACTACACATGCATGTACATCATGTGCATGTACATGTAGACACACTCACTCGACATGTGACAGTGGCCTCTTTCCAGCGACAACAAACTCTGCCATTCTGGGATAGTTGAAGGTGAGATCCGTCGGTAGCTTGAGGAGTCGGCCAAACTCCAGCCCCTTCTTGAACTCAACGATGGTTTGCATGTCCAACACTACTCTGCTACTGAACTTGAGAAGAAGTTCTTGCCAGATGGCTGTTGTACTCCGGGTTATGGTCGTGGACCGCTTCTCGTGAAGTTTTAGTGCCATAGAAACTGAAATACATGTAATACAATAATAATTATTATTTATTATCATAATTATTGTAAAGAGAGGAAATTTGAGGGGTTCCATTTTCATGGATCAGTCCAATCACCAATATGCAAAATTTCAGAAATATATCTGCACAGTTATGTTATATATGTATCCTATTAGCTGAGTGCACAAAATGGAGGCACGAGGTGAATGCTAGTTTTAACGTTTTTCACCAGCTGTCAAAAGCACACCAAGATAAGTGATATTGAAGTACAGGTAGATATCAATAATACTTTGTGTTAAACTTTATCTTGATACTTAATTTATGCGATCAGTTGATTATCTACCAAAATTGCGAAATTGGATCCCTTAAAAACTTCTCATTGTACGGTTAAAACTTATTGCTTGCACAAGGCTTGTACAAATTATCAATGTATATGTACGTGTGAATACACATGCTGATCGAATTTGTTTTAAATGTAACGTACCCCACAACATTCTTGAGTAGACGAAACCGCTGTAGAGGGATTGTGCACCAGTCGTGTTCTTCCCATGAAGCTGCCCCTCGGAAAGTCGTTTCTGAAGTTGGAAGGATACCTTTGCAAGCTCATTGCAGGCATTCTCCAGGAGAAAGAACACGCCGGCCGTGAATTCTGCCTCTTGTCCAGGAAATATCACCTTGAAGTCACCCCTGAGGGAGGAATCATAATAATATTACTATGAATTCAACATACACATAATTACATACATAGTACATGATAGTTCAGGCTAATAATATAGATAGATCTATGCCTTTTCAGCGAACTTCTTGATTGGGTAGTCATATTGATAGCTACGAGCTAGATCTTGTTACACCAATCCGGCATTATTTCTCTCAATGGAAAATAATAATTCATCATAATGCCTACAGTTTCAACTGCTATACTGCAGACTTCCTCATTGAGAGAAATAATGCCGGATTGGTGTAACAAGATCTAGCTCGTAGCTATCAATAGATCTATGCCTTGACATTCATTCACGTCTACAGTTGATAGCAGCCAAACTGTGGGCATACATACCTGTCAATGAAATTTATTATCACTCTTGCAATGGATTTCGGGTCCATGCCCTCAAATTTGCTGATGCACATAGGAATGAATGTCTTGAATTCATCACAGTCGTACGCAGAGTACATCATATGGAGACGGTATGAAAGAAGCAGGTAGAAGGGGAAATCTTGTGTGAAGGTCTCTGTGAGGTGTGTCCTGAGCAATTTCAGGACCTCTGACACTTTAGCATGGCTACTGTCCAGTTTGACCTGTTAGCATGTGCATGAATAATTATTTTGAAAAAAAACATCTTTCATGACTACAAGTACCATATAGGTAGAAATTTTCGCCAGGAGAAAATTTTCGCCAATTTCGCCACCTACAAATACTCTCATTGGCGAAATTTTTATTATGCTAAATTTTTGTCCTATGTTAAAGACATGGCGACTATACCGCATTTGTGAAAATTTATTTTTCTGCAATACAAAGGTAGCTGGGCTTCAAGCATGGTTACCAATCGAGAGCAAGGGTTCCATGGCCGGCTATTGGGCCGATACTTTATGGTACTGTCAAATAATCGAGGTAAGATTGATAAGTAACCTGCCAAACAGTCACAGAACTAAGCCTAGTTAGCCTTATGCTGCGTTTCAGCACAAAAAGCAATTGTGCACGATCACAAAAGTAGCAAACTCTTAATTAATAAAACATTGGTTACTAGGTAACAGCCAACAAATACACCTACATTGGAACCCCTCTAATCCTTGGGACCCAGTTTTAGTGGCAGGATTAGCAAGCTGTCTTCTTTTGAGGAGTTGATATAGCGTGCATGGGTGTGGCTTACTAAAATCGATGAGTTTAATTATTGAGAAAAGTACATGTACAAGTACATTTCCATGGTACACAGTAATCTGGCTCCCTGAAATGCAGTCACCTCATTAGTGTGATTGTTCACGTCAGGCACTGATAGTATTGCCTATACTAGCTGTGTATTTTAACCCCAAAAATTTGGATACCTCACTATTACATAAAGCGAACCCTTGAATAGCATCACTGCCCATGCTATAAGTTGCATACTTTTTCTCAATGATTAAACTACACATTATACACAAACGTACATGGTTACTAATGAATTTAGATAATCATAATCATGGTGTACATAACATTGGATACCATATAGCGGGAAATTTTCGAGGGAGAAAACTTTCGTGGATCGGTAGGAAAGGAGTATTTCGTGGAGAAAACTTTCGTGGAATGTTAAAATTGGTCACATAATGGGTGTGGCATGCCTAGAATTTCGTAGAGAAAACTTTCGCGGATGGCGGGAAAATCGCGAAATTCGTGAAAATTTTCTCCCTCGAAAGTTTCCCGCTATACGGTATGCTTTTTCTCATACACACCTGTTTCTCGTAAGTAGTGAATGCTGACATGACCATGGTGAATTTTCCAGGATCCGTGGTCACCAATATGGGTTCTTTCTCTTTATCTGCTGAGAACATCAACCTCTTCACTTCAGCCTTCAAGTCCATAGACGATGACTTGCCACCCAGCCCAAACAGGTTTTTGGTACGCTGCATAAGGCCTAGAGACAAAAAAATGAATATTTGTGAGCCTTATTATGACTACTCCCAACATTTTAGCAATAAAATGTATATGATATCGGTTACAGGGGTGGCCAAGGTACTGAAGGTCATGGGCCAACAACATCTCAATATTAAAACACAAGTCGGGGCCATTTCAGTACATCACCAAATGTAATATAGTATGATAGCTAGCAATGTGTGCTGTGATCCACCCACCTGAGTTTAGCCATATTGTTTAAAAGTTGAGGTTCGGTTAATTAACAGATATTAATTTAATCACTGATTGTATTTCAAGCTTGAGGTATACACTTGAATCAAACCATAAGGCCAGCTGTTTCGAAGGAAACACATCATTTCAACAATCAATAAATTGTAGCTCCATTTTATACACAGTAGCTATACAGCTACTAATCGGTCTAATCAGTATGATCATGGACATGTGCAGGCCCACATCCATTTCAGGTAGTGAGTAGCAAATTATTTTATGCATATAATATTATAGCACAACTACGGTAAGGGGCCATAAAAAATTGGTCAGGGGCCACAAGCGGCCCCTGGGGCTGCATTTGGCCATTCCTGCAGTTAGTAATCAAGGCTAGGCACCAGCATGTGTTGCATGCTTATGTACAAAACAGTTTCTTGGTACAAGTACAGCAGATATCTATTACCGTATTTCTTCTAAAAATTCGGTATGAAAATAATAATATTGCTTTAGCTTTGCCGAATTTTTAGAGGTTAATATTCAACATTCTGTCTGAGTGTGCATTCCATTCCCGTTTATAGCGACGACGACCTTTTGCCGAAAATTAGAGACTATATTCAATCATTCGGTAAAGGGTGCCGAATAATTAGAAGGGCCGAATTTTTAGGTACATGTAACTACAAATAATAATATTACATTTGGTGTATGTGATCTGCTATGAGAAAAGGAATCATTTGGGAAAGACAGCAGCAATATCTTACTTGTTTTCTCCCTATTCAACCTCGTAGCTGGTCACACTTAGCAGTTGATATTAAATACAAGAGTCATGAAATATGCAAAGTCAGCATTTATGCACACTTATCATACCTGGTCCATGCGATTTGGATTTTCCTTTATCCTCCTTCGATGGAATGGAGCCTTCAGCCGACACCTCCACTTCACTCTGCTCCTGCTGTTGCTGCTGTAGCTCCATGGCTGAGCCCTCTACGTCCAGGCGAGCTAGAACCTCAGTCTGACCATCGTACTTCTCTAGTATGTCAACCAGCAAGTTGCCATCACTTTTAGTCAGAATCACAATCGGGTAGTTGCCCTTCGTCACCCCTTCTGTGAACTCGGGAGCCAAGGTGTAGTTGTCTTGAGTGTTTATGAGCACAACGGCTTTCGCTAAGGCATTTCGGAATGATGAAATCAGGTCTTTGACTTTGTCGCCCGATTGGAGGGCGTGGCAGTGAATGTGCTGTCTCTGAATGTCGTCGTTGACGATGATCTTCCAGTCGACAGGGAGTGGTTTGTCGACGAAGGGAGAGAGTGCGTAGGTGTAGCAGAAGTTAGGGTGTGGCTGATCTTGTAGCTTCAGTTTTAGACCTGTACGTGGCAGAGGGAGGATGGGAGGGAGAGAGGGAGAGAGAAAGGGGGAAGAGAGAGATTTTACCAGAGCTAGTACACATACAAGCATGAGTACCTTCCTTGTACATGTACATGTAAATCTACAATGTATACAGCTCTCTACAAGTACATGTACATGTACATGTAGATATACATGCAATGGAATGGTCTGGGGGAGGATAGCATTGCTATTTTATTATCCAGTGTGAGCAATTAAGCACTTGACAGCTCAATCAACACTTGATACAGTCACAATAGCCAAAGGGCATGAACACACGCTGTAAATGCAGATTCATGTTGATGTACATGTACATGTGTATACACATTGCAGTGTTTGTACAGTGACAGGCAAGCTGACAATCCTTCCTCATAAGTCTAGAAACCTTATGATCATACATGTTGATAATAATATTATTTCCTACTTATTTGGGTTTTTCATGACAATGTGAGTTGTTTTTGTGATGGTACACGTTACGCCGCTGTTCCCAAACTTGTTCTGAGGGAACAACAGCCATGACCATCATACTCCCAATGATAAAACACTCCCAACAATAATACATATGCATACACAAAGCTGGAGCGCCCCTTCCATTACAATACAGTACTCTTGTCCTACACTATACAACACATGTTGCTAACAAGTATACACGTACACGTGTATTCCACTGAGGCTTACTTACATACACGACGTTGCAATTGTGCAACAAATGTGTTCCAAGTGCACACAATAATGGACACGATATACAAATTCAGTACGCATATTATATCATACTCTCATACCATTCATAATGGTCCTGGATGCATAAGACAGTCCAGCGACTGCAGCAGCAGTGCTCGCTTTAGAAGTACTACCGTCACCAGCGTCAGCTTTGTGCCCATCTTGGCCTGGATGTGGATGCAGCTCCTTGCGAGTGAGTGAACCGCCGCCAATACTACTACTAGTAGTAGCACCACCGCCACCAACAGTGGTAGCTTCTTCTGGCACACTCGACGATGACTTGCCTCCCAGTCCAAACAAGTTCTTGGTACGCTGCATAAGGCCTAGAGACAAACAAAAAAATTATATTTGTGAGCCTTATTATGACTACTCCCAACATTTTAGCAATAAAAATGTATACCGGAGAAAGTAGCACTCAGCTTTAAATGTATTTGCTGGATACAGGTGTCAGATACTCAACATACTAGTTTACCGATTTTCAAATCTCAGAAAGGCTCCATTGAGGCCCTGAATTTTCTCATAATTACCTCATAGATTACACCATAAGTTTCATCATAATTACCTCATAACCATGGAAAAGTAAATTGCTACTGGGGATATAATTCCCTCGTCCCTAATGAAAAGTATTACACCGTGCTACTGAAGGCCGCCGTAATTCGAACTAGGACACATCGACAAACTGCACATGCTCCGTATGCACACATATTGGGGTGCGCAGCTTAAGCCAGTTGACCCGGACGTGACCTCCACCTGCCATGTGCTAGACTGAATAGGGAAATCTCCCAGAGTACGAGCTCGCCAAAGAAAGTGAACCGAGAGAATCGCCATTTATAATCAATAGTTCATGATCTCTTCTACACTATGTTCGAATTCTGGGTTCCAACAGCCTTTCATTCGAGCGAAATATTTTAGTCTACACATGTACAGCAATTATATCATAGGTTTCATCATGGCTTCGTCATAGGTTTCATCATAATTTCATCATAGGTTGGCCAGATTTTTTTGTTGATTGGGACTTGGGATGTAATTATTGGAAGGAAATGGGAACAAGGAGGAGCCTTTGATGTACCACTAGATGTCAGGCAATTTCCCATACTCAAGGTGTATCTCCATTTGCATTTGTGTAACCTTGTATTACCGTATATGTTCTAATATAGGCGCCACCCTAATTTAGGCGCCCTTTGAGACCTGCGCAATTTTTTCGGTTCTAATTTAAGGTGCCTTTCCAGACATCGATTATTTTTAGGCGGCGCCTATTTAATTGGAACGTATTGCCGCGTGTAATATGGTAATACCGCAGTACCGTTGATCGATCTATCAAGCTAGCAGTTTAGATGTCAAACTAAGCTGTCTCTTTCATTTTTATGGGCGCTTACCGACTGCTTTGATGTCTTTCTGGAGTTAGAGACAATCGTTCTGATGGCTACGGTATCGACAACTTGAGAATGATTCAGCCATCAGAATGAAATTTCCAAAAAGAACTGAAACTAGAACCATATTTTTGTTGTTCTCTTGCCACTGTCATAATATTCACTGCCACTAAATAGGACGATTAGTGATAGCGTTTGTGCTCTGGCAAAACTTCCAGAACCATTCTAATTGCAGCTCTTAGGCACCGCCCTAATTTAGGTGCCCTTTGACCTACTCTGAATGTTTCAGTTCTAATTGGAGGCGCCTGCACGATCTGTAATTATTTTTGGGGGCGCCTATATTAGAAAGTATACGGTAATATTAATATAGAAGTCCAGCATAACACCTTACCTCCTTGAGGTGTGGTAGAGGAGATACGTATTGGTGGTCCAGCGCCTGCTTCTGTCATTGCACTGACACCGAAGATGTAAGCGGTGTATGGTCTTAGGTCAGACACTTCATAAGAGGTAGCATTTCCATCCATCACTGGAATCTCTTGTGTAGAGTCAGGTCCCTCAACCTGTACTGTGTAGCCAATGATGGTGTCATTCTGTTCATCCTCTGGTACAGGAGTCCAGGAGAGCTGTGCTGAAGTTGGGAGACTGTGACTGACAAGTAATTCTCCAGGTGTACCAGTTGGAACTGTGGGTGGGTGTTCACTTAAAGCTTCATGCACATCATCAATGCATGCGAATGGTTTCGTTGCATCTTCCACCTATAATAATGTGCACACAATCTTATTATTTATATTCACAAGAAAAGGCCAAAAACGTACATACCTGATTTGAGTCATATGTAAAATCTTGTGGTACAAAAAGTACCATACCCTTTTTTCTCAGTAAGGCAAGTTTCTCCTTCGGTAGGGGGAATAACTCTTGTGCAATGGAATCTGGAACTGAAAATACAAGTATTATGCTACCCTTATCAATTCGGTGGAGGTGAAGGGTAGCTAGTGGGACACCAAGAACATCTGCAAGCGTCTCCTTGATACTCACAGCATCTTCAAGGTTTTGTAACCTTTTATCACCATGGTCAGTTGGTAAAACTACAGCAAAGGGTTTCCTTTGTTTCAAAATAGAAAGGTGTTGCCCACAAGTACAACGGCCTGGTTCAATTTCAAAAATTTTCCGCTTACAAAATTCCTGAAATTCTTTAGAATAACGAGCCAAATGTTCTTTGTCATCTTTATCACCTAGCACATCAATTATCCTTGTCAAAATTTCATGATTGAAGAATGACATTTCTGGAGCAAGATTTGTAAACACTTCATCGATTGATTTTGATTTCTTTAATTCATCTCGTAATGAGGGATCGGAATTGACAGCCACTCTGACCAAGTAGTCAACTGCTACTTCCTGTCGTTTTAGAGAGTCACAAATTCCATTTGATAGATTTTCAAAACTCCTTAAGATTTTCTTGGTATCCTTTTTCAGTATGAAATTCAAGTTTTCTCGATCCTCTTTACTAAGAGTGGGCATCCCAAGGTAAGGGATACACGATTCACGACAACCTTCTCGAAGATAAGTTTCTAACGAGCATTCACCACAGGGACATTGAAATTGTAGTCTAAGGTCAGATTCACTTTCCTTTACATCACCATCAGTCGTGGTGGTGCCTGGAAGTTGCCAGATTAATGTCGCAAAGATAAAAATTTAATACCACAGGTTGGGTTTTGAATGCGAGATTCTTTTAATTGCGAATTGCGAGTTTTTACACAAGATACAATCAAAAGAATCGCAGGAAAAGAATATACAATGAATAATGTTACACATGACCACACCCCTTTTGCGCAAGCTCACTTGCGATCTGCACGCGTTGTTGATATCACGCATGCTCGATCTACTTGCATGCATGTACGTACAGCTATCAATCGTCAAGAATGAGTCTTCTTCGATTCTTTAAGCCAACACCATAGCCAACGCCAAGCCAAGCGCAACTGTCATTCGAGCAGTATGGTATTCTAACTGACCAGCCTCACAAGCAACACCTCTATAGCTAAAATTGAGGGTGTGGCTTTCTTGTTTGGCTATTCGCAATCATTATGCACTCAGTAACAATTTACTTTTTTTGCGGTTATTAGGTAATTATGAGTAATTATGATGAAACCTATGGTGTAATCTCTTAGGTAATCTATGAGGTAATTATGAGAAAATTCAGGGCCTCGATGGAGCCCTTCTGGGACTTGAAATTCAGTGAAATATATAGAGTATCTTGCACGTGTATCCAGCGAATACCTTACAAGCAGCATGTTGCCTTCTCTGACGAGCAGCGACGGCCGAACTTCACGCGTTCTCTAGGCTGACATAATCCCGTGGATATAATATATAGATAGCCCTGCACTATATAGCACGCACCATGAGCAGCGAGCCGCCGGACCAGTCTAGCTGTACCACGCTGTTGAGTTCTTCTTATATAGCTTGCATTGAAAATTTTCACCATCGAGGTCCAGAGACACTCTCAGATTCGAGATGATCCGAGGCTAGTCTACGACTGTGGCGCCGGCATCGTACTGTACTGCACAGTGAAGTGAACCCACTATATTGACGACCTTTACCACAGACACTATTTCAACTAATGCAGCTACTGAGTGCATGGTCAAGTTTTCATTAGAATCGCAATCTGGCTTATATAGCACCATTCGCAATCGTTTAACTACGCATTCAAAACCCAACCTACGGTACATAGTTTCTCGTCTCTGCCAAACAATATAATCACGCACAAATAAATGATCATCTGCCCCACCCCCATTTGCAAAAAGCACTGATTACTGTCTAATAGTATGGTGGTCCCAGTACCATTATCACTATCGATTCAGTGTAGAATAAATTCACTTACCATTTTTATCGCTCATTGAATGGTGTTCTAGAATCTTGTGACACAGATTCTCAGCTTGATGTCGTTCACCTCTGTTCAGTAAAGCATTCACGAGAACCTTATAAGTAGCTTCACACCCATTCCTATCCCTCCATTTGCGTAGAGCAGCTGTCCTTTTCATCACTCCTGTAGTGTTTTCTTTGTTCACATCATCGATATCGATCTCACTGAGCAGAGACCCAAAAATTATCTCCCACTCGCGGAAACAATCGTTCAGAGAAGGAATAATGTTGCTGTCGCAAGGTTTTGAAAGCTTATCAGCTGCGAGGCCGATCTCACAAGCAACATCTTCGGCAGAAACCTTCGCCATTACGGGGGCGGATCTAGGATTTTTAGTATTGGTGGGGTTGTAAGTATAATTGCGTACAAAGCACGTGAAATTTTTAGGACCACGCCCACTTTTAATCATCTTCTCGCGCCCCAGGCCAGAGAGTGACTGTGTTATAGAACACGGGTAGGTGCAAAACCTGGACTCTGGACTCTGGACTGGACTCATGGACTGGACTGTGGACTGAGATTTGGACTCGATTTTGGACTGATGCGCAGGGCAATGACGACCATTTCCAAGAGACTATGGATAGAAGGCACCGTGTACTACAACTGCAAGCTAGGCTAGTCACAAGCAGTCTTGTACGTACGTTCCCAGGCCCTTCAGGGTACGAGGTTAAGTCACAAGGAGCTATCCTGGAGGCTACTTGTAAGCATGTAGAAGTTGCAAAATCGGTGAGCCCGGCTGGGATGGCATCTCCTCACAGGAATGGACTTCAATATCACCGAGACGCCTACGAAGGCTAAGGGGACAATGAGACTAATAGCCCCATACCCTCACGCGCTCAAGTTATGTGGAGACTCGGGATAAGTCAGAGTAGATTTATAAAAACACTATAATACAAAGATCTGGATATAGAAAGTATCTACCTTATGCTCAAACTTAGTCTCGAATTCAGGCTCCTTGAAAATCAGTCTGCGTTCAAGGCTTCTTTGGCCTACTCTCTCAGTTGTAGAGCTATGGTCATTATCAAGTCCCTCGTCCCCAGCTCCGTATGCTTGAAAGGGGGCTGGGAATGAGACTATCTTGTTTTGAACCAACTTTTTTACCTCCATTACATGGTTTTTTTTTAACTCATTGTATCAGTGTCATTGTACTCTGTATTGCTCAAATTACACACTAAGTAGAAAAGGTTTTGGCTACTGCTGAATGAGACTATCTTTCACTGCATCGGAGTCTCAACTTGATGCCCAATGCCCTGAGGAGATGCACCCTTCACCAATTTTCCAAGGGAAATAATCAGCTCTACCTCTACATGCTTTATAAATACAAGCAGCTCCTTAGTACATTCATAGCCCATTCTACCGGTATCGGCCTCCAACGCAACGTACAGTTTATTGTAAATTTTACTCTTGATTGTTGGAAATGGTCGTCATCGCCCAGCGCATCGGTCCAAAATCGAGTCCAAATCTCAGTCCACAGTCCAGTCCATGAGTCCAGTCCAGAGTCCACAGTCCAGGTTTTGCATCAACCCCTATAACACTGTAGGTACTATAATAATATTATAGGTATAGCGCTTTATCACGCCTAGCACTAGCCTCGTCCTCAGGCCGCTCCCAACGCGGGGAGGGGCCTGGGGACGAGGCTAGCCTAGCACCTAGTCTCGTGCCCAATTGCCCAGCCCCCTTCATGCACGCGCGGGTGCATGACGGGGGCTGGGCACGAGACTAGCCTTGCGCCTATATAGCACCACAGCTGACTCTTGTGGTTTACAGTAGATTATTCATAGCTGAAGCCATGTTCAGGGTGTACCACTAACCACCGTACACCACCTATTGGTTTGCATGAGGCCAATTATGTACTACACAGCTTGTCTGCTGTTAGCCATACAGTGGCAGCTACTGTGCCAAGCTATAGTAAGCCTTTAATATAATATATAAGTGGGAGGGGCTGCTCAAAATCGTTTGGGAGGTTGCAACCCCAGAATCCCCCCCCCCCCCCCCGCCCCTGCATGCATTACATACGCGTACACTTCGTGCATGAATAGATATAAGCAAGGGCTTATTATAGACCCCAAAGGGGGAGAGGGCATAGGACACTATCATGTATGGCAGTTACATGCCCTCTCCCCCTTTGGGGTCTATAAGCCCTTGATATAAGCCATTATTATGGCATTAATAATTATTTTTCACTCAGATTTTAAGCCATTAATTTTTCACTCAGATTTTCACTTATTTAGATACCGGTAATTTGATTTACAGATCTGCGCCTGACGTCATCACTCATATAAATCAATGCAAATTACATCCTTGTATCAATTTATCGAATCGTGAAATTTGGCACAAATATAGGTGAATATGAAAAATGATTCTAGAAATATTAAAATTTTTAAAGTTTGTCATAGGTTTTCATTTTCAAGTTATGCCACTTTAGAGCATTTGACGCATGATTACGTAACATTGCATAGCTTAAGGATGTTACATCATCTATATGCTTTAATCATAGATATTATAGACTACGTAGTCTATAATATCTATGCTTTAATACATACATAGTGATCCTTTACCATATGCATGCAATGAAGCTATATACTAGGGATGCATGTGGTAATCGTTTCATTTTCATGTAAAAAGCAAGACTTGCGCACAAATGCATACTCGAGCCACAGTTACAGTTCTTCTGAAATTGCTAAACATATGGATGCCTTTCCACTTGGTTTATAATATTATTATTACTGCTATGCTAGCTTGTGAAAAAAAATTCGAAGATAGCCCTACAAGCTTGAAAGTGAGCAATTCAGTTTGAATTTGCCATGCGGAAGTGAATGTCATTGCAGTCGCTCTATGAGCCATGTGCATGCACATGTAGGGGGTGCACTATGTTTTGCGCTAACTTAGCTATAATATTGGGCTATTCCAGATAATGGGCGTACACCCTTGTGGAGGAAGGGATAATATGCATTATCTACCCTAAATGCTACTTAAATTCGCAAAATCATCATTGTGAGTTTTATCCCATAAAACTAACAAAAATCCCTATTTCACCCTATAAAACTGGTAATAATTCCTCCACACCCTAGATGAGCTACCCCATCAATACTCGTTATTCGCTGCCATGTCCCCTCATGATCAGTACTTCAATTGCTATCCATAATGGTGCCTACAATGCTTCATTAAAATCCATAAAAATACCATCGATACTTCATTAAATCACCTCAAAATCAACCCATCATTACTATAATCAACCTTCCTCCACAGGGGTGTATCCCATTATAACTGGAATAGCCCATTAATTTATAGTTAAGTATTACTAAAGTTGGTGACAGCATCATGAGCATTGAAGCTAAGAGTTTTAATAGTGAACAGGTATATAGCCCACAAGGTATGATATCGCTGATGCAAGCCAAGAGAAGACTATCATATCATTTTGAATGTCGCGAACAAGATTTTTGGGGGTGATTCAATTCTAATTCCATCCACCCTTCTCTTGGGAGGTGCGTGGATTGCCAAGAAAATTGCACTAAAACGACGGGATGGGAGTTGAATTGAGGAGGGAACACAATCAGATCCGGAGTGTACTGCCATTCCACTGGAAGAGAGAAAGCAGATTGTTTTGCATGAAAAATTAATGAAGAATTCCACACATACTAATAGGATGCATCAACAATGAACCGACAGCCATCAATCAAATATATTATTATAACAACTTACAAACTGTGTGGAGCGATGATAATAGTGCATGTATGAATGCCAGATAATAATATGAAAATTAACAACTTTTATTGAAGTATGACCATGGACATAAATTTGTCAATGGACTCTCCTAACCTTAGCCGTGGCACTGAAATCCGTTCCATCCTCTCTATTCCTTTTGTTCACTTTAGTTCCCTTATCCCTCGCTGTCACCTGATCTTCTATAATGTCTTGAAACAGTTCCCTCCTCCTCTCTGTAGCTCTCTCAACATCCTGCCACGCTGTCTGCTTCTTCTTGTAGTGTGAAATATTACAGTTCCTGAGGATAATCTTTCCGTAGTAGTTGGCAAAAAGCTCATCTTCGTGCGCAATAAGCTGCTCCGCTAGCTCTTGCTTTCTTTGGACTTCACTCCGTCTCCAGAGCACATCGACCACCCGACTACCATGTTTGTCTTTACATAGAACCACCAAAGAACCCTACAGACAAAAAATAAAATTTAATCATTATAACATGTTTAACTTACATCAGGGGTGTGAAAATTGTACTGGAAAATGTGCTTCCCACTAGGCTAAAATTTAACGAACCTCCAGAATCTTGGTAAATTTAGTTTTCTTCTTTAAGGAAATAGTTGGACTGGTGAGGAATGTAGTGATCACATGACTTCCACTTGGGTCACATGACAGTCTACTGATGATATCATCAGACGGCATCTTCAATAAGCTGTTGACTACCACCTTAGGAACTTGAAATTTGAGCAGAGCTTGCACTAGCAGCGAGCCATGTAGTGAGATATCCTCCAGTGTGGGGCCATCCTATCATGATATAAAAATTAAATTTGATCAGCGAGAGTACTATTATGGTTATTTGTGTTTCGTGTCTTATCTGTGTTACTGTGTTTAAATATAATATTATCTATATAATTAATGTAAGAAGTTAGCATTTTGGTACTTTGTACGTACTATAATAATATTATAGGTATATTATACCTTGGGCTTATCGTCACTTCCAAACACCATTTCATGGGTCATTAGTGAGAGAAAGACAGGGGCACAGTGCTTTGGATCATGCTCAGTGTGAAAGGCCTTCAGTAGTGACTCCAGCAATGCCGGCTGCTTCTTGGGGCATGACTCAGCAGCCACCTCAGTCAGCTTCACAACCACACCAGTATGCCCAGCAAACAGGATCTCCTCGAGTGAGCTCAACTCATCAATCAGGGAGGACACCTGCATACATGTATGCCAGTACATGCACGTAGTCTACTGCGGATACCCACATACATAGTATACTTATGACATAATTGTAGAGTCTTCAAGCCAGGAAGCTTTAGTCTAAAGGTTCTTGGCTTCATGCAGAGCTGGTCTATATTCAGATAATTATAATATTATTGTAACTGCCAGTAATTTTTATCATTATAATATTTATGTACAGTGCTATCTGGCAATTTGAAGGTGGTCACGCCTGACAAAAGACTATAAAAGTGTAGATTCAAAATGAAGATGCAGTAGGGAGATATCCAGAAGCTTCTCCAATGGCACAACACTCTACCCACTCACATACTATTTAGCATCTAATAATATTTTCCAAACATCCTGTTTGTGGGCACAGAGTGCGGCTGATGCTGATGATGACCCACTTATGCAATCACGTATACTGCTCACTCACAGGTATACATGTATACGAATCAGCAATACACGTCAGTCTTTTTAGAAAATGAATTACTATATTAACAAGCTGAGGCAGTTGGCGCTGTTTAGCCTTTAGCCGCAAGGGAAATTTTTACATGAGGCACAATCCACACTAGAGGGGTTCCCACAAATACAAACAATTTACAATATTTTAATCAGAAATCCAGTGATATAAAAGTGCTACGTGTTAATCACAAGGATAAACTATCACGATGTTCGAGCGTCAACTCTTTATCACGGCTCTGATGGCCACCATTCTCACTACAACCTGTCTGGTCTGTGATGACCCAGTTGAGATTACCACTGGCACATGTGCCAAAATACTGAAAAACCTGGAGAAAGCACTCTTGCAAGATGAAGGCAACTTGTTTCGCTTGAGGCGAGCCTTTTTCCACTCACCAACCGCCGATCCAGTTCTATTAAAGGTGGTCTACAACATAACCTACGCTAAGAACATCACGGCAGCTTTTGCTGGAAACAAAATTCAACCATGCTCCACTGAGTCAGCTGAAAACTCAACCATAGAACTCCAACAACAAAACATCACTCTTGGTTGGACTTCAACCGGGGTGTACACAGTGTTCCACCCAACAGTGCTCAATATGATGCAAACCCAAACGCCTTTCACGATTCTGAGGATTGCCCACAAGATCATGCACCAGCAAAGTCCAAAAGCAGATACATTCCTCTGGGATGGCACATATGACCTACCAAAGCTAAACCTCAACAAGCATATCGCTTCACTGCCTTGTATACCCTCACAAGACCTATTTGAGTCAGTTCTAATGGACGCTAATGCAATGGTAAGTGCATGACATTGTGTGTTAAATTGTATAGTGGTCATTGTGTAAATAAGGCTATAATATTACGGCCACCTACTTTAAGCTCCAAGGGCAAAACTCCACATTTAAACACCTTTTTAATGCACCTCTCTTTTACAGCTACTGGTTTTTCAGCCCATGGGTGACCATTCTAGACATGCCGGTTCCAAAAATTTGAGCATTTATAGCTTCTTCACTTTTAATTAGAGGGTTGGAGGATCAGTAAAAAGGGCCTCTGTACGATTCTACAGATGCACTGATAAATTATGATATGTGTTTATGGTATTCATTTCAGTTAAAAGCGTACACAGAACAGCGAGCAGTACAGCGCAGCTATGAAAACAACATTGGATTCACAACGCCAAACCAGACAGTATCAAGCACGATAAATCTCAGCCGACAGCGAGCAGAAGTAATCATCGTCAATATCTATTCGTTTTTCATGTGCTTCTTCTATGCAGTAGGTGTGTACTCGTTTCTCAAATACTTCTACCCCAGTTATGAAGAACAGATAAGTACATACATACGCAACCATAAAGAACTTGTAAGTGGACTAACGGTCACTACTGTTTTGTCAGTTGCTATCGAAATACTTACTCGAATAATCAACAGTGCCGTATGGTCAGCCAGCATTGATAGTAGCTTTGGGGCACTTATTGCAGTGTGGCTACCTCAGGGGAGCATCTTCTTTATGGGAACATGTGTCAACATTTGCTGTCACATCATATATCTCAAAAAGCCACCTAGAACCAGTAATTCAGAAGAGACTACCGAGAATAAAGGTGGTGATCCAGAAGAGACTACTGACAATAAAGACACTGTCAATGATACAGATGAGACTACTGAGAATGAAGGCACTGATAGTGAGAATGCTGAGATAAGATACCGTATTACTGATTCTGAAGAGACTAGAAAACCAGTCCGTGATTCAGGGGAGGCTATTGAGATGACAAATCTTGTCAGTGGTTCAGAGGAGGCTTATGAGCTTGAGCATGACACTAAAAAACTCATCACTAATTCAGAGAATCGCACTGAGCTCGAGGATAGGACATGTCTAGATTGTTTCATTAGATTCTGTGATGCTATTGCAACAAAGTTTTCAGCCAACATAAATGTCCACATCCTTCTCCCACTGACGCTGACCGCATATGGAATTATCTACACAGCATTTCCCACTTTCATCCTCATGGTCACATACCCAACCCAGGTCATAATGACTGTGCCCACCGCGTTAGCTTTACTGTTCGCAACGGTAATCTTTTCTGCCATCATGTTTAAGCTTTTAAACTACAAGCTGTCTGAACTAAGCACTAGACGAGAGAAGATCATCAACACTCTCAAGTTTATCGTATGCCGATTCATTCCGTTCTACATTGTGGTCCTACTATTGAAAAGTGTTGCAGTCATCTTCTTGTATTTGCTGATAATTTCCCGGGATTCCTTTGCTACTGGACTACTTCTTACGTTATTATTTTCCACTATGCCAACCGTCTTAATAGCAGGTATTTCTTGGATAGCAAAGAAGACAATGCTCGATAAGAAGAAAGAAAATACCTTCTGAAACGCCCGGCGATCAGTCATCAAGCACCACTAAAGGACAGCAATAAAACTTTTTTGAGACCTATCTATGGGGCTTCATTACTCTAGACATGCATACTTACAAATGCTGTAGCTAGACATATAATATATTATGTATAGTGTTATGCACTTCTAAATTTTAGCTACATGTCAGATTGATTAATTACCCTTGAGAAAGTAATGAATCAGATGTATGTTATCATCTAATTTAATACTGGTATTGGATCTCTTTTGATATTTCTCTTTATTACAAATCCATGCACTAGCTGATAGCATTAAGAAATGATCAGAGGGTCCATATAAGATTGACTAATGGCTTAGTCCTACAAATCTAACATAATGTTGCATTCATGAAGAGAGGACTGTTGCTACCCATCTCCCCCATTCTTAACAATTGTCAGGATAATGAATGTTAGAGCAGCTATTTACTACTAGCAGGCAATACCATGGATAGCTACATACAAACTTTGATTGTTAATTATTAATAAAAATATGTGGGTACTATAGCAATACAGGATCATTTAATATATCACTATAGGCTCAACAGAACCCATGCATGCATGCATGCATGCATGCATGATGTTATGTAACACTTTGATGTTTATTTGTTGCAGGAATTCACGGTGCAATTAAATAACGATAGATCATAATGCATGAGATCCGAGATGGATGTACCCAATTAACAGCATATCCATAAACATGCGGACAAATTTGGCAATAGTTCAATGAAAGATCATGCAAGGTAGCTAGAGTATGTACATGCTTGCATGCAGCTAGAACTGACGTACACCGATCATCACTCATGCTCTATTATGGTTAAAGGAAGCATTGAAGTAGCCAGAACTGAACCACAGTGATCATAGTGAATTACGGTGGAAGGGAATAGTTCTAAGACTAGGTGGATGCAGTAAGTTTTCTCCTTTGCAAGCATGCACGGTTCCATACCGTAATTAGAGTGGCACTTCTATCTTAATTTGATCAGGCACCATTGAAATCATTATTTAAGGTGATTCATGTAGAGTATAGTTCTACATGATTAAGAGTATCTACATGCAAGTAGCATCTAACCTCTGTATAATACATCGGTATATTTAAGAGTATATGCAGACCTACAATTTCAACGATAAGAACGTCACCATGAAAGGGCACAACCATTGGATACAATTCAGCTCTGCTTTGCTTAAAAGATAAGAGTGTCACGAACTATGAACTAATGGTTAATTATTATTCAAGGTGATTCAGCCTCCCATAGTTTAGCCACTTGAGTCACCGGTATAGGTACAGATAAATGTGGAAGTGACCTTTAAACATACGTATATAGTGTAATGGACTAGCTATATGCTGGCAAACGCTCATGCACAATTACTATAGAGTAGCAAACTTTCAGAATCTTTAATTCATCAATTCATCAATAATCATGCATCGAAGCATTTCAGCTAACATAGTTAGCCTCATCAGATAAACGTGGAAGTGGCCTTTAATCATAGATTGCCCGGTGTATACACACAGGCCGGCATGCGTATCCTGCATACACGGTCAATCAGTTGTAAGTTTCCAGAAGCAGTGTCACATGTAGTCCTGTATACATATAAGGATGTGGAAGTGCATTTATCCAGGAGCTATAATAGAGCCTGCAGTTTCCAGTAGATTCTTAAAGTGACAATTAATTAATGCAAGAAAATTATATTACTTATTAATACTATCATGCATAGGCTGTGTGTTAAGTATAAAAATTAAAACCTATATACATGTAGATATACAGAAGCACATTTTTCTAGCCTCCAGTCAGAGAATCAAAGTTGACAATACAATAGCTATATATGCTTAGGTATAGGTGTGCAGGTAGCTACATGCATTGCTAATTCAGCATTTATCACGGCTATATACTATATTATTCATACAAAATGATAGTACTCCATGTCGCATCCTATGCACATTAAGGAAACTCCATATTTTATGAGAATCTGTTGGCGCAAAAACTTTAATATGGTCTGTATAGTGAAAGATATCCATGCACAAGTAAGATATTACCGGCATACTATTTTCAAAGCGGAGTATACATCACGATCAACATGCAGAGGATAACTTAGGTGTTTAATTTAAAAGAATTGTGTACACTAAATAACCTACATATTTCCTGTATCCACAGAGTATGATGAAACTTGAATTTATACAAAACATGCATGCCATATATAAACAAGCATCAATCGTTGCACTAAATAGCTTCCATGGCTGTGGGCAAAGATTTCAATGATATATCTTTCAGTAAGGCTCATTATATGACATTGTATGGTCTAGAATACACCATGCAGTATAAACAACAGCGTCAATCGTCGTACTATAATATAGCTTCTATGGCTGTGGGTAAAGGTTTGATACGTCTATCAGTGAGGCTCATTATGGGTGGCCTAGAATATACACGTACACAACAAGCCTTCACCATAACATACTCCTTGCACAATATTATAATCCATGTACGTAGTATCCCAGGCAAGCGCTCATGTACTGCATGCATTTCAAGGGGTCAATGTAGCAGCTTCTATACAAATGTATGGAATTTATATCCCGGGTAAGTGCCCATGTGGGTCAAAACAGCGAGTTATGTTTAAGCGCCCATGGGCACTTACACGTATGTGCATAATAATGTATACATGATGAGGATATGGACAGTTAGTGTATAGCTCCTTAATAACTCGGTCTGGTGGATTCCCTAACCAACACAAGCCAACAAGCCTTCACCATAACATACCCCTTGCACAATATTATAATCCATGTGTACATGCATAATAATGTATACGTGATGAGGATATGAATGGTTAGCGCAGCTCCTTATTAACTCGGTCTGATGGATTCCCTAACCAACACAAGCCAAACTTGTCGCTTCGTAGGATCAATTTTGTCTTCAGAAAAGGCTCAGCATGGGTTGTCTAGAGCCTTCCTACATCCTTGCTTGAGTTAGGAAATGTATACATTTAAGGACGTGGATGTCTACTTCCTGATTTCGTTACGGTGTCTGGACGATTCCTAACAACAATGCCAAAATAGATACGACAATTAAATTTACTCCCATACTTGGACTTGCAAACCTTGGCTGGTATGCGTGCGCCTATGCCTGTGGTTACATAAGCTCGCTAGCTAGCGCATGAAGGCATTAGTCGTTCGATACAACTGCAAGGTTTCACAAATTTTATTTAGAAATTTGTGAAGGTCAACTTGTGGGTGAGCTTCTAGGGCTTTGCTCATTATCTAATCGGAGGTAAGCATTCCTTAGAAGTGCTAAGACTACCACTATTATGGCAGCCTCAAATTAGATTTTAAAGGATTCTGAAACCAAGGGTGGGATATTATTACTACCAAATGCGACAATGTATATACGTAGATTCTGACGTGTGGCAATATATATAGTTGCTGCTAGGGTGAATATATAAGGGAGAAAGAGCTGAGCAGCTGTCATCATTTCAGCAGACCAGCTAGAGCTACTGCAAGCTTTAAAGATAATCAATTGCAACTGCTGCACATATTATCATAGCAGCTAAAGCTTCATAACAAGTTACTTCTGAAGATAAATTATTATTATGATGCTGCTATCTTGGATACCCAGCAAGATGCACGTGAAATGTGCTGTCATTACGTACACTGCACTGGCTATGGTTGCTGTACTACTTATCACTCCAGCAATGAGCGCTCCCCTTCCGTCAGCTGCAACCGAGCAAGTATCCCCACCATCATCGGCACAGCCATCATCCCCCAAATCGTCCAAGAAGAAAGGAAACGTTGCTCCTCCAGCCACAGACGAAACCGTCAAAGTATCAAGTAAGTTGAAAATAATATTCACCCATTATATACAATTTGCAGAAGAATGCATGCATGCTCATGGCTTCAATAAAATTCGACAAAGCATACCTGGGTCCTTTAATAATTAGCCGTGGCTCCATGCAGACTCATCCCAGCTTTTCAATGTCGCATGCATGCTGAAAATGAGCCTAGAGATAAGGCTAGCAAATTGCAATGCACCCCTTCTGCTATAGATGCCTTGGTACCTCAGCCTTTTGCAATTGCATGCTTAGTATCATTATATGAATTTATTTACTATATTATTTTCATTTGCACTCTTCAGAAACAGGAGACTCCAGCATCTACTGCATAAACAACAGTATGCCCAACGAATCAATAACACTGGAAGACCTCAAAAGAATGATCAACACGGTCGATCAAGTCTTCGGTTTGCTGGAAACCCACGAGACCTACCTAACCACGGACTACGGTGCAAGCGTCTTCCACAGCCAGGATGCCATCCAAGCCTACTACAGACTCTTTGACATGTTAGAGTCTTCTCACCTCCCTACCCCAAGAAATATCTGGATGTCTCGATCGCCGTGTCTTCTTTGTGCCAAGAGACTCATATACGAGTATGGAAAGCCTGATTCCATCAAGCCAATACTTCAGATAGCGAGTATTTACACTGGAGAGAATTTGCTGGATGCAGTGGAGTCGCTGAAATGCATGGCAAGGATGGTTCATCTCAATTTCACCATACAGCCGTGGGATTGGAGAGATGTTAGGAACAATACTGATCACACTGATTGTGTTGATTCGATTGATTCTGCACTACTACATACGGGTTTTAATGAAAAACGAGAGATTGTTCAATCGCTCGTCAATTTCATTCATGAACTTAGCTTCAATCCTGAAGTGAACTCATGGTGCTCTTAAAAAAACCGAACACTTATTATCATGCCTAGTCAATCAAATCATATGATTTATAGAGCTATGTATACAAATCATTATGTTAGCATCGAATGCAACTGTAAAAAATATTTGTCATATCCCACATAATAATATTATATTATTGCTATTGATTATCAAGAAATGGCCGATGTGCATGGCTATTGTATGCACAGTAGTTCTTAAATAATAATTATTAGTTTGATAACCTGTACAATAATCAATAACTTTTGGCAAAACTAGAGTAGAATGCACGTGTATACAGCAGCTTGCAAGCTGAATATTTGGCTCTAATTATTTGGCAAAGCTTGACAATTAATTTTTATGCCGAAGATATACGGTATATGCTGCAGTCCGGATGCCACTTGTTATGACTTGTGAGAAGGGAAACACTCGTGCCTGCACACACAAATAGTAATGTGACTATTTCTTACTTACTATATAAAGGTGCGGCACTTCCTATCATGCATCCACTGGCATCCAAGTCAACAGGGATGCAACCAGTCCACTTAGCCAGGCCCCCCCCCCCCCCCCCCCCCCCCACAGCCTACTACTGGGACCATGCCAAAATTCTAAATTTTTTAATATGCTTGCAATTGACTATAGTGCCTACATGTGACATTAATTTTGTCTATTGAGGTATACACGCTGTTGAAATGTGACAGTTATAGCTACTATTATGCATGAATCGTCATCCAAGTCAATAGATAGGTTATCATACAATCACATGCAGGTTATTTTTAGCTACCATGGGCACAGTAAAAATGCTATCCTGATACAATGTCATGTAAGGCCAAACACACATGACTAGATTGTTTGCCTCAGAGGTGTATGTACTGTCTACATGTGGCAGGTTCTACAGATCATGCATGCATGCTTAGCTATACGCTATTATAAAGTAAAATTTAACAACAGATATTATTAGTCATGTACTGCTACTAGGACCAGGCCAAAATTGTCAACACTCACATGATCAGAGATTAGGATGCATGTACTCTTGTTAAGGTGCTGTTTACATGTGGTATATATAGTTCCAATAATTATTACTATCATCATGAATGCACTGGAGTATACCCAGAGGAGGTTGGTCACAGATTCTAATTTATTTAGAGCGTGTTTGCCATAGGCTGCAATGTACACCCACGCAACCCAGGTCAACCCACTGAGTCAGCAAAAAAAAACAGTACATTGCATAATATGGTGCGCAATAATAAAATGCATATTCCACGAAAATCGTTATCAACCTCCTCTGGAGTACACCAGTGCTCATGCACCTTTAAGTTAGCTCAAGCATCCATCATGAAATAATATTATGGGCACTAGGACCTACCACGCATGCATGCATCAGGAATAACACGCACTCCCTACTATAATACTCGTGACCAGTATGATCCATCTGCTTATGCTAATACATACCAACTCAGCTTTAACTAGTACTCCTGGACCAGTACTATAATACCCTTGTATAGGATCCAAAACTGACCTGCATGCTTGGAAGTTCCATATTGTGACAAGCTGACCGTATTAGGCTATAGCTGCATAATAGAGTCATTCAAAATGTTTACATGCAACTGCATGTGACAATGTCATGTACAAGCATGATATTTTAACAATAAATTATTAAATATTCATCGTCAAAATATCAACGCCCATTCAGTCAGATGTGCACATAATATTAACTATTAAAGTGCATGAACTCCTTCTCATGCATGACAGCAGGTGCTCCTTATAAGGATACAATGCGCGCACACATAAACATCATCACATCCTATAAATCCTGACAGTGTACGTAATCGAAAAAATTATGTCATTATGTATAATCCAAATACCCCACTTAATCACTGTTTATCCTAAGAAGCGAATATGACACGCCTGGCAGTGGCAGTGCATGTACATACTACGGTTTCAATCATTGCATCATGCAATGCCAGATTTTCAGAGCAGGTAAATAATGACTATATATGCATTGTGCATGCATGATGGTGTCTGCTATAGGGGAGTTTATAGCTTTAGCTACACGAGGCACTTCTTGGCTTGATATCTCACGTCGCCATGGTACCGGATCGTGGTGTGGTCCTCGATTCCCAAGCAGATTGACATACATACAGGTCCACTCCCACACCACGCATGCATGCATGCAGTCTTATGTAATATAGCTATGTAACTAAAATTAATGTCGTAAAAACTAGCCATGTATACTGCTCGGACTTTTGTACCTGCATGATTTAATAACCCATGGTGCCTCAGTTCTCACCACGAGATCATGCACAGTCATTAATTTCGATTAACTACATTATCATCTATATACATGCTGCATGCACAGGTATGACAATGGGTGTCTATTATATAATATGCATAATATCATGACTTAGCCTTGTATCCTAGGTAACAGCCATGGTATAACTCCCATATACCCCAGCCTTCAGGCATTATAACTCCCTACCCCTGACAATAGTCCAATAACACAGTTGCACTGGCATACCAAGTTTGTATTGTAGCTACTAGGTTTTCACTAGCTATAGCCAGTAGCTCCCACACATAATACAATCACTAGGAGGGTTCCAGCTTGATAGACTATTAAGATTGTCATTATGATAGCCTGCTACTCCAACTCAAATATGAAAAAGTAAACAATCTGCTGATTACACTAACCAATCATGGTCAAGATATTAAACAGATAAACTATGTTTGCCCAGGATACACCGTTCATATACCACCTTCGCTCTCGGGCTACGCCCTCGAGCTCAGGGTGGTATATGAATGGTATATCCTAGGCAACCATAGTTTATCTATTACTAACAATGGGTGTACCGTAAATCGCGAATATTTCGATGTTAAAATATTTTCGGACAGCATGGCTTGTGCGAAAATTAAACGTACGAAATACATGCGCAATATTAACGACAATGCGGTACAGGGTCGTTTGTCCGAAAATTATTTAACGCGAAAAATTATCGCATGAAATATTTTAGACACGAAATATTCGCGATTTACGGTATACTATATGTATACCATATAGCTGGAAAATTTGACGGGGAATTAAATTTGGTGGTTTGGTAGTCAATAATACAACCACCAAATGAAAATCCGCCAAAATTTCCTACTCGCATATATACATATGGCGATCCCGTACCGAACCGCCATATTTAAATCCGCCAATATTCTTGCAATAGCGATTTTGGGCTCAACCGCCAAATTTAATTCCCGCCAATATTTCCGGCTATACGGTACATGATATAGCTTCCAGAAGGTTACAGGTTGTGGGGGGGGGGGGGGGGGGGGGGGGAGAAGCTAGTACAGTTTCAATACTGGAATGGAAAGGCTGTTTTATCATTTCCTCCTTGTAGCTAGATGAAGCCAATGCTCCAAGATGTAAATTTTGGCACCATATTATTATATCCTAGTATCATTTGCAGCAGCTCATTATTAGTCTTTTAGCTTTGCATGCTAATGTATCTAATTATGCATTTTAAATTACGATCAAGGATGACGTTTTGATAATACTGCCATGGAGATATTTATAGCTAGCTGCAAACAAATTCATGTCATGCACACTCGTGTAGTGCAGTACATGTACTATGTAAATCTATTTATGTTGTTTATGACTCTTAATAAGGTCATAAAAGGGTCACATACTATGAAACCTATAAAATGTACACATGTATGGGTTAACAGCTATTTATATCACTACAATACCATACCAGCTAAGCGGTAACTATGGAAGGATACATCAAGCTCTACGGGACAATCAGCTTCCTGATATTTACATCCACCGTATTCACATTAGGAAACTGTCTGCTATGTGATGACTCAAGTGAAGCAAATGCAGCTACATGTGCTAAATTATCTAAAGATGTTGAAAATGCACTCTTGGGGGATGAAGGTAACCTGTTTCGCATGAGAAAAGCCTTTTTCTACTCACCAACGGCCTCACCAGTCTTGTTGAAGGTGATGTACAACATAACTTTTGAGGAGAACTTCACTGAAGATTCTGAAGTGCCTTGCTGCTATACCTCATTTATGCAAGAGGAAATCTCTGAAAAACTATATTCTGAATCTTGTGTGAATAAAACTTCAACTGTTGATATAACTACTATGTGTATGCCTGATATGATTAATAAGTGCTCCAATTCAATTGAGTTCAAACAGGAAAATTACACATACGGGTGGACTTCAACAGGAGTTTATGTCGTGTTCCACCCAATAGTACTAACAATGATGCAAGCACAGATTCCACTAGCAGCATTGAGGATCGTTCACAGAACCTATACCAATCAAAGAGGTCCAGAAGCAGACACTTTCCTCTGGGATGGCTCTTATGATCTACCAACTCTATACCTCAATTTGCACTTTACTTCACTATCATGTATTCCTACCGAAGATCTATTCTCGTCTGTGCTTAAAGATTTCAATACTCTGGTAAGATCAATATTATATACGGATCAGTAACATTAAATGGTAATGGTCACCCAAGTATGTAACATTTTTAAGACTATATAGAGATATTGAAGCATATTATTATGCAGATAGTACATGTATGCATTGCGGTAATGCATTTGAATATAATTATCTTGAGCCTTTCCACACAAGTACATGTAGGTAGAGAAAGCTAGAAAAATTATTGACATGCAGAATTATGCATATGCGCGCATGCACATACACATTAATTTTACTATAATAATTATCATTACCTACATGAATATCTACTGACATAGCTGAAGCTATACACAGCACAACAGGAGGTGCTCGGTTTTATAACAGACAGTGACAGCATTGGCTTCACTCTACCTGAAACTTCAGTTACGACAACCAACATACCAGTGGAAGGTGATGTTCTGCTAGCAAACATTTATTCATCAAGCATGTGGGTACTGTATGCCATAAGCGTACTCGTGTTTCTAACGTGGTATCATAAGGAAGACAACGAACACAGAGAGAAGATTCAACAATGGATTAATGATAATAGGAGTCTCATAGCTGGGATATTTACCACCGCAATAACTGTAGGTGTAATTGAAGGCATTGCAAGAATCGCTAACTGTAGTGTATGGTCACATCACTCCCTAAGAAATAATCCATCCAGGGATGACAAAGTGCACCGTGGAGTGTTTCTTGCAGTATGGCTGCCACAAGGTTATGTCTTGGCATTTGGAACAATGTTGCTCATTGGCTGCCACATCAGAGAGGTGTACGCTACATATCGGAACGGTGATTTTTGTATACACATAATTCTTCCTATCCATCTCATTGCCTTTGGCTTGGTGCATGCCTTATTTCCAGCCATCATATTAATACTGGTGTATGCAATACAAATGTTGGCCACCCTTACATTTGTTCTGGCCTATTTATTTGCAACCACTATCTTTTCAGCAATTATTTATAAGCGGTGCGAGCAATACTGTCATTCCACCTATAAGAAAATGAGTCTGGAGATGAAATTATATACAACAACTTTATACTTTATTGCAATGATCATCCCCTTCTGGATAATCTTTTTGTACCTATCAATGATTGCAATTGTATTCTTGTACTCTCTACTGATTGGCAGGGGCTCTGCAATTAATACTGGTCCACTATTTGCCATCTCTCTTCTTCCATCCCTCCTGATATCGAGTGTTGCATGGGCAGCAAAGAGATTAGCACTTCAAAATACATTCAAGAGTCAAAGTACTAGTAAGAAGAGTATAGAGCAACAACCTGAATATGAAGTACCAGCAAGGGTACTACATAAGCCCCTGGTACATGTACTAGAGACAAACACAAATGAGCAACAAACTGGAGAAAAAGTACTAAAGACAACAAGAGTATGATAAAGTATATTATATCTTGACATTACCTTAATTATTCCAGAAATATTTTTTTCTTACACACATGCATGTATAACATTGTGCAGTCATTAAATTTATTAATGATGTGACCAGGATGCATGTGCACAAGAGCCTGAGGGAGCCCCGCAATAATCAGATACAGAAGTATAACTATAGGGTGATGTAAACCATCGAGGGGGCGAGCCTTCGCTCACAGCATATAGTAAAGGGTAGCGCCGGGCTAAGTAAAGGGTTGCCTCCTCTACTATCTTTGATCCAAAGTACATGTACAAGTAGCCATAGCTATCGTCATTAACTGAGCACAATCTATTGTCGCTATATTAAAAGATCAAGAAAGGAGGAAAAATGTATATAATTTAAACAGTTGTGTACTACATTCCCAGTACGTCGGGAGCTTTGGCCCGTGCAGATGACGCTACAGAATTGTCTGCATGGGCAACTGAAATTAGATCATACCTAGACTTAGACTACATGGCCTTGTTGCTGTAGAAACTTTTCTTGTGTACTGATGCCTTACCTTTGCTTGTTTTTTAGCCGTCTACTCCAGCTGCATGAGCTGGACGCTAGCTGCATCCTTTGGTGAGCTACATTTAGAGTTAGTGCAGCCAATATTGACGATCTTTACTGCAACGATTATGCGCATGCACTATGAGGTAGCGAACACGTGGCCGACGTATCAACGATATTCTCGTTGTATTGATTAGTGTGGGGCTCGCTCAGGCTCGCCCCAATAATAATTATTCTTGCAACTTACTCTGCCATTGGACTATGGACTATTCCCACATAAAATTACCCATGGAAAGTATTCAAGGAAGTATAGTCTACATGCTGCACGCATAGCCTAATTAGGTATGACGATGGGTATATTATACTATGTATACATGATAGCTTCCAAAAGGTTACAGGTTGGGGGGGGGGGGGGAAGCTGGTACAGTTTCAATACCGGAATGGAAAGGCTGTTTTATCATTTCCTCCTTGCAGCTAGATGTAATTTACACCATTTGCATGCTAATGTATTTAATTGCATATACATTTTACATTACAATCAAGGAGCACATTTTGATTCATTGACAGATTGAAGACAGTGCTGGAGACATTTAATTTCATAGCTAGCTACAAACAAAACCTAATTCATATCATGCTCATGCAGTGGAGTAGACAAAGTATGCATGTGAATCTCATTAACATGCTGTTTACAACATTTGATTAAAGGCCCACACACGGTTCCATTAAAAACTCATAGGCTATAGCTATGACGTGCAGGTATAATATAATATTATACATAGCAATCAGTCAATTAGCAGCCATCTAATGCAAGCTTAGTGGCAACTATGGCAAAATACAAACTTAACCGGACAATCAATTTCCTGATATTCGTATCCACCATATTCACATCAGGAAACTGTCTGCTATGTGATGACTCAAGTGAAGTAAATGCAGCTACGTGTGCTAAATTATCTAAAGATATTGAAAAGGCACTCTTAGAAGATGAAGGTAACCTGTTTCGTATGAGAAAAGCCTTTTTCTACTCACCAACGGCCTCACCAGTCTTGTTGAAGGTGATATACAATGTAACTTTTGGGAAGAACGTCACAGACAAACTGCCTTGCTGCTATACCTTATTTGCTTATGAGGAAGTTACTGAAAACCTACATTCTGAGTCTTATGCGAATGCAACTGTGACAAATTCAACCAATACTACAATGGCATATATGTCTGATAGGATTAATAACTGCTTCAACTCGATTGAATTCAAACCAGAAAATTACACATACGGGTGGACTTCAACAGGAGTGTATACCGCATTCCATCCGATAGTGCTAACAATGATGCAAGCACAGATTCCACTAGCAGCATTGAGATTTGTTCATAGAATCTATACCAGTCAAAAAGGTCCAGAAGCAGACACTTTTCTCTGGGACGGCTCTTACGATCTACCAACGCTATATCTCGACTTACACATCACTTCACTATCGTGTATTCCTACCAAAGATCTATTTACATCTGTGCTTAAAGATTTCAATACCCTGGTAAGATCTATAATACGTGGAAATTTTTTCTACTAGTAGTAGGAGAAAATCTCGCTAATTTCACCACCTGCTCTCATTGATGAAAATTTTATCAAGCTAGTTAAAGATTGCTTACTATTAGAGGATATATGACAACCATTATATACTGCAACTTTTTTACAAATTTTTTCTGCAATACAAAAGTAGCTGGAATCAAGTTTTATCCAAAAACCGAGCACCTCCTGCTGTGCTGCATATAACTTCAGCTGTATAGCAGGTGATTAATGATAGTATTATTATTATTATAGTACTAGTGGGTAGGTACATACATGCACACATAATTATGATTATCAATTTGAAAGTATTTTTGCTGTTAAAGTTTGCATGCTTGTATCCCATAATTTATTATGCTTCTATACAACTGTATTCCTATAGTATGCTTCTACATCTTTAATGTGTGGTCTTATTGTAATAATAGTATTATGACTCTTGCTGGAAAAGTATATACTGCTGATCTGTAGTACCATACTCATGAGATTTTACTCAAGAGATAGTGAAAGTATTGGTTTCACGCTGCCTGGAACATCAGTTATGATAACCAAAATACCAATTGAAGGCGATGTAATACTAGCAAATCTCTATTCATCAGCCATGTGGATGCTGTATGCTCTAAGTGTATTTTTGTTTCTAACGTGGTATCATAGAAAAGATAATGTACATCGAGAGAGGATACAGCAATGGATTAACGAAAATAGGAGTCTCGCAGCTGGGATATTCACTACTGCAGTAACAGTAGGTATAATTGATGGAGTTACACGAATCGTTAACTGTAGTGTATGGTCACACCACTCACTAGAAAATAATCCATCTGGGGATGATGAAGTGAATTTTGGTGTGTTTCTTGCAGTATGGTTACCACATGGATATCTTTTTTATATTTGGAACAATGTTGCTCATTGGCTGCCACATCAGAGAGGTGTACATGTACGCTACACATTGGAAAGATGATTTTTGTATACATGTAATTCTTCCTATCCATCTCATTGCCATTGGCTTGGTGTACGTCTTATTTCCAGCCATCATACTAACACTGGCATATCCAACACAAATGTTAGCCACCTTCACATTTGTCCTGGCCTATTTGTTTGCAACTACAATCTTTTCAGCAATTCTATATAAATGGTGCGAGCAATACTGTCAATCTACCTATAAGGAAATGAGTCTGGAGATGAAATTATATAAAACAACTTTATACTTTATAGCACTGATCATCCCCATCTGGATAATCTTTTTTTGCCTACAACTAATTGCAATTGTATTCTTGTACTCTCTACTGATTGGCAGGGGTTCTGCAATTAACACTGGTCCACTATTTGCCGTCTCTCTTCTCCCATCCCTCCTGATATCAAGTGTTGCATGGCTAGCCGCTGAAAGAGCGTTGCACTTCAAAATACATTTCAAGGTACTAAGAAGAGCAAAGAGCAATAAAAGAGACGAGAGTATGATAAATACATCTGGAGATCACTTTGCATAAGTATACAAGGACACATAAATTAGTGCAAAAAACACTAGTACGATGTATGTATCCGTGAGAGTATGATAATAATTATTATTATTGTTTGAGAAACATTGAGGTTGGATTTGATATTGCATTATTATTGTTATAATATTCATTAAAATTTAATTATGACCGCAATAAATAAATCAGACATACCGTATTTCTTCTAAAAATTCGGCCCTTCTAATTATTTGGCACCCTTTACCGAATGATTGAAAATAATAGTCTCTCCTCTAAAAATTCGGCAAAGCTAAAGCAATATTATTATTTTCATGCCGAATTTTTAGAAGAAATACAGTAAAATACAGTGTCACTTATAACTTTAAGTTACTCTTAAATTCCGATGCTTAATTGGACCATTCCCACATGAAATTATAATAGTACCAGTGTGATTATGGATTAGTAAAACCTAGCTACACAGAATATTACACATTATTATAGCCAAATACATGTAAGTACATAATATTATATGCTCTTTGTGCATGCACTACCTAGTGAAAAGGAATACGTATGCATGCGGTTTATTGTCGAAAATATGCAGTTTTATGGTAAATTTCGCGCATATTACCACACGGTACCGCCTCAAACCGTTTACTTCTGGGTAACCGAAAACAAGTTAAGAAAGGAGCGCTTTGATTCTGTGCGTGTTTGAACCTTCGGCTACTAAGCTTCAATGACCCCGAGTATCACCCGCTACAAGCTTGCTTCAACGTCGAAACGCTAATATTTCACGTATACCCGCATCGTACCCACCAACACTCGTGCTAACGGCATATTTGCACGGTCCTTTTCACCCGGGTTACACCACATAATATTATAACTACAGCAGCATGGAACTAATACTCACTGGACACTTACCTGTTCAGGTGTGGCTGATGAGATAAGATGCTGTAGGGGGTAATTGGCAACAGGGTGGAGGGCAAAGGTCATCACCCTACCTCGAAAGCAGCTGTCAAGGATGTGTTGTCGTAGCTCAGGTGTGGCCACCTCGATCACGCACTCCATCAGGTGACTACCAACAGAATCTACGAACACGGCGGGAAGCTCAAAGTCATCAACGGAAGCCTTTTCATCTCGTTCTTGAAAGACCATTGAGCATTTAATTATCTTCTTTATCAGCTTTTTAGCTCTGTCCGGAATCTGTTGAGTCAGCACTCTGAGCATGCACTGCAATACTGGGCAGGCACATTGGTGTGTCATTAGGTCACTGAAATTCTCTAGTTTACAAATATGTTTCGCGATGCCATCCAACTGCTTCAAAAACACGCCGGGAATCTGCACCACTCTTTCGACCCTCAGCACACCTCGGTGAGTGGAATCTTCCGCCATCTTAGCCTTTCTGAACTCCTTAGACGATCGGCTCCGACTGGCATGATCGGTAAGGTACACCCCGGCTAAAATTTGTACCAATGAGCTGAGAACATGACTGGCATATGGTTGCACTATGAAATCATGCACTCTATCCCGCAGTGCTGCACACATGGATAGAAGGCATTCCTGCAGAGAGTGCAAGTCTTTTTCATGATCTTTGTCATCGATGGACGAACCATCATTTAGCATCCTAGCTGCTGGTGCTGCCATGGTGGTGGATAATTTGGTAGATGCAGCTTTCAGCAACGCCTCGATCACATGACTGCCACATCTATCCACGGCCAGCTCGCAGCAGTGCACGGAGAGCACCTCCACGAGCTTCTGAACGGTGGCTAGGTCCGTTGCCTGATGCTGTAAGAGCCTCTCCACCGCCCTGCTACCATCTTTGTCACAGCAGACTCTCCTTGCGTCATCGGAGATGATCTGTTTGATGACGTTTTCGAGGAAAAGTTGGTGATCACCCTCTCCCTCGTGTTCTTCGCCGTCTAAGAAGCTCTCCACTCGCTTGTAGTAGCTCTTAGAGCCGTCATCAAGCCGAGGAATCATTTTAGGTGCAGCCATCGGGTCCACGTGGATCTATCCAAATAACCGAATTTTCATTGCAAAATTTCTTACGCGTGACATGTACATTACGTGTAGTACACGGGGATTCCCCTTATCATGTGCACTCAGCTGCTGAGTAATGGTGACCTTTCTGCGATCGGAGGTATTCTGTGAAGAAAAGAGCTAGAAAACTTGATTAGGTAAGTCTTGGCGAACACGCTAAAAGAAAGATGAGCTAGTGAAAATATAATTGCGCACTGCTTGGGTACCAAATATTTAATGTGTGGCGCAAAAGCCACGCCTATGCATGCTATGGGTTCGTGGAGCATATGCATTGTTCTCTTACTACTCTTATCTTTCCCTGTAGCAAACCTTCGCGCGAACAATCGACCCTCTGCAAAGAGCAGCTGTTGAAATAATATGGCTGACTCAGCAGATCAGACAGAGACAGGGGAGCCACAGCAGCTACCCAAATCTCAACCTACCGTTTCTGCATCTCTGACTGAAAAGTCAGTTCCTGGGGAAGCGAAGCAGCCTCAACAGCAGTCACAGCCGTCGGCTGCAAGTGACCCTCCTCTCTCCTCTTCCACATCACTGAAAGAAAAGCCACCACCTACTACTACTCCTAGCAGTGCAGATGCTATAAAAGGTGGCGTCTCCAAGAAACCGTCACCCAAGCCTAGAAAGCGGAGTGCCGTCATGTCACAGCCACAGGCGCCGGTGTCGGTGTCGGCGTCGTCGTCGAGCGTGCCAGAAGAAGCTACCACTGTCGGTGGCGGTGGTGCTACTAGTAGTAGTAGTATTGGCGGCGGTTCACTCACTCGCAAGGAGCTGCATCCACAAGATGGACACAAAGCTGACACTGTTGACGGTAGTACTTCTAAAGCGAGCACTGCTGCTGCAGTCACTGGACCATCCTATGCATCCAGGACCATTATGAATGGTATGAGATGAAATGTGTATAATATGCGTACTGAATTTGTATGTCGTGTCTATATTGTGTGCACTTGGAATACATTTATTGTGCAATTACAATGTCGTGTATGTTAGCCTCAGTGGAATACACATGTACATGTATACTTGTTAGCAACATGTGTAGGACAAGAGTACTGTATTGTAATGGAAGGGGCGCTCCAGCTTTGTGTATGCATATGTATTATTACTGGGAGTGTTTTATGATTGGGAGTATGATGGTCATGGCTGTTATTCCCTCAGAACAAGTTTGGGAACAGCAGCGTAACGTGTACCATCACAAAAACAACTCACATTGTCATGAAAAACCCAAATAAGTAGGAAATAATATTATTATCGACGTTTATGGTCATAAGGTTTCTAGACGTATGAGGAAGGATTGTCAGCTTGCCTGTTACTGTACAAACACTGCCTGCAATGTGTATACACATGTACATCAACATGAATCTGCACTTACAGCATGTGTTCATGCCCTTTGGCTGTTGTGACTGGATCAAGTGTTGATTGAGCTGTAAAGTGCTTAATTGCTCACACTGTATGTGATAAAATAGCTACTTCTAAAATGCTATCCTCCCCCAGACCATTCCATTGCATGTACATGTATATCTACATGTACACGTACATGTACATGTACTTGTAGAGAGCTGTGTACGTACATTGTAGATTTACATGTACGTACATGTGTTCATGTACAAGGAAGGTACTCATGCATGCATATGTACTAGCCCTGGTAGAATCTCTCTCTCTCTTCCCCCTTTCTCTCTCCCTCTCTCCCTCTCTCCCTCCCTCCCTCCCTCTGCCACGTACAGGTCTAAAACTGAAGCTACAAGATCAGCCACTCCCTAGCTTCTGCTACACCTACGCACTCTCTCCTTTCGTCGACAAACCACTCCCTGTCGACTGGAAGATCATCGTCAACGACGACATTCAGAGCCAGCACATTCGCTGCCACGCCCTCCAGTCGGGCGACAAAGTCAAAGACCTGATTTCATCGTTCCGAAGAGCCTTAGCGAAAGCCGTTGTGCTCATAAACACTCAAGACAACTACACCTTGGCTCCCGAGTTCACAGAAGGGGTGGCAAAGGGCAACTACCCAATTGTGATTCTGACCAAAAGTGATGGCAACTCGCTGGTCGACATACTAGAGAAGTACGATGGTCAGACTGAGATTCTAGCTCGCCTGGACGTAGAGGGCTCGGCCATGGAGCTACAGCAGCAACAGCAGGAGCAGAGTGAAGTGGAGGTGTCGGCTGAAGGCTCCATTCCATTGAAGAAGGATAAAGGAAAATCCGAATCGCATGGACCAGGTACATGTATGATAAGTATGCATAAATGCTGACTTTGCATATTTCACGACTCTTGTATTTAATATCCACTGCTAAGTGTGACCAGCTACGAGGTTGAATAGGGAGAAAACAAGTTGGATATTGTAGTTTCATACTGCTGTCTTTCCCAAATGGTTCCTTTTCTCATAGCAGATCACGTAATATTATTATGTGTAGTACTAGATATCTGCTGTACTTGTACCAAGATACTGTTTTGTACATACGTAAGCATGCAACACATGCTGGTGCCTAGCCTTGATAACTAACCAATATCATATACATTTTTATTGCTAAAATGTTGGGAGTAGTCATACATGTATAAGGCTCACAAATATATTTTTTTTGTCTCTAGGCCTTATGCAGCGTACCAAGAACTTGTTTGGGCTGGGTGGCAAGTCATCGTCTATGGACTTGAAGGCTGAAGTGAAGAGGTTGATGTTCTCAGCAGACAAGGAGAAAGAACCCGTATTGGTGACCACGGATCATGGAAAATTCACCATGGTCATGTCAGCTTTCACTACTTACGAGAAGCAGGTGTGCACATGTACAGTGTACAGTGTACATGTACATGTACATGTACTTAAATGTCATGCATTATGCATGAGGCACCTTTACATGTTATGTATACATGATTTTGGTTATTATCTAAATTCATGAGGGAGGGGAAAATCCAGGTACTTTCCCATGAATAATACCTGTAGCCCTATACTTTGTATTATGAGAAAGTGTACATATATACATGTACATGTATATAAAGTATAAATGCACATGTAGCATATTATAGTATGCATGCTGGAGTCATGTATGATGGTATAGTATATTTGTACTTGTAGTTGTGAAACATAAGGATTTAAACTTCCATAATGATAACTATTCATTCACACACAAACAGGTCAAGCCAGATAGTAACCATGGTGACGTGTCAGACGTCTTGAAGAAGCTCAAGACTCACCTCACGGAGACCTTCCCCCAAGACTTCCCCTTCTACCTGATCCTCTCCTACCGTCTCCATATGATGTACTCGGCCTACGACTGTGATGAATTCAAGACGTTCATTCCGATGTGCATCAGCAGATTTGAGGACATGGACCCGAAATCCATCGCAAGAGTGATGATGACGTTTGTTGATAGGTACGTACGGCTGCTGCCCATACCTTAAAGTGGCATTTATTTGCAAATACATTTCTTGCGATTTTGACTTATAATGTAAATCACGTGTACTATTACTTAATATCATTTGTGATTTATATATTGAAATGGTATACACAAGGAATGTTGCATATCTGATAATTTTAGGGGCAATCCGTAGAAATATCAACTTTTAGTACCTGCAAAAGAATAATTTGAATCACACATTTTTTTTTTTGTGATTCTCTCTCATGCACAGGGGTGACTTCAAAGTGATGTTTCCTGGATCAGAGGCGGAGTTCACGGCCGGCGTGTTCTTTCTCCTGGAGAATGCCTGCAGGGAGCTAGCAACTGTGTCCCACAATCTTCGGAGGAGGGTATCAGACGGGCAACTTCATGGGAAGAACACAGCCGGTGCACGAACCCTCTACAGCGGCTTCGTCTACTCAAGAATGTTATGGAGTAAGTTTCTAGTTGTGTTTAACAACCGGTTCTTTGTCAGATATATACAGCAAGTGTACATGTGTATATGCAATATTGACAGTGAGAATTGAGAAATAATTGATGATTTTTTGCAAGCCTATAGAGCAAGCAGTATAATATTATTGCATAAATAATAACATACGATAGATGATAATCAGAGGAAAAAATTGCATTGTTTCACAGTTTCCATGGCGCTAAAGCTTCACAACAAGCGCTCTTCCACGGTGACCCGGAGCACGACAGCCATCTGGCAAGATCTTCTTCTCCAGTTCAGCAGCAGAGTGAAGTTGGACATGCAAACCATCTTCGAATTCAAGAAGGGGCTGGAGTTTGGTCGACTCCTCAAGCTGCCGACCGATCTCACCTTCAACTATCCCAGAATGGCTGAGTTCGTTGTCGCTGGAAAGAGGCCACTGTCACATGTCGAGTGAGTGCGTCTACATGTACATGCATGTGTTATATGTATGAAAGGTACTGGGGAAATCCCCTGCAAAAGGTAATCTTTTAGCTGTATTAGTTTCAGTAATTAGTCATTAGTGAAAAGAGAATCATTTTTCGTGTGTATATTTTGGTATCTACTGTTTACTTGACTTTTGAACAGGTGGGGTATACATACATAATATATACATGTACATGTATAAGCTGCTGCTTTTTACTTGCAGGAACTTTCTCCGCTCTGTTGAGAGCCACATCATGTTTGAGCATGACCTAGCCGACTTCCTAGCCAACATCAGGGCCAGCTACGACATCTGGCTGAAGGAAGGGGGCATCGCCAAACTGACCTACGCCAGTGTCCAGGGGACTCTGGCTGGAGCTATTAGCGAGGTAAGTACATGTACAGTAGGCAAAGTTTGATCAAGAATGGCAGCCACTGAACCTTGTAAATGTTACGGTAAAAAATTTAATGTACATGTACGTGAAATTTATTTGTTTTCTACCACCAATCCCAAATTAAACCTAAGGGGGAACCGTCACATTGTCTGTTCAGGCAAACCTACATGTAATCCCAGAGCCATGTAGGCGCCTAGCCTCTCAAAAGAAAAGGATAGTGTTTGAACCTATAGTGTATTTGAATGACATGAATATCATTAAGTATCCAGCTTCTGGATCACACTATAATATTGTACATACATACTGATCAATCACTTTTCATTGGTGTGTAGGGTATCTCGTTTGTGGATTGTGTCAGTGACATCTGTTCTCGTCGCAAGGTCGACCACACCCTAGTCGAGGCGGAGAGCATCAAGTGGCTACTGCTCCTCCTCCAGCTGGTTGACTTTGCCGACTCTAGAGCGGAGACTCACCTCAGGCAGTTCCTCCAGAACCGAGGCCCCGTACTCAAGAGCAAGAAGTGTCAGCAGGAAATCAGAAAATACGTACGTAAGCTTGCAAGATATTTTTGGGTGTTATTTTCAAAGTAGTATCTAGCTTTTGTCCTTCCGTTTTATACATACATGTACATGTATGACCTGTACATGTACATGCATGTACATGTAGTAAAAATTATTGTGAGGGTCGGGATTAATACTTTACACAAAAAATATTACTTTTCCCTCTGCAGATCCGTGAGACGACGAAGAATAATTTCCCGCGTCTCACGATCCAGCAGTTTGGTTCCCTCTTCAAGGCCTTCAAGATCTACCCGGTCAAGATGGTGGAAGAGTTTCTTGGGTTCTACGAGATCCGTCAAGGCATGAAAATCAACGACCCCACATGGCAGACCTTTATCAGAGAAATAGTCTCGAGATTTGGCGGAGCGAGAAACCACTACTTTCTGCTGGACTTTTTCAAAAATGTTTCCCAGAGTTATCTCCATGAAATTCGCCAGAGCGAGTTTGTGGTCGATCTACTTCAGCTGAAGGTGCCCAAGTTGTTTGCGATGGAGGAAGGGAGTGATGAGATGGCAGAGAAAGAGGATTTCGAGGTGGCTAGGAGGTTCACAATCTTTCTGAGGAGCTACATCAACAGACTCGCCCTCAAGCAGTCCCTTCTAGCACAGATGTCCACACTACTGGTATGTAAATGTACACGTGACATGTATTTGTGCATAACGCATGTATTCTGTGTATTATAATTAGATTAGTGTGTAATAGCAGCACATTACTCGTGTTCACCGACGTGATAATGCCAAGCCAAGTTTGTATTACTCTGCACAGCTATTTTGACCTAATTGCATTAGGCTTCACACAAAAATGCTCTGTGCTGCATATACATGTACGTGTACATGTACACCTGTGCACATGTCCATAAGCAAGTGCTTACATGTACATACATGTTGGTATGAGTATGGGAGCATAGTCCAAAATAATTAATAAGATCACCACAATTATAATGTGTAGTACATGTAATTACATGTATATGTACATGTACATGTCTATGTACATTGTACATGTAGGCCTCCATCTCCGAAGAGCGTGACGATTTTCAACAACTCATTCTCAGCGTTCTCCAAAAAGAGGTCATCCCAGAGTTCAAAGTTCTTCAAGCGGTCGGCACGGGTATGGGTACGGGTGCTGGAGGGGTGCAGTCTAGTTTCCAGTCCGTTCTCGAAGGAGCCGTCACCACTCTTGTCAGAGATCTCACCTGGCTGAAGGAACTCACTACGAAGCAGAAATTCTGCTGGGGACTGGTGGCTGCGTGCTGCTCGAAGATCAACATCGGGCACGAGAATCTCGACTGGGTCCACAGCTACGACAAGGTGCTGAGGAAGGTCGGGCACATCTTCACGGTTTACTGCAGTGGACGACGACTAACAGAGGGCCAGTGTATCATCATCGAACAGCTGCCCGAGGAAATAGCCAAGCATCCTGTTGAAGATATTAAGAAGTACGTACAATGTACATACCATAGTTAATCTAATATAACGTATGATCCAATTTAACGTAAGAAATTAGCATTTTAGGAATTCTCATAACATGTACATGTATATGTGGAGCGATTGACGACCTTTACCAGAAAATCACATGTTTTTTCAAAATTGATTATTTTTTTCCATACGCAAGTATTAGATTAAGTACGGTACATATACATGTACATGTACATGTACACTGCATTCCCAGTGGTATGATACTCACAAGCAACCGGACAAACAGGAATTCTATCTTTCAGCACAGCCCCCCAACCTTAATGTATACAAGAAAATGTACTATACATGTTTGCTCTTGATACAATAGTTAATTGTAGTTAAGCATTGATCCCTCTGGCATTGTGACGTACATGTAGGTATTTTGAGTGGGTGAGAGAGATCCAGTTGGTGATGAAGGAGTGGCAGGACAGATTCCTGCTCCAGAGAGCCAACTACGACGAGATCCTTCTCTATGCCAGTAACCACACCCACCTACACTCGCTTGGCCACACCCTCTGCATTACGTCGCTCGTCTGCGACGCCCAGGACTCACACCAGATGAAATCGCAGTTTCTCCACGAATTCGAGGCCCTCAACATTTCCCTTCTCAAGTACATCCCGGAACAGCCAGATGCCAAATGGTGCACACTGCCAGCTCTCCTACAGGAATATGGCGTCTCTCTCCCTCGAAAGCTTCGAGATATGATCTTTCGGTACGTTCGCTTCCCCGGCGAACCGAATCGTCATAACTGGGACCCTCCTACCCACCCGGTGCCTCCAAGTACGACGGGGAGATTTCAACCGGGCCACGAAATCAGCCTCGAGCTTGCAAAAGATGTCGGTCTCTATCAGCTTGCCGAGCTGATAACGGTGCTCAACCATTTCCAACAGCCCCTACTGGCCCACCTCCAAATGCTAGTCTTCTTCAAGCTCAACAAGAGTGTCATGTTTGACAAGTACCTACGAGTTCAGATTGGCCACAACACAGAGAAGTTTCAACAGCAGAAAACTCAATCCCTAGCCCAGTCTCCGCAGTTTTCCGGTTTCCAATTCTCCGTTCCACTTCTAACTAGTGTCCTCCCACCGACCTCGAGTGTGGCCGGGAGAGAGGAAGAGGAGGAGGGACTACCGATGAAGATCTTCATTCGCAGCCTTGAAGGCACGAAGGAACTTCTCTCCAAAGTGATGAACGGCAATGCCAAGTATTCTGAAATTATCGCTGAAGGTGCTCTCGATCTTGAAAATTTGGACATCGATAAAGAGTTTGAAGTGCTCAATAACTATTCCATTCTGAACCGCCTGACTTGCTCCGGTTTGACTGGAGTTCGAAGCATACTGGAGCTCTTCCAGTACTCCACCCACATTCACAACATACAAGCTGTCTGCGATCAGTACAAGCTAAAGGGTTGCCTTGCCGATTCGAAACTGACGATATTGAAGGCTCTCGTCGGTGAGTTGGGATCTGAAGAAGCAAGAGCGAAACTCACCCCAAACGAAGCTTCAGAGAAGTTGAAGAAAGTGAAAGAAACTCTAGGCGTGACGGAAAAGATCAACTCCAAGTGCCTGGACCTCTTTGCTGTCATTCAAGACAGTGTCATCTTCTATCAGTTTATCCGAGACAAGCAGTTCTACGGTGAGAATGGCAACGCCCTCTTCTATCAGCAGTACCAGTTGATCACTGCTCAGCTGCAGCATGAAGAATATGACGAACAGGTTGGTATATTATATTCAAGAACTTCTCTGTATTTTTCACACGGGAGAGCCTGGCACGAGGCTAAAAGGACATACCGTATTAAAATTCGGCATGAAAATAATAATATTGCTTTAGCTTCGCCGAATTTTATTCAACATTCTGTCTGCGTGCACATTCTATTCCTGTTTATAGCATATGCGCGTGACAACCTTTGCCGAAAATTAGAGACTATTTTCAATCATTCGGTAAAGGGTGCCGAATAATTAGAAGGGCC
This sequence comes from Cliona cf. orientalis, assembly GCA_963930775.1. Taxonomy (NCBI): domain Eukaryota; kingdom Metazoa; phylum Porifera; class Demospongiae; order Clionaida; family Clionaidae; genus Cliona; species Cliona cf. orientalis. The sequence goes on along the minus strand of OZ005691.1, from coordinate 1,052,772 downwards.
GAATTTTTAGAAGAAATACGGTACATGTAACATTAAAATTTGTGTGATCATTAGTATTAATTATTATTTTGGCCTGAGCAGGTGCTGAATCATCTCTTTGCCGCGTTCAAGCTGATGGCTCCATTCATGGACTCCCGGCAGGACCTGGGCACCCTCATGTCCAAGGTGCTGGCTCTCGATGTGACCAACGGCCTCAGGCAACTGGAGACGGTCAACGCCAACATCACTCTCATCAGGCTGTGGTTCTCAAGAGCCGAGGTGAGTGGAGCAGCTAGCACCCTTTTTCTTTCATTCCCTTGTGAAGAGGAAGGGTCTAGCAAAGAGTCACTTACTAATTGTACATGTAGCCAGAAAATTTGGTGGGGAATTAAAGTTCTGGCAGTTTGGCGGTCGGCATTTGCAACTACATGTACATGTACATGTACATGTGGCTAGCTATGATTGCCTCTTAGATTAAATATGTGATTGGTACATGTAGTAGGACTACCGAATTTTCATGCATGTACACTTCAAAATAATGCACATACATATGTACATACATCATAGGGTGATACTCTCGAGAACGTTGCCAAGGAACTGGACAGCATCATACAGACCGGCTTCTACATCTTCACCCTGTCACGTGACGCCTCCTCCGGAGGTCTCTCCGCTCAGATCATGCTCGAGTACATACCGTCTACGGCCGCCGCCCCCCAACCCCAGCAGGCGTTTACCACATCTGGACACCACTCCTCGAGTTCTTCGTCCGATCAGCCTCCATTTAGCTTTGAGGCGGAAGGAGACAATGGCCCCAGGCAAGGGTTTATCTACATGTACATGTATAATACCGTAAACTAACTGTGACAGTTTTAAGAACTGTACACACTGTACATGTACATAACAGTACTCATGAATCTCATCATAAGAATAGCATATGCATTTAAGTGAAACTCACTCATTCATGTACTCTTCACTTGTACATTGTACAAAGGATGGTCCAACTGATGACTTACAGTAGTCACATTAGTATATACCGTAGTTAATCGAATACAACGTATGATCCAATCTAACATAAGAAATTAGCATTTTACGAATTCTCATAACGTATATAATATATGGAGCGATTGACAACCTTTACCAGAAAATCACGCGTTTTTCAAAAATGAAATTTTTTTTTTTCCATACGTAGTATTAGATTAAGTACGGTAGTCAGAATTGCCCATCCATGCAGCCTTATTGATCCAGTGTACATGTATATACACATGCAGGACGTTTCCACGGATGTTGTCTAAGATGGAGTCCCAGGGAGGGAATGAGCTCTATGGCACTGGCATGACCGGCGGGACGACCGTGACCGGCAAGCTGACTAACTTTGAGCGATGGAGCACGGAGCAGATTGGAGACTTTGTGAGGAAGCTGGGGTTCCTGGACAAGGAGAAGGACAAGGGAGAGGGAGACAAAATCAAACACTTCCTGCATGTCAACGAGGTACAATGTACATGTACATGTACATGCATGTACATGCACATGCAGGGCTTATGTGCGAAGGGGGGGCGTAATTGTGGGATTCTATGGTACTATCAAGATCAAGTTTTTTTTCTCCCACCCAGGTGGCCTACAAGCTGCTGGAGCTCTACATCAAACTGCGAGAGCTCGGTCACATCCAGTACATCAACGAGGGGAACACAGGCCCCGCCCTCTCCTGTCAGATCACCACGGAGGACGTTGAAGAACGTGTGAGAGAGACAGAAGTCATCTTGACAACGTGGACTCACGAAGTGGCCAACCTTCGCAAGGAGTTCAGTTGGTTGCTATTTTTCAGCGTACCAAAGCTTTTGAGGCTCTACAGACTGCTCAGCGAGGAACAGGAGAACGAGGATGTCCATCTGAAGAGGATCATTCACGAGATTAGCTTCTTGTGCGTGAATAACGCTGACACTAGGAAAAGAATGAACACCAAGGTCCAGGTAAGTACATGGGGAGGGAGAGAGAGAGAGAGAGAGAGAGATGAGATTGATTTTTATGTACATGTATGTACTTTCAAGAATTGGATATTACATGTACATGTATTTTCTTCTATTTAGAGAGCTCACGAGTTCTGCAAGAGCACTATGGAAGAGAGCGAAGTCCCTGTCAAGATCGTGGGCACCTTCCTCAACTCCCTTTTCGAAGACCACTCCCTCCCCCACCGTTGTCACCCCAGCTCCCCCCTCCTCCGCCCTCGTAGCATTACGGGGAGTATCTCCCTCGTCCAAGATTTCACCCAGCTGCTGCACTTCTGCCCTGGCTACACGCAGGACGGTCTAATTCGAGTCATCGTTGGTCTCTACAGCGGAGTGCCTGAGTCGTTCGAGGTGTTTCATTGCCGCTCCAACACCACCGAGGGAGAGCTGAATCTGTTCTTGAAGAGAGCAGCCAAGTTTCCACTGCAGTATCTGATCCTGGAGGTCAACAAACTGCCCTACAAGCTACAAGAGGTACGTTCATTGAACATGTACAGTACATGTACCGTAGTATCCCAAGCAAGTGCCCATGCACCGCATTTCATGGATTCAATACTGTGGCTAGCTTCTATACAAAATATGTGTACCTGATAGCCAATTTAACCTCTTGCATGTATCTCTCTATCCCCACAGCACCTGATGCAGCTGCGTCTTTTGGTGCAGCAGGAGTTCCAAGGTCGTCAGCACCTCCTCTCTCTCAGACGCACCCCATCTACCGAGGAGTCTATGGACATCAGCTCACCCATGGTCACGGCTCCAGTCATCCATTTTGTTGAGACCGCACCCTCTGTGCTGCGAGAGATGCCTTGGATACAACTAAAGGAACACAAGGTACATGTACATGTATTGTATGTGAAAGCAGGTACACTAGGTAGCTACATGTAATAGGTCATGTGATTGATCATGTGATATATGTGGATATCATATGATTGATCATGTGACTATTGTGCAGGAACCGAAGTTGAGTTTTGAGGATGCTCGGAAGATTTGTGTCAAGACAATTGTCACTACAGCTGATTTTTCCTGCATACAACTTGTCTATGGTTTTGCCGGTAAGCTCTCTTTTTTATTATTAATGTCGAGGTCACATGAACTGTCACATGACTATCAGGTGATGGTAAGACCCACTACATCAAGTCTCAGCTGGAGCAGATGGACGAGTCTATCATCATTGCTGTCAACGAAGCCTTCACTCCTCTGAAGGCCATCTCGAAGCTTCGCTCTCTCCCGCTGGAGAAGAAGGACTGTGGCATCTTCTTCAACTTCACCATGCTTCCTCCTGGGGTGAGCCAATAAATAGTATAATGTACATGTACATGCCATATTGAATTTTTATCATTTTTGCCCTTATATACATAATTTTTATTATTACCGTACCCTCGCGAAAGAGGGCCCACTACGGAATGTCGGCCCACCCCCCACTTTGGGCTCAATTTCCTGCTAAGGTCTAGTGTTTACTCGAATATGCGCCCATGCGTAGCTGCCCTTGAAAGCGCAGCTCAAATGCATGAAATGGCTGGACTATACTTCGAATAATCTATGTAAGATCGATAAGTAACGTGCTAAACAGCCGTAAAACTAAGCCTAGCTGACTTTATGCCACGTTTTGGCACAAATAAACGATCGTACACGGCAAGCGATCGTAGCCACGCCCACTGAATACGGCTGCACTCAATGACACACGGTGAAATATCGCGGCCGCTCTTGCTCTGGGTTGGTAACCGTGCTTGAATAAGGCGAAAATCAATAGTAGCCGCTGCTTCTATTTAAGTATGAAGCTAGCGTGGGTAACTTACCTGGGCGCTCTTTCGAGTATAAACGCGATACTGATACCTCGAATATCGGCCCACCCCCCAATTTTGGCCCAATGTAAGGTGCACCGCCCATGGGCCCTCTTTTGCGAGGGTACGGTATATACATGTTAATATTATTATATATATTATACCGAAATAAATCGACCTATATGTATCAAAAATGAAGAGTTTTGATTAGTTAACTTTCTCCATCACATACATATAGGACATGGTAGATGAGAAGGAGAGGGAGCGTTACCATCAGCTGATGGACGTGATTGGCTGGTTCTTCTTTGATCTCTTCATCCTTGGCTACGTCGAGGACCCCAACACGGGAAAGTCTTTCAGGCTGCCTGGAGGGCTCAAGTGGGCTGTCTACATCGAGGTGGGTGAGCCTGGATATCTATACAAGGCTAATTTCGGCAAATTTTAGAAATTTCCAAAATTGCTATGGTACCAATTAGTATCACGTTGTACATGTACATGTACATGTAGGTTCCATCCCGAGAGCATGACATGTCCCCTGGCGAGGCGTTGAAGCAGTTCTGCCGTGAAGTTCCCGTCCTTGGGCTGATCGGCACCCAGCACATGATACCGCGAGACAAACCCTACTCAGTTGATGAAGACATGCAGCTGGTGTGCAAGTACCTCAAGGCATTGAGCATAGGGGGCACCAAGGGAATCGACAAACTGTATAGGGAAGGTGAGAGACTGTATATAGGAGAAATTTTAATCAGCTATCGTATAGCGGGAAACTTTCGAGGGAGAAAACTTTCACGAATTTCGCAATTTTATAGCCACCCACGAAATTTAGGCTTAATTGCCACACGAATTCCATGCAATCGTTTTAACACTCCGCGAAATGCACCCTTCCTACCGATCCGTGAAAGTTTTCTCCCTTGAAAATTTCCCACTATACGGCATATAACATGATTGATCATTTTTTTGTGTATTGTGCATGCATCAGGCGGTCAGCTTGTGAAGTTCAGTCAGGATCCAGACCTGACCCCGGAGGAGTGTCAGAGCCTCCTGCAGAGGTACATGTCAGAGCACGTCAGAAAGACAAAGATCACTCAAAGACTGTTCATCAAGTAAGCCAACTATGAACCAAGTTTAACTCATAGCAGTATTGCAAAAGTACTAATATTGTACAAAATAATTATTATGAGTCATGTTGAAAACCTTTAATTTCACTTGGACACTAGCTAGCTGAAATACTGCTTCTAGCTGCTCACAATAACCTTGAGATGCATGCATTTTGTGAGCATGATGACCTTTACCTAATACCAGGTCATCCAGCATATACATGTACCATACTCTTAGTGTAATACAACGCATGGAAAAAATTTTTCAATTTTGAAAAACGCACGTTTTTCTGGTAAAGGTCGTCAATCGCTCCAATTCAAATGCTAATTAAATTGGATCATGTGTTGTATTCGATTAACTATGGTATAAATTACACACATTTCTCAATCTAGGTACATGAAGCGTCGTTGCATGTTTCTCGACACGCTGCCGGGCTTCAACTACAACACCGGCTCAGGCGAGTACATCGTTGACGACCAGGGGCAGAAGAGGGCCAACGACACCCGACAGCTCGGATCGACCCTCATGAAGACAATGCTGAACGAGGTGAGGGACTTCTGCGACCCGGACATCAGGGAGAACTGGTCTCACAAGCAACACCAACAGGTCAGCTGACATGTACATTTGTTGGTAGTTGCCTAGCAACCAAAGTTTTTTATAGGCAATTTGCCGGCTATGGGAAGGGGTTGGGTCATCATAAAGTAGGCCAATGATGAACAGAGGTCAACTACCAACAAAATAGTTATCTGCCAGTAATTGGGGTGCATTCGACCATGCATCTCATGCACCCCAATTACTGTCAGATAACTATTATTAATGTTAGTAATGTAGATAATATTGGTAATGTAAGTAAAAATGGCAATATTAGTAATGTACATAATTTATGTAGGTAGACAATGCAGCACTTGCATACAAGTTAGGTAGCTAAAATACATGTATTCAGTGAAATTGGTTCCTTTCCTTCTCTTTGTAGTTGATCTATGACTTCAAGGATGGAGGTGGGAGCCTGGGGCTGATATCTCTACATCCTGAGAAGCTACCTGACGAAGACAAGAGACAGTTCATGAGGATCGGAGTGGAAATGCCATCCATGATGTTAGTCTTCTCTCTCTCTCTCTCCCCACCTCCCTCTCTCTCTCTCTCTCTTTCCTCCCTCTCTCTTCCTCTTCACATACAACTGTAGCATTATCAACATTATATACCATTATGTACAATGTACATGTATATCTGTTTGCAGCAAACTCTATGACCGTGGTGTCCTTGACGGCTTCCTCTCTCGGGCACTGAACGTCGAGACCGACAACGACAAACGCATCACCATCATCGATGACTCCGCCTACGTCCTGACGCTCGACTATACCATCAAGATGCTCAACATTCACGAGCGCTATGAGTGTGGGGTCCCCGTCATCATCGAGGGAGAGACCGGCGTGGGGAAGACTGCCCTCGTCGAGATGCTCTCCAAGCTCTGGAATCAGTCCCTGCTGCTCGACTGGCGAAGGAAGAGGGCTAGGATCATCGAGTTCTTTCAACGAAGACTCGGGGAGATTGAGACGGAAGTGTCAGGAAACTACCAAGTACGTATACATGTACTGATTACCGTAGTTAATCGAATACAACGTATGATCCAATCTAACATAAGAAATTAGCATTAAATTGTACGAATTTTCATAATGTGTATATATATACATGTACATGTATATATATGGAGTGATTGACGACCTTTACCAGAATAGTGCGCGTTTTTCTAAATCCATACGTAGTATTAGATTAAGTACAGTAAGCAATTGTACATGAGTGTGACTTACTTTCTTTTTAGTTGTCTCTAAGTGATTGTAATTTTTTTTTCTTCATGCAGGCTTGTGTCCAGGCAGTTGAGAACATCACGTCAGGTGCTGGAAACATTGACAAGGAAGGCCTTCTCTTTCTCTGCCAACTTCAAGATGGCTCACACGGGAAGCTCTACTCTCAGCTCATGAAACAGCTGCTGCCGATGAGGGACGACCCGGTCATTGCCCTGCTCACTGTCAAGCACGGGCCACCAATGGAGGATCTTTTTGACACGGCTGAAGTGGAAAATAATGCAGAGGTGCGGTATTATTACAGGGGGTTCCCCACACACTAGCCAAATTAGCCATTTGCTAAGTACTGTATCCTTCACTTTGGCTACTAGTCCCTGGATTGAGTAGCCAATTTTTGCCATACTTTCCTATACAACCTGCTTTTAAAGTCACCACTAGTCAGTAATATCTCGGAAATTGGCTATATGATTTTGTAAGCTTTGGGAACCCCTGTTATGAGATTTTGACTATTGTAATTTGATGACGAAAATTTTTATGTGAAGATTGTTAACTAGTGAATATTTGGCGCGAGTTTGATATGAACAAAATATTACTGTGCCACAGGCCACAGCAGAACTTCTCTACGGTGTCCTCACTGCCCAGCTGAAGTCAACCTTCCACAAGATCAACGTGCACGCGGCCATGACACCTGCCGACATTCAGAAGTACTTCAAGCCGGTCTTTGAGCAAGCCAATGCTCTCAAGGAGGCGTTCGAGAGGAGAGCTCAGAATGAACAACAGGTAGCTACTTCACAGGTCAGGAAAACTTACTTTGCATGTACATGTACGTGTGTATGGGTGCATATACATGTACTTGTAATGATATGAAAATTTAATATACATGTATATTATATCAAGGGCTTATGTATAATAATATTATAATCCCTTGATATTATTATATCCCCATTTATAATTAACTGCATATATGATTGAGATTGGTTAGTGTACAGTGAGCATGACTGACTAGCTACTGTAACTGTGTCAGAAACCCAATCACGTACTTCGTGAAATGAATCACCTACTGTCTTTCTGTTGACACAGGCTGCTTTGCTCGAGAGCAAGAAAAGAGAGTCATTCGGAAGACGACCAATTTCCTCCATCAAGTCCCTGGCCATGAGTTCCCTCGCTGCTGTCACCCATTCCCCTAGCTCCAGCTCCGTGGAGAGTCTCGCCTCCTCCAGTGGCAGCCCAGGACTGGCTCCCTCCACACCAGTGGCCGCTGGCTACGGTCTGTCGGCCCTCTGCCCTCCTAGCTCAAACAGAACTGTTCCTTTTGTTACGGTTAGTAATAATACATGTACATGTACGTATCTTATACTTCAGTGGTGATGTAATGTAATGATGTCATGATGATGTCATGGTGATGCAGGTATTTTTGGACGAGGTGAACACCTCTTCGTGTGTCGGTCTCTTCAAAGAGATCATTGTCGACAAAACTTTCGATGGAGAAGTAAGTTACAAACATAGAATAAATGCACGAGCCTCATGTTATGTATAGCTTGTTAAATCTTTAGTCATTAGCAAAATTGATTCGGTAATACTTGTTTTCTGTAGCCCATCCCAGACAATGTGTTCATCGTTGCTGCATGCAACCCTCACCGTGGCAACAGCCTGGCCACCCACATCGACAGCAAGGACAAGTGGATGAGGGGATCATACTACGTCCGTCGACTCCACCCCACCCTCCGGTACCTCATGTGGGACTACGGGTCCCTCGACGAGTCACAGGAGAGAGATTACATCAACTCAAAGATGAAGATGCTCAACAGAAAAATGTCTGATGCTGAGGTACATGTACATGTATATACGGAGTTACACGATTTGGCCAAATTTCCTTGCATTTTGTACTTGATTTTTTCTATTAAGCTGTAAATGATACAGTGTACTTACACTTGTACAAACCTCTGCTAGAAGTATATGTAACTCACTCACTCCTTCTTTCTTATTCTCTCTCTCTCCCTCCTTCCCTCTCAGATTGCCAGTCTCACTAACCTGATAGTGACCAGCCAGAAGTGCATGAGACAGTATGCCTACGAACAGCTGCTTGGTGGGAGAAAGAACGATGTCGAAGTCATGAATCTCGCTCAAATTTCTTCACGAAGCTGTGTCAGTCAGCGAGACATCCAGCGAGTCTTCACCCTTTACCAATGGCTCATGTCGATCTACGAGCGCAAGCAGCCCCACGGAGCTGGTCGTCAAGACTACAATCGCCGAGCGGTGCTCGTGGCCCTTGGCATCGTCTACTACATGAGATTGAATGCAAAGTATCGTGCCAAATATCAAGAGATGCTGAACAACCAGAGAGGTCTACCAGGTGAGGTGAATTTCACGAAAGCTTTCGAAGACGAGCTCAACTGGTACATCAAGCAGGTGGAGCTGCCCAAGGGGATTGCTCGCACACAAGCTCTCAAGGAGAATCTCTTTGCTACCATCATCTGCACCGTGACACACACTCCCCTCATAATCGTAGGGGCACCAGGGTCATCAAAGACCCTGTCCTTCAACCAGGCCATCGCTAATCTGAAGGGGCCCGAATCAAAGAAAGAACTCTTCAGAGACGTGGCCATCTTCAGCTCGCTCGATCCGCACTACTACCAGTGTTCCCGTCGCACGACGTCCAATGAGATTCAGACGGTATTTTCTCGGGCGATCAACCGCCAACGTAGCCATCGAAAGTTCAAGCTTCCCATCCACTGTGTGGTGTTCATGGACGAGGCTGGCTTGCCGGAAGAGAGCCATGAGTCTCTCAAAGTGCTCCACTACCACTTGGACAAACAGGAAGTGTCCTTCGTAGCCATTACGAATCACGTCCTTGATGCTGCAAAAACCAACCGAGCCGTGAGCCTGTTCAGACCAGAAGCTGGGGACGAGGACTTGAAGACGTTGGCAATGGGCTGTCTCTGTTCCAATCCAGAAAACCCGCCTGCCGAGCTGAAACTGGAACTCGAAAAAGTGGTCAAATTTTGTCCTCCGTACAGTGAATTGATGAGGGATAAAGAGAAGAAGTTTGCAAAGTTCTTTGGTCTTCGAGATTTCATCCATTTTGTTAACTATCTCCGTCGTAAGAAGGACTCGGGACAAGGCCTCAGTTCTCAGATTGTCATGCAAGCTCTCGAGAGAAATTTCAATGGTTGCGAGCCTGAGGAATTCGAGAAAATCTGCAAGAGATTCTTCAAGGCCATCGATGCCTCACCGGAACAAGTACAGAAGCGTGGAATTTTGGAAATTGTTCGCGACAGCCTCCAGGATCGTCCACAAGACCAGCAAGATATCACCGAGAACGAAGTCCGTTACAAACTGATCATCGATCCTTCGGAAGACGACTCACTGGTGAGGCTCCTCTTCGCTTTCGGCGTTCTGAAGCGAGACAACACTCGAATGTACGTCTGTAGTGATTTCCCGGGAGACGGGCAGGTGCAGAAGATCAACACGATTGCGGCGATTCGACACTCTGCCATCGAAGGTCACACTGTTGTCATGAGCCAAACGGACGACATCCACGAGAGTTTTTACGACCTTTTCAACCAGCGGTTCCGTCGAATCGACGACCCCGAACAGGGGCCAAGGTACTACACCAATATCGCCATCGGGGCACATCTCAAGCCTTCGAGGGTTCACCCGAATTTTCAGTGTGTGGTCGTTGTGAAGAAGTCCGAGATTAAGCACACCCCTGCTCCGTTTTTGAATCGATTTGAGAAGTATCTCATCACCTATTCGAGTCTGCTTGAGACTGCCTTCAACCACATGCCGCCCTGCATGGCCATTGTAGTCAAGGCTGCCATTGAAAAGGTAAAGCAATGGAAGTACGTACACATAATGAAATTATAATAATAGTTATTATCATTAATTATTATACGTATGTTATTCACCCCATTGTTGGTGGGGTTATTTTGTACATATTAGCTATTACATTTACATGCACATTACACTGTACAACGTTCATGAATTTGAAAATATTTTGTACATATCATGGTGTACATGTACATTGTATAGCCTATTGAAGATTTATAGTAATTATACATTGTATCTATTCCCTTCTTACATGTACCTCAATTTCAATGATTTCATTCACAGGCCAAAGATTTCATCAAGTGTGTATCGGGGAGCAGTAGTCTCTACGGTCTCCAGTCGGACACCCTGGAGTCTCTCGTGCTCACCCTCCTTCCTCCGCTCGGTCACAAGTACATAACACTCGGGGAGCCAAGCGTGGTGGACAGCACAGTAGATGTCAGGGTCTATCTCGTCCAGGAGCTGTTACAGTCACTGAGACACTGTGCTGGATTCCATATCCCTCCTGTGAGTCAAAATTAATATTGTCTTGAGTGGGGAGAGCTGTATATACAAGTACATATTTGAACCTGCTAGCATTATCTAGATTGAAATTTCTTGTTAAGTAAGGGTGTATATACATATAAGTATACGAGTTATAGTCATTTTAAGTGGGATTCAATGTCTGAAATGTTTCCTATTATTGGAGAAAGGGGATCATTGTCCATCTATTTTTAATTAGGTGAATGTCAGTGAATCAGAGCTTGATGCTGATCAGCTATTTGAGATTGTGCTGAAAGATCCCGTCTTTGAAGGCCTCATTGAGCAACTTGACCACAACCTGGCCGCCCATGCTGTCGTGGAAGCCATCAACACTCTTCACACAGCCACGAGTCCCGAGGATCAGAAACAGTTCGATCTGAGTCCCGAGGGGTGCATGGTCATCTCCCTCCTTCAGCAGTGGTTCGTGAGGTACTTTTGCAAGAAGCTTATGCAGCTTATGACGTCCGAGGCACTCATTCTGAATCGAAACAAGATTCCGTTTTCGTACCTGGTGAACTACCTGGTCTACCAGAACCACTTCAGCCTCAAGGATCTGATAGAGAGATACTACTGCACACTGGAAGCAACAGGATGGGACATTGCTGGAAGCCCCAACAAGATTCTCTGTTTCACTCGATCCTCCCCTCTCATCCACCAGCTCCCGGCCCAGTACCCTAGCTCCATCTTCGACGTCCAAGCCAAACCAGAAGACATCCAGAAGGCGCTGAAGGACCTGGTCTTCGAGAAAACGGACCAACTAGTGGTGTGCAAGCTGTCCAGTGTCATCTCCCAGACGGCCATTCATGAACTTTTGAAGAATTTCATTCACTCTGATAAGACCAACGTTTTTGTGATCGTTGCCAACATGCAGGAGACCTCACAACAGATAGTCAACCACCTCAGAATCTTGATCGAGGAGACTGAAGCCCTGGCCCCCCAACAGCAGAAATTGTTCATTTTCCTCCTCCACTTCCCCCCGGCTCAATTTTTCAAACCGTGCTACCCCTCGCTGTTCTTGAAGGGCTGGGACCACTGCTATCTCGACACGATCGCTCATAGTGCCGTCAAGGGCGTGATCGATATTAGAGACTGGTTTGGGCAATGCTGCTTCCCCCCACACGCAGACACCGAGCAACAAGACGAAGGGGGAGACTCCCTCGTTAAGGCCCTTAACGACATCATCCCTCAGGCCGTTCCCATCCTCTCGTCGAGAGTGTTATTCGGGAGTCGAGAAAGCGGCTCTTTCAGTGCGCCGATGACTGGTACCAACAGAAGCAAAGCTCTCAGAGAGCTTCTTTTCGACCATGGGGTTGGTGCGGTGCTCTGCGAACGATTCCGCTCCTACTGGAAGCCGAATGTGATGGCGGAGTATCTCGATCGAGCAGCCTCCTTCACGAAAAACCGAGAGTCGACGCTCAACATCACCGACTCGATCCAGACCACATTCAAGACACTCTTCTTTGATTTCCTCGTCTACATGATCTCCCGAATCAACGACCGATTCAACATCGACGTTCTCTTCGACAGAGACGGCAGTCCAGCCATCCAGATGCTGTTTTTGGACATTCTTCGAGTCTTTCCGCTACCATCTCTCTCACAGGTCAAGGTGCTAAGCACCAACCTCCAGGAACCTCGGCAAATCAGCCACGTTCCTAGTTTTCCGTTCTTTACGTTTGTTAGTAGCTCAATGGAGAAGCTGGTCGAAAAGAGCCAAGAAGAGGCTAACATTAAGATTGACATTTTGGAAGAAAACAGCAAGAAAGAGGAGCAGGGTAGTATCAGCCAGTTTGGATCAATTCGATCCAATAATGTGCAGTATGATAGGAACTCCATTATGGTCAACCTCCAGGAAGCTGTCCTCAACAGAATTAGGGAACAAATGAATGTGAGGAGCTGCCTTTTGCTGGGATTAGGTTTGCATGAGCAGGCAATGGGACGGTTATCCCTTAGGCTTAGGATTGATAGTAGAAGATGAATTTTTATGTTTATACTGTATAATATTATAGTAGCTTAGTTATAGTATGCAACATACACATGTACATGTACCATACACTCTTTATTCTTTATGAAAAATTTTCACCTATCCTCCCCTTCCTCCTCTGCTTCAGGAGCCCACCCCAACGGCTACTGTGTTGGCAATAGAGGCCATCTCCAAACACCCTGAGCTTTGGCCTCGCTACTTCAGTGATTTCATCCTCCACAAAATGAAACTAGAGACGGACAGCGGTGAGGGAATCGCTCAAAAGATTCTAGAAGCTTTCTTTGTACAGCTGCATGAGCAAGAAGCCATCCAGAAGCTGGTTATACTGCATACTTACCTTCATGTGTATCAGCTGGACTTGGCCAAAATGGCGGGCATGTTCAGACCACTCAATAAGATACAGAAGGTGAATTGTGGTATCTCTCCCTCCCTTCCCCCCCCCCCCTTTCTCACACATACACTCTCTCTCTCTCTCACTCTCTGCCTCTCCCTTCTCTGTATTCTTTTAGCTTTATATGTACATGTACATGTACATGTATACATTAGCTCCACTATTATTATATATACTGGTTTTTTGTTATTTTCAGCTTCACAGGGAGTCCAAGAGTCTCCCCCGTGCCTTGTCCCCGCTTCCCTCCTCTCCCTCTCACCAATTCTTGGCAGCTGTCAAGGACAACCCTGGCATCTTGGGCACTCCAGAGCACCTGGCTACCTTTGTCATCGAGACCCTGTTCAGTGCTCTGGTTGGCTCCACCTACCAAGTTGACTCGACTACCTCCACTAGAGACAAGCTGAAAGTCTGGTTCAAAGCTTATAGGTAGGCTTCAGATACCGTATAGCGGGAAATTTTCGAGGGAGAAAACTTTCGCGGATCGGTAGGAAAGGAGCATTTCGTGGAGAAAACTTTCGCGGAATGTTAAAACTGGTCGCATAATGATTGTGGCATGCCTACAATTTCGTGGAGAAAACTTTTGCGGATGGATGAAAAATCGCGAAATTCGTAAAAATTTTCTCCCTTGAAAGTTTCCCGCTATACGGTACATGTATCCCTCCCGCAAGATTTATTGTTACTAGTAGTGGGAGGGCATGGTTTGCTTGGGAGGAGTTAAATCACATCTATAATATCTAGGATTGTCTTACATAATGTTGTAAATTATACACAGAGATGTGATGACACTCCCTACGTTGAAGAAGCATGTCTACCGAGCTCTCGAGCCGAGTCCAGGCAGCGATCAGACCTCCCATCACCTCGTCCTGATCGAAGCCAAGCTCAACGTTCTTCACACGACCTACCTCGCCCTGCTCAGTGGGACTCAGCTGGACGAGGACCTTATCTTGAAGGGAACACAGGTCTTCCAGACCCTCTTCAGCAGACACTTTGAAGAAAACCAAGAGGTGAATATAGCTACATGTGCATGTATGTTTGTAAAGGTGATGGATTCACAAGGAATTAAATTTTGATGTGTAAACTTATTTTTGGTGGTCATTATTCCCACCAAAATTCCATTTTTAAGCTAATTATGACTTCTTTCACGTACATACATGTAGCTCAAATCTGACTGTCCGAGGCTGTGCAGTGTCACGAACGTAGCTGTCGAAGTCCTCACCTCCACCTTGTTCACTCCAAGCCTCCATCGCAACGACCAAGGAGTCCGTCGACTCCTGGAGGGGCTCTTTGCTCACTTCTTCTCTGCCGACAGACTCGCCTACCACCCGGAGGACATCCGCTGGTTCCTCGAGCTAGCCAATGAGCAGGTTGAGTGGAGGGCGAACGTCTACGAGGAGACGGCTGATGTGGTGTCGGGAGATTTGTCCGACGACATTTTGACCAAGTTTGAGAAATCTGCCATGCGTAAGCTTCCTCGTCCGGACAGCACTGAAGTGGTACGTACATACATGTACATGTAGGTTTGTCAGTGATAGTCCTAAAATTGTTGAAAATTTAAGATATTGTACATAATAGAATACAGATGGTCTAGTACATGTATTCAAAAGTTTTAGCCATTGATTTATGCTTTAACTCTTAATTCTCTCTCTCTTTCTCTCTCTCTCTCTCTCCCTCCCTCCCTCCCTACAGGTACCTCATGGAGCCATCAGTCTACACATGTTCAAGCTCTACCTGGCCAGGATCCTTGGCACCTGTCCGAAAGACTACAGCGATGAAGCGACAAAATCTGGTCCACTGGAGCTGTACCAGCACAAGCCTCGCACTGCTCTAGGCTCTGTACTCACCGCGACTGCTGGTCTAGGCAGCCCGGGACCTTACATCCCTGTCTTCTATCAGGAGTCCCCTCCCATCAAGCCTGGACCAAGCAGTGATGTAAGTGTGGTTAGGCTAAAGTGTGGTATAATAGTGATGTAAATATGATGTAATTTGTATTAAATCCATTATGCAATTGTGCAAAGATTTTTCTGTAGCTATGGTTGTTGAAATGAAATTGAAATGCCATCCGTTTCATCTTTCCATTTGCCACTTTCAATCTCTCTCTCCCTCCCTCTCCCTGCTCCTCCCTCTCCAGAATTCCATCATGCAGCAGCCTTTGGCCCACCTCTATTTCCTGACCGTTCTCGAGCACCTCATGACTCAGCAGTGGCTCCTCTCCGGTTTCGTACGGTTGGCCAACTCCATCAGCGAGATGTGTAGCTCCCCGGAGGTCTGTGACAGAGACAAGGTTCTACTCTGGATCGAGCTACAGGCCGTGGTGCAGGTCATTGCTCAGAACGTGCCCCACCATCTCGACCCTTCGAAACAGGACAATATTGTGCAGTTCAATCCCCTCAGGGAAGATATCAACAGGTATTGCTATAGGCTACCGTATAGCCGGAAATATTGGCGGGAATTAAATTTGGCAGTTGAGCCAAAAATCGCTATTGTAAGAATATTGGCGGTTCGGTATGGGATCGCCATACGTATAGATGGAAGTAGGAAATTTTTGCGGATTTTAATTTGGCGGTTGTAATATAGACCGCCAAACTGCCAAATTTAATTCCCCGCCAAAATTTCCGGCTATACGGTATGACTATATAATACACTTATGCTGTCAATTATGCATTACTATAGAGAGTTTGGTACATGTGTACTACATTAGCCATGAAAACTCCTCTGTTTCTGAGTTTCAATAATATGTGATATGTGATAGATTACTTAAGAGACTGATTATGTATACATGTATAGATTACTTAATGATGATGCAATGGGCGGAGGTAAGAGCGGTGGTCATGCTATGGTGGTCGCACTCCACCTCTACAAGCTGCTTAAGAGCTCTCGTAAGTTCACGGAACTCATGACAAAGAACTTTGAAACGACCATCAAAGGAGTGGACTGCCTCATCCCTTTTAACGACCAACTTAAGGTATTAATATTGTGTTTCCGATATGAAAGCTGGTTATATGTATCCGATACATCAACTGATCCCAAAATTTTTTATTACTATCACTAAATTTGAGGTACTTCATATAATATCATAGAACTGATAAGGGAATGTGTTTCGATTCCTCCTATTCCAGCAACAATTAAGTGAGCTGCCTTAAAAACAATAAAATTATCAATGTATATGCCTGTATACATGTGACTACAGTGTGTATATTGTATAATAGTATTGGTCTCATCAGAAGGTTATAAAAACGGTAATAGTTTTATGGATTTTCGATGTGTCGCCACAGCGGTGGGAGAACTTTTGGCACAAACAATAAACTCTGAAAGGATACAATTAGTACTAAGTGTCCAACTTGTGCAGGAAGGTTTGATATATAGCGTTTCGTATCTACAATCTGTAGAAGCAACCAATACGCGTATACCATAACAGTCCCGATGCAGAGAACAAACAGAAGAATATTTACTTTCTTGGTGTCCTTAAAGTGCTGCAGTCGAATTTTTCTAGTTATGACTGCCATAATTGTTAATACCAGGACCAGGATCAACACATATATGGACAGTATTCCAAATAGCTGTCCCAGGTACTTGTTAGTACAGACCTTTTTCAGGTGAACGTGGCCACCTCGCATCTGATACTCAAAGCGTGCTTCATAGCGATCGACAAAAACCCAAATAAAGTTTATAAGAACATCTGGTAAGAGGATTAAAAGAACATAGAGAGACAAAGCTAGGTCAGAACAGTAACGACTGAGATGCAGCTCAGTTTTGTAGAAAATGTGATAGATTCTCAGCATTTTCACTAGAAGTGTAGCCAGCATTATTGGTAGTGAGATACCTGTCCCAGATAACCATTGAAAACTGAAGCACAAAGCATTGTCGCGAGATACATCAACTGAGTCGAGCGTGTGGTTATTATAAAATAGAAGATATAGGTAAAGCAAGTTGAGATAGCACCCTGCAAACATGAGTAGGCTTAGTGTGAAACTGGTGGCTTTAATCTCAGGCTCCTTGCGAAAGTAGATGTAAAGCACCAATATGAGAGTCGTGAATACTGTAGTGAGTGCGATCAGAAATCCAAATACCATAGTGTAAACAAGGGGTGGAGTTTCAGTCATTATTGGGAGCTTACCGCTACTAGTAGGTGCTTCCTCTAATATAGTTGTTGCATTGAATGAAGTTGCTATGACAGATGAGTTAGCATAATGCACAGTACTTACTAATACCTGTCGTAACATCCTGATGTGAAACATCTTAAAAATCCATTGCTTGAGAGTAGCTCGAGAAAATTTCTGATGGGTGCAGTTATTGCTCTGGTGGCAGCTCTTGTTTAGTGTAGTTGCAATTGCCCATACTGAATCATACATCAGTTTAACGTATCCATTTGACCTAAGATCAAGAGTGGCATTATACTCGAGTGTAGTATCCGATAAGCTTGAAACGTACTGTCGGTAATAATTAGAGGATATGATCCCTGTGATATTTTCTGCTTGTGTTGAATCTGACAAAGGTTGTATATCAATGAAGAATATCCCATTAGCCGCACTCTTGTCACAGACTGACTGTTGCTTCAGGAAATCTCTAACATCAAAGCTGTGAAAAATCCATGCATATTCAGGCCAAACCAGCCCTCTTTCGTACACCATGCATAACAGCTGTATTGCCCTCTCTGCGTTTAAGCTCACAAATATAATTTTTGTGTTGAGTTTGACAATCTCCTGAATAGCAGATGATGTTGTGTGAAACAGCTCCAAGTATGGGGAGATGATAATATTGTCGTTCATTTTCGCCTCTTGTAGAAAATTCTCTGCCACACTAAAAAAGTACGCATCATTACTGTTAGTGATAAGTCCAATTCGCTGCCATTTCATGTCCTTTATGAACTTAAGTAGTACTCTGACTATGGCAGACGGTGAAGGAAGAGAGAGAATTCCAAAGGTGTCACTGTAGTCTGGAATATCAAGCTGATCTGTGTGTGTAATCACGCTCATTAGCACTCCTTTATATCGTACGAGCGGTGTGAGAATTGATACAGATTTTGGATCGAGTATTCCAATTACACCAACAATGCTAGTTGCATGCGCCTGGTGATTGAGAAATGTTAGATTAACAAATTGCCGTACAATTTCCATCTCATCATCT
Organism: Cliona cf. orientalis; assembly: GCA_963930775.1. Lineage (NCBI taxonomy): Eukaryota > Metazoa > Porifera > Demospongiae > Clionaida > Clionaidae > Cliona > Cliona cf. orientalis. The sequence continues at coordinate 1,034,263 of OZ005691.1, read as the reverse complement.
CTTCCATTATCGACGACAAATAGTTGCAAGTTGTATCCACGCAAGATGGTAGAGTCATTGTTAATGTCTCTCACAGCCTGGACTGCACCAGGTAGTATCTCGAGTCCTCTCTCCCAGCTCAGCCTTGGTTTACTGGGATGATGATACAGTGGAAGTGAAACAAGCACAGAGATGTTCCTGCTGGGCTCCTGTCATTCTCAGGGCCGTCATAACCATCATTATGATGCACCCAAATTGCATCTCTTAATTCCCTGGTCTCTTTAAATTGAACAATACCTCAAGCAGTGAGAATGTACAATATTATAATGAGGCTACATGCATGCATGCACTATATATACTTGTGGGCTAGTGAAGAATGCTTAACTGTGGAATATGTTTTGGGGAAATTCTGAATTTACTTGGGAATTACACAAAATAACTATTTACATTGTGTGTTATAATGTAGCTACCATAGTTAATTGAATACAACGTATGATCCAATTTAACGTAAGAAATTAGTATTCTCATAATGTACATATATGGAGCACCTTGACCAGAAAAGCACGCGTTTTTCTTTTCATATATGTTATATTACGGTATGTTATCTACCGTTTCTGCACTTTAGTCTAGTGCCTTTCTATACATTCTGTGTCATAGGTGCATGCACTGACAAATTCGGTGACCTCTAAAAATTTCCAATTCTTGGATGTCGACATGCATGCCATTGGTTATGATTGTGCCTAAAGTGGTAAATTAATTATATTATCAGCAAATTTTCCTTTTCATGCATTATTAGAACTTTTGAAGGAAATGAAGATACATGCATTATTATTATTCGTGTAATATTATATCTGGTGCATCACCCGACTTAGTCCCAAATATTTCAATAGACAATATATTAAGTTTATGGCATTGTGTAGTTCAGTCTGTAGTACTTTGTAACACTGATACGAGTGGAGAAGGATTCAACCATGTATTTTTGATATGTTGCCATAGTGGTGGAAGAATTTTTGGCACAAACAGAAAACTTTGAAAGAATATGATCAACATCAAGTGTCCAATCTGTAGAGGAAGATTTGATATGTAGCCTTTTGTATCTACAGTCCGTAAAAGCAACCAATACGAGTAGACAACAACAATCCCGATGCAGAGAATAAACAGAAGAACGTTCACTTTCTTGGTATCCTTAAAGTGCTGCAATCGAATTTTTCTAGTTATGACTGCCACAATTGTCAATGCCAGGACCAGAATCAATAGGTATATGATTATCACTCCAAACAGCTGTATCTCATGCTTGCTAGTACAGAATTTTTCCAGGTGAATGTTGCCACCTCGTATCTGATATTTGAAGTGTATTTGATAGCGATCAACAAAAATCCAAACGAAGTTTAGAAGGATATCTGGTAGGAGTATCAGAAGGACATAGAGAGCCAAGGCTAGATCAGAAGAATAGCGACTGAGGCGTAGACGTAGTAACTTTTTGGTGCTGTGAAAAATGTGATAGATTCTCAACATTTTCACAAGAAGTGTAGCCAGCATTAGTATTAGTGAGATACCTGTCCCAGATAGCCATTGAAGACTGAGACACAAAGCATCGTGACGAGATACATCAAATGTGTGGTTGCTATATAATAGGAGACATAAGTAAAGCAAATTGAGATAGCACCCTGCGAACATGAGTAGGCTTAGAGTGAAACTGGTGGCTTTAATCTCAGGCTCCTTGCGAAAGTAGATGTAAAGCACCAATACAAGAGTCGTGAATATTGTAGTGAGTGCAATCAGAAATCCAAATACCACAGTGTAAACAAGGGGTGGAGTTTCAGTCATTATTGGGAGCTTACCGCTAGGTGCTTCCTCTAATATAGTTGTTGCATTGAATGAAGTTGCTATGATGGACGAGTTAGCATAATGCACAGTACTTACTAATACCTGTCTTAACATCCTGATATGAAAAATCTTAAAAATCCATTGCTTGAGAGCAGCTCGAGAAAAATTCTGATGGGTGCAGTTAGTGCTCTGGTGGCAGCAGCTCTTGTTTAATACAGTGGCCATGTCCCATACTGATTCCTGAATCATACAACAGTTTAGCATATCCATTTGGCCTAAGATCAAGAGTGGCATTATACTCGAGTGTAGTATCCGATAAGCTTGAAACGTACTGTCGGTAATAATTAGAGGATATGATCCCTGTTACAGTAATGTTTTCTGCTTGTTTTGAATCTGACGAAGGTTGTATATCAATGAAGAATGCCCCATTAGCCACACTCTTGTCACAGACTGACTGTTGCTCCAGGAAATCTCTAACATCAAAGCTGTGAAAAATCCATGCATATTCGGGCCAAACCAGCCCTCTCTCGTACACCATGCATAACAGCTGTATTGCCCTCTCTGCGTTTAAGCTCACAAATATAATTTTTGCGTTGAGTTTGACAATCTCCTGAATAGCAGATGATGTTATGTGAAACAGCTCCAAGTATGGTGGGATAATAATATTGTCGTTCATTTTCACCTCTTGTAGAAAAGTTTCTGCCACGCCAAAAAAGTACGCATCATTACTGTTAGTTATAAGTCCAATTCGCTGCCATTTCATGTCCTTCATGAAATTAAGTAGTACTCTGACTATGGCAGATGGTGAAGGAAGAGAAAGAGTTTCAAAGGTGTCACTGTAGTCTGGAATATCAAGCTGATCTGTGTGTGTAATCACGCTCATTAGCACTTCTTTGTATCGTATGAGCGGTATGAGAATTAATACAGATTTTGGATCGAGTATTCCAGTTACACCAACAATGCTAGTTGCATGCGCCTGGTGATTGAGAAATGTTAGGTTAACAAATTTCTGTACAATTTCTATCTCATCATCTCTTCCATTATCGACGACAAATAGTTGCAAGTTGTATCCACGCAAGATGGTCGAGTCATTGTTAATGTCTCTCACGGCCTGGACTGCACCAGGTAGTATCTCGAGTCCTCTCTCCCAGCTCAGCCTTGGTCTACTGGGATGATGATGCAGTGGAAGCGAAACAAGCACAGAGATATTCCTGCTGGCTCCTGTCATTCTCAGAGCCATCGTAACAACCAAAATGATGCACCCAAATTGCATCTTTCCCCAATCTAGCTCTTTTAATTTAACAATGTACCTAGAGCAGTGAGAATGTACATATAATGAGGCTACATGCATGCACTATATAATTGTGGGCTAGTGAAGAATGCTTAACTGTGGAGACTCAGTGTGTTTTGAAAATTATCATAAATTCTGAATTGGGAGATTCTTGAATTCACTTGGGAATTACAAACTAACAACACTTCTATTGTGATGTAGCTACCGTATGATCCAATTTAACGTAAGAATTTAGTGTTCTCATAATGTGCATATGTGAGCAATTGACTACCTTTACCAGAAAAGCACTTTTTCCCTTAATATGTTGTATTACAGTATTAATAATATGTTATATGATGGGCTTCTATAAGCCCTTGATGTTATCTACCATTTCTGCACTTTAGTCTATAGTGCCTTTCTGCATCTGTATATACATTCTGTGTCATAGGTGCGTGCGTTAACAAATGTGGTAACCTCAGAAAATTTGTCGATTCTTGGATGTCAGCATGCCATTGGTTATGATTGTGCCTAAAGTGGATTATATTATCAGCAAATTTTCCTTATCATGCATTATTAGAACTTTTCAAGGAAATGAAGATACATAATGGCAACAAACAATTAATAATCTATTCAACATACTTACACATTTTGTGTTATCCCCAGCTGCATGACAAGGAAACTCTACGGATAATCGTAAATCACAATTTGTGTTTGCAAATATTAATAAATCTGTTACAGTATCATTTCATACATGGACGAGCATGCATGCATTTGTCAGTGACTATAAAACTAGAAATAGTTCAGTCTATCACGGTAGTAGCTACTGGACGTTAATCTTTGGAAAAAAAAAGTTGAGAAAAACATGACTCAAGGCTTGATAATATTGCTAGCAGCAATATCAGCATTGCAAGTGGTGCGGGCAGGTGATATCTCCATACTCATTTCGCTCCCACTGCAACCAACCAGTGGGCCAAGCTTGAGGTGGGAGAGAGGGCTTGAGATACTACCTGGAGCTCTTCAAGCTATGAACGACATCAACAACGATTCTACTCTCTTGCCAGGACATGTTTTGAAATTGATAGTCATCAATAGTCCGGAAAGTAACGATATCGAGGTTGTACGGCAGTTTGTTAACCTAACATTTTACCACAGCGACGTGTGTCTGAATGATATTTCTGGCGTGATCGGAATACTCAGCCCGAGGGCTGTATCGATTCTTATACCACTAGCGAGGCGTGAAAGAGTGATGCTTAGCGCAATTACCCATACAGACCAGCTGCTGGATGCCCCGCACAGTGGTACCTTTCTCCCTCTTCCTTCACCATCTGCCATAGTCAGCGTACTACTGGATTTTATGAACCAAATGTCGTGGCAACGAATCGGAGTCATAACTGACAGTACAGATGTGTACTTTTTCAGCGTAGCAGAGAAGTTACTACAATTGCAAGCGACAAAAAAGAATGATAGCATTGTCGTCTCACCTTATATAGAGCAGACCCACTCATCATCTACCATTCAGGAAATTAATAATCTCAACACGAAAATCGTATTTGTGAGCTTAAACGCAGAGAGGGCAATAGAGCTGCTATGCGCGGTGCACGAAAAGGGGTTGGTTTGGCCCAAATATGCATGGATTTTTCACAGCTTTGAACTTGAACATTTGCTAGAGCAACAGTCATCTTGTGTCAACATTAAGGATGCAGTCAATGGAGTATTTTTCATTAATGTTCAACCCCAGTCAGATCCAAAGCATGCAGAACTGATTTCGGGGATTGCATCCTCAAACTACTTTTCCGATATATCAAAGGCTGCATTCAAGTACAATACCACTTTTACCAGCAGACCAAATGGGTATACTGTGCTGTTGTATGATTTAGTATGGACGATGGCAGTTGCACTGAATGAGAGCTGCCCTCAACTGAATGATTCTCTTGAATGCTTGCATCGGGCAAATTTTGAAACTACCGCTGCAGCTGAGTCGCTTCAAAATCAATGGATTTTTAGCATTTACCACGTTAATAAGCTGAGACCACTAGTGATCAGTACAGCAACTGTGCATTACAGCAACAACTCCATAACTGCTACCTCCTTCAATTCATCTATACTAGAGACTGCACCCAAGGGGGAGCTTCCAATCGTGACTCAGTATCCACCGCTTGCCTATACAGTAATACTTGGCGTTCAGATTGTACTTACGTTCATATTTGTGACACTTACACTCGTGCTGTATATCTGCTTTCGCGAAGAGCCCGAGGTTAAGGCTACCAGTTTTGCACTAAGCTTGCTAGCATTTTTAGGATGCTATGTGAATTTGGCTTATTTGATTGTGCTCTTTTGTCTCAACCACACACTGGACTCGATAGATATCCCTCGTGACAATTCCTTGTGTGTTAGTCTTCCATGGTTGGCTAATGTAGGTCTCTCCCTACCCCTGATGCTGGCTACACTTCTCGTAAAGATGCTGCGAGTCTATCACATCTTCAATCACGCCAAGCTACGTCTTAGCCTCTACTGCTCTGATCTAGCTTTGGCTTTCTACGTCTTTCTCATTCTCGTGCCTGGAATTATAGTGAATCTTATGTGGGTCGCTATCGATCGCTATGGGATATACTTTGAGTATCAGGAGCGCGATAGCTATACTTTTTTATGGAAAACATGCAGGAGCAACCACCAGGCTAAATTTGTCATAACACTCTGCACATACTTGCTAGTATTGATCGTTGCCGTGGCAATGGTAGCTGTCGTAACGAGAAACGTGAGGCTGCAGCATTTCAAAGACACCAAGAAAGTCAACTTTATCGTATTCATCTTCAGTATAACGGTTGTCGTGAGTTTCTCCTATTGGGGGCTGCTGAGGGCTCTGGGCACTAAGTTGTACATATCAAACCTTCCCCTGCACATTGCACACTCACTTTATATCACGTGCTTTTTGGGATTTCTGTTCGTACCTAAAGTTTTCCCACCACTTTGGCGGAAAGTGAAGAACATTTTCAAGCAGTAGCTATTACACCTGTAACTGTAGTGATTTATGTATGATCACGGCTACATGTGTGCATGATACAAGTGTGGATTAGCATGTTTGTGTGGATTCATAGAATATCAAATAATTCCGTTTTGCAATGGATAATATTATTTTCTAGCTAATAGCTATGAAATTATGCATGCATGCATGCATGGTGGTATGGTGGCACACATATATATGTACTGCATAAAAATTGCTATTTCAACTGAAAATTCAGTGAAGAACTGATAATTTATCATTAACCCTTGGAGCATGCACAAGGGGTGCATGTACGGTATAGTCATTCTGTGTGTACTGTGCTATATGCTACATATTTGGTTTCAGTGACAGCTGGCAACTACATGTATATTTTGTCCATAAGTTGTGTATAAGTGTTGATGAAAGTTTCAGTTTATACCACTTGCAATACTACACAACTACGCTGAGGGTATTGCACAATAGTGCTTCTGAATCATTGCTGTAGTTTTAAAAGACCCTGCATGCAGTTCCATTGTACGTAGTTGCCTAGTGTATACCAAAAAATGCCATTCAGACTTGAGATTTTTGTGTCACTAGCAACGGTATTGACGTTGCAAGTAATAGCAGATAGCAACATCTCTATACTCATTACTCTTCCGGATCCACTGCATCCAACCAGTGGACCAAGATTGAGGTGGGAGAGAGGATTTGAGATACTACCAGGAGCTCTCCGAGCTGTGGAGGATATTAACAATGACTCTTATTTCTTATCTGGACACAGTTTGAAGCTGTTAGTTGTTGATAGTGGAAGAGATGAATATGAAATTATTCAACATTTTGTTAACCTGACGTTTTATCAGAAAGTTAACATCGTTGGACTTGGTGGAATTTTATATTCAAAAGCTGTATCGACTCTTTTGCCTCTAGTAAAACATGAAGGAGTGCTATTAAGTGCAATAACCGACACAGATAAACTTGATCGATTAGACTATGATGGCGCTTTTTTGTCTCTGCCACCTCCCTCCGCCATGGCGAGTATACTGCTTAACTTCATAAAGACAAAAAGCTGGAAATACATAGGACTTGTATCTGACAGTAAGGATGCATACTATTTCAGTGTAGCGGAAAAGTTGCAGCAAATGGCTGAAGAGACTGATGATATTATTACTGTTTCACCTTACGTGGAGTACTTGCATGCAGCATCTGGTATCAACAATATTGTCAAATCCAAAGTTAAAATAATAGTTGTGAGTTTGAGTGCCGAGGCGTCAATTAGACTATTGTGTACAGTGCACGAAAGAGGACTACATTGGCCCCAGTACGCCTGGATTCTTCACAGCTTTGATTTCTTTTCTATAAGACAACTGTCAGTCTGTGACATTGAAGGTGCCACTAATGGAGTATTTTTTATCGATGTTCAGCCTCGATTTGATTCAGTCCAATTACAAACAGAACTGCCATTAGGGTACAAGTACGATGTCAATTTTGGAATAAATGGGTATGCAAAGCTGCTGTACGATTTGGTGTGGGCAATGGCAATTGTACTGAATGCAAACTGGTGCCAAAGTGACACTTGCATTCCCCAGGCAGACCCTGAAGCTAGTACAAAAGAAATACTAGAATCTTATCAAGGAAACAGTAGCTGGAATTTCGAAGTTTTTCATATCAGAAACCTGAAGCAGGTACTGGTCGGTACTATGCAGCTTAGCAACTCTTCTATCACTGCAAATTCATTCGATTTGCATATACTAGAGGATGCACCCAATGGTGAGCTTCCAATTGTAGCTCAACACCCACCACATGCCTATACAGTATTGCTTGGCCTTCATATTGCACTTACAACTGCATTTGTGACCATTATATTGGTACTCTATATTTGCTTTCGTAAGGAACCCGAGGTGAAAGCTACGAGTTATACACTAAGCTTGCTCATGTTTGCTGGTTGTTATTTCAATTTGGTATACTTATGTCTACTCTTTTATGTCAACCATATGCTTCACTCAGTTGACGTGTCCCGTGATAATGCATTGTGTATTGGAATACAATGGTTATCTGCGCCAGGTATCTCCTTGCCAATAATGCAGGCTACACTTCTTGTGAAAATGTTGAGAATCTATCACATTTTCCACAAGACCAAACTACGCCTCGGTCGCTACTGTTCTGACCTAGCTTTGGCTCTCTATGTCCTTCTGATTCTGTTGCCAGACATTTTAGTGAATCTTGTTTGGACTATTGTTGATCCCTATCAAATATTTTTTGAGCATCAGATGCGAGGTAGCTACATTTATCCGCATAAAACCTGCAAAAGTGCGTATAATACATACATTTCTGGAGGATTGAGCATATACTTGCTGATTCTGACTCTTGCATTGGCAGTTGTAGCTATCATTACTAGAAAAGTGAGACTGCACCACTTTAAGGACACAAAGAAGGTCAACATTCTGTCATTCATTCTTGGTGTAGGAATTATAATATCTTTCTCCTTTTGGTTACTAGTCCAGAGTCTGGATACTAAACGCTATATCGCAACCCTTACTGTGTATATTCCACACTCTGTTGTGATCTTATCATTCCAGGGTCTTCTATTTGTGCCAAAAGTTTTTCCGCCACTATGGTGGCTTTTCAAGAACACTTTCAGCTTGTAACTATAAAGTTTAACATGATATTGGTGTGTATATGATCCAAGTATGTATGAACACATTAGTTGAATATGCTGATTTCTACGTACATGTATAATACAGTGGTATTGATGCAAACATATCACCGGGGTAGATGAGAATTAGCGTTGACCTACTATACAAGTTATAGTTCAAGACCTTAATTGGGATGCATGAGATTGTTTTTACCTATAATACAGTGGTATTGCTGCAAATGTATCACCGGGGTAGATCAGAACTAGCGTTGACCTACTATACAAGTTATAGAACTAGTACCATTATAAATTTTCATTATTGAAAGATAATGTCCGGGTTGGTGTAGCACGATCTAACTACTTTGCTAGTTCTAGTATGGATCCCCACCGAGAACTCAATCACTGAAAAGTTACAAGTTATAGTTCAAGACCTTAATTGGGGTGCATGAGATGCATGATCGAATGCAATGCATCTCATGCACCCCAATTAAGGTCTTGTAACTGTCTTATTGACCCAGCACCCCCCTCTCATCATTGGCCTACTCTATATTATATGATTGCCCACACCCCTCGGATAGCTAGGAATTTTCCTATAAGAACTTTGGTTGCTAGACGATGGCCAACAGAATCTGATGTTGCTATAGGGTTCCCTAAGATGACCTTAATAACTGGTGTAGTTTATTCAGTCACTAGCTGGGGTATCACAGATGCCATCCCTGTATATATGAGTACACTCTTGTTTTAAGGAAAACATTCAGAAATTGCTTCAGGAAAAAACATCACAGTAGCTACATGTTTACGATTGGATAGCAACATCTAATAACAAAAAATAATAGTCCTGTGAAGATTGTGTACTCTATTAAGAGTGAATATTGTTTTAGCAAGTCTTGTTTTAGTTGAGAAGTCAAAATTTCTATATTTAGAACTTTTGAAGCCGTTGAATAATTGTATATACATGTACTATATGCATTTGTCTGCTGCCTGGGTCTGAGATTGTACGTCCCATACTCTTCATGTACTTGCATGCACACCATAAATGACCACAATCATTATTATTATTATATAATTATGTACATGTACGTTGGACTCTCTGCAGGCGCCCAAGGAGCCCACCCCTCACCTCCTTCCCTTCATGCTGCCAGGGGTCAGCTCTGAGCAGGCCACCCTCTACAGGAAGGTCTCCAAGGCAATGCATGGCATCCATCACAACAGGGAGGATGCCACAGCTCTGGTCAACATCGCACAGGAGTGGTGAGTTACATTGTAGAATCTCATCTGTTTAGTCAGAGATTGAAGTAGATAATTGTGAGGAGAGAGGAGTACAGATTCATAAGAAATGCCACATGGTGGTGAAGTTGATTCTCTCTATCTCTCTCTCTCTCTCTCTCTCTCTCTCCCCGCAGTTCTCAGTCATCCCGTCACAGTCATGGGCGTGGGGCCCATCATGCCACGACTAGTTTCTCCCACGCCATAGACAAGCGTCTCTCCTTCAGGATGATGGTCTGGCTCGTCTCCTACTATGAATTTTATGACAAACATGTAATTCTATTAATTATCAACTCTATTCTAATGCCTAGGCACCTTAGTGATTCTACTTTTTTTGCTGGGATTAGGTTTGCCTTAGCAGGCAATGGGATGGTTGCCCCTTAGGTTTGGGATTGGTAGTAGAAGATACCGTATATATAGCCGGAAATATTGGCGGTAATTAAATTTGGCGATTGAACCCAAAATCACTATTGCAAGAATATTGGCGAATTTAAATTTGGCAGTTCAGTACAGGATTGCTGTACGTATATATGAGCGTAGGAAATTTTAGTGGATTTTAATTTGGCAGTTGTAATATAGACCACCAAACCGTCAAGTTTAATTCCCCATCAAATTTTCCGGCTATATGATAAATCTACTAAATTTCCGTAGATAATTATTTTACACCTTTCATACAGATTACCTCTACCATCCTCTGCAACATCATTGGTGGCCAAGAAATGGCAAACTTCCTCAAAGAAGAAGGTTACATCAGACTCATCCAGTGCTTCCTCAACCCCGCACTCATGCTGAATCGTCCGGAGTCCCCCAACCCCCTGACAGGGGACCAACAGGTGCTGGAGCTCCTCCCGGGAGGGGGGCATCGCCCCATGAGGAGACACGGGCAACCAATGGAAGACCCTCTCTACAAGCTGTTTGTACCCGACAAGGATGTGAAGCAAGGTACCGTATTTATGCTAATAAAACACATTCATGATCTAATTAGCGCAAGAAAATTCGCATTCTAGGATTTTTCATTGTGTATCTTAATGGAGCACGTGACGACCTTTACCAGAAAATCACGCAAAATTTAAAATCGTGATTTTTTTTTAGCTTACCTTCTATTAGCATAAACACGGTATGTACATGTACAGTGTGTGTGTGTATGAGTGTACAGTAGCTGCTCCCACATTTTCTATGTTCGAAAATGTGGGAGTGGCCTAGGGACAAGGCTGTGTGAGAATTATTATACTCTTGATTTATTAATTAACAGATCAATCAGACGTGGATCTTCGTCATTCCATTGCCAACATGGTTGCCATGGTGATGGGGTGCCCCTCTTATTCCAACCATCTCTTTTACCACATGTTTGCCGCCGACAAGCTCGTCAACACTTACATGACTGGATTTATGGTAAGCTTATGAAGTAATTTTTGAGGGTGTTTTAAGGAGAGAGAGAGAGACAGAGAAGGAGAGGGGGAGAGAGGGTGAGAGAGAGAACAAACTATATATAAGTTTCCTCAATCTATCTCATGCTCTTATGATACTCTCTTCCATCAGTACGATGCTAAAATCAACCCGGAAGGTCTTCTCTACGACTGCGGAGTCGAGTTCTCCCCGGATGGCAAGTACGGTCGTCAAGACTACATGAAGCATGCCAGCCGTGGGACGTACACTCTCCACTCTCTCTATCTCCTCCTCTGGGCCAACTTTGGTGCCTTCTGCATCGCCCTACTGACACAGCCCGATTCCGACGAAAAGATACACGGGAATCTGATATCTGATTGGATCTCCGTCCGGCACTACTGCGTGTCCCAGTTGAGGACACTGTGGATGCACATGAGAAATAACCTGAATCTTTCGGAGGAGGAGAGGACATTCTTTGTCATGAGAGCAATGAAGAAATTTTATGAGGTACAGCACTATCCACATGCATGTATAATAATATTAGGTACCATATTATAGCCGGAAAATTTGGCAGTTTGGCGGTCTATATTACAACCACCAAATTAAAATCCGCCAAAATTTCCTACTCGCATATATAATATGTATGGCGATCCCGTACTGAACCGCCAAATTTAATTCCCGCCAATATTTCTGGCTATACGGTATATTTAAAATGTATGTTTTGCTGGGATAAATGCATAGATCAGTGCGTACAAAATATCATGATTAGCATTATAAAAAAAATTCTCATGCACACATACAGCATACATATACGTTCATAACTACCATGTTTATTCTATTTAAACGGAAGATCTAATTTGCGCAAGTTAATTCGTGTCTTATATAGGATTTTTCATAATGTAGACTATGACAACCTTTACCGGAAAATCGCACGAAAGTTAAATAGTAGTTATTTTTTTTAGCTTGCATTCTATTAGCAAAAACACGGTATAGTGAATTATTTTTGTCTGAATCATGAGATTCTACAATAATATTTCATTGCTCCAGCTTGTTCTGAACCCTCAAGAAGCCACCCTCTCACCTACTAAAGGGATGAAGCTGGGCTCCATCATTCCTCACTCCCTCAGAGGCTTCTTCAAGACTCGCGAGGAGCTGGACGAGTACGAGAAGACGTGGCACATCTACATCTACCAACCAACCTGGAATGAGCTCAAGTCAAAGGTGAGCTACGCAAGAGTGGAGTGGAGTGAGACGGGGCTAGAAGGCGGAGCTAGGAGGTGGAGGGATTGGGAGATTCTACTGCAGAATATTATTAATCGTGACATCAGTAGAAATAATTAAAATTTCATGGTTTGTATTGAGACTGACGGCGCCTGTTAATTTCCCAAGTTATATGTTATACAAGTGTCGTGTGTGACATTATGATCTTGTCTGTTATACAGTAGTATTATAATATCAATATTAAAATTTTATCTTTATTTTCAGTTTGCCGACTATTCTCAGTACTGGCAGAGTGACCTGTTCCTTCACTTAAGGTACGAATCAAAATATAACTACCAAAGCACATACCCACATAATTAGTATCTATTACACGTATGTATTTGTCCACGCAGACGTCTTGAGCTTCACTATCCTCAGTTCCCCTTGGAGGAGGACTTCACCCACAGACTGCTCGGCACCGGAGACCTTCGGCAGCACTCAGAGGGGGGAGAGTTGATGCTTCTCTCTCGGTTCTCCATGGAGTGGCCAATACTCCAAGCCGGAGGACTCCTGCTACCTAAACTGGTGGAGTTCTACCAGTGGCTGCACACACAACTTGGTAGGAGGAGTAGGGAGCAAGGAGGAAGGGAGGGAGGGAGGGAGGGTGTGAAATATTAAATTTTAGACTTACACACGTACATGTATAGTGTAGCAGTAGAGAGAGATAGAGATAGAGAGGGAGGAGGGAGAGAAAGTTACTTAAGGGAGGGAGGGAAGGAGGGGAGAGAGAGAGATATGAGACTCAGAAGAGAAAGAGAGAAGACTGATAGACATACAATGAATATAAACATAGATGACGTAATTATTTGAAACTCCATTTTCAGCTCACCTAGTGACCTACGAGAAGGCAACCACTCTCCCCATCCGTCGAGTCGTAGAGCTGGCGACGAAACGCTACGACAAAGTGACGGGCGACCACCTGCTCAACCTCTACGACTTCCTCAAGACAAAGTACAACAAGTACGTCGAGCTGATAGGCGGGGCCATTGGTGCGGGGGCGTGTGCTGCCGTCAAGCGAGGGGACAAGGTCTACACCATCGCTGACGATGTGCCCTTGCTCCACTTCCTCACTGGTGAGTGTCTATTGCATAATATTGTGTGAGTAGAATATGGAAAAGGTCGTCATATTTAAATGTGTAACATGGTAATGGTCGTCATCTAAAGAAGGTATCGATACATCACCTTGATTTTGCCTCACCCCTACCCCACTGAAATAATAGATTATTATTATTACCTAATGCTTTATGAATTTGCCCCTGCAATTAAATTGATATTGGCCATCATGGCATGCACAGATGTTGAAGAGGAAGAGCAAGGCAATGATTGGCTGTTTACCGTTATCGATGACATCGTCTCCACCCACAACTTGATCATTGAAACTGTCTACTCGTTTGTCTCGACGAAGCAGGTCAACGCACTGGGACGGCTGCTCCCCGACGAACCAGCAAAGATGTACCCCTCAGAGATTGACGAAAACAACTGTTTGGTGGGAGAATTTTCCAGGTGAGAGGATGATGCCTTAGACTTTAATAGAACTAGTTCTAGATAGCTCTCTTTGTCTCTCTCTCTCTCTTTCTCTCTCTCTCTCTTTCTCTCACTCGCGTATTTGTTGGTCGTTGCCTAGCAACCAAAGTTTTTATAGGCAATTTGCCGGCTATGGGAAGGGGTTGGGTCATCATAAAGATGAACAGGGGTGAACTAACAACAAAATAGTTATCATCTGACAGTAATTGGGGTGTATTTGACCATGCATCTCATGCATCCCAATTACTGTCAGATAACTATTATTTACATAGTTGCTAATCACACACATAATATGTACACTTAGATCCTAGTTGTAACAAATACTGTTATCTGATTGGTCAGGAGCAGGTACCTATTTTTCATATAAACCTGTAAAAAGCTCATATAAACCTGTAAATTTTTCATATAAACCTGTAAAAAATTGTTGCCTGTGGTTAGGACTGTTGCCAGGCAGCAGTTTATATGTCAAGCCTATGGGCATTGTTGCTAGGATCTAAAGTTGTTAGACACTGTTTAATCGGTTTCTACGTGATTTAGAAGACCTCAGGGCTCAGTAGAACCCTCGCTTTGCTCGGGATTCTACATAGAGCCCTTCGGTCTTCTAAATCACGTAGAAACCTCCTAAACAGTGTCTAACTATTATATACACACTCTCATATGACATAATATACTGTCACATGCACTCACTCACTGTCCAGTCTCCATGGAGTGAATGAGTTCCTTCAGCTGATCCGCAGTCGCTATCGTCCTCCCCTCGAAGACGCAGCTGCGGTATCAGCCGGCAGCCAGCAAGATCCGAAACAAATCACCCTCTCCATCTCTGAAACTGCCCTCCATCGGCTGACGAGGCAGCCGGCCTTCCAGCTGACTCAGCTCGAGGAGGACATAGTCGCCTCGTACATTGCGGGGAAGCCCCTTATTCATAAGCCGTCGCTGCTCAGGACCATCTTCAAGTTCCGACAGAGCCAGAAGAAGACAGCTGATGCTACACCACAAGAGTAAGAACGTGTTTACCACGGCAATTTTGTTAATATCGTATGTTGATAAAATTGGTAAAGTTAGTAATTTTGTGCCGTAGGCGATGGTAGTGACAATGGTAATGTTGGTAAAGTTGATAAAGTTAGTAATTTTGGTGCCATAGGCAACGGCAGCGACAAGGGTAATGTTGGTAAAATTAATAATTTAGGTGCCGTAGGCGATGGTAGTGACAATGGTAATGTTGGTAAAGTTGGTAAAATTGGTAAAGTTAGTAATTTTGGTGTCGTAGGCGACGGCAGTGACAAGGGTAATGTTGGTAAAGTTAGTAAAATTGGTAAAATTAGTAATTTTGGTGCCGTAGGCGACGGCAGTGACAATGGTAATGTTGGTAAAGTTAGTAATGTTAGTGCCATAGGCGACGGCAGTGACAAGAGTAATGTTGGTAAAGTTGGTAAAATTGGTAAAATTAGTAATTTTGGTGCTGTAGGTAATGGCAGCGACAATGGTAATGTTGGTAAAGTTAGTAATGTTAGTGCCATAGGTGACAGCAGTGACAAGAGTAATGTTGGTAAAGTTGGTAAAATTGGTAAAATTAGTAATTTTGGTACCATAGGCAATGGCAGTGACAAGGGTAATATTGGTAAAATTAGTAAAATTGGTAAAGTTAGTAATTTTGGTGCCGTAGGCGATGGCAGTGACAATGGTAATGTTGGTAAAGTAATATTAGTGCTGTAGGCGACGGCAGCGATAAGGGTGATGTTGGTAAAGTTGGTAAAATTGGTAAAATTAGTAATTTTGGTGCTGTAGGCAATGGCAGTGACAATGGTAATGTTGGTAAAGTTAGTAATGTTAGTGCCATAGGCGACGGCAGTGACGTGGTAAAGTTGGTAAAATTGGTAAAATTAGTAATTTTGGTGCCATAGGCAATGGCAGTGACAAGGGTAATGTTGGTAAAGTTAGTAATGTTGGTACTGTACCTTAAGGACACTTTTGTTTGCTGGTATTAAATTTAGCGAAATTAGCGATTTGCCTGAAAATTGTACCCGCGAATATTTCAATATTTTCGAATAAATAGAATATTATTTTGAAAAAATCGCCAAAATGAGTTGCTGCATAATTTTTATTCCTATACTATACTGTACTGTAGTGTTGGACACTCTGCACTGGACCTTGTCGACATGACAGAGAGACTGCCGGAGTGGTACAAGACGGAGATGGAGGACATGCTGCTGAAGAGATTCGAGTATGAGTTCCACTCGGCAAACTATCACACTCTGGTTGAGGCCATCACCGGACTGAGGACTGTGGTTGGGTACCTCATCAAGGTGTGTGTTCTCTCTTACTTTCTCTCTCTCTCTCCCTCTCTCTCTCTCCACATGTACTTACATGTACATGTATTTACACAAATCTTGAACCTTTGAGATTATAGCTTTAATTATTGCCACTGCATACATGTAATTCAATTAACTACCGTGTAGCCAGAAATATTGGCGGGAATTAAATTTGGCAGTTGAGCCCAAAATCGCTATTATAAGAATATTGGCCGAATTAAATTTGGCAATTCAGTACAGGATCGCCATACATATATATGCAAGTAGGAAATTTTGGCGGATTTTAATTTGGCAGTTGTAATATAGACCACCAAACCGCCAAATTTAATTCCCCGCCAAATTTTCCAGCTATACAATATTATACTATAATTTAATTTGCAGGAGGTAATCAATCAGGAGCATCCCCCTCCCCAGCTCGAGACTCTTACCGTCCCCCAGTTCATGCTGAATCTCTACGAGGACTTCAAGCAACCCCAAGCCGTCCTAAACGAGATCGGGATCACCAACCTGACCCCCGGACAGATGGACTGCCTCCTCCAGCTCCCCCTCACTTCTACCGTTGGCTGCATGCTACTGTTTGCCGGATGGGTGGCCGAGGGGTTCTACGATTTTTGCAATTTGCCGTTCCCCCTGAAGACCCATTTGAGCGAGGGGGATCGGAGGGCCGTGGAAGAGGAGGTTAGGGAGAGGTGGGCGGGGAGCGTGGGGGACCTGCTCAGAGACGTGAAGCAGCTTATTGATGTGTTGAAACACTCGGAGGCCGATATTACAAAGAAAGTGAATGAGAGCTCTCAAGTAAATTGAAGAGAATTGTATTCTGTATTCAGTATTATGTCTTTATGAAAATGCTTTAGTTAAACAGCATCCTTCTCCCCTCCTCTCTCTCTGTCTCTATCTCTCTCTCTCTCTCTCTCTCTCTCTCTCCCCTTCCCTGCAGAAGTCCATCATCACCTATTTGATCGACTACCACATGCTGGACGCAGAAGATCAACTAGCACAATGCATTCCCAAGACCATCCTACTCCAGCACTATGTCTCCTTCAGACAGGCACTGAGGAGGTAAAACACCTCTTAGAAAGAGTTAAATTTTAAAACAAGGGATTACATAATTACATTATTGATTTTCATGGCTTCTAATGGTCAAATAAAGCAGGAAGCTACATGTTTCCTTCAGACATGCACCAATGAGGTAAAATACCGCTTAGAAAGAGTTAAATTTAAAACAAGGGGTTACATTATTGGTCAAATAGAGCAGGAAGCTACATGTTTATGTACATGTACTGGGTGTAGCCACAGTGGCCCTTAAGGGGGTTGCCCCTTGTACCCCACTAAAATGACCATGTGGGTAGCATTCCTAGCATTGTGAAACTCTGCATGGTATAATTAATATTACACATGTAGATACATGTGTAGACCCTCCCTCCCACACAACTACATGTATGTACTATTATAGGGTCTACATGTACATTGTAGCCTAGCAACCAGTGGTGTATACTGAAGCTCTATGGTAGCCAAACCACATCCTTTGATGTGGTTTTAGTGGTTGTTGCAATTTGATGACAATGTTAATATAATGCACCAGTATTGCATAACAGGCAGTCATACAAATAAAAAACAAGTAAAACCTGTTTCTCAGGAAGAACTTCCTAGAAGCCTCAAGGGTAAGATGATCGCTATTCATATGCTTGCAATTACGTGGTTTATGGAATGGGGTACATACAGCCTCTATCATAGATAAATCAAGAAGGTGTATCTCTCCCTAGCCCTGGCCCAGCCTACACACAGGTCAAAGTTGGCCGTGTACATATAAACTAAGGGTGTATAGTAAGAACTCTAAAGGTGCTATTATAGGAACATTATCACCATTTTACAACAGGAGTATAATATTATTCTACATGTGCATGTACATGTACCATGCGTGTTAATTTTCTTTTCTAGATTGAGGCTCAGAATCCAGCTTGAGCTTGAGGGCCAAGACGCTGGTGCTGAGCATGCCTTCCATGGACGATGGCCCGAGTTCGTTAGTGACTTATGGCAGGAGCGTCTCCCTCACCTCCGCCAAGAGGTCTATGGCGACGGGATGTTCATGTTCGATCCGACCACTGGCCGCTATGGTTTCCAAGAGGGGGCGGACTTAGTCTACAAGACGGAAGATGAGCTCATGATGGATCTTATGAACGAACCGGAGCATCAGGGAGAAGGCGGAGTGGGAGAGACAGAAGGAGGAGGAGGAGAGGGAGAGAAAGCTGATAGTATCGGGGGCTTGCGTGATGTCGATGATTCCTTTGAAGAACTCGAAGAGTCGGAAGCTATGGAGCCGACGGCGACCATTTCTCACTCGTACGATCTGGACCAGGCGTCAGGAGACGAAGAGGAAAAGGAACGAGGAGCTAGCTTTCTCGACAAAGAAGATCGTAAGTGAACAAAGCAAGAACCATATTACAATTTATTTAAGGATCGTATAGTTATTATAAGAGTGATGCATTGTCAAGGGCTTGTCGAGCTGCCCTCTATTTTTTTTTCTGTTTCTGTAGTTGAATCAAGGCTAAAGACAGACCCAGAGCTGAAGAAGAAGCTTTTGTCAGTTGCTGCTACTCTCCAAGAAGGTCAGTTTTATTGCTGCATAAAATTATGGCTTTCCAAACCTTATGTATGATAACTGATAAGTGTTAATTTTTCTTTTTTTCCCCTGTATTTTCTGTCTATAGCCGAGGTGTCAGTTCAGGATAAAGCCCGCAAGATCTCGGTGCAAGATGTAACCAATTTCCTAGCCAGCATCAAACTGGACAAGTACACGAAAGCTTTTCAAGAGAACGATATCAGTGGCGATGTGCTAATTATAGCAACACCCGAGGATCTCACAGAGCTGGGAGTGGAGAGTGCTTTGGACAAGCTGAAGATTTTGGTTGGTTTCAAACGACACGTGGAAGGCACGGGAGTAAGATTTACCACGTCGAAGTTAGTGGTAGCTTTGTCGCAGAACAACCTCGGCAAGCATCGAAAGCCATTTGAACAGCACGGAGTGGACGGAGATCTGCTTCTCTATGAAGACAAAGAACTGGTACGAAGCATGCTGAAGGAGATAGGTATAGACTCTAAGCTCATCGCTACAAGGATCATTTCAAAGTTTGAAACATTTGCTCACAATAGACCCTAAAAGCTGTATATAGTAATTGCCTATACTAAAATTTAATATTATAGCATACCTTTTTGATGTTTATAACTATTAATAAAATGTGAAGAGCAGTATTATAGATCTATGCACATTGTATTCAACTTATGTAAATTGTTTTTATTTGTCGCTAAAAATCAATATTAGCTATTGTCGTTTAATATTATGTGCTAGGCTTAATAGGTGGTCGGTATTTTTGCAGTTCGGTGTCCCATATCCCATCTTCTCCGAGGTAGCCGTAATTCATCTCCAACCATCGCTTGGCATCTCGCGGAACGTACACCTCCACTCCCTCGAAATCAGTCTTAAGCAGTGGAAAGATGACGTCATTCGGAAACGCCGTGGCACTCAAATTGCATCCATTCATATTGTAGTTGTTATGCCAACCATCCTCTTCCTTTCGATAGGTCAAAATGTCCACGCTGGCCTCCCAGAAGAATATCGGTCCCTCTGTCGGTTTCGGGGGCAGCGTGGTCTTGTACGCGGCCAATTTTTTGGCGCTCTTGGTCGAGGGGTCGAACGGAATCGAACGCTCGTCCGTGACCCACACCGTGCCGGATTGATCAGCGGCGCCAATGTTTTCCAGGACTACATCATGGGGCAGTTTGTGGCGATTTCTCCAAACGGTTAGTGCGTCCGATTCCACAATGCTGATATCAATATCGTAGTCGTCGGGTGTCATTTTCTTGTCGCGATTCCATCCCATAAGCGAGCCGTCCGTGAGGAACCACGTCACCCCGAGCTCATTCAAAAGATCGATGATCGCCTTCATCAGATAAACGCGATGTGGCTTGAGCAAGGTGCATTCGCGTATTAGGTCGTCTTTCTCGTTGACCAGTACGCCGTAGCTATTGATAAATTCGCCATTCGGATTGTCGTTCATTCGCTGGATGAGCCTGTCATAATCAGCTTTGTAATCACATATCGCCATGTTTGCTCGACCTCTGTGGTTTGCTTGAGTGCCCTTGCAATTGCGTAATTAAAAATAATAACAATAATATTATTTTTTTCACACACGGTTAGTTATGCCAGGGACTGGTTATGCGCATGTGCAATGACCGCACGCTCATCTCCTTTATTTACATTTCCGTTTCATAATAATGCAATGGTATTGAGCTCATGTGAGCTGTCAATCCTGTCTGCCTACTTGCAGCATGCCAAATGCTAGCTATAATTATATTAAAGATCAAAGGAATGCCCGGATCGTTTAATACCTAACAGGCGTCAACAAACCTCTCGAATGCCACTGTCGAGAAGAGAACCCCAGCAGAATCATATTCAAGGATTAAAACATGGCCGGCGAAGACTACAAGGCCGATTTCGACACGCTCATTCAAAAAATGAACGACAATCCTGACGGAGAGTACATAAACACGTACGGAGTCCGTCCGGACGAGAAGCAACTGTTGATACGCGAATCGGCCTTTCTAAAACCCCACCGTCTCTACGTGTTCAAGGCGATCATCGACCTTCTGAATGACCTGGGGGTCAAGTGGTTCATATCAGACGGCACCCTATTGGGGTGGTACCGCCACAAGGCCATGATACCGCACGACTACGACCTGGACCTTGCCATCTTGGAAGAAGACATGCAGAAGGTTTGGAAGAATCGCCATAAACTACCCAGCGACGTCGTATTAGACAACGTTGGCTCCGCCGACCAATCAGAAACCATCTGGGTCACGGATGATACTTCAATTCCTTTCGATCCCGCCTCGAAAAGTGCCAAGAAGCTTGGAGCCTACAAGACCACCCTACCCCCCAAACCGAAAGACGGACCGGTGTTTGTATGGGAGGCATGTATTGACATTCAGACGTATCGCAGAGAGCCTGACGGGTGGCACAATAATTACAACCTGAATGGACTTGATCTTGGAGCCACCGCTTTTCCCAATGACGTCATTTTCCCGCTGGTCAAGACAAGTTTCGAAGGAATGGATGTGTACACGCCCAATAAAGCGGAGCGATGGCTGGAACTGAACTATGGGTACTTGGGTGAGGATGCTGTCTGGGACGCAGAGACAAGTAAATACAAGCGTCGTCAATGAAACCTATAATATATACATACTATCATGATCCGGCATAAAGAACAATAATATTGATCAAACTACGTATATAACCATTGTGCCACTTTCTAGGTCTATATTTAATTTTTATCATAGGTTGTTTCCTTCATCCGCTGCTTTTAATGCTCATAATAATTATACTAGGCACAGTTCTTTCACTGAAATTATTGAAGTGACATCGTTCTCAGTTGCTATCTGCATGAAACAAACAAAGATTCTTTTCAGATAACTAAACTTAACTGTTTGGTAAAACTTGCTGACGTTTCAACTAGATGTACTAGATGCTCTAGATCTAGTCATCCTCAGTCGAAACATTGGCAAGTTTTACTGAACGGTTAAGTTATCTGCAAAGAATCTTCGTTTGTTTCACTGAAATTATTGTATTACATAAGATTATAGTGATGCATCCTTATCTAATTTTCACACATTGAGGTGTTTGGCCCTTAGTGTCGTACATGGTACAGGGTCAACAGCTTTACAAGTCAAACGTTACCAGTAACAATTAAACGAGCCTGGCCTTTCCGTTTCCGGCTGACACGCTCGCGTAACTAATACACACCAATATCGGTCGATTTGCATGCTCAGTGCACATGCGCACGCACATGATATGCATGCGCACGCACGCATACATAGTCCATAGCAGCGCTGAGGTGAAGGTGTGTCGAAGGAGTGATTCAGTGTGTCTCAAATTATTGAGTCTGACAAAATTTTACAGAAAGTCACCCAGCTTGGATGTCCACTTCAAACTACAAGGCAGATTTTGATCGGCTCTTGAAGAAGATCAAGGACAATCCCAATGGAGATTTCATCAATGCCTGGGGCGTCACAAGATCAGAAAAGAACCATCTCATCAGCGAATGCAACATCCTCAGGCCGCATCGACTCTACGTTTTCAGAAAAGTGATTGAGCTTCTCAACGACCTTGGTGTCACGTGGTACATTTCTGACGGTACACTGCTCGGTTGGTATCGTTGCCATGGCTCCATGATCCCACACGACTACGATTTAGACGTCTCGATCGTGGAATCCGACATGCAACTGGTCTGGAAAAATCGACACCGGCTACCCACTGATGTTGCACTAGAGAATATAGGATCGGGTGATGGGTCGGGTCACGTTTGGGTGACTGACGACGAGGATATACCGTTTGATTCTTCGACACAGAGCTCGAAGAAGCTGGCCGCTTACAATACACAGATTCCTCCCAAGCCTACGAAAGGCCCAGTGTTCATCTGGGAAGCGTGCATTGATATCTACACCTATCGAAGAGAGGCTGATGGTTGGCACATCAACTACAACATGAACGGTCTTGACCTCAGCTCGACTGCATTTCCTGATGACGTCATTTATCCCCTGATCAAGACCGAGTTTGAGGGCATGGAGGTGTACGTTCCTCAAAAGGCAAAGCAGTGGCTGGAATTGATGTACGATTATATCGGAGAGGATGCCCTCTGGGATACCTCACTGTGCAAGTACAAACCCGGGCCAATACTAGTCAGGAACTAAGAATCGCTTCAAATAAGGATTCGATAGGAGAGAAACTCACCACTGGATCTAGTATTGTGTATAATAGACAATTTCATAATGTAAATTTGTAATAATTACTCATCAGCTATTTCAATTCTATATTATTATTATGCTCAATTTAGTTATAGTAGTAGCCATTACATGAATTGTTACAGAATAGCCAATGGAATTTATTCCCTCAGAAATCATTATCATTCACACTGTACCAGACAGGTTTCAATTACAATACGATTATACAGTTTATGTTAGCAATAGTGTTATGTTAATTAGTGTATATTAAATAATATCAGCCAATTATGCAGTATAATATAAATTATTATACTTGATCTTATGATCACCACTGATCAATGTCTATTCAACTGGTGTCATTTGAATCAATAGAGAATGTACTATGTATGTTCGTTCTATCACCCTCCACTCCAGCAGAGACTGAACCGCTGACCCCACTGATGTTTCTGATGTCTCTGACACATGAACTGTGTAGGTATCTGGCTGGATGTAGACTTGAAAAGCTGCACTGACACAATAGTCCTTTCCTGTCGTCTGATCATAGTAGCTATATAGATTGATGCATAATGATAATATCGATGATACAAGGTGTACATATAGTGTGATGAAAGATTGTTTAATGATCATCATAGTAATAATACTCTGGCTAATTATAAGGGCTATGTTCAGTCATGTGATCAAGCTGCCAAACTTGAATTAGTAATCATGCACATGCACATGTATACGTAGCAGCTTAATGACATAATTGATCATATTCCTTATACATTGTAGAGTTTTGAATTGGTCACCTACTTTGTTGGTGAGATGGAGACGATTCTCTGTGCACACTGAATGTCTGGGCTTAGCTTCACCTCTCCCGTCCAGTCGGCATGAACGAGCTGGCCCGTCCGAATGACCTCCTTGACCCTTGACGTAGGAACGCTGCAGTAGGCCACGTGCCATCTAGTGAAAAACTTCTGTGCCATGCTGTGAGACTGGGACCTGCAAAAAAGTTGAGGGGATAATAAATCTACATAACAACAGTGATACAAACATCATTAAATATAATTTTTGAGCAGGGAAAAAATTGTTCCAAATTTGGCAGTTTTGCATCTATCTGGAAAGTTCTCTATGCTTATGTAACTTTCCCACCATACATAGGTATACATGACATGAAGCTACAGCAAAATTTAATGCTCAATTTGAAGACAACTTACTTGAGTATGAACTGGCACCACCCGACCGGCAGTGTGTACTGCTGAGGGGGAAACCCTGAAATCTGCATCAGCATCTTCCCGGCTGCACATCGCTCACACACGCAGATGGCGTTCTCTGGGCCATGAGCAATCAGCGCATACTTTACGATCAAGTGGTCCTTGTATCTCTCACAGAGAGCTAGGTAGGGGCAGATGTGTGCTCGCTGCGGAGGTGGAGAGGTGGAGGGCTGCTTTAATGACTGTTTTGCTAGTTCGTCAGAGAGTTTTGATGCCTTGATGGCTTCTTCCTTGAGGTTGGAATCAAGCGCTAGCACTTTCATTCTCTCAGTTAGCTTCTCATCTGCTCCACTAGAGGATCCATTCGCACTGGCTCCATCAGCTAAAATTTGTAATAATATTATATCACATAGTGATTTACATACTGAATTTTCTCTATTATACCCCCCACCCCACTTTCTGCTTCAGGCGGATGGCTCACAAAAAATTAATATGATTGCAGTAAGCATAGTTATTAAAATCTATAGGGGTGGACCCAATAAAAGTACGATTATTAGTAATAGCAGGAGCACATGAAGAGAAGGAGCGTACATCTAGAAATTATCGAAAAATAAAGTAAATTGTATCAATATCTCATGATAGCCTCAACAAATAAATCTAACTGCACCTATACTGATAATTGTAGTGGGTGCTAGAATAGCGTAATGTGCCATGAACACTGTAATAACAAGTTATTGGTAAAATGATCAAAAACTTCCATATATGGCAGTTTTCTAACTTGCCAACCATAACATATTGTGGTCATTTTTGCTACTCCCGTTACTAGTCACATCGTTTGGATTACGGAATTTTAGTCGAGATGTTTCTACCTGCTATACATTAGCAGGAATGAGAATCTGCCAGTGTTACTTTATTTTTCGATATTACCACTGTATGTATGCAACTTATACGCTCCTTCTCTTCATGTGCTCCTGGTAATAGCTACATACTTTCTTCTTGTGCTAAGTTAAGCTTCTGAGGAGCCCCTCCCAGTTTGTATACGGTGTCCAGGATGAACTGAAGTGTTCCTCGGTCCTCCAGCATCTCTCTCGTCACACCAGCCTGGTCAAAGAGATACTGCCACTCCGGTGTGATGTTGCCAATCTGGATTAACAATAATTGAGGAAAACAAGCCGCTTGGAGTGTTGACTCAATCTGTGTTCATCCCTGGGACACAGCTAGCCAACATCACTGCCAACACTGAGGGCAGCGCTGTCATATGGGAGGATCTCACTCCACCACAGGAAGCCAGTCCCATAATATAATGATGAAAAAATTTACTAACCACAGGTGGGAATCAGTATACAAATATTTTTTGGCCTAAGTATTAATTTTGCTAACATCATTATGATATCATTGAGAATTGAGGAAATATCAATTTTTATGTGTGCTATGGTATAGTCTAGATATAAAGTAGCGTATTCAGGACTATGATAGCTGCTTTCATCTGGTTATGAACTACATTTTGGTTTTTGTTCCAGCTCCATAGCTCTTTCCGTTATTGAGATACACTTTGGCGCGCGCCGCGATATGGAGTTAATGATATTCATAGCTTTTAATTAATTACGTCACGGTCCGTACATTCCAACGTGAAACCCATACGCGTTTTACTACCCCCTGTCCCAGCTCAATAAATAGCGATTTCCGGGAGGGACTATCGGGGCTAGACGATGTCAGCGGTACTCCCTCTAGCTCTGGCATCTGCAGCTGAAAACTGCACATGGTCCTGGGCATATATGGCTCAGGGGTCGCCCAGGTTCCTCCCTTGAATACCCCCCATCCTGGACAAAGCCTGGTAATCCACCATAGGCTGACTTCGGTCCCCTGTGGCTGTGACACAGAAGCCTAACTGGCTGCAGAGTAATGTCTGCAGTCAAGGGCGGAGAACAGGTAGCAAAAGTGGGGGGGGCTCACACCTTTGACTCTGTACTGTGACAACAGTTAGGCTGTGGGCATATGCCCACAGCCCACCTAGGGGGGTCTGGGGGCATGCTCCCCCAGAGAATTTTGGAAATTTCGACTCTCTGAGGGTATTTCTGATGCATTCTGGTAGCAGTTTTGGGAGTGAGTTAGTAGCAATTTTTATTCGAGCACTCTTGCAAACATCTAGAATTATGACAGAACTATGTTGCTATAATGTTATAGTATGGGCATGTGATAAAATGGGGGGGCTCAGCCCCCCTTGTTTCCAAAGTGGGGGGGTTCAGCCCCCCCTGCCCCCCCTATTTCTCCGCCCCTGGCAGTGTACCCTGACCAGCGTTCCAGCCTTAGAGCTCGGAAGGTCGATGGGAGGATGGGGTTATAATTTTTTTTTTTTTTCCATTTCACCAATCAATCCCTCATTCTAGCCTGCCCTAATTATGCAATTTCTTGAAACATTTTTCTTCAGAATACAAGTATGTTTGATGTCACAGTCATGGGATAATGTGACTGAACACTACTATAATGTAACAGCATGCTATATGCCAGTTAGTACAGTGCGCATGCGCATATCGTTGAATCTACCACCAGACCATGACAAAGAGCCTCTCGCTTCGCTCGAGGTTCGGTGGCCTGCCGAGTAGGCCTGTCGAACGCGCGGCGCTTACGCCGCTCGAGAATGCATCTCTATGGCCCCTAGGCCCTGATAACCTCATTTGTGCACAAGGCACAACAATTCTGACCAACCATGAGTCTTCTGAACTTGTAGGAGAGTGCATCTTTTATGCCCTCCAGGTTAGGACACGGACTATATTATAAGAAAATTGTCGCTCTGAAAAATATTTTTCGTTGTATATAGTTTAATTAACAAAATGAGTAAAGGTGCACTTTAAATTACCACTTACATCAAATAATCAACTTACATCGAAATCGGAAGCTTTGATTCTCTGAGTGACCCTGCATAAATTAATTTTGTATGTAGAATTCTAAATCAGAGTCATGAATTTAAGTTAGCACCCTCCCTCCCTTAAAAGGATTAATACTAACTCGGAAGGTTTCTTCACGGGTTCTCTGGGCTCTGAATCCGCCCTTGACCTCAGTTTAGTTGACCTATCCTGCTGAAGTTTGGTGATACGGTCGACTTGATGGAGAAAGCGATCCTTCTCTCTAACATCTCGGAAACCAATGCAAGTGATCCCATGCTACAATTTGTGTGTAGGTGTGAGAAAAGGAGGGAGGGAGGGGGAGAGAGAGATTAGCGGGGCAATTACCAATTACAAAATCCAGGGGCACACACACACTTCATCAGCTGTTAAAAACATGACTGTAAATTAACAAACTGCTCTGTTAATTAATAACTACGGCTTCAAACATGTTTTGCCAACACACACTTGCACATAGAGACATGCATACATCTTCGCTAGACCACACTCACTTTCTAAGGGGAAGCATTCACAACACATTACCACTAAAGCTTCAGTGCACGAGGCTCAACTTATGGCCTAATACGACCATTGATCCATGAAGGATGTTTTATGGGTTAATGCATTTTGTCCGTCGCACAAAAGCTGCCTGTACCACACCCTCTCCAGTGCAGACAAAACGTCAGCCATGCAGTACACGGCATATATAACCTAGCTAGCTGGCTGGTCCAATATTTGCAGACAATTGGCCGCTCTCTGCCACCATTGAAGACTTAGAAGCTAGCTGCAAAACCTAAAGCTTCAGCTTAGCTATGTAAACACGTCCAGTTCTATAGACACGACATGCCACAGTATCACTATGCATGCAAGAACAGCATTTAATGATGACATAATAGGTGTCTAGATATTGACGGATGCGTGGTGTGTACGCTCATGCATGCACTGCTCCGAAAATAAGTGATGCTAGTGCATCCCCCAGCGTGCCATTTTGCCTTTAAACTGGTGCTTCTGATTTGTAAATTAGCTATCATGCAGACTGCATCGGCCCACCCACGACTATATACATGCATGGAGTGGTCACTTATGGAGTCTCTGTATAATATGCATGAGGTAGCCATACATTCAAAGGTTTCATTTACATATTGGGATGACATGTTGCCCAACCCAGCTATATACAACATTACTTAAACTATTAACATTACCTCAGCAAGATATGTCATAACAAGATCACCGGGCATGTCGTATTGAAATGACTTTCCTATCTTCTTTTCACTCACTATACATCGTTCCTATGAAATAGACCTCAAGTGATCACAAATGCAAAATAATTATATTAGTATATGTACAAAGACCCCGAGGCTATAATAGTCTTAGTATAGTCAAAACAGTGCAGTCCATTCCATGCTTGCTTACTCTAGCTACGTGTTAATTAATCAAATTGAACACTTATTACCTCTTTGTCGACTATCCTGATAAAAAATCCTTTTTTCTCTCCGTCCTTCGCAATGATTGCTAGATACTCCTTCCCACCTCCACGAGGCTGCCCATCCACGCTCAGCTTACTGTGAGCTGTACAGATTACCTGCAGCAAAAAAAAACCACAACTCAAAAACCTAGCTCGTGAATGATAATTAAGCATAGCTAGCTACTCTTAATGTTTAACTTACAATGCACCGAGGGCCAAAGAGAGTGGCAAAAAGATCTGTGAGTGTATCACTGTCATCTTCATCCACTTGCCGCTTACCAGCTGCAATTAATTATCAAAATGCATAAATTGTAGACTCTGACATCTAACTATGACATTGTGTAAATTATTGATATTAAACCCACCATTGCTTGATATTCTTAGAGTCGATGCTTGGTCATCGGCGCAAATAACCACTTCTTGAAGATGGACATCATCTCCTTCCACTTTCATCTCATGGCCGACCAAAAATACTACAAGATCATCGAGAGAGTCAAAGGCAAGCTGGGAGGTTGGTTCAGGCTGGTGTGCTCCATCCACAGACTCTGAACTGTCCCCCACCACCGTGTTGTCGGTGTCAAGGTAGTATTTTCCTTCCTGCTGAAAGATGAGTACATGGTACATACGACCACCGGACCTAAAAAAAAAAAGAAAAGTGATGGAAAACGCATCATGTTGCCTTGCAGTGATCTTTTGCGAATGGGGGCGTGTCGCATACGCTAGTTTTTCTTACTTTGCTGAAAGAACAAAGCAGCCTGGCTGACTTTGACTGTCTCTTATTAGAAAAGAGCCGTCATTTCTCGGATTTAGCAGAGAATTAGCTCTTCTACTGGAGATCAGTCCGTGATAGTAACTCATCTTGCGAATCGATCGTGTCGGATGCGAACCTGAGACAGCTCGATAAAAAGTGGGCGTGACAGAATGCGTGTCATTCACTGCGCGTAGCGCCGCGCAGATACCGTAGGAATCTTCCAATTAACGCACACCAATAAACAGCGCGCGTGCTAGACGCGTGATCATGAGCTAAGAAATTATGCCTGATCATGAATTTTTCACATCTCATTCTAGGAAGAGAGCCGAGGCTATCTTGACACTCTTCAGTCTTGCCACTGTCCGGCAGTGAACGTCCCTAGCCAACCGCACAACACACACCATAAGCTAATAAACCCAAATCTTGTCTTGTTTGGGTGTGCATAGTGTGTTGTTTGTGTGTGGCGTCTTCTTGGATCTGGTCGGGGGACCCTTCGCGCTATGGGCTGTACGGTTACTACTGGCAGCAAGGAGGGACGCACCACCGTCATCGCGAAAAACTCTGCGCCCTTCCCCGTCGTCGCCTCCGAAAGAAGAGTCTCCGCTTCGCAAGCAGAAAGCACGGGAGAAGCAGAGAAGGCGTCGTCAGCTACAACCCTGTCTTCCCAGCTCGCCGACTCGCTGACGATAGTTCACTTCAACGACGTCTACAATATCGAGGAGAGAGAAAAGGAGCCATGCGGTGGCGCCCCGAGGTTCAAGACACAAGTGGACAGCCTGGGGGAACTCGACCCGCTCGTGTTTTTCAGCGGCGACGCTTTGAATCCGTCCAACAGTAAGTGCCATCTCACTCGTTGGCGACTTAGGCCATTAACTGAGATTGTGCGTGGGAGGAAGCTGTATTTGAATATTGTGGTCTATACGTATACCACAACAATGTATTTTAATTTGCTGTGTGTATCTGTGTTATTGCAGTCAGCATAGTGATGCAAGGGAAGCAAATGGTGCCAGTCCTGAATTCTATGGGAATAAACGCAGCCGTCTACGGAAATCACGATTTCGGTGAGTCGTTAAAAATTGATTATCAGCTTATAATTAGAGGGAGGGGCTGGCTAGTTAATTAAAATGCAGTGCACGGTGACCACAGAAATGAATTGGCATAAAATTGCACCAATGTGCGTGCAATAATTTTATCTCACGGATGAATACCCTGGTGCATATTATTTTGCGTGTTCAACAATTTTGTTCCTGGCCCATTAAGTACTAAGCATTTTTGACAGACATGCACATTTTTTCCAATTTACATCGCTTTTCCTGGTACTCACTAATAATTATGTCCAGGGCTTCTAGACTCCTTGACTATGTTGAGTGTATTAATCCAGGGAAGGGCGCATGATCAGTTTCATTATTAATTTTAGATTTTGGAGTTGACCACTTGGTTGAGCTGGCTGGCAAGATGAACTTTCCCTGGCTGATGAGCAACGTACGAGACAAGCACACAGGAGGGCTGCTGGCAGAGGGGGAGAGAAAGATCGTCCTCGAATGGAAGGGGAAAAAAGTAAGTAAATAATTTATAAAGAGAGTACAGTGAAGGTGTACAGTGCTAATCAGGTCCTTGCTTCAAATTAATTGGAAGTGGGGCTGTCTACACATAATAATATTGTAGGAGGTTTCAATTTGTTAAGCAGCACAAAAATTAACTTAAAATTTAATTTGATATCAGTAGCTTATTTCACCAATGCAAAGTTGTAGGAAAGAGTTAGAGTTAGAAGGAAGAGTTTGTATAGAGCAGAACTAGGTGTACACCCCTACATGCGTTTCCAGATGGAAAAGGGAAATCCTGTGGAGCGCTATCATACATCCTAATAGAATGCCAGCTTAAGTCATTACCATTATGAAAAGTCCCAGGATGCTAATTTTTTTTGTTAATAGTTATTATTAACATTCTATTCCTGTATCACCTGAAGAAGGCATATGCATTGTACGTACATGTTTGACAAGGTGTGTATGTTTACAAGTGATTGACTAGTATTCATACGTAACTGTAGTTGGCTTTTCACGCCCCCTATATAAACCAGCTGCCATAGCTGGGCCAAAGTCCTCCCCTACAGACTAGACTAGACTGCCATATTCAAAACTGGTATTGTCCTGTAGTATTACAATATTCATTGCATTCTTCAAAGTACCTGCTGTGTCATAGCCAATTCTGTGAATATCTAATGAAACTTGCTACAGTATAATCATAGCATGACTTGTACTGTGACTGTATAGGTTGGTATTATTGGATTGGTGGAGTGGGAGTGGCTCGTTACCTTGGCAACGTTAGAACCCGACGATGTAATCTACACGGATTTCGTTGAGGTGGCTAGAGAACTCGTTCCAGAGCTGCAAAATGAGGTATGGGAACCATCCTTTAATGATTATCTCACTTGCAATAATTGAGTACTCTCTCTCTCTCTCTCTCCCCCTCTCTCCCCTTCTCTTTACCCTACCCAGGGTTGTGATCTGATAGTTGCCCTGACTCACATGAGAGTCCCAAATGACGTCCGATTAGCCGAAGCAGTCCCTGACATCCACCTCATTCTTGGCGGCCATGACCATCACTACGAAGAAAGATGGGTGAGCCCCCAGCCAGCACTAGCATTAGCTACCTATTAGTGCACGGCTACATATTATGTTATGTATGATACCTAGCAATATTATAGGTCACGAATCGGTATTGTAGTGATGCTACAAATTAGCTGCATTAGGCTCACTGACTCAGTGAAACACACACCTGTATACTTGTATAATATGTATGTGTACACTTCACCGATTCTGCTATACATAATACACAATCGCCATCCACCTTAGTGGAGATTTAATTTTTCATGTGAACACGTGTTCAAGCTGATATACATGTACTAACCGTCATCGGCAGAGTGTAGGTATGACCCTCATGGAAACTTTCCTGTGATTCTAATGGTTGCATGTTACTGGTGAACTCTAAGACTTCCTACAACATAATATTATTACCCCGCGCGCATGCGCAAGGGGTAAAGCAATCGGTTTGTCCGTCTGTTGTTGTCGTCGTCGTCGTTGTCGTCGGCACGAAAATCGCCAGATCTCGCGTTCTAGGCATCTGTGCGAGCTGTAAGCACTACCAATCGGTAGATATCGGTGAAAAACTGGTTTGTAAGCGCTTCGAATTGCTCAAAAAGGCTTAGTAGTGCTATAAATCGTATATTTTCTGTTCAGCATGCCTGTGGTTTATCGACCACACCCACTCTTTTAATATGCTGATGCGACTGCGCATGCTCAAGTTCAGTGTTGGAAAGGGTCATCAAGTCATGAAACAGCTATGCCTCAGAGTGTTGCAATACTACGCTACAGTGGCTACAGAACGCACGGGGTATGTGCTCTATAGAGCTCTAGTATTTACATGTAGTGCACTTGAGAATAGCCTATAAATAGCCGTCTCCTATGAATCTCCCCTTTCGGTTGATGCCCCTGCTTAATTAACTTCTGATAGAAGACTCGCAGTGTTTATGGACTGCCACTGCTTCGTACAACTGCATGTACATACATGTAGCTAGCTATCCCATAGTTTAAAGTCCATGATTATTGTTACACTACTCGTTGTTTTGTTATTGCATCGGGAACAGATTCTTGTTTTTGTAACTCACTAGTTGTGTACTGTACTTTGCAAGTCAGTTGTCCAATGGAAAGGGTAAATAGGCAGTGGCTCTCAAGTGCTTCATTCAGTTATACTACAAGTCACAAAGGCTTTCAGTTTATATAGTGACAGAGACAGGTGCCATTCCCTAACTTTCCTAGACAACTGACCTACAAAGCACAGTATACAGTGTCAATGAGAAAATGAAAAAAACAATTCTGTATAAAATAGGTGTATTATAATTGTAATATACTGTACCTGTTCAAGTGATCATTGGGTCCACCTAAAGCCACACCCCCAGACACCATAAGCAATTTTATGCATGACTTTATATTGTAGGTTGGCGATGTTCTTGTTTTGAAGAGTGGATCGGACTTTCGCTACTTCTCCCAAATCAGTGTCACCTTTCCCCCTGACAATGACGACAGACCCTCGGTTGAAGTTGTTAAGCACATAATCACCAGGGACATCCCCGCTGACCCTGGTGTGCAAGCCGTCGTTGACCAGTACCTCTCGAAACTCGAAGAAGGTATGAGGGAAGTGATCGGTGAGCTAGACTGTGAACTGGAAGGAAGATTTTCCGAGCTAAGAACTAAAGAGACAAATTTGGGGAATCTCGTCACGGATATCATGAGGAGAGCAACGAGAGCTGATGTGGCACTTCTTAACTCTGGTACGATGAGATCGGACACCATTCACGAAGCTGGGGAGTTCAAAATGAAGGTTCGTTAGCTTAATCAAAGGGATATCATTAAATTTAACGTATAGACCGAAATATTTGTGAGAATTAAATTTGGTGGTTGAGCCCAAAATCGCTATTGCAAGAATATTTGCGGATTAAAAAATTTGGTGGTTCGGTACAGGATCGCCATACTTATATATGCGAGTAAGAAATTTGCGGATTTTAATTTGACAGTTGTACTATAGACCGCCAAACCACCAAATTTTCTAGCTATACGGTATTTGTATCCTTTCACAAGTGCTTTATTCTCTCTCTGTCCCTCTCACTCTCTCTCTCTCTCTCTGTCCCTCTCTCTCTCTCTCACCACAGGATCTGTTAAGTATTCTACCAATGGTGGACTCATTGGTTGTCATAGAACTCACTGGAGAACAACTAATCATGGCATTAGAAAATGGCGTCTCACAATATCCAAAACATGAAGGCCGCTTCCCACAGGTCTCTGGAATGTCTTTCACCTTTGACCCCTCACAGACCAGTGGCAGTAGAGTTGTACGGAACAGCGTCTGCGTAGCAGGCAACCCACTAGTACTGAACAATGCGTACAAGTTGTGTACAAAAGGCTACATAGCAGCTGGAAAAGATGGCTATGATGTGTTCAGAGACTGTAAGGTCCTCGTGAATGACGAAGAAGGTCCCATACTGGGAGCCGTCTTCAGGAATCACTTCACAATGTGTCAGAAGTTGAAGAGAAGTTCACTGGCCATGGGGAGTCGGTCCATGGTCGATGGATTCACCACAAGCACAGTGTGAGTTACTAGTGTGATGAGTGAGAGGGAGGGAGAGAGGAAGGGCCGGGAGTGGGGGGAGGGGGAGAGGGAGGGAGAAAAGGGGAGGGAAAATTGGAAACTATGCCAGCTAGCCTAAGCCAATAAGGCGAGGCAAACTAAATTCGCAGTTTATCGTCACAGACTTTTCGATTTTGCATGTGGGTGGGCGGTCATTATTCAGATTTCAAACTGGTAAAAGAGTACGAGAAACGCTAGGTTCGAACTTGCGATCACCGAGGCCACGCCCTTTAAGGGAGTCTCCCCATCAGGACAATTTGCAGACGTTTTTTTCTCCAATACCATAGAAATGAACTTTTTATGATTTTTTTGACGATTTTTTGGTGTTCTAGGACATCAATATCTCGGCTTCTACACCCCTTACCGACATGAAACTTGCACCAAAATGTCTATTTTTCCAAGTACTTTGATATGACATTGAGTTTTCATTTATGGGGGGTACAGAAAAAATCTGAAAATAAAAATTTACCCCACTTGTTTTGAAAAGGTGTTCTTTAGAAAGAACTCATTGAGAGGATTACAATGGTATATTTTTCCCCATGCATATCCTCTACGGTATTGGAGAAAAAAACGTCTGGAAAATTTCTGACAGGGAGACCGTAGTGCTCGAGGGGGCAGGGCCAAAGTGCCATATTATAGTTACTGTATGCATTCTGAAATCTGAAAATTCATGCGGGTGATGATGATAAACTGCGAATTCAGTTTGTCTGAATTAAAATTCATTTGAGAAAATTATTATGATCCTCTTTCATTATACAGTCGTCTTATTGAAGAGGAAGGTGGACACATATCACCTAAGGTGGAGGGCAGGATCACAATGGTGGCCAATTCATGACCTTTGGGGTGACCTCTCTGCGCAACACTATAATAATAATAATAATATAATTATTATTAATGTCATTGTCATGTAGCTACATATTATGTTGTGTAAGTGTTTATTTTTGTAATCAAGATATTGGCACACCACTGTAGCAGGTAGCAGTGCATAGTATAGATGTTAGTTTTGCTTGTCAGTGTAAAATTATGCATGATTGTGTGTGTGTGTGACTTCACTTTTTATCCACATACAACTTCAAAAAAGAAATTATGCAGAGTATGATCCAGAAATAGATCAAAACATTGATTAAAATATCTGTACACGATTATTGGCGGTATCACTAACATAAACCACTCCATTCTTCTCTACTGCTATTCCACGAGGGTGGTGAAACTGTCCTGGTCCACTTCCCTCTTTGCCAAATGATGTCAGAAACTTGCCCTCACATGTGAACACTGAAACACAATCGTTGCCATACTCAGTCACATACACCACATCCTCACTGTCAATGCAGATACCAGTGGGACGGTCTAAGTCTCCATTGCCACTGCCCTTCCCCGTTCCTAGCTTCCTCAAAAACAGTCCCTCTGCTGTGAATACTTGAATACGGTGGTTGCTAAAATCAGCCACATACACATTTCCAGTGCTGTCAAAAGCCACATCCTGGGGGTGCTTAAAATGTCCATTGCCACTGCCTTCACTGCCAAAGCTGCTGGAGAATGTGAGGTCAGGGTTCAGTATCTGAACACGATGATTACCATACTCAACTATGAATACTCTCTTGTTGAGTGGGTGGATAGCAATACCCATGGGTTCGCTAAGTTCGAGTGGATTTCTCCCTTTCTTTCCAACTGACGTGATGAATTTCCCATCTGGTGTGAACTTCTGAATACGATGATTATAGTCATCAACCACTAGTATGTTGCCATCATCATCCATTGACACACCACGAGGACAATTGAACTGTCCATGTCCAGAACCACATGAGCCAAATGATTGAAGCTTCTCCCCTGTTGGACTGAAGATTGAGATACAATGTGTACCTCTCTCGGCTACTAAGATCTCCCCCCTCCGGTTGACTGCCACACCCCATGGCCCCTTCACTCCACTGATGGTCTCGATTGGAGTGCCCAGCTTCTGGACTGGTAGCTTCACAGTGACAGGGAATGGACTTCCTTTGATGTATTCCCCCTCCACTTTGATGTGTAGCTGGAGCCTTCTCCCGCTGTGGGTGGCTTCGTAGCTGATTTCATATTGGCCACTGGCTTCAGTCTTCTTCACAGAGCAGTCCATCTTCTCACCAGTGCTCTCTGATACCAGTTCACAGGTCAGAGTCTCCACTGGTGTGCTGCAAGCCTTCCCTTTGTGATCAACTACATGCAGGACTGCAGTGGCTCTCTCACCAAGCTTAGCTACCTCCAGACCTTTGCCTGTTGCACAGCATTTCTCAAGAGAGATTTCCTGGACAAATACTCTTCCAAATTGCTGGCAGGCTTGGGTGAGCTCAGGAGATGCTATGAATCTGATATTAGCAGGCTCACAGGGAGGCAGCATGTCTGGCTTAAAGTTGTCTGTCATCTCCTTGATCTGCTTCACAACCCCTTTCTTCATTTTCATCACCTCTCCCTGGCTTCCTGTCCTCAGGCTCTCTCTCACAAATGAAAGACAGCTGGCCAGCTGGGTATGGACTGTCTCCACTTCATCCTTGTGTGCTGCGAGATTCTTTCTCTTCATTTGGATAAGCTGCTTCATTTGGCTGACAAGCTCACCCTTTCTTGCTTCAAGAAATTCTTGAAGTTTTCGGATCTCTTGCCCTATGTTGGCTTCCAAAGCTACTTCAAGATCGTCTAGCTCTTGTGATCGCAAGCCAAACTGCTCAAGTGACTCACTGACAGTACCCAGCTGTTTTTCGACTGGCTCTAGGGATGCTGTGATCTCTGCTTTGTGTCTCTGGAAGGTGTCCCCCACCAGGTCGTACTGGTGGTCCTTGTGTTTCTTGACGGTGCAGTGGAGACAGATGAGCTCTCCACACGTCTCGCAGTAGAGGTCGAGCTTCATACCTTCATGCAGGGAGCAGTAGAGGGTCACCTTCTTTGGTGGGACAAGCTGCTTCACATTGCTCTGTATCTGCTCCATGCTGACCACCTCGTGTTTGGACAACTCCTTCCACTCCCTGTGCATCTCGGTGCACTTTTCACAAATGAATTCACCGCAATCTCGACAAAAGTTAGTAGCAGTTCGTGTCGTTACGGTGCATTTCTCACACTGCACCTTTTTGGGGTCTTTCACTTTCTTGAGGGCATCTTGGATCTCAAAGAGGTGGTGGATAAGAAACGCCGACTGGAGGCCTGACACACCAGTAGCCGGGGGAAGGAGGGTGGATTGTCGGCAGGTGGGGCAGCGTAGGGAGAGTTGTCCCTGTCTGTCTGTGACCACCAGTCGCTGGAGGCAGTCCTTGCAGTAGACATGGAAGCATTGGAGCAGTTTGGGGTCTTTGAAGGCATCGAGGCAGATGGCACAGGTCAGCTGGTCCTCCAGCTTCTCAAGGGCTTGCTTGGCTATAGCTTGAGATTCAGCCATTTTCCAATTCCAGAAGGATCTCTGTTTACTAGTGATACGAAACAATATTAGCAGAGAATGAGGTAGACCTTCTTGTTAGAAGTAAAATACACAGTCAGTGATTCAAATAGCAAAGATCTGTTGACCTTAGGCTATATTATAATGTTATTCATAGTCACATGTCAACTATAGGTTCATAACATCACCATATAAGGCAAAATTATGATATGGCATGGGATTGATATATAGCATTCTGTAGGAAGATTTTGGTTAGTTAAAAAACTATCCTCACACTGTTGTGTGGTCTGCAATTGTTTACCATGATGATCAGATGCATACTCCAAAAAATTTTTTAATTTATCAAATTAAATTTTAGACTAAACCACATCCCAAACAGAGTCTACATATGTAGCAGGCAACTGGCCCCTAGTACTGAACAATACATTAAACTGTGTACGAAAGGCTAGCTACATAGCTGCTGGAAAAGATGGCTATGATGTGTTCAGAGACTGTAAGGTCCTCGTGAACGAGGAATAAGGTCCGATACTGGGAGCCGTCTTCAGGAATCACTTCACAATGTGTCAAAAGTTGAAGAGAAGTTCACTGGCCATGGGGTATCGGTCCATGGTCAATGGGTTCACGTGCACCACAAGCACAGTACATGTATGAGTTAGCTATATGTCACTAAGTGAGAGAGAGAGGGAGAAGGGGACAAGGAAGCCTGAGGAGAGAGAGAATGAGTGCTAGGGAGTGAGGGAGGGAGAAAGAGAGAGAGGGAGTGGGGCCTAGGAACGAGGGAGACAATGAGGTTAAAGGAATTAAGCTATAAAATTAAAGTCTCTTCTTTCATTGTACATGTACAGTCGTTGAAGAGGAAGGTGGATAGATATATAGCACCTAGGGTGGAGGCGGCAGGATCATCATGATGGGCAATTCATGACCTTTGGGTGACCTCTGTATAACAATACATCGTCATTATCATATTATAGCTAGCTAAGTGTTATTTTGTAATTATATTAGCTGCAGGATATCTAGCTAGCTATCACATCATCCCACACAATATTTTCACCTAGCTACATGTATGGCTATAGTCACACCTGGTGACCACTGTCACAGGTAGCCGCATGTATTAATTTTGATTATTTGCTTATCAGTAGCTAGCTATATAGCTATATGAATTATGAATTTGTGACTTCACTTGTTTATCCATATCCAACTTCAAAAATGAAATTAAGCAGAGTATGATCAGAAATAGATCAAAACGTTGATTACAACATCTGTAGACGATTATTGTTAACGTCACTAACATAAACCACTCCATTCTTGTCTACTGCTATTCCACGAGGGCTGGCAAACTGTCCTGGTCCACTTCCCTCTTTGCCAAATGATGTCAGAAACTTGCCTTCACATGTGAACACTGAAATACAATCGTTGCCATAATCAGTCATATACACCACACCCTCACTGTCAATGCTAATACCAGTGGGACGGTCATTGCCACTGCCCCTCCCCATTGCAAACTTCCTCAAAAACTGTCCCTCAGCTGTGAATACTTGAATGCAATGATTGTTAAAATCGGCCACATACACATTTCCAGTACTATCAAAAGCCACACCCCAGGGTTCCTGAAAATGTCCATTGCCACTCCCTTTACTGCCAAAGCTGCTGGAGAATGTGAGGTCAGGGTTCAGAATCTGAATACGATTATTGCTTCTGTCTGCTATGTACACTTTCTTGTTGAGGGGGTGGATAGCAATACCCATGGGTTCATTAAACTCTAGTGGATTACTCCCTTTCTTTCCAACTGATGTGATGAACTTTCCATTTGGTGTGAACTTTTGAATGCGATGATTGCACTTATCAGCCACCAGTATGCTGCCATCATCATCCATTGCCACACCACGAGGATAACTGAACTCTCCATGTCCAGAACCTTGTGAGCCAAATGATTGAAGCTTCTTTCCTGTTGGACTGAAGATTGAGATACAATGTGCATTACTTTCGGCTACTAAGACCTCCCCCCTCCGATTTACTGCCACATCCCATGGTCCTTTCACTCCACTGATTGTTTTGATTGGAGTGCCCAGCTTCTGGACTGGTAGCTTCACAGTGATAGGGAATGGGCTTCCTTCAATCTGCTCCCCCTCCACTTTGATGTGCAGCTGGTGCCTCCCTCGATTGGTGGCTTGGTAGCTGATTTCATACTGGCCACTGGCTTCAGTCTTCTTCACAGAGCAGTTTGTCTTCTCATTTGTGATCTCTGACATCAGTTCACAGGCTGGAATCTCCACTGGTTTGTTATAGGCCTCCCCTTTCTGATCAACAACGTGCAGGACTGCAGTGGCTCTCTCACCAAGCTTAGCTACCTCCAGACCTCTGCCTATTGCATGGCATTTCTCTGGAGACACTTTTTGCACATACACATCACCAAACTGCTGGCAGGCTTGGGTGAGCTCAGGAGATGCTTTGAATTTGACATTAGCCAGCTCGCACGGAGACAGCATGTCTGGCTTGAAGTTATCTGTCATCTCCTTGATCTGCTTCACAACTCCTTTCTTCATTTTCATCACCTCTCCCTGGCTTCCTGTCCTCAGGCTCTCCCTCACAAATGACAGACAGCTGGCTAGCTGGGTATGGACTGTCTCCACTTCATCCTTCTGTGCTGCGAGATTTTTTCTCTTCATTTGGATGAACTGCTTCATTTCGCCGACGAGCTCACTCTTTCTTACTTCAAGCAACTCTTGAAGGTTTCTGATCTTTTGCCCTATGTTGGCTTCCAAAGCTACTTCAAGATCATCTAGTTCTTGTGATCGCAAGCCGAACTGCTCGAGTGATTCGCTAACAGTACCAAGCTGTTTTTCGACTGGCTCTAAGGATGCTGTGATCTCTGCTTTGTGTCTCTGGAAGGTGTCCCCCACCAGGTCGTACTGGTGGTCCTTGTGTTTCTTGACGGTGCAGTGGAGACAGATGAGCTCTCCACATGTCTCACAGTAGAGGTCGAGCTTCATGCCTTCATGCAGGGAGCAGTAGAGGGTCACCTTCTTTGGTGGGACTAGCTGCTTCACGTTGCTCTGTATCTGCTCAATGCTGACCACCTCGTGTTTGGACAACTCTTTCCACTCCCTGTGCATCTTGGTGCACTTTTCATAAATGAATTCACCACAATCTCGACAAAAGTTAGTAGCAGTTCGTGTCGTTACGGTGCATTTCTCACATTGCACCTTTTTGGGGTCTTTCACTTTCTTGAGGGCATCTTGGATCTCAAAGAGGTGGTGGATAAGGAATGCCGACTGGAGGCCAGACACACCAGTAGCCGGGGGAAGGAGGGTGGATTGTCGGCAGGTGGGGCAGCGTAGGGAGAGTTGTCCCTGTCTGTCTGTGACCACCAGTCGCTGGAGGCAGTCCTTGCAGTAGACATGGAAGCATTGGAGCAGTTTGGGGTCATTGAAGGCATCGAGGCAGATGGCACAGGTCAGCTGGTCCTCCAGCTTCTC
This sequence comes from Cliona cf. orientalis, assembly GCA_963930775.1. Taxonomy (NCBI): domain Eukaryota; kingdom Metazoa; phylum Porifera; class Demospongiae; order Clionaida; family Clionaidae; genus Cliona; species Cliona cf. orientalis. Next base: position 992,714 of record OZ005691.1, on the reverse strand, counting down.
GAGGGCTTGCTTGGCTATAGCTTGAGATTCAGCCATTTTCTCCGAAATTCCAAAAGGACTCTCTTAAATAATACTAGCACAGAATGAAATATTAAACTGGACACTTTGTCAGTACGGTAGAATACAGTGACAGCAACTCAAAATTAATAGTAAAATCTGTTGACCTTTGCACTGGCTCCCAAGTTGTGGCTATAATGTTATTCATAGTCACATGTCAAGTAGCTGTTCATGATGGCACCATATAAGGCAAAATTATTGTACAGTGATATGGCATGGGATTGATAACATTCCATTAGGCCAGTGTTAGTTGTAAACGTGTTTCTGGTCACCCGCCCGCATGCGGCCGCCTGTTTTGGCCATTATTGTCATTATTTGGCACTGCGCATGCTCAGTTCAATTACCAAAATTAATGTCACCATCCAGTCTGTGGTTTGTCCAGGAAATGTTCAAATTGTACAGGATATGCTGAGGTAAAATAATGGAATAATGAATAATGATAACCGCCCGCCCGCATGGCTAAGTGAGCTCTGATGTGACCAGAAACACGTTTACAACAAACAGTGGCCTTATGAAGATTTTGATTGATAAAAAAAAAACCATTGTTGTGTGCCCTTGTTCACAAACAATAATAATAATTAGCACAAGTGTACCACGACAATTAGATGCAGACTCCAAAATTAAATATTTAGACTAAACCAGATCCCCAAAATAATAGCTAGTGTCTGCATAGCCCACTAGTAGTGAACAATGCATACAAGTTGTGTACAAAAGGCTACATAGCAGCTCGAAAGGATGGCTATGATGTGTTCAGAGACTGTAAGATTCTCGTGAACGAGGAGGAAGGTCCCATACTAGGCATGTCAGAATCACAAAAAATTGCCTATAAAAAACCTGCACACATATAAATATTATGAAGTTTCAGGGATCATAACTACTCACTACAATGTGCTACGAACACCAAACTTGCACCACAGGCTTCAGAAAAGATAGCACTACACTGCAGTATCCAAAGTGTTGGGTTGTAACCACTTCCGGCATTGCAGGGCTTCAGGAAAACTCCATAAAATACCACATACTCAACTACTGTGGCACACAAATATTGCTAATGGATAACTTCAACTTGCTCCATGCTGCTCACTTTTCCAGGGCATTTTATGCTTCTAGGGGTACTTCAAGGTGCTTAATTCAAATTTTTCAGTAGTTTCAACCATTTTTGAAGTATTCGGTTGAAAATAACTCAATCAGCATTTTACTTTGTGTAAAATAGCATGTGTACATATGAGAAAATGCGTTGAAAATATGAAAAATGAAATTTTTGGCTCAAACTACCCCTAGCTAGACTATTTTTGCCAAAAAAATGCTACATAGAAAGTGCACGCACTTTAAACTCTTTGTTGCTTCTAAGGACCTCGGGGCTTGTCTTACACTTTAAGAATAGATTCCACTTCAGAAAACAATATTAATATGTGCATAATGTGCATGTACATGTGTGAACATGTGTGTGTACCACTGTGAGAGTTTATGTATGTGTTTGAGTGGACATCTAAACTAGAAATTTCAAAAAATCATGTATGAAGTCAGCTTCTGGAATTCTGAGGCAGTGAAGTATTAGCTACAATAGCAGTCAAACCGGTATGCACACCAAATTTTTTTTATTCATTAATGCATGTTAAATTCATCAGTAGAATAAGCAGAGAGGTACTTACATGCTATATTTTAAGTTTGGAGTCAATCAGTAGTGTAGTTTTTGAGTTATAGGCCTCTAAAGCAATCAACACGTTACGTGCCATTCCCCTATTGGAATAGTACACACAAGCCTGGCAGAAAAATTATGATGTTTAGAAATATTAAAACAGCCATATCTCCGCAACCACTCAATGAAATTTTACGGAACAAAGACTAAATTGTATCTTGAAGCCTCCTTTATTATTATATGTAGCAAAGAAAGTGTAAGGGATAATCTAAAATTTTGATGTAATATGCCTACCCATACTGGGAGCCGTCTTCAGGAATCACTTCACAATGTGTCAGAAGTTGAGAGAAGTTCACTGGCCATGGGGAGTCGGTCCATGGTCGATGGATTCACCACAAGCACAGTGTGAGTAATTGTGATGAGTGAGTGAGAGAGGGAGAGAGAGAGGAAGGGCCGGGAGTGGGGGGAGAAATTGGAAACTAGTGCCCCAGCTAGCCTAAGCCAATTTGAGAAAATTATTATGATCCTCTTTTATTACACAGTCGTCTTATTGAAGAGGAAGGTGGACACATAGCACCTAAGCCTAGTGGAGGGCAGGATCACAATGGTGGCCAATTCATCATGGGTGACCTCTCTACACAACACTATTATAATATAAAATTAATGTCATTGTCATGTAGCTGCATAATAATTTATTTTGTTGTGTAAGTGTTTATTTTTGTAATCAGGATAATTATTGGCACACCACTGTAGCAGGTAGCAGTGTAGAGTATAGATGTTCTGTATTAATAGTTTTGCTTGTCAGTGTAAAATTAATTATGATTGTGTGACTTCACTTTTTATCCACATCCAATTTCAAAAACATAATGAAAATTATGCAGAATATGATCCAGAAATAGATCAAAACATTGATTAAAATATCTGTAAACGATTATTGGTAGTATCACTGACATAAACTACTCCATTTCTGTCTACTGCTATTCCACGAGGTGCATTAAACTGTTCTGGTCCACTTCCCTTTGTGCCAAATGATGTCAGGAACTTGCCCTCACATGTGAACACTGAAATACAATCATTGCCATACTCCAATACATACACAACATTCTCACTGTCAATGCTGACACTGGTGGGATTGTTTAATTCACCATTGCCTCTGCCCTTCTTCCCAAACTTCCTCAAAAACCGTCCCTCTGCTGTGAATACTTGAATACGATTATTGCTAAACTCAGCCACATACACATTCCCAGTGCTATCAAAAGCCACATCCCAGGGATGCTGAAAATGTCCATTGCCACTGCCAAGGTTGCCAAAGCTGCTTGAGAATGTGAGGTCAGGGTTCAGAATCTGAACATGATGATTGCAGTTCTCCACTATGTATACTTTCTTGTTGAGAGGGTGGATAGCAATACCAATGGGTTTATTAAACTCGAGTGGATTACTCCCTTTCTTACCAACTGACATGATAAACTTTCCATCTGGTGTGAACTTCTGAATGCGATGATTATACAGCTCAACCACAAGTATGTTGCCATCATAATCCACTGCCACACCACGAGGACGATCGAACTGTCCATGTTCAGAACCATTTGAGCCAAATGATCGAAGCTTCTCTCCTGTTGGGCTGAAGATGGACACACAGTGTTCATCACTCACGGTTACAATGATCTCCCCCCTCTGGTTGACTGCCACACCCCATGGAGCCTTCACTCCGCCTATGGTCTTGATTGGAGTGCCCAGCTTCTGGACTGGTAGCTTCACAGTGACAGGGAATGGACTTCCTTTGATGTGCTCCCCCTCCATTTTGATGTGCAGCTGGTGCCTCCCTCGACTGGTGGCTTGGTAGCTGATTTCATACTGGCCACTGGCTTCAGTCTTCTTCACAGAGCAGTTTGTCTTCTCATTTGTGATCTCCGACACCAGTTCACAGGCTGGAATCTCCACTGGTTTGTAAGAGGCCTCCCCTTTCTGATCAACAACATGCAGGACCACAGTGGCTCTCTCACCAGGCTCAGCTATCTCCAGCAGGCCTTTGCCCGTGGCATGGCATTTCTCTGGAGACACTTTTTGCACATACACGTCACCAAACTGCTGGCAGGCTTGGGTGAGCTCAGGAGATGCTATGAATTTGACATTAGCCAGCTCACAGGGAGGTAGCATGTCTGGTTTGAAGTTGTCTGTCATCTCTTTGATCTGCTTCACAACCCCTTTCTTCATTTTCATCACCTCTCCCTGGCTTCCTGTTCTCAGGCTCTCCCTTACAAATGACAGACAGCTGGCCAGCTGGGTATGGACTGTCTCCACTTCATCCTTCTGCGCTGCAAGATTCTTCCTCTTTGTTTGGATGAGCTGCTTCATTTGGCCGACTAGCTCACCCTTTCTTACTTCAAGCATTTCTTGAAGCTTTCTGATCTCTTGCCCTATGTTGGCTTCCAAAGCTACTTCAAGATTGTCTAGCTCTTGTGATCGCAGGCCAAACTGCTCGAGTGATTCACTGACAGTACCCAGCTGTTTTTCGACTGGCTCTAGGGATGCCGTGATCTCTGCTTTGTGTCTCTGGAAGCTGTCCCCCACCAGGTCGTACTTGTGCTCTGGTCTACAGTGCTTGTTGTGCAGGTAGCAGTACAGTGTATCATTATTCTGTTTGCTTGTCACTGACTCAGTGTTTGAAATTAATTATGTATGACAGTTTGACTTCTTTATTTCAAAATTATACCGAGTATGATCGTATTATTATGTAAAAGATCAAAACATTGATTAAAATATCTGTAGACGATTACTGCAATTATCACAAACATAAACTACTCCGTTTTTGTCTACTGCTATTCCACGAGTCCATATCAACTGTCCTGGTCCTTTTCCACGTGTGCCAAATGATGTCAGAAACTTGCCCTCACATGTGAACACAGAAATGCGATTGTTGCCAAACTCAGATACATACACCACATTCTCACTGTCGATGCTGATACCACTGGGACGGTCTAGTTCTCCATTGCCACTGCCCCTCCCCATTCCTAGCTTCCTCAAAAACTGTCCCTCTGCTGTGAATACTTGAATACAATGATTTCCATAATCATCCACATACACATTGCCAATACTATCAAAAGCCACATCCCAGGGTTCCTGAAAATGTCCATTGCCACTCCCTTTACTGCCAAAGCTGCTGGAGAATGTGAGGTCAGGGTTCAGAATCTGAATACGATTATTGCTTCTGTCTGCTATGTACACTCTCTTGTTGAGTGGGTGGATAGCAATACCCATGGGTTCATTAAACTCTAGTGGATTACTCCCTTTCTTTCCAACTGATATGATGAACTTTCCATTTGGTGTGAACTTTTGAATGCGATGATTGAACTTATCAGCCACCAGTATGCTGCCATCGTCATCCATTGCCACACCACGAGGATAACTGAACTCTCCATGTCCAGAACCTTGTGAGCCAAATGATTGAAGCTTCTTTCCTGTTGGACTGAAGATTGAGATACAATGTGCATTACTTTCGGCTACTAAGACCTCCCCCCTCCGATTTATTGCCACATCCCATGGTCCTTTCACTCCACTGATTATCTTGATTGGAGTACCCAGTTTCTGGACTGGTAGCTTCACAGTGATAGGGAATGGGCTTCCTTTGATCTGCTCCCCCTCCACCTTGATGTGCAGCTGGTGCCTCCCTCGATTGGTGGCTTGGTAGCTGATTTCATACTGGCCACTGGCTTCAGTCTTCTTCACAGAGCAGTTTGTCTTCTCATTTGTGATCTCTGACACTAGTTCACAGGCTGGAATCTCCACTGGTTTGTTATAGGCCTCCCCTTTCTGATCAACAATATGCAGGACCGCAGTGGCTCTCTCACCAGGCTCAGCTACCTCCAGCAGGCCTTTGCCCATGGCATGGCATTTCTCTGGAGACACTTTTTGCAAATAAACATCACCAAACTGCTGGTAGGCTTGGGTGAGCTCAGGAGATGCTGTGAATTTGACATTAGCCAGTTCACAGGGAGGCAGCATGTCCGGTTTGAAGTTGTCTGTCATCTCTTTGATCTGCTTCACAACCCCTTTCTTCATTTTCATCACCTCTCCCTGGCTTCCTGTCCTCAGGCTCTCCCTCACAAATGACAGACAGCTGGCCAGCTGGGTATGGACTGTCTCCACTTCATCCTTCTGTGCAGCGAGATTCTTCCTCTTCGTTTGGATGAGCTGCTTCATTTGGCCGACTAGCTCACCCTTTCTTACTTCAAGTATTTCTTGAAGCTTTCTGATCTCTTGCCCTATGTTGGCCTCCAAAGCTACTTCAAGATCATCTAGCTCTTGTGATCGCAAGCCAAACTGCTCGAGTGATTCACTAACAGTACCCAGCTGTTTTTCAACTGGCTCTAGGGATGCTGTGATCTCTTCTTTGTGTCTATGGAAGCTGTCCCCCACCAGGTCATACTTGTGTTCTGGTCTACAGTGCTTGTTGACGGTGCAGTGGAGACAGATGAGCTCTCCACACGTCTCGCAGTAGAGGTCGAGCTTCATGCCTTCGTGCAGGGAGCAGTGGAGGGTCACCTTCTTTGGTGGGACTAGCTGCTTCACGTTGCTCTGTATCTGTTCCATGCTGACCACCTCGTGTTTGGACAACTCTTTCCACTCCCTGTGCATCTCGGTGCACTTTTCACAAATGAATTCACCGCAATCTCGACAAAAGTTCGTAGCAGTTCGTGTTGTTACGGTGCATTTCTCACATTGTACCTTTTTGGGATCTTTCACTTTCTTGAAGGCATCTTGGATCTCAAAGAGGTGGTGGATAAGGAATGCCGACTGGAGGCCAGACACACCAGTAGCCGGGGGAAGGAGGGTGGATTGTCGGCAGGTGGGGCAGCACAGGGAGAGTTGTTCCTGTCTGTCTGTGACCACCAGTCGCTGGAGGCAGTCCTTGCAGTAGACATGGAAGCATTGGAGCAGTTTGGGATCTTTGAAAGCATCGAGGCAGATGGCACAGGTCAGCTGGTCCTCCAGCTTCTCAAGGGCTTGCTTGGCTATAGCTTGAGATTCAGCCATTTTCTCGGAAATTCCAGAAGGATCTCTCTTACTAGCACAGAATGATCATGAGGTACTTTTGTCAGAAGTACAATACAGTGACAGCAATTCAAAATCTGTTGACCTTTGCACTGGCTCCCAAGTGTGGCTATATTAAATGTTATTCATAGTCACATGTCAAGTAGCTCGTGTTCATAGATGGTACCATATAAGGCAAAATTATTGTACAGTGACATGGCATGGGATTGATAACATTCCATATGAGTGTGCCCTTGTCTACAAATAATATTAGCGTAAGTGTATATACCATGATGATTAGATGCAGACTCCAAATTTGGACTAAACCACATCCCAAATGGCTAGTGTCTGCAGCATGCAACCCCCTAGTGCTGAATAATGCGTACAAGTTGTTTACAAAAAGCTACATAGTAGCTGGAAAAGATGGCTATGATGTGTTCAGAGTCTGTAAGGTCCTTGTGAACGAGGAGGAAGGTCCCATAGTAGTATACTGGGAGCCGTCTTCAGGAATCACTTTACAATGTGTCAGAAGTTGAAGAGAAGTTCACTGGCCATGGGGAGTCGGTCCATGGTCGATGGATTCACCACAAGCACAGTGTGAGTTGTGATGAGTGAGTGAGAGGGAGAGAGGGAGATATATTGACAAAAAATTAGTCTTAGGAGTCGAGCATTCAGTCCGGTATTAAGACAACCTAATTAATCTGTGAAGCTATAGCTAAGAGACATTCATTATCCTTTTTCATTCTGCAGTCGTCTTATTGTAGCGATTCCAGACGTCCGATTTTTCGGCTTGATATCACTAAGTGGCAGCGATAGCAATTCAAACGATTAAGGTGTCGATAGCTTCCTCTCGACGAGGCCTATTCGGCGCTGGGTGTTTCCTGTTGAAAGAACAAAGCTTGTTCGAGTTACGCACTGAAACAAATTTTTGCATGCAAATTTCCATAGAGCTAAAAATCAAAATCGCAAAGCATGTGGTTAACTGATTTGCTTGATTCAAGGTTCAGAAGAAGGCCATTCACTCAGCTAACTCTTGGTTTGTGTTTCCTGTTCATAGCTAAATCCATTACCAAGTTATGGCTGCTTTTATTGCCAGAGGTCGATCGTCTGGAATCACTACAAGTTATTGAAGAGGAAGGTAGACACATAGCACCTAGGGTGGAGGGCAGGATCACAATGGTGGCCAATTCATGACCTTTGGGGCGACCTCTCTGCGCAACACTATAATAATTATTATATTGTAAAATTGATGTCATTGTCATGTAGCTGCATAATATTTTATTGTGCATGTAAGTGTTTATTTTTGTAATCAGGATAATATTGGCACACCACTGTAGCAGGTAGCAGTGTATATTATAGATATTCTGTATTAATAATTTTGCTTGTCAGTGTAAAATTAATTGTGATTGTGTTACTTCACTTTTTATCCACATCAACTGCAGAGTATGATCCAGAAATAGATCAAAACATTGATTAAAATATCTGTACATGATTTTTGAAAGTATCACTAACATAAACTACTCCAATCTTATCCACTGCTATTCCACGAAGGCAATAAAACTGTCCTGGTCTACTTCCATATGTGTCAAATGATGTTAGAAATTTGCCCTCACATGTGAATACTGAAATACGATAATTGCCATACTCAGTCACATATACCACATTCTCACTGTCAATGCTGATACCAGTAGGACGGTCTAGTTCTCCGATGCCACTGCCCTTCCCCGTTCCTAGTTTCCTCAAAAACTGTCCCTCTGCTGTTACTACTTGAATACAATTGTTGCTAAAATCAGCCACATACACATTCCCAGCGCAGTCACATGCCACATCCCAGGGTTCCTTAAAATGTCCATTGCCATTGCCTTTACTACCAAAGCTGCTAGAGAATGTGAGGTCAGGGTTCAGAATCTGAACACGATGATTGCCGTATTCCACTATGTATACTCTCTTGTTGAGTGGGTGGATAGCGATACCAACGGGGTTACTAAACTCAAGTGGATTACGCCCTTTCTTTCCAACTGACATGATAAACTTTCCATCTGGTGTAAACTTCTGAATGCGATGATTATACAGCTCAGCCACCAGTATGTTGCCATCCTCATCTACTGCCACACCACGAGGAGAATTGAACCGTCCATGTCCAGAACCATTTGAGCCGAATGATCGAAGCTTCTCACCTGTTGGACTGAAGATGGATACACAGTGTTCATCACTCTCAACTACAATCATCTCCCCCCTCCGGTTGACTGCCACACCCCATGGCCCCTTCACTCCACTGATGGTCTTGATTGGAGTGCCCAGCTTCTGGACTGGTAGCTTCACAGCAGGGGCGGATCTAGGGGGGGGGGGGGGGGGGGTTCAGGGGGTTGCAACCCCCCCAAACGATTTTGAGCAGCCCCTCCCACTTATATACAAGGCTTACTATAGCTTGGCACAGTAGTTGCCACTGTATGGTTAGCAGCAGACAAGCTGTGTAGTACATAATTGGCCTCAAACCAACAGGTGGTGCACGGTGGTTAGTGGTACATCCTGAACATGGCTTCAGCTATGAATAATCTACTATAGACCACAAGAGTCAGCTGTGGTGCTAGGCATGGTAAAGCTCTATACCTACAGTGTTACAGTACCTTACTAGGCACTCTGCGAGAAGATGATTAAAAGTGGGCGTGGTCGCAAAAAATTTCGCGCGCTTCGCGCGCAATTATATCTACAACCCCACCATACTAAAAATCCTAGATCCGCCCCTGCACAGTGACAGGGAATGGACTTCCTTTGATGTGCTCCCCCTCCACTTTGATGTGCAGCTGGTGCCTCCCTTGACTGGTGGCTTGGTAACTCATTTTATACTGGCCACAGGCTTCAGTCTTCTTCACAGAGCAGTCTATCTTCTCATCAGCGCTCTCTGACACCAGTTCACAGATCAGAGTCTCAACTGGTGTGCTGCAAACCATTCCTTTCTGGTCAATAACATGCAAGACTGCAGTGGCTCTCTCACCAAGCTTGGCTACCTCCAGACCTTTGCCTGTTGCATGGCATTTCTCTGGAGACACTTTTTGCATATACACATCACCAAACTGCTGGCAGGCTTGGACTAGCTCAGGAGATGCTGTGAATTTGACATTAGCCAGCTCACAAAGAGGCAGCATGTCTGGTTTGAAGTTGTCTGTCATCTCTTTGATCTGCTTCACAACCCCTTTCTTCATTTTCATCACCTCTCCCTGGCTTCCTGTCCTCAGGCTCTCCCTCACAAATGACAGACAGCTGGCCAGCTGGGTATGGACTGTCTCCACTTCATCCTTCTGTACTGCAAGATTCTTCCTCTTCGTTTGGATGAACTGCTTCATTTGGCCGACGAGCTCACCCTTTCTTACTTCAAGCACTTCTTGAAGCTTTCTGATCTCTTGCCCTATGTTGGCTTCCAAAGCTACTTCTAGATCATCTAGCTCTTGTGATCGCAAGCTAAACTGCTCGAGTGATTCGCTAACAGTACCTAGCTGTTTTTCGATTAGCTCTAGGGATGCTGTGATCTCTGCTTTGTGACTCTGGAAGCTGTCCCCCACCAGGTCGTACTTGTGCTCTGGTCTACAGTGCTTGTTGACGGTGCAGTGGAGACAGATGAGCTCTCCACACGTCTCACAGTAGAGGTCGAGCAGGGGCGTACCTTAGTTGTTTCCTCGTTGCCCGGAAACCCCCCTTGGCAGTCAGATTCAGCATTATCTTAGTATGACTTAGCTGCTATAGGAAACCCCCTTGGTTTCCAGATTCCATCTGCAGGCACTAAAATCTCTTAAAACTTAGCTTAGAACTCTCCTCTGGTGTTTTTCCTTGTGTTTCTTTGCTAAAATCTTCGAGAATCTGGCAAAATGTTTCTAAAACATGCTAAACGGCGATCGTTAATTAGAGGGCGTGGCCCCAAAAGTGGGCGTGGTCGCCAAATTTTTCGCGCGCGCTTCGCGCGTAACTACTTAGAAACCCCCTGTATCAAATCCTGGGTACGCCCCTGTCGAGCTTCATGCCTTCGTGCAAGGAGCAGTAGAGGGTCACCTTCTTTGGTGGGACTAGCTGTTTCACGTTGCTCTGTATCTGCTCCATGCTGACGACCTCGTGTTTGGACAACTCTTTCCACTCCTTGTGCATCTCGGTGCACTTTTCACAAATGAATTCACCGCAATCTCGACAAAAGTTTGTAGCAGTTCGTGTCGTTACAGTGCATTTCTCACACTGCACCTTTTTTGGGTCTTTCACTTTCTTGAGGGCATCTTGAATCTCAAAGAGGTGGTGGATGAGGAATGCCGACTGGAGGCCAGATACACCAGTAGCCGGGGGAAGGAGGGTGGATTGTCGGCAGGTGGGGCAGCGTAGGGAGAGTTGTCCCTGTCTGTCTGTGACCACCAGTCGCTGGAGGCAGTCCTTGCAGTAGACATGGAAGCATTGGAGCAGTTTGGGGTCTTTGAAGGCATCGAGGCAGATGGCACAGGTCAGCTGGTCCTCCAGCTTCTCGAGGGCTTGCTTGGCTATAGCTTGAGATTCAGCCATTTTCCAATTCCAGAAGGATCTCTCTTATAATACTAGCACAGAATGAAGTAGCTGGACACTTTTGTCAGAAGTAAAATTATTCCCTATGGTAAAATACAGTGACAGCGACTCAAATAGCAAAATCTGTTGACTTGCACTGGCTCCCAATAATGTTATTCATAGTCACATGTCAGATGTAACATTGTTCATAATATACAGATGGCACCATAATATAAGAATTATTGTAGCTACAGTGACATAGTATGGGATTGATAACATTCCATATAAAGATTTTGATTAATTAAAAAAAAACCATTGTTGTGCGGTCGATTAGATGCAGACTCCAAATTTAATATTAATTTTAGACCAAACCACATCCCAAATGGCTAGTGTCTGTATAGCTATATTAGACAACCCTCTAGTACTGAACAATGCGTACAAGTTGTGTACAAAAGGCTACATAGCAGCTGGAAAAGATGGCTATGATGTTTTCAGAGACTGTAAGGTCCTCGTGAACGAGGAGGAAGGTCCCATACTGGGAGCCGTCTTCAGGAATCACTTCACAATGTGTCAGAAGTTGAAGAGAAGTTCACTGGCCATGGGGAGTCGGTCCATGGTCGATGGATTCACCGCAAGCACAGTGTGAGTAATTGTGATGAGTGAGTGAGAGGGAGGGAGAGAGAAAGGGCCGGGAGTGGGGGAGGGGGAGAGGGAGGGAGAGAAGGGGGAGGGAAAATTGGAAACTAGTGCCCCAGCTAGCCTAAGCCAATAAAAGGTCATTTGAGAAAATTATTGGATCCTCTTTCATTATACAGTCGTCTTATTGAAGAGGAAGGTGTACACATAGCACCTAAGGTGGAGGGCAATTCATGACCTTTGGGTGACACAACACTATTATAATATAAAATTAATGTCATTGTCATGTAGCTGCATAATAATATTTTGTTGTGTGTTTATTTTTGTAATCAGGATATTGGCACACCACTGTAGCAGGTAGCAGTGTAGTATAGATGTTCTGTATTAATAGATTTGCTTGTCAGTGTGAAATTAATTATTGTGATTGTTGTGACTTCATTTTTTTTATCCACATCAACTTCAAAACATTTTTAAGGAAATTATGCAGAGTATGATCAGAAATAGATCATTAAAATATCTGTAGACGATTATTATCAGTATCACTAACATAAACCACTCCATTCTTATCCACTGCTATTCCACGAGGTCCATTAAACTGTCCTGGTCCATTTCCAAATGTGCCAAATGATGTCAGAAACTCCCCCTCACACGTGAACACTGAAACACGATTGTTGCCAAACTCAGTCACATACACCACATCCTCACTATCAATACTGATGCCTGTGGGATTGTTTAGTTCTCCAACACCTCTGCCCCTCCCTCTTGCTAACATCCTCAAACTGTCCCTCTGATGTGAACACTTGAATACGATGATTGTTAAAATCAGCCACATACACATTCCCAGTGCTGTCAAAAGCCACATCCCGGGGTGTATTAAAATGTCTATTGCCACTGCCTTTACTGCCAAAGATGCTGGAGAATGTGAGGTCAGGGTTCAGAATCTGAATACGATGATTGCTATGCTCCACTATGTATACTCTCTTGTTGAGTGGGTGGATAGCAATACCCATGGGGTTACTAAACTCCAGTGGATCACTCCCTTTCTTTCCAACTGACACGATAAATTTTCCATCTGGTGTGAACTTTTGAATGCGATGATTATACTGATCAACCACCAGTATGTTACCATCATCATCAATTGCCACACCACGAGGATAATCGAACTGTCCATGTTCAGAACCATTTGAGCCAAATGATCGAAGCTTCTCTCCTGTTGGGCTAAAGAGTGAGATATGTGCACTACTCTCGGCTACTATGATCTCTCCCCTCTGGTTGAATGCCACACCCCATGGATACTTCACTCCGCTGATGGTCTTGATTGGAGTGCCCAGCTTATGGACTGGTAGCTTCACAGTGACAGGGAATGGACTTCCTTTGATGTGCTTCCCCTCCACTTTGATGTGCAGCTGGTGCCGACTCCCTCGACAGGTGGCTTGGTAGCTGATTTCATACTGGCCACTGGCTTCAGTCTTCTTCACAGAGCAGTCTATCTTTTCATCAGTGTTCTCTGATATCAGTTCACAGGTCAGAGTCTCCACTGGTGTGCTGCAAGCCTTCCCTTTCTGATCAACAATATACAGGACTGCAGTGGCTCTCTCACCTAGCTCCAGGCCTTTGCCTGTAGCATGGCATTTCTCTGGAGACACTTTGGGTACATACACATCACCAAACTGCTGGCAGGCTTGGGTGAACTCAGGAGATGTTATGAATTTGACATTAGCCAGCTCACAGGGAGGCAGCATGTCTGGTTTAAAGTTGTCTGTCATCTCTTTGATCTGCTTCACAGCCCCTTTCTTCATTTTTATCACCTCTCCCTGGCTTCCTGTCCTCAGGCTCTCCCTCACAAATGACAGACAACTGGCCAGCTGGGTATGGACTGTCTCCACTTCATCCTTCTGTGCCGCAAGATTCTTCCTCTTCGTTTGGATGAGCTGTTTCATTTGGCCGACGAGCTCACCCTTTCTTGTTTCAAGCAATTCTTGAAGCTTTCTGATCTCTTGTCCTATGTTGGCTTCCAAAGCTACTTCAAGATCGTCTAGCTCTTGTGATCGCAAGCCAAACTGCTCGAGTGATTCACTGACAGTACCCAGCTGATTTTCAACCGGCTCTAGGGTTGCTGTGATCTCTGCTTTGTGTCTCTGGAAGGTGTCCCCCACCAGGTCGTACTGGTGGTCTTTGTGTTTCTTGACTGTGCAGTGGAGACAGATGAGCTCTCCACACGTCTCGCAGTAGAGGTCGAGCTTCATGCCTTCGTGCAGGGAGCAGTAGAGGGTCACCTTCTTTGGTGGGACTAGCTGCTTCATATTGCTCTGTATCTGCTCCATGCTGACCACCTCGTGTTTGGACAACTCCTTCCACTCCCTGTGCATCTCGGTGCACTTTTCACAAATGAATTCACCACAGTCTCGACAAAAGTTAGTAGCAGTTCGTGTCGTTACGGTGCATTTCTCACATTGCACCTTTTTGGGGTCTTTCACTTTCTTGAGAGCATCTTGGATCTCAAAGAGGTGGTGGATAAGGAATGCCGACTGGAGGCCAGACACACCAGTAGCCGGGGGGAGGAGGGTGGATTGTCGGCAGGTGGGGCAGCGTAGGGAGAGTTGTCCCTGTCTGTCTGTGACCACCAGTCGCTGGAGGCAGTCCTTGCAGTAGACATGGAAGCATTGGAGCAGTTTGGGGTCTTTGAAGGCGTCAAGGCAGATGGCACAGGTCAGCTGGTCCTCCAGCTTCTCGAGGGCTTGCTTGGCTATAGCTTGAGATTCAGCCATTTTCCAAGTCCAGAAGGATCTCTCTTACAAAACAATACTAGCAAAGAATGAGGTAGACTTTGTTAGAAGCAAAACACAGGTCAGTGTCTCTGTTTCTACAAAATTTGTTGACCTTTGTATGTTAAAACAGAATGTCAGGTGGGGCTATAATATTATTCATAGTCACATGTCAACTGCATGAGCATAGATGGCACCATATAAGGAAAAGTTATTGCACAGTGGTAAAAGCCATGCGAATAGATAAAATTCCTAGGTTAATTAAAAAAACAATCATGCTCACCTGCATGAACAGCAGCCCTTCATGGTTACAAACACTATTGCAAAGAATTTTTCATACTATGTCACTGTCATGATAAATATTAACCTCATACTAGCTATAATATAGCTAGCTGGATTTAGTTGTCCAAGTTTTGAATGGTTCAAGTTTTGGTAGAAGTGGAGCAATGAGCTGAAGGTTGTGGTCTTTCAGGCCAAGGCCCAAGACCAGAGAGGCGTTGGGAGGGAGAGAGAGGTGACCAGCAATGGCACGCCCAAATACATGGACTTCAGCCTTTAAGTGTGTGTGCATAATTATTATGTGTAAAAGATATCTATTTTGTAAAAATTATTAATTGAAATTACATCATCTTTTCCAAGAAGTGTTGTAACAGAGTAGATCTGCTCAGATGGATCCATAGATGTACACTTAACCTCCAGCTACAAGGAATAATAAAAAAGCACAGTGTCATACCATTTTCATATATTTCAGCGAACTTCTTGATTGGGTGTTATATCATTCTCATACAGTTAGGAATCTTTGCAAATGACCTAACAGCACTGGCGCTGCGCTGGCTAAGATGAAATTATAGTGTAGAGTATAAGATGGCAGTGCCATACGCTATATATAGTCTTGTGCCCAGCCCCTCCTCACATGTGCATATGAAGGGAGCTGGGCACGAGACTGGCCATGTGCATCGTATACATAGCCACATGATGGTCAATTAATTGCAGAGAATTTACTATAGCATTACAAATGGAAGGGGATCTATTAATTAATTAAGGAGCTTAATGTGTTTCCATGTACAAGGGGTGGTCACATATATACCTGCTGTACTGACACCCGCGACCGGGATCAAAATTTGATCGGGGCCATTTTTGGACCTTGATCGCTTGATCGCACCGCTAAAAGAGCCTTGACCGTTGATTGCCAACCGGGGGTGGGTGGGGCGTGGGTGGAGTCAAAGACAGGACCCATTTTGACCTTAGTCTCGCGGAGCCAGACCCTTACGCGGGGGGAGAGGGTCTGGTGACTTGCTATACACGGAGTTGTTCCAGCGCCCTGTACAGGGCGGCACCAATCAGATTGCAGCTTCACTGCGTTACCATAGTCACGCGCCTCCACAATATCGCGCATTGTCATTAAACATCGCGCGCCCTTTGAAATGATAGGCAAGCGCGCGCCGCGCAATAGAAACCTAACGTGACGTCACGTAAAATTGCCAATTATTGCATTCCAGCAGAACAACTCCGTGTATAGCAAGTCACCAGACCCTCTCCCCCCCGCGTAAGGGTCTGGCTCCGCGAGACTATCTTGACCTTGATTTGAGCAGTGCAAATGGACATCTTGATCGCTTGATCGTCTCCAATTTTATAGCTTGACCGCTTGATCTCACTTTGATCCCAGTCGCGGGTGTCAGTACAGCAGGTATATATGTGACCACCCCTTGATGTATTAGATCATGTAGTTAAAGTTCAGTACCATGGTTCCAATCTTCTGGAGTTGTGTCAAGATCAGCAGAATCCGATTCCCAAAATTGGAATACACAACATCCAGTTCCACATCATTGACCTGAATATGATCCTGAATAAAAAAAAAAAACTATGATATTAGATTAGCCTGATTGTAACATCTTTACCTGCTTGGTGAGTATTAATGGCTCCATTTACGTGCAAACTCGTGGAGCTGTAGTATACGGAGAACACTCCGCGCGCGTTCGCACACGCTCAAAATTACATTCGTGTATTTAGATAACTTCCGGATATTCTTAGCCGCTAGCTCCGTACACCAACACGTGAGAAATTCAGTTCATTTTGTCAGCAAGTCGAAAAAAGGAGGCGCGTTCTTGATCTTCTCTCTCCCGTCCAAAGAACTCGAACGAAAAACGCCAACGATGTCGACAAAGTTGTACGTGGGGAATCTACCCGACAGCGTCAAAGAAAAGGATCTTCGTGAACTTTTCAGTTCGTTCGGTGAGGTCGACGAAATTGCCGTTTTCAAGGGATACGGATTCGTGGTGAGTACAAATTGCTTGGTCGTTCATCTCAAAAAAATTCCATCGTGCAACTTTCTCAAAGGTCAAGTGAAGTACATGTATCGTATAAAAGTTGCCTCGAAATCGTATTCGTATTCGTACATGTAGTGATAAATTCGCAATCGTATTGTTTTGTCACTTTCAAAAAGAATGCTACCTCGAATACGTCCCGGGGGATGGAGTGGGCCGATACGTATTGATACTCGTATATTGATGATGTACATAATCGCACATCCATGCACACATTTCCCCCTCCCGCTCGACTTTCACACTATCGTAGCATTTCACGAAAGCCGAGGATGCCACCACAGCTCTGAGCGCACTTGACGAAACAGACTTCATGGGCGGCACAATTCAAGTCCAGGTATGTGGCACCATCTAACACTCCTCTTTACTATATTATTATGCTTTCATATCATTTAGAATTCTAAAGTGCTAACTTGGTAAAAGTGTATTGGGCTAGTATGGTTAATAAGGATACACCCCTGTTGAGGGACACTTTTCCAGTTCCCCTAAAGACATATAATCGAGTGAATCCCCCCCCCCCCAAGACGAAATAGAGGCAGTGACCCCCAAGATATCATTAAAATGTACCGTTTTACACCCAGAACATCATTAAAATAGCCTCAACACCCCCCCCCCCAAGACTTCATCAAGCCCAGCTACCCCATCAAGCTGTAATTATCGTTCCTCAACAGGGGTGTATCTTTATTTTAATAACTGGAATAGCCCATTTTAAATGATCGTGGCTGTTTTTCTTTAACATATTCTTTCTCTCTCCCTCTCCCCTCTAGATTGCTCGAACGAAAGGTCACGGGTACGGTCGAGGGAGCGGTCCACCCAGGCCTCGTCCCGGCAGCTCAAGAGGGTTAGTCGGATTGATACTGTAACGCATGCATTTTCCTCTCTACATCTACGAGCGTGTTTCGTTTTCAAAATGGGACGAGACCGTTTCGTTCTGGTATTGTACACACATACGTGAGTTGCCGTGAGCGAATTTATCGTACACGAATCTCTCGAGTGTAGAGCATTGTGTAAATATACCCTAACGTTTGGTACGGGGTCGCCATATTCATGTAATCCTGCGTTTGGTACGGGGTCGTCGAAGATGTTTCTTCACGATTACGTTAAGTACTACACACCTGTCCGATTTATTAAAAAAAAACTAATAGATCCTCTCACTCTCGTATACCTGTTGTACGTATGTGTTACGATATGTTGTTCCTTCGCCAGCCCCCCTGGAGGAGACTCATTTCGTCGATCGGGTCGGGACGGCTACCGTGACAGTTATCGGGAACGGGAACGAGGCCGCTACGGGGGCGGCTACGAGTACGACCGGTACGGTGGGAGCAGCCGGGGGTACGGAGGCGGGGACTACTACGACCGAGGGTATGAACGCTACGATCGTGGCGGGGGCGGCGGATACGATCGCTACGACATGAGGGGCTACGACAGCAAGGGGTACGATCGCTACGATCGGGGCTACGACCGAGCTGCCTACGACCGTTACTATGACGAATACAGCGGAGGAGGGAGGTACTCGGACTATCGTGCACGGAGCCGAAGCCCTGCCAGGGACTACTATGGAGGAGGTGGAGGAGGCAGGGAGAGAGGAGGGTAAGCTGTTTGTAAGGATTGCATGTGGCAAGATGGAAAGTATGTACGTGTATGTTTAGTAGAGATGGCTGAAGTTATTGTACCCAGTGAATTTTTACAGTTTGTTGGTTGTTTTGGGGGGGGGGGGGGGGGGGGTAGAGAATCAGACATTCTTCAATACTTTAGTTGCTGTCTACACTTCATAAATTTTAGACAAGAGAAATTGATCAACTTTATGCTCTTTCTCTCTCTCTCTCATTTTATTTCCTTGTAGCTTTGAGCGCAGCGAGTATGGAGAGGGGTATGGCCGCACTGGTCGTAAGTGGTAGAAACCACCAAAGAGACTCAAAGCAAGACTTATTAGTTATTGTATTCAGCTCACTAATGTTATTATAGTAACATGCATACATACAGGACATCATAATATTATTATGCTTTTTTTTCAAGCTGTTATTGTCAGATGTATTTATTTCAGGATAGCCTGTGTGTATTATATTATATATATACCTTGCCCCATAATGTTTCTTCTCTCCTTTTGTGCGTTCTAACTTCATTAAATAATAAATTATTATTGTAGGGTTACTTTTACGTTTTTGTACTACTGCTTTGTTCTTGACTATCATCTTTATTATCAAAATTATTGTTATCCTTGTATCCGAGTCTTTTGAAGTCCTCCTTTGCCATCAGTTGCCTGTGTAAAAATTAATGAAAATTAATTATGATGATGATGCACGAGAAGTGTTTCTGTCGTTTGAAGTGCATGAAAATATTGCTCAAGAAATTAAATAATCTTGCCTATCCATTCTGCATTGTAGGTAGTCTTTTGACTCTTGCCGGCATAGGCTGTTGTCGTTGTTAGATCTCTTCAGGCACTCCATATACTTGGTCATAAACTGTTTACATTCGCCTAGGATTTTGTGGAACAAAGAGTTTGCGCAATAAAATAATAATATTGCGAGAGACGTGCATGTGTACCTTCATGGTCTAGCGGGAAGCTTCCCTTGTCGGGAGGCTTTGGGCGAAGCATCTTCTGTCTAGGGGTCGCCATGATTTATTTTTGTTTCTTTTCTCTCCACAGATCTCTCTCGTTCTCGAGGTACCACCGATATCGATGGAACTGCAGGTTTAGGTATAGGTCGTCAGACGATGGGTCACGTGACTCCGATGGCGAGGTACTAGGTCGAGGCGATGGAGCTTTGGGACGATGAGAAAGGAGAGTGGACGTCTTACTCTATGGAAGCAGATTACCGGGAATTAATTGATGGCGAAGAAGATCCGTACGAACCGACGGCCGTTGTTCACCCGTTCAGCCACAGGCAATTTCGAGCGGTGGCCGAGAAGCTTGTAATCCCGCCGATGGTGCTAGACCTGATGTTGAAAGATAAAGATTGCGACTACTCTGATGATGCAACGAGTACGCGGCCTAGATCGACGTGGAAGCTAACATCTGCATCAGCGCGGCGGCCTAACGAAAGCAGCCGTGATCGAGAAAGAGCTGCAGATCGCAATCGATCGAAGAATATCAAGACCACGTGGACGGGGAAGATGGGCGGGGTCAGAGACCACTCCCCCTCCGCGCCAACGGCGGCGACGCGACCTTCTCGATCTAGATCTCGAGGCCGTGGAACCGCAGCTAGCGGAAGAGGTACATGTACGGACCGGATTCCAGTGCGGATGGGAGGGGCTACCTCTGGCCTGAGGCCGAGGGTCAGTGGACGTGGGCGGGCCTTGAAGATGAGAGCCGAAAAGGGCGGGGCTCTGTTGAGGAAACCTGGACAACCAGTGAGTTCTTGCATTTCATAAAATGTGATGCCGTGTATATAGTTGATAGTACATGAAGAATATTAGCGGATTTAGAATTTTGGTTATTTTCTGCAAAATCGCCAGTTTACCAATTTTAAACCTCATCAAAATTTTTCACTGTACACTGTAACAGTAATGATATTCTAATCAAAATATAGATTTTGCTGGTAGCCTTGTTAGAATGTGTTAAAGAAGGAGTACATCACCAGTTAAACAATCTAATCATTTCTTCAAAATATTGCAAAGAACAATATTTTTTAACTGTACGTAGTGTCTCGAAAATGACCCAGATTTATCTTTCAGACCGTGCGTATAACAATAATAATAATTATTATTTTTGTGTGAACATTTGTGTGTGTAGTGATCACTACAGATAGAGATATCTGGAGTATAGGTACACACACACATGTCGAGATTTTCTTATCGGCGACGATTTCACTTGCGAACTCAAAACATACAGTTTCAAGATGACCGTGCGAAATGCAAAACTCTGAAATAGCACATCATGCACACACACACGGAGAGTACACCGATCGTTCCTTTCCGACCAATCAGATTGCTTCATCTGTTCATCTAAGCAAAAAAATGAGTATATTATAGGTGGCTGTACGAACAGACAGACAGCGAACATACATGCATGTACATGTACATTTACATGTAGCATGCATGAGGTACAGGCATGCAGGTATATAGCGAGTGTTTACTGCTTTCGAATTGCTTCAACACTTGTTATTCATTCCGCTGGTGGGCCTGTTTTTGCAAGAGCCGTGGCGCAGCGTTGCATGAAATGATCAACAGTCGGGCCGGCCCAGATGTACATGTATGCATGCATGCATGTATGTATTATAATTATGTATCATTGTTCACATCTGTTCTGTTCTGGGATGCTCCCTTAGCTGGCTACATGTATATACAGTGCAGCTGCCATGGGCCTATATATTGTATTATAATAACTATATAGTATTGACCGGTATTGACTAGTATGGACCGATCCAAACTTGCCTGCCTGGCCTGGCTTTCATGCATGGGACACAGGGAGTTTCTGAAAAGAAAAACAGTCATATTTTTACCCCCTCAGTATGTGGCTCGCGGTCGGAGATGACCACTGTATACAATAGTTTGCACATGTAGTTTCATATTGCACAAGAGGAGAGTTTGAAGTCATATGCACATAGCTGTGCATGTAGGGATAATTTTACGACATTATTATAATTTTATAATATATAGTCTGTTAGTATAGCCAAAAATGGAGAAATGGGGAAATATTGTGAGGGGGTAAAGGGTGGAGTGGGGGAGGGAGGGAGGGAGGGTGGGGGCCAAGAGTTCATTGGTACAATACAATGCCCACGTTATTGTACGATTGGCTCATTAAGCTTTCACAAACTGCGAGACAGTTATCCAACATCAAAAGATTGGAAAAAGCCTGTGTAGTGTAAGGAGCCCCAAAAACACTCGCTTTGAAATTCTCATATGACGATTTATTAACATCGCTTATTCCAAACAACTTTTGCTACATTTGAGTGGAAAAGTGGCCATGCTGCCATAAGACTTGGAGGGTAGCTAAGCAAATACACACACACACACTTATATGTACATACGCACATGCATAAGAGAGGTGCTATTGTTATAATCTGGTTTGTAGGGTTTGTAAAGTGATACAGACTTGCATCATAACACAGCCTCTAACTCCACGTATTCGCACATGGTTCAAGGCTATATATGTTCATACGTGCACATACACGTATTTTATGATGTAGCCTTTTTTCGATCTTGTGAACAAAAGCTCACAATCTGTTACACAATTCATCGGTTGGGTTTGTATAATCACCACTCTTGAGTTTAGAAATAAGTCCAAGTGTCGGTACATACGTATACACATGTACACGTATAGTTATGGTTGTATTAATAATATTATATACGAAAAAAAAAGCTATTTTTTTCTCCTTTGTTCGTTAACAAACTCTGCTCTGCTATTAGTGTAGTGTACATGTACATGGTTGCCCAGGCTAGCTATAGGCTTTAGTTTTGGCTGCACCTTAGGTAAGTTGACAAATGAGTAAGTTGAACAGGCAATGAAGCGTGCTAGCCATACAGTGCTAGAGTGAGCAATGCTTTGTTTCTTGTCGAGTGAGAGCTAAACAGTTTGGGGCTGAGGATTATAAACACTTGACTCTGTAGAGTTTAGTATACATGTACATGTTGCCCGTCCATGGACCTTTTCTTCTTCTGGTGAGGTGCGAATGCAACAGTTGGATTGGCCCCTTCCTATCGTGGTTGCTTTCTTTTTCTCTCTCCCCCCCCCCCCCTCTGACATGCATATGCATATCAGTGCACTCAATCTGTACAGTATCAGCATCTATCTATACCTTGTGACGTACGTACAAACTTTTTGCTATAATACATGTACATGTACATACTAATATTATATGTAAGTTAGCTGTTGCGATGTTTACTGTCCTGTTATCATTCCTTTGATGATGCCAGAAAGTCTTCCCCATGCGTGCAGTTTACCTGGTAAGATTCGTCACACACACAGCTCTTATCTTTTCTCTGTCTTCCTTTCTCTGCAGCCGCTGAAGAGTTTTCCCAAATCCCAACCACAGCAGCAGCAGCAGCAAACCACTGCCAGTGTGGTGGCTAATGATGAGCCATCCAGGTACATGTGATATATTATGATAATGTATTATATATAAATTATAATTATGTGCTTGTTTACACTTTATATGTAATTCACATAATATTATAGGGTAGAAATTTGCAGATATATGATGATTTCTCTCTCTCTCTTTCTATCTCCCCACTAAGAATGCCTTTGCTTTTTAAAAACTCTCCTGTGCACACACAGAAGTTGTTCTTATCAAGAATTCGATTTTGCACAAAAGTTGATGTATTGCAATAAATCCCAAAATCTGCCCCAGTGTAAATGCACTAGATGCATAGCTAGATCAGTGTACATCCATATTATAGTCTATACTAGGAACCAAAACTGTTTGACTATAACAATTGAACTAAAGACTAGAAGTAGTGATTGTGCTTGTTATTTCAATACTTTCCAGCCCCTTGATTAAATTGCTTGCATACAGACAAAAGAGATAACGTCAGTTTTTCAATCCATTCCCCAGTTGGTCCCATTGCCTGTAAAATTCCCTAATCCATCACTTTTGTCAAAACACTGAAACAGTGTACAAAAATTCTTCAGTCTCTGGATTACCGTGCTTGCATACAAGTGTCTTGTCCGTCTGGCTTTTTTACTGAATTGAAGTAACTGAAATCTTAGGCAGCATGATTGAACGGCTTATCAGACTTACAAACTTACCATTCTTAGAAGTTTTAAAACTAGATAGGCAAGTAAGATAGTCACACAATATACATGTACGCTGCTATTGTGTGTACTTTGCTACTGTAACAATATTGGCTAGTTTATTTTAACATTCACTAGTAATTATGACAATATTTTTCATAAGCGTATTCCTCGGTATTATTATTTGTGCATAAAATATTGTTATCGTAAAGAGCTTTAGAGATTGACTGACTTGCCTATACTAGTAACAATGGAGATAGCTGCGTACATGTACATGTAGTTACATGCATATACAACATGTATGTACATGTAGCTAGCTGTGTTTATTTGACTGTTTGATTGTCTTTTCCAATACAATAACCAGTTCTTGGTATATAAATAGTGTACTCGTATGATTAAGCATGCTTTGTATACAGTCTCCAAGAGGTTTATTTGATATTTCAATACATACACACACGCATGGAGAGAGAAAATACTTACCTCCAGTAATTGTTGGCTGGATTAATGTTATACGTTACATAATATGCCCCTCTTGTGTGGACTGAAATACGTATAATTATATAGCCTAGTTCCCATTATACATGTGCTATGGTAGGGAGGATAATTATGCTCCCCCCCCCCCCCACAGAAATTGGTCATTGAAACCATCGAAGTCATTGGCCCCTCAACAGCAACCCCCCAGCTCAGCACAAGCCACTGGCTATAGCGGCGCCGAACTCCAGCTACAATCTGATTGGCCGGAGCTGAACTCTGACCCCAAGCCACGGAAGGCCACTCCAAACTGGAAACTCCCCAACCCAGTCAAATCGGTAGGAAGTTAATGTACTTTAATTTAAGAGTAGATTTTTGAGCATAACATAATATTCATATGACATCAACTTAGCAATAATTATCACTTCAGGGTGTTCATACCTTAGGGCTACGGTTATTTGCGGGTACAAATTTTAGCGAATTTCGCAAATAGCGCATTAAAATTTTAGCGGGTACTCATTTTAGTCACTGTACATAGCATCAGTCTCCTCGATCCTTGGGAGTTGGTCTCAGTGGACAGAGCTGGGACATGTGGAGCAGTCTGGGCTCATAGGTGGCATCCTCGCTCGTCCACATGCATGTACTTCACACGTGCAACACCTTCGGAACAGAACACTGTTTCTGAAGCTGATCTCATACAAAAACATTATGTGCCCAGTCATGCACTCAGACTAGCCTAGCAGCTTGGTGGTCTAGCTATCTTTTGCAACCGCCAATTATAAAATATATCCCCTAAAATTTCTTACTCGCATATAATATTATACGTATGCCAACCTCGTACAAAATCGCTAAATTTAAATCCACCAATAATATTTTTGCAATGGCAATTTTGGGCCCAACCGCCAAATTTTGCTTTGCAATAATAATATTATTATTATAATACGTTCTAGAGGTGTTTCTTAGTGAATGGTACATGTATCACAGAGTTTTCCCCTATAATATCAAATGGACACCATTTCAGTGACCATTCAAGAAAGATGATTTGCTTATGCTGTCGAATTTCTAATCAATCGCCTCTAGAGAGAGAGAGAGAGAGAGAGAGACTATCGTTTATCGTCCGTCGATCGCCGCCAGCCAGAAACACTGCGTCAGCTATCGTCCTCACACAATCCACACTAGGCGTTAATAAAATCCCAGGAGGCTTATCGATAATGGCACACTTTCTACACACATGACACAAAGGGCTTTTATAACGCTGAGATCTACGCGCACACACGTACTAGCCATAATAATGTGATAACTGTTATAGTACTATACTATTTGTGCATAGTAAAATCACCGAATAGATGTGTCCCAAAAGTAGAAAATAGTGTGATTATTCTAGTTTTGAGTCCGTGGTATCTGCTCATGTGCGTGTGTATGTGCATGTGATGTGTGTGAGAGAGAAAGAAAGAGAGGGGGGAAGAGAGAGAGAGAGAGAGAGAGAGAGAGGGAAAGAGAGAGAGAGAGAGAGAGAAAGAAAGAGAGAGAGAGAAAGAGAGAGAGTGGGGGAGGATGGGAGGAGAGAGAGGAGTATGAAAGTGCATGGATATAGACAATCATCTATGATCGTGGTGGTAACTACAATTTTTGTATGTCGATCAGCAACTGCCGGTAGCTCAATATGTGTACACACGCTACCAGCTCAGCACAACACACTTGCGTGTATGACCGTCCCAGTGCTACCGATTACAAAGTAAATGTGACTGCAGCGTAATAATCAGTGTTTGGGATTCATCTTTCTTCAGTTTTGAAAAGGACGCCCATGCTCAAGATTTGCTTCGCTGATAACACGTGCAGCGAAGTACGTACATGTACATGTATGGACCTAGCTGACCTTAGCTCTCACTCGTAAACATACTGACTCACGTACATGCATGTACATGTACATGTACATGTACCTGTACATGTACGTTCAGTATCTCTCTCTCTCCGTCTTGTGGGTTGCGTTTCAAGTTATCTTTCTCCTTCTTTGATCCATGTGTGCACACACTCTGATTTTTATCTCATTGACTGCCCTTAGACCCAATTCTACTTTATTTTTCTCAAACCGTACACAACTCCAATTCACCGCTGAACATGTCAGTACAGGTCGTTGATGGAAGATTGTTAGTAATTTTTCCGTATTTATTTTTGCCTGGTACCATGTGCCGTTGCGTGCTTGCTTGCTTCTGGGACTGAGCGTGATCGAGTTTGTGTCTGTCTGTGTACGGTTTTTATAATGAAATTAATAACAAGCCGTTTTCTGAATGCAGTCTCGCTCTCTCTGTGGTGTTTTGTACATTTCGCTGGCTTATTTTCGTATACAGCACTTACTGATACTCTTGTATACTATAATATTATAACAATATTATGTCGTACACACACACTTTTTTGTATACATGTAGTAGCGAGTTGGGTATACGAATAGTATGTTTGTCTGTTTATAAATGTACTTATACCTGAGGACTTAGCATGGATCCATGTGCTTCTTAAGAAGTAGTTGTACAAACTTTGGCCATCGTCTTAAGAATTGTGTATTTTTCGGCTCGAGCCCCAAAGGGCTGCTGAATCCCAAGTAGAATACTCAGTAGTTATAACCTTACCTCCTGGAGTCCGATATTATTAACGTACATGTATGTATTATGTATATTATGTACGTGTGTGTATACATGTACATGTGCTTGCATTAAATTTTAGTTGGGCACATAATTGTAGTAATATAGTTATGTGTACTAGCTCGGCCTATAGTATCCACTATACGCATGCACTGGCTGGTATGGTTGTTTCCCCTGTATTTGGGAAATTAAGTAGAGCTATTGCATGCAAGGCGTACGTCCTAAACTTTATGTAAGTACCCCCAAATTAGTCTTTTATTGATCTAACGGACGCTTGTGAATGAAGTTGTAGCTAAGCTCTTGATGATCAAGGCCTGGCAACTATGTAGATATACGTAGGCACCTAATATAAGTCCATGGCTTCTATACTTGATCTCTTATCTTTGTTTTGAATTTCATCAAGGTTTAGCTACATATACACGTACATGTACCTAAGCAAGGAAGGATGGTTTCACACACTTTGGTTTGATTTGTGAGCTCTTAAGCTTTGTGGAATAAATCCCTGTAAGCTTGTATGTACTCTATTAATGGAGACGTTAATAATAATTAATATTTTTATTACACATTATATGCACCAAGGAGATAATTATTAGTTGTTACACAGTGTAGATGATTTGCAAAAGAAGCCCATGTTATTTTAACCAAACACACTATTAAAATTTTGGATTCCATCGCTGGAGTTGACACACCGACTTGAGCTGGAGACAAAACCAATGACTGCCAATTTCACACGATTGTAAAGTTGGTCGTGCATTTTTGTAAACCAAGTTTCTTCAAGTTATAAATAGTGATAATTTGCATGGAGCAGAGAATATTAAGTGGTTGGATAACACCAGCAAAATTAATAAAATTTGAGAATAATAAGGAAAACTTCAATTTCTAATCTATACGCATGTATTGCATTATTTTGTTACCTAAGGTTTTTTTTTATTAATGTACTACATATTAATTAAGTGCATGTAGCTATATATATTTGTATAATATATTTTTAGGCCAAAATTTTGACCCTTCTGTTATCTTTGGATCTACAATAATAATAATTATCAATTAATTTCATCATCATAAACGTAATGGCTGAAATCAGTGTCATTCTTTTAATGCTGCACAGCTACTGTAGTGCGAAATTGTTGTACATGTATATACGTAGGTATGTGAATGATGGTGAGGTATTGACATGCATGTACATGCATGTAGTACATGTACATATTTGAGATTAATATAACTCATTCTTACCTCATGGTGTGTGACTCTACTAACAATTTGTCTAGCCAAGTAACCATTTCTGCTGCAAATCACTCTCTCCCAGACTTGCACCATTGAGCACCTATCCCCTTCACAAAAGGGCCCATTCTGAATCAGTCGATATCAGTCGGCTTCCAAGGCTAAAATTTAATGATCAATTCTTAATGCTTCTGTATGTGGCTATGATTGCTCACGTATGGAATGCTTGTGGTCAGCACTGGGGTATGGCAAAAATGCCGAGCTTGCTTGTACCTTCGGATGTGTGACCCCTCACGTCCCCTCCCTACACCTGCTAATGTTTATACCCTTATATGACATGTACATTTACATGTACATGTACATGCAATGGAGAAGGTGGCCTTATGTATGCCAGGTATGCCAGCATTGCAGTAGGAGTATTTTGTTGAGTAGGCCACCCCCACATAGCTTCTGCCTTTGAACGTGTCATGGCTCTTTGAGTCCATGAAAGGCGGGCGCTACATGCCGTTTCACCTGGGAGCCGGTTCCTGCATTCCGCGTGGCCAACGAGCGGCAAAACGCTGGGCAATTGTCCGTGGAGCGAGTTTTTAGTTTGGATTTCCATAGAAATGGTGTGTTTCGGTTCTCAACTTACCCGCCACTCTGCTGAATTCATTCCGAAATATTATTATTCCTAAAACGCTGCTGCTACAAAGCTGCAAATGTACATGTATACATGTATATGCACTCTGTGTGTGTGCATGTGTGTGAGTGGAAGATTTTAAGAGCTAAGATATCAAATTTTCTAGGGCATGTAATGAGTCACAGGCAGGTGGTGATAGGTCCTTTGTCGGCAAGAACTCGACTGTTTTCTTGAACTTTTTACTCTCGAGGCAAATGACGTTCGAATACCTTCAATCATATCTTTCCCTTCCTCCCTCCCCCTCCCTCCCTCTCCCCCCTCCCACCCCCCACCCCACACACACATCACACATAATTACATATAATATTGTAGAAAATTTCAATTTCTCCTCCTCCTCTCTATAATATACATGTACATGTACATGTATTACATGCATGTACGGTACACAATATTAATCATGACATGTACATGTACATTTAAGGATAAATATTGATGGTACATATCGAAACATCTTACTCGAATGGTTAAGTTTATAACTCGATTATCGATTGTCAGCTTCGTGTAGTTATTAAACACGACCATATATGGCTATCACTGTCGGGCATGGCTCACTGGATACGAGTCAACAGCTTAGGGCCTGAGTTTGTAAAACGTCGCCCGTCGTTGCTAATGCGCTGCTTTCATAAACAGAACATTGTGAACCACTTAGGAGTGTTTACCAAACCTTAATCATCCTTGCAAACTGGGGCCCAACGGTACAGAGCTCGAGGTAGCTACCGTGAAAATAATGTCTCATGGCAACTGTGAGTAATCATGTGTGGCCGGGTGCAATTATCCACATGTAAACTCTTCCATTATTGTTAATTTCTCTCTCTCTCTCTCTCTCTCTCTTTCTCTCTCTCTCCCTCCCTCCCTCCCTCCCTCTCTCCTCAGGTAATATCCAGCCCAAGACGTAACTCAAAATCAAAATCTCCATCTCATAGAGCCACCAATGTTAGAAAATCCAACACCACTTCTGTTGTGGGTGGAGCTGTCACCAAATCTTCAGATAGCCCCACCACGGATTCCACTCTGCCACTACATGTATCTAGCCTACCAGAGGCCAACAACTACAATCATACTCTCCAGTCATCAACGGACACAGAGGTTCCGTCTACTACTGCAAACAAAGGAGGGGATGCCCCTTTAATTACATGTACAGGTACAAGCACTGTGGCAGCTGCCAGCAAGTCTCGACCGAGGAAGCAACAACCGGCGAGACCAAGAAGTCGTGGTACAAGGGACCCCCACTACCACCACCATCGTCAGTCGCGTCGGACCCCACGAAACTTTCGAGCCTTCTACAACTCGGCAGAAAGCTCGGACGACATAATTGTGGTTCATTCCTCATCCGATCCGTCAGAATTTGATTTTGATGATGAGCAACGACATCATCATCATCATCGGCGACCTCACGGCTATCGGCATGATCGTGACGAAGCTGAGAACAAACAACTATTGGCTAATCTAGAGAAGACCACTACTTGTCACACAGAAGATCAGGAGGGGGGCACACACATAGATACATGTACGCTTTCGATTTCCAATCAGTCTTTGTCATCTTTAGCTAGTGCTCACACTTCTCCTGGTGATAATGGTGAAGCTGGTACTGGCGGAGTGTTTTCAATGTCTCACCCTCCACAGACTAATGGGCTGCTTTCTGTTGCCAATTTGACCACCGAGTGTCTAGTCAACGAATTGAACATTGATAGTCATTCAGAAGCGATCGTGATTGCCTGTGAGGAGAACCCTTTCGTTAGCAGGGAGGAGAACCCTGTCGTTAGTGGAGAGGAAGACCCTGTCATCGTCACGGAGATTAGGGAAGAAGAGAAGCAACAGGAGGAGGAAAGAGGGCTAAAAGTTGAACCGGCACAGATTTTGGAAACCCCGTCTGAAACTCGAGCTGAAGAGGGAGAGGAAACCCCTGTGATTAGCAGTGAGACGACTAGCAAGAACCAAGCTTTGGAAAATGACTTCACGAATGTGACTTTGGCTACTGAGAATGCCCCTTTAATTAATGAGACCTGCTCCAAGCCAGTTACCGAGCTGGACAAGAATGCCGATGATGACATACACGTACAAGTAGGAGAACCAGTAGAAGCTGAAAGTGTATCTTTGGCCAGTGGGGAAGACCCTGTAATCAGTGAGGAGAATGTCCATGGCAACAGAGAAGAGCCACTAGAAACTAACGGTCTATCTGCTGGTGGGGAGGACCCCTTAATCAGTGAGAAGATCCAAGGCAGTGGAGGAGAAGAGCCAGAGAGCCCGTCCTTGGGTGATGGGGAGGACCCTTTAATCAATGAGAAGATCCAAGGCAATGGAGGAGAAGAGCCAGAGAGCCCATCCTTGGGTGGTGGGGAGGATCCTTTAATCAATGGAAATGGAGAAGAGCCAAAGACCCCTGGTGGGGAGGACCCATTAATTAGCAGCGGCGATGAGGTAAAGCCCATCAGCTCCATTGTTGGTGGTGGTGGGAGTGGGACGGAACTGGCTGCTATCAGTGGAGCTGAAGGTGGTGGGGAGGACCCTTTAATCAGCGGCGGTGATGAGGTGGAGCCCGTCAGCTCTGTTGTTGGTGGTGGTGGTGGGAGTGGGATGGAGCTGGCTGCTATCAGTGGAGCTGAAGTAAACAGTGAAATGGAAGCAAAAGTTGCTGATAGCTTATCAGTCTCAAAGGAGGGGAATGGTGCATGCACATGCAGGGATGGAGAGGAGGAGGATGTCCCTTTAATCAGTGATGGAACCACAAACTCACACATGTATTGTCTCGATGACAATGGTGGTTCTCGGAGAATCGACCAATCGGATTTGAACTCCATAGACGAGGACGTTCTGGATATACGTAGTAGTGGAGCTAAGAAGTATTGTCCAAGTCCTTCTTTGTTGCCTACTGACGAGGACGCCCCTCTGATTTTCTTTTCTGACGAGATTGAGTGCTCCCATATTATTCACCCATGCCCACTGCTACCTGAAAATCTTCCAAGCCCCCTGGTATCTGAATGGGATGCCCCCCTAAATTCCACCGCTAACGAGAGTTTTGATAATCTTCCCAGCCCCCTGCTCTCTACTGCGGGCGAGATCTCCCTGACATTTGTCACCGATGAAAGTTTCATGAATCACCAAAGCCCCCTACCCCCCAAAGAGGGGGATGCACCTACAATTTCCACCACTGATGAGGGTTCGAAGAACATTCAGTGTGTTGAGGGGGGTGTTCCTCAAATTTCCAGCATCCAGGGGGGTGCTTTTGCTTCTCCTATTTTTGCCATAGAAGGCAAAAATTTGGCAAATAGTTCATCTGGTGCCCCTTCAACTTCAAGCATTGAGGTAAATTTTGATGAGACATCTTTGCCAATTTTTCAGCTAGAAGACTCGGAGAGCGATTACGACCAGGAAACGACTGAAGCCTGCACAGAAACGACGTCGCTCGACAGCATGAGCGAGGACGACAGAGGTCAAAGGTCGATCAGTCCCCATGGAAACGGGCGTTGTTACAGTGTTACCTCCACACCGCCCAATGAACAGGTGTCTGCTTCCATACAATTATTAGTAGTAGACTCACTAACGACAGGTGCCTTGGATGCCGCTACGCCATGTAGCGTGGAAACTGAGGGTGGTCTGCCATCTACATGTAGTGATTGCTGCGACAGCTGCCACCTGTCGGATTCGAGTCACGCACAGAGAGAAAATCATAAAGAGGAGGATAATAAGAAGATGAATAATAATAATAACTCCATCCCCACTCAGTCTGTTAATATTACGCAAGAAGCTCCCACAGAATTGGGTTTGGAATTTGACAAAAACATGAATGGCATTCTCTCCCCTTGTTCCTCCCTCTCTCCCTCCCCCTCTCCCTCTCCCTCTCCCTCCACCCCCTCCCACCCTCCTTCACTACTACAACAGTCAGCTGCACAGGTGGTCCCCGCCGCCAAACAGGTGGCCGTCGCTAGCGAGAATGACAACGAGAACGACAACGATCCTCCTCCTTCGATATCGTCGTCGTCATTGTCGACCAATCAGTGGGAGGCTCCAGCACCGGTATGTGTGTAATTGTGGCTAATTGTCACGAATAAATCCACTACATGTTTCACTGGATGAATGCCGTGCCTTGAAGGCACAATAGCATGACATTGCGCTTTGACCTACATGTATGTATACCTACCAACCAACAGACCTACATCCTAATAATATCTAGGAATCATATTATGTAATATTATACGTACGCATACGTACAAAGCCCTCTCTGTGTCTCTCTTTTTTTATTTGTCTGTGTTTATTTTGTATCGAGGCTGTGATATGGTCGAGAGGGAGCGGGGTTCTGATTGAATGGCGGCCTCTCTTTGAGCGTCCCACGGATGAGTGCCCATCCTCAAACGCCCCACTATCTCCTGTTACGCATCTCCATCAGAGAGTACAATGATGATCGAATAGTTCGCTCGTTCGTTCGTCAGTGACATGACGCTCTCGTTTCGTTTCGTTTCAAATCCCGCATACCTTAAATCCTCCCTCCCCCCTCTCTCTGTGTGTGTGTGTGTCTGTGTGTCATAGCTAGTGTGTGTGAGTTATTTCTGGATGAGTGGCGTTTCCCTTGTTCTAAGTTTGGATCTGTAGTCGCGTTGCCACGGGCGACAGTGTTTTGCTGCTAAGGTAACTCAAAGGTGAATACCTTGTCCAGCCGTGTGAGAGTGTGATGGTGTGTGTGTGTGTGTGTGTGTATGTGTGTGGGCCCGCGGTCTTTCTTTTCAGGTGAATGGTAGCCAGGTGCTCGGGGTTAATAATCGTTCTCCGGTTTTATGAATATTTGAAATCATATCTCAACTATTTTCACGCTCTCTTCTCTCTTTTGTGTGTATGTATGTGTGTGTGCAGGAATGGGAGCATGATGATCAGACACTCTATTTCACCAATCTACCAAGTCAAATCGCAGCTGAAGTGAGTCTCTCTCTCTCTCTCTCGCTATCTCTCTCTCTACCCCCCCCCCTCTCTTTCCCCCTCCCCTGCTGTACCCCCCGCATACACAAACACTCTGCTCACAAACAACCTTAACATAAACTTATTACCATCTTTCCTCTTCCCTCTCTCTCTCTTTCTCTCTCTCTTCCTCTTGCCTGGTGTATATGTGTTGTTGCTTTCTCCCCTCTGCTTTGAAAAACACGTTGGATAGCATTCGATAATATTTTTCTCTGCAGCTGCTTTCGAACGCAAAGCATCGATCAGAATGTGGCCCATCAGTCACCTCTTTGCTTTACAAAACTATGACATATTGTTTGTGTGCATTTTCCTCTTGAGCTGGTTGACAAATTTCTTCAGTTGGTTGTGCGCTGTCGTGAGCTTGGTTTACATACGTGTACGTATACCTGGCCATGGTGAAATTTGATCATACCCCAACTCCTTGTGTGCAACTAGCTTGGTCGGAAAAAGGTATTTTGCTTTTTGCCATAGTTCAGTACTCACAATAGTTTGGATGGATGGGCCACCTTGACGTTTAATCGTGATACTTTTGCCCTGAGGATGACTAGAGCATCTAGTCGAAACGTCGGCAAGTTTTACCGAACAGTTAAGTTGTCCGCAAAGAATCTTCGTTTGTTTCATAGCTATGGCAGCCAAACTGCTACTAGTGGAGTACCACAGACCCTAGATCGTCTCTTTCATCATGCATGCATCTTAGTTAGCCACCTGGAAGAGGAAAAAAAATGAACAATATTATATGTCTGTTCTAGCCAATCAGTGCGTGCTTTTTTATCCCTCCACTTTACATCTGTTTTTGTGAGTATATATACGCATGTCTACATGTACAGTGTATAATATACCAGATACACGTCACCTTCGTGGGTTTTCTTGGCTAATTAGTAACTAAGAGAGAGAGAGAGAGAGAGAGAGAGCGGCTCACACTGAGTAAGTGGACAATCAGAATAGTGTCTTCCCCTCCCCAGACCCCCCATTCATAACACGACTCTTTTTTTGATACGAGTAGTTTTGAAAATCTTTCATGCATATGTACATGTATTGTATACGAGTGCTAATTAGAACGCATCGAGTTTGGTTCAGATGTTTTTATTCGTCGGCCCCATGTTAATTCACTCTCTGAAATTGTGTTGCAATTGTGGTCGGGGAAAGGACAAACTGAGATGAATGGAGAAGGGCTTTTCTGGGATGCACCGTACATCACCAGTTAGCTCTCACACATGCAGGCACATGTGCACACACACACACACACACACACTGTTTAGTAATTTTCATCTTGAAAATCTTATACAGTACACTCACTCTCTCTCTTTCTTGCTTTCTCTCTTTTTCTCCCTCCCTCCCTCCCTCCCTTCCTCTCTCTCTCTCTCTCTGTCTTTCTTTCACTCTCTCTCTCTCTCTCTCTCTCTCTCTCTCAGGAACTGGAGCAGATGATAGAGCCATTTGGTGAGATCTCTCACTGCCAAGTCTTCACCTCTCCCAAGAACCAAAGAGAAGAGGCCTCGCCTGCCATTGAAGAAGACACCACCTTGTTTGGTATGGAATCATCGGAATCGGACTCCAGCTACTGTTTCCAAGAATGGCAGAATCAGCTGAAGCTACCGAGGTGCAGTGCTTATGTCAGGTAAATAACATTAATAATAATTATTATTATGATGGATGAGAGTTTGATACTTTTTGAGATAACTTGTGTAAATCACTTGCAACAAATTGACAAAAACTGCCAAAAAATTTGCATCAATTTTTAAATTATTGTGTACAATTACAGAGAAGATTTGGTACACGATCAAAACTGGTATACCTGCTCATGATTAAAATTATAATTTCTCAGCCATAAATAAATGCATAATATGTAATTTCGAGAGCTGCATGCATATTAATTTTATTAAAATTTTTATTATAATTAGCTGGATTGATGAGCGCTCAAGCAGTCCATTACGTAATACTATACTAGCTTGATACACGATACTGTTAGCCTCAGGCGTAATGCATCAGTGCACTATTCGTTCTATAATGCATGTGTGTGTGGGGGGGGGGGGGGGGGGCGGGGGGGGGGGGGTTTAAGTAGTATACTGCCAGCGAATATTTGATTAGGATGATTGCTGTAAGTGATAAAACCTGAGAATGATTATACGTAGTAACTGAAAATATTGTAAAAATGTCATCAGTTTTATTCTTAATGTGCATGGTGTTAGGGTAATGGACTATCCAAGGGGAGAGAGATAAGTTAAAAATTTTTGTATATTGGTGGATGGGATTTTTTTTTTCGAAAGGCATACTTTGTGGCTGTTTAATAAATATTGTGGTTAGTCATTAATGGTTAGCAGTGACCTCGTTCCCATACAGGGGTGCATGAGGGGAAATTTAGGTTTACTTGCTCAAGGTTTTGAACCTTCATAATTATGCTCTTTCTCTCTCTCTCTCTCTCTCTCTCTCAGAATGGCTGAAAAGAGCACCTGCAATTGGGTCATCTCCTATTTCCATGGCAACCCCTTGGATGGTAAGCCAAACCTCCTACCCTCCCACCCCCCCCCCCCCACCCCCCCCCCCCCCACCCCCCCCCCCCCCCCCCCCCCACTCCAACATGGGTCCATCCTAGAAGACTCTGGCAGATCTTTGCAACCGACTATCATTTTTATGTCATTTCAGAGATAGTTTTTTAGCTACATATTATATTTACTTGGACCATATCATGGATGGTACCCTAATCAAGGTGGTGGGTGGGGGGAGGGGAATCCTCGTTTCAGGGGTATAATAGTTTGTATGAACACTTCTCTCCTGTCGTGTGGCTGGGACCATGCATAGACGAAGTATCTTTAGTCAAACTAATAAATTCTGTACGCTCTGAATTCTACATGCCTGTACACGACAATGTTCTAATCAACGAGTGCATGTCCCAGTCCCCCCCCCCCCCTGTATCTTATACTATGGAGTCTCTTCGATGGCTAGAGAAACTATGTACATGCATGTAGCTGCCATGGTAATTACTACTCAAATGCAAACAATGAAAAGGTGGCAGTCAGCCTATAGATAGATAGAGCCACTTGTGCCACAGTTTGCATAAGCCCTCCTTCCTCACTTGAGGTTGTTTTCTTAACTACAGCCACTGTTTGACAGTATCCCATTACCCGGCCGGCTGCATGCATCACTCCAGCTTCTAATGTGTTATTATAATGCTGAATGCAATTTGACCACGAGCTTGTATCCCAGACGTGGTCAGTCTATTTTCCAAGAAATACACTTCCAATCAGTATGCATTCATTCATAGTCCCCCTGTTTTTTTCCACCACCACACCTGCATAATAATATAGTATGGTCTGGTACTGATGCAATTTGAAGTCTTTGCTATGCACTGCACTGCATGGTAATTGAAACTAAGCCCAGACCGATGCATTATGCATTCTCTCAAGAGTTTATTTTCAGCGTCGAAATTGACATTTTCCAAGCCATTTCCCTATTTCACTTCACATACAGCAGACTTTTACAATATAATATTGTAATACACATGCAGTGTTATCGCTTGCCTCAGCATGGGTCCATATTACTGTACATGTGCGTACACTGTGCGTGGCTGCATATGCACACGCGCGCAAGTGGGTCCCGAAATCCAATCGCCACACAATGCGTAGCGTCCATCGCATGTTGTCTTTCACTGAGCAAGTTTGGAAAACTCTGCTACCACGCGATGCGCATAACACTGCCCTGTATGTGGAAACTTGTCCGCTTCTCGGTTTGCCGAGGCTTGCTAGTTTCTACAAACAGCCGCGCCGCCAGTTTTTTGTTTTGGGTTTATTTCGTTGGCTTTTCTAAACTTATTTCGACTCTAGATCAACTCAAACTGCTTGCATCGTACGTCCCAGCTAGCACTACAATAATAATGCGATGACGTGGTATGGTGCAAATTATTTTCCGCTATGATCCCCTCGCCTGTCGACTCCTTTCTTGGACGATTTCCTACATGTACACACACACACACGCACATATGGAAGGTCCACCCACCCACCCTCCCTCCCCCCCCCTCTCTCTTTAAATTTGTACCGATCACTCGTTGCTTGTTTGTAATTTGGGGTGAGATGGTTTTGATAATAAAACCCTTTCTTGGTCCCAATGAACTTTTTATAATTAGTGTATCGTTTTTGTGCCATGCCCTCTCCTCCCCCCCCCCCCCTTCCATGTGCACTGTACTAACCTCCTTCCTTGATGATAGTTTACTGTAGTAGCACATGCAGGTGTGCAAAGAAAGTGTCACAGTTAACACCTTGTCATAATTGGCCCCCCAGGTTGATTCCAATTCCCAGCCTGGTATATTATATTATGACAGTGCCATGCAACATTAAAAGTGAGAAGCTGGGCATATTGTGTGTGTGTGTGTGTGTGTGTGTGTGTGTGTGTGTGTGTGTGTGTGTGTGTGTGTGTGTGTGTGTGTGTGTGTGTGTGGTGTCATGGTGCACAGAAGACATCCTCATTGGATGCTTACTATTATTCCCTCTCTCTCTCTCTCTCTCTCTCTCTCTCTCTCTCTCTCTCTCTCTCTCTCTCTCTCTCTCTCTCTCTCTCTCTCTCTCTCTCTCTCTCTTCACAACCCACTTATGCACATACACACATGCACTCTAAAGGTTCCTCCATGCTAGTCAACTGTGGCTACGCCAAGGAGCAAAACGTGAAGTCCGAGTCGCACGCCACATCCAACACGCAGCCGTCCTCGTCAACCATAAACTAATAATTCACAACTCTTTGTTTCAAAATACCTATCAATCATCCAATCAATCACTTACATAAATGCTACAAGCAGCCATGCTGCTACATGCTATGCACTTGACTCTTCCATTGTCAAAACAAATAATGATTTTTCATATCATCATCATCAAACACTTATGCTACATGTACGTACAGTATCTCGATCAAGCAATCAATCTCGATCAGATCTTCTGGTTGCAATTTCATGATTTTTTTTTGTTTCACCATAACTCTTGATCATTCATTTATCAACCGTCGTGGATCAGTCCATTGTTTATTTTTATGCTACATCTGCTCTCCATAATATCCTCTTGAAAAACTTGTAAGATGTCCTTTAAGTGCAGCAGGTGTGCGTGTATATAGTGTATCAGTGAAGTGCACCGATTCGAAAGCGTAATTAATTTTCACTGTCTTATCAGGCATCTGATGATTGGGTTTTGGGGCTATATACGATCGAGGTGTGAATTTGAAAGTGCAGTACGTGACCATTAATGCGATTGCTTGAGATGATCGATGTTTTCGGTTTGAGCATATTATGCTCCATTATAACTCTAGATCTGCTGACATTGTATATAGTTGTATATAATAGCTTGCATGAATTTCATATATATTGCAGACTCTATAATATTATAATAGTCTTGAGTAGTATATAGAATTTTGCTTCCATGGGCGAGTGCTGCATGCAGAGATATCTAGTCTCTCGGTAATGTATTAATTTTGCTTTCAATCCATCACTATGACACCGTACCGTATGATAATTATGACGTTGCGCCGCTCTTAGTTCTGTATAGTTGGCGATATTTTCGCGCGTTCGCGGGTATTACTTTTAATTTTGCGATGGGGCCCGGGCATATTATTATCGTGCGGTTAATTAATTAACTAGCAGGAACTTACGTAATACATGTGCGTGGGTGTTGAGCTGCTTGTACTTGTAGCTGGTCCATTCAGCATGCATGCTGCGCTGGAGCTCATCAGTCAGTGTGTATAAATAAAAAGAACCTTGGCATTCGAGAGGCTACATGCTTATCGTGACGAGCGCTCTTTCATAGTTGTACTTCCTCTTTTAAGAAGAGCTCGCTCTCCCAAACATCTCGCACCCCGTCGACTGTGTCAGCGCGATGCCCATAGCCACTCCTCACTCTCTCAATTCGACAGCTGGTGCAGCATCTACGGCTGGAGTAGCGGACGAAAACCAGACCCCCACACCGACAAGCTGCAACGACAACGGTTACACGGAGAGAGACGACTGCGAAAGAGAGATACGACTCGCCCTCGAGAAATCCATGGCGATGAGCAAAAACAACAAAACCACCCCCGAGCCGGTCTCCACGATCCCGGCCAGAGCGATCACCATGTCGAAAATGTACACGGACGACGGAGAGGATAAGATGAAGTGCGTCAAACCACCCTATTCGTACGTTGCACTGATCTCTATGGCGATCCAGAGCTCGCCCGACAAGCGTTTGACTCTCAACGGCATCTACGACTTCATCACGAAACATTTCCCGTACTATCGCAATCGCGAGAACCAAGGATGGAGAAACTCTATACGGCACAACCTCTCGTTGCACGAGTGCTTCATGAAGCTGCCCGCAAAAGGAGGAAAGAACGGCAAATCCCACTACTGGGTCTTGGATCCGAACCACGAAGTGCTCTTCGAGGAGGGAAACTATAGGAGAAGGCGGCGTCGCCCCGTCAAGAGACCGTCGTGCTTTCCTCACGCAGCTGGAGGAGGTATGTACAGTCCATACGCACTCTACGGCAGCAGCTCCAGGTATCCTTATTGGAATCCAATGGGAGCGACCGCTGCAGATTATTCAACTCGAAGCGCTGGTTCCATGTATATGAACGGCTGGGCAATGGATCAACTCGCTGGCACCTTCTCTCCAACGGCAGCTGCAATGAATTCTGCAATGACCAACGGAAACCAGAGCAACAATAACCCTATGGCAGCTGCACTACAGACGGTGCAGAGCCCCCTACTCACTGCGAGTGGCAGGGGTGCAGACTTATCTGCACCTTACGGACAATCGTATTCCCAATTCATGTACTCCCCTAGGAGCACCGAGGCACCTCGCTCGAGTACGTCATCGGGATCCTCGCTCCCCCTCATCACCCCCTACCCTCCGCCTCCCTCGTTCGGAAACGCTTCGTTCGCCGCCGCAGGCCTAACTGCCTACCCCAGTGCAGCGGCCGTGTCGAGTTGCGGCAGTGGCGTCGCTGCAGGGGGTGGTGGCGGCGCTGGTGTAGGTGTCGTCGCAGGGACCGCGTCTGTTGGCAGCGGAGGAACCTCCGGCTTGGTGACGAGTATGAGCATGTCTTCGCACACGGCTCTGCCCTCCAGCCCTGCTCCACTCTGGCATCCACAGTCTGTCCAAGTTTGAGAAGTTTTTTGTCGACGCAAATATAGGACAGAACTTGGTGATTTTTTTTACACTGAGAAGTAAAAAATATTTGATCGACAAATTTCTCCCATCAAACTCGAGAAAAAGAGTGAGCAATTCCGACAACATGACTTATCGTCATTAATTAATTAATTAATTATTAATTATTATCATTGTCCATTTTCCAGACACCTCAGACCTCCATTTAATTTCAGAGAGTGGTTTTAAACCGACTTTAATTTTAAAAAGAAATTTTTTTTTGCCTCTCCTCTCCACTGCATGTCATATATATCACTCTGTGTGTGCGTTTGTGTATCAATTATTTTTGTTTTTTCATCACTGCTACAATAAATTATTATACTTAGTTTCAGATTGCCAGTGAGCTCAGGTATTTAATTCATTATTAAACACTTAAACAAAGCAGCAATTATTTTAGTCACTCCAGTTTACATTAATTATTATTGTCAAACAGATCACTTGTTTCAAATGTTTATTTCTCTCTTTTACTATTAACAGTAATTATCAACGTACGTTGCATGCTTCTTGTCGTTACAAAGTATTGACGCAAATAATATTGTTGCATGATCATTCATTATAACATTATATGCTCCTCATTCATTTTCACATCAATTTTACAAGAGAAAAAGTGCTTTTGAAGAACTAGTTAAAGAAGAGGGCTAATATTAACTGCATGCAGTGAGAAAACTATATTATTATAGATGCAACACTATTACTGTAATAATGCAAGCAAGCAGACATTATTTTAGATATCAGTAAACATTGGAGACATAATTATATACTGGGATGCCTTTTTAGCTAAAAATTTATTGTATACAGCCTAGCACCCTTAATTTGGTTATCCAATTAGCCCAGTTTACACAGCTAGTGCAGTACAAGTGGGCTGGACTTACAAATGAAATTATGGTTCCACAAACTCT
Source organism: Cliona cf. orientalis (assembly GCA_963930775.1). NCBI lineage: Eukaryota > Metazoa > Porifera > Demospongiae > Clionaida > Clionaidae > Cliona > Cliona cf. orientalis. The sequence continues at coordinate 951,070 of OZ005691.1, read as the reverse complement.
CAACCACAAAATTAGTAGCAAAACAGGGTGCTTTACTAAAAGCACAGACCACATAACAATTTTTGTAACCTTCAACACTCTGAATCTACCTGCAAGTTAATCTCTGGATCGGATCTGTAGCTCTGTATATAGAATACATAGCATAACTATAATTATATCACAAATCAACATGTAGCCTATAGCCGTTAATTGATCATGAAGAGCGCTAGCTAGCTATAGGACTCTTGAGACAGCTATATAGGGGCTTGGAGGGAGCTATGTATATAGATGTATAGAGCTACCGGTAATATCGCCCATATGCATGCACCTTGATTCTAATTTGATGACGATCAGATCATGGATGGCTATTCCAGCTATTGCATAATATTATATAATTTTAGTCATGATCAGTCGATCGGTACGCATGCAGCTATAGCCGTAAGCTTGTCCCCATTCTATATAGTGTGTCCAACACATTAAAGAGCTGGGAACAGAGATCCCAGCAAGACTACACTGCATGCATGTAAAGGTGTTTGACTTGAGATACGAAATGGTAAGTCACGCGTGTTTTCAGCTCGACTGACTAATTTCAAGTGTCGCAGCCTTCTCCCTCCCATGGCTGGAGGGATGTTGGTCGGGGCGGTTGGTTTGTAATTCACAGCCGTGGAACGATCACTATTTTATTAAACACGGCCGCAATTCAGACTGACATGTGTATCATGATCAAACATGAAGTGGTGCATGTAAACACACACACACGCGCATGTAGCTAGCTACTTTTAATTGTTTCATGGATTCAACTGTCCAGGTGCTGAACTGGGAAAGTATTATTATTATATATACTGAAGTGAAGTGCTATCTGTACTGTCATATGATAACTTTAATGCTCTTAGACTACGTAGCTCATGCAATTGACTACGATATTAATAAGTACAGATATATATTAAAACCTTACTTATATCACTGCAGTATATATACACATAGTGCTGGGTGCAACTTACAAACATAGTACATACATATACGTGCAAAAAAAATGACTGTGCTGCTTAAAAAAAAAAGTAAAGATGAGACAACAATCTTTGGTGAATAATAATTATGAGAACTTAATATTATATATATAATTTGCGAAGTAGAAGCGAGTGGTGTGTGTATATAAAATTATACCAAAATAAATAAATCAGGTTTTGACAAAACTGCTTTGCTGCAAAATTAATAATTCTTATATAGATGACTACAAAGCTTGGTCAACTAGGTTCAGCTGAAATGCAAGACTTATATTAATAGTTGCGCATGGCTGTGCATGTGTACAAAATACAGATGTCACTTTTGACAAATCAATTACAAAAAATATTATTACAGTCTGCCATCAACAGCTACTCTTTTTCTATCTTCTTCATAAAAATTTCACAACAGTTACTTCAGCTCCCAGATAAAGAAAGAAAGCAACGATCATTATCTCTTGTTCACCCACTTCAAATCATCCACGCGAGGTTTAGTCCCAGTCAACTTTTCGATCACGTACTCTACCTTAGTCCAAAATCCGATCAGCTCCAAGGGGTAGTTGCACCACCCCGTCGTGATGCAGAAATACGTCTCGTGTGGGGCGACGTGATGAACCCTATGGTGCTGACGAGGCAGAATTATGTGGCACTTTTGCAGCCATTCGACGACCCTCGGCAGCCGGCCGTATGTGTGCGACCACTTGTGAATCTGATTGGTGAATGTGACGAGGATACCGAGCGCAAGAAGGAAGCTGTAGACAGAGTACCACGCCCGAAACTCTTCCGACGTCTGGTAGTACATCAGGTAGGCGAAGAAGGCGAGCGGAGGGAGAGTGATGAGACAGTTGTCTCCGTTGGCTTCGATGAAGTCATGACGAGTGATGGCGAGAGGGTCGATGTGATGCTCACGGAATGGACGAATGAACGCCTGCGGATATTAAAGAGTTAATCAAAATTATGATTTTTTTTTGCTTTCTCGTCTCTCTCTCTCTCTCTCTCTCACTTACTGGCCCTCAAAAATTCGCCCCTAGGCTAGGCCTTCTCTCTCTCTCACTCCCTTCTCCTCTCTCTTTGCCCCTCATCTCAATGACATTCTCTACCACCACACTAAACCTAAATGCTTTCTATCCCAGCTTTCACAAAGGGGAGAATCAACCATATCAGATGTGATAGTAAGATAAAATATTATCAATCAAGGTGATAATTAGCAATTTGATATAGGGCAGGAATCAGATCAGAGTAGCAGAGCAGAGCTAGCTAGCTGGGTAAGGGGCACAATAAGACCCTACTATTGTACTATTACACTATGAAGTGATGAGGGGTGCTTAGCTGGCATGGCTTAACAGCAGATTAGCATCAAAAGGACGATTACTAGATATCGTATGCAGCCATTGTCTAGCCAGTCGGTTGGGTCCCATATGATACTACCACAGTGAGAGCTAGAGGTAGAAGGGTGGGGGTGGTGGGGGGTGGGAGGAGGAGGGCCGTGGGCGTATTCAAAGCACCACAGAAACAAAGCTACTCACTGGCACTAATTGATCAGTAGTAGTTGGAGTAGATGACATGGCGTGGCATGGCCTGGAAGCCTGCAAGCCTGCAAGCCTAGCTGGGCTATATATTATCTAGATGTTGAGTGTGTATGTCCGTCCTTCCATGGTAACTCGACCGTCAAGGAGGAATTATCCATTACATCGAACACACACACAACTGCACTCCAGTGCACTACCTGACCTCCACACACACACACACACACACAGAGTCAGTCAGTACTGTAGCAGTGTACACGCATGGAAGCTCATGCATGTGAACGTACATGTTGTAGCATAGAGCATGTAATAACTACATGTACGTATGTACATCCATCCAGCTGGATCATTACGTTACCGTTTTGATCTCTCTCTCTCTCTCTCTCCCCCCCCCTCCCCGACAATCATCCTAGACTCGTACGTTACCGTTCTCTCTCCCCCCCCCCCTCTCTCTCTGTCTCCCTCTCCCTCCACTCTCTCTCCCTCTCTCTCTCCCCAGACTTGTATACGCATAATATCTCTAATTTCAAATTATTGTACGTTCACAGTTCCCATAACTATTTACGGAGAGAATTCGAGGCATGCGCCCAATGCCAGTACAGCACATGTCCTCTGATTAACTCCCCTCTCCAAAAATTAACAAGTGTCTAGTCACATACATATCACGTACATCGGTACCACACCTCAATAAATCTCCAGGCGATCCTAATCTAATTATCGCAGGGTCACTCCCCTTTCCCTCCCTCCCCCTCTTTCTCCCCCCTTCACCCCCACAGCATACATGCATGTACATGTACATGTACATGTACATGCACGCATATTACGTGCATCACCTAGTACACATGCACACATTGGATTAATCGGTAGTATGACATAATTAATACGTCTGAAATTACTTGTGGGAACTAATAGATAGCTTAGTGATCAATACAACAGGAAGACCCCTCTATAAATTCTAAAATCAGAAGTAGGTGAAGTCATTTCATGGGGGGTATTTTACTTTGCAGCTGCAATTTGATTGACTGAGAACACTTTCCTGACCAAAATCAGTTCTGGGGTAATCTTTCACTACTGCTTATAGCAAGTAGCTGGTAACAGTACATATTATAGAGTTATGATTTCAGTATTCTTTTTTTGCTTTCAAAGAGGTGGTCTTTCAGTGGAAAAATTTTGAAATTTAATTTGTGAGTTAATTGGCTTAATTAATGCTCAATTTCTCCGGTAACTAGTCGGCTTAATTTTTCAAATATCGCTCACAAAATTGATAAAATATTCCTAACTTAAGGTCCAGCATACCTTTCCAAATATGGGCATGTCAACACTGCCCCAACTGTCTGCTCCCCAGTGAACCAAACCGGAGAAGAAGTCAGCAGCCAACATACCTAACACTGAGGGAGGGAGGGAAGGAGAGAGAGAGAGTGAGGGGGGAGGGAGGGAGGGAGGGAGAGAGAGGTGGAGGGAGAGGTGGAGAGAAGGAGGGAGGGAGGGAGGGAGGGAGAGAGAGGGAGAGAGAGAGAGAGAGAGAGAGAGAGAGAGAGAGAGAGAGAGAGAGAGAGAGAGAGAGAGAGAGAGAGAGAGAGAGAGAGAGAGAGAGAGAGAGAGAGAGAGAGAGAGAGAGAGAGAGAGAGAGAGAGAGAGAGTATCAAATCATACTTGCAATGATCACATAAACAGTCTCTTTGATTGAGCAGTCTGGTGTACCAAATCTACCACCTTTTGTTTGTCAAGTTAGCCGGCATATTGGTCACACAAATAACCCAAAGAAAGCATTTAATGTCTTGTTTAACTCCACTTTAGAAAACTTATTGATTCCACACTAAATGAGGTGGAAAGACATAACAGTCGCTGACAAGGTTTATCCACAGGACACGGTCCAGCAGAGACTGCTGATAGTATGCTTATTAATGATGGTACACAAAATAATATAATATTATGCACACTTAACTTATTATTAATCGATTTGTTAGCGTATATGGGTGTCAATATTGATCAATTGAACGATACATGCTACATAAATAAAATGAATGTTCAAATACAGCACTGTTCTCTCTCTCTCCTCTCTCTCTCTCTCTCTCTCTCTCTCTCTCTCTCTCTCTCTCTCTCTCTCTCTCTCTCTCCCTCCCTTTCCCTCTCTATCTCTCCCTCCCCCTCCCTCTTTCTCCCTCCCTCCCTTTCCCTCTCTCTTCCCCCCCTCCCTCCTTCTCCCTCCACTTTTCTCTCTCTTTCTCACATGCATAATAAGCATCACAACTAATCACTCTTGTGTACTCTTCGCTCTCCACCACAGCCTTGCCACTTTCAGTCAGTGTACACAACAGCCACTGTCGAGCACATGCTCATACGGTGTCACATGTGTACTGCCATGTTGGCTAGCGGTGCTCTCTCTCAGTTGGGGGGCCTCGAGTTGAGGGAAACGAAAATCGAGAGACCAGAATTATTACACCCAGCGATAAAGTTTCTCCAAACAGCCATTGGCTCCCAAAACGATGGCGCCATCGATATCGATCACACGTACGTACGTACGTAAAGCCCCAGCTCGTAACAATAATTAAGTGCGCTACCAAGCACGGTAAAAAGCCGCGACCGCACGTACCGAGGCCGTTGACCAATCAGATTGCAGCACTGAGAATACACACGCACGGCACGAGTCAGCTACTATAGTATACCAAGTGGGAAAGTGGGAGCAAATGCAAGTGTCTTGGGATTGCTAATTTTCTAAAATTAGCGCGATTAGCTAATTAGATATCGCGATGATAATCGCAGCAGGATTGCATGGGGGCGACCGATTTTCACATGTTTGCATGCGGCGATCAATATCTATCGAGTTTGTAATTGTACACAATTTGCACACCGTAAATCGTTGTCAGTGATAATAGACTTTGGAAGTTTTTTAGAATGCGTTGTTGTTTACTCGCTGAGCAATAGCCAGCTAGTACACATAGAGCTCTTGAGAAAGTGGGAGAAAAAGAGTGAGGGGGGGTGGGAGAGAGAGAGAGAGAGAGAGAGAGAGGGAGGAAAAGAGAATTATGTACGTGATAGAAAATTCATTTCACACGGTTGCATGATTAGGCAATAGTCAACCTGCGTACTCCGCGATGACGAATAAACGATAAAACGTAACCACCATAACCACTGCAGCAGCACTCGCTAGCTATAACTAACCAAACTATCACCACATGCACGCAAATTAATGAAATAAAAATCAGTCTATCGAGTCCGACATGCACGTGTTGCCAAATTAAGTGTTTTCCCGGTCACTGCGATCCGAGCCTTGCACATACTGTACATAATATACATCTGCACGCGCATGAACAAAGAACCAGTCCGTGCAAATGCGTACTCATGCATTTCTGTAGAATACGTTGCATGTCACAATATTATTACAGTACACGCACAAAACGCTGTAATTAGACGCCAGTTGCACAACTGACAAACTACATATGTATGTAATTCTATATTATAGTAACTATATTAATTAGTATATATAGCTACGTGCACAATATAATTATGAACTGTATAATATTATATGTAACGTGGTATAGCCGCATGGTTGAATGGCATATAATTACGTGTATGGCTACATCAAGTAGGTTATGTTAGTTGCCATTGCATGACGGATCGACGAGTGTTTTTGCTACGAAAATCAACCCAAGAATGCATACCCACAGTTTGTCAACTGGAGCACATTGAGACAGCTTTCAGTTCGTCTCATACGCTCAAGAAGACGTCTCTGGGGCTTTCGTGATGAATGGTGCCCTCTGCTCACTAGGGACTCGTGACTCTGAAGATTCAATGCACCTTTTTGTCATATTAATCCCAGAGGGGGCGCACGGTTTACGCTTCTCAAGGCAGCAAACAACCCTGAAGTATTCTCTTTCCTCCACAAACAGGTTTTGGATCAGAATTTAATTTTGATTCAATGACATATGGAGTTTGAATCTGAATCTCTCTCTCTCTCTCTCTCTCTCTTAAATCTATGGTCGAAAAAGAGATAAGTACCTAGCTTCCTTAGTCTGGGCACTACGATTGATATATCACCTCTGAACCGATGGTACCTTCTATGATTCATGATTCAAGAGTGTACAAAATTATGTGCATGCAAATTGTAAATTTTACTGCTGGAGACCGATTCCCGAATCCTCATTCCAATTCTATCACATGCTGCTGTAACAGACTGTGGAGACTTGCAACAAACACTTGCAGTTTAGCAAATAATCACTGTCGTGATTGCACCACAGTTTTTAAAGTTTATTAATTGGCGAGGATGCATTGTTTTCGGCACTAAAACTCGTTAGTAAACCCTCACCTAATTCAGCTCTCTCTCTCTTTCTCTCTTTCTCTCTCTCTCTCTCTCTCTCTCTCTCTCTCTCTCACACACACACACACACATCCAGACTCAAAATTGTTAAAAGAAAAAAAATTTTCCCCATGGCGAAGTGCAATAATATCGTGGGATGTTTTACTCATGATCAGTCTGGTCACTATGATGATACTATACTCTAGCTAGACCTGTACTCCTACTGAATTAATTAAAGTACATTACTGCTCACTAGACCACCCATCACGCCCTCAGGCATTTTTAATTTATCAATTAAACTTACCTACATGTACATGCAGCTAACATGGGTACAGTACTAAGTGGTACAATAAGTGTGCATACGTGTATTAGTGTCATTACATGCATGTACATGTACAGTACATGTACACATGCACCGAGCGACCGACAGATCCATACATTCAATCATGAGTAATCTCATCCCTTAAGTGAAGAATATTTTCACAACACAACTTATCACTACCAATACCCAGAGACCAATGTCGCCAATACCATTCTCCTGATACTATTACGTGATACGAGCAAACTTAGTCTATTACCTCTATTATAATATTACAAGTATAGCTATATAGTGCATGCGCTTAAGCAATAGCTCTTTGCTGGAGGCAACAAACAAGAAGGTGAAGTTTTGCCCAGGGGGGAATGAGCAACATGGTCAACTGATAATATCTATGCTGTATAATCATGTGCATGTACGTGCATGTACATGTACATGTGCATGTACATGTGCGTACTGGTAAACACATGCATGCAGCCATGAGGATATTGATTTATCAAGGTTGGACAGTTTTTGCTTCACTTCTTGGGTAGACAAATAATCTCACCACAGGACAGGACAGGGGGTAAGTACAAAAAAACTACGCTTTATATTACAATATTATTATACATACACGTAATATGGTCATACTACTGAAGCTTCACGTCCCTTTGGGGGTTATGCATGCACGTTAAGTTGTACATATAAGGAACGTATTTGTATCCATACTAGAATAATCGATCAGTCGTAGGAGGATGCAGTGGAACATTTCCCAACTGAGAATTGATCTATCGAGAATTTTTCTCTTGGTAGTGTCAGATCTGATCGATAGGTGGTAATGTTACATAGTGAAATTCACCTGCATGATGAATTCTGTCGATAGATCTAAACTATCAAGATCGACTGTGATGTATTGAAACGGAGAAGTTACTTCAATCTTTATTAATTTTTAAACTGTGATGCCTGAGTTATTTCAACAATTACCGAATGCTGACAATATAATAATATTATTAACTAATCAAGTTACTTTTGACTATCCAGTATAAATATTATTCTTAAACTGTGATGCCTGATCAGAACTGTTTCAACAATAACTACTACCATACGCTGATGAATACAAATTGGAAAAATTCACATGCCATGTACATAAACATCAATTTTATTAATTAGCTGAAGCTGCAACATGTAGGTGCAAAAATCATTTCTGAATCATCATGTACTATATACGTAGCTGGCACGCCCACCACTATTGTAAATAATAGCACCAGTGGTTTCACATAAGCTGGTTACCATGGTGATTGACAGTATGTATCTTCAGCCTAAAATGATGATTTTTAATTCCTACCATACACACACGAAAAGCCCAGGATGTGTATGCATAACTGAACGAGCGAGCATACACAAAAACACGCAGAAATTGTCAACAAGCGCACAAGAGTACTAAGCTTTAGCTAAGCCCTCTATTTTGATAATAATTGGTAGCACACTCAAAAGATAGTGATGAACAATTTCAATAGGATGTGACAATTATAACATGTAGCTACATGTACATCAGCATAGCTATAATTCAAAAGCAACTAGTGCCATACCAAAACCCTATGAATCCGTCCTCCCTCCCTCCGCCCCCTCCCCCTCCCCCTCCCCCTTCCCCTTTAATTAGGCTACACACTACATACTGCAGGTCAATGGAGGGGCCGGATTCAAAAATAGTTTTTTTTTGGATGGATACTAGCTATAATTATAGAAACAAGTCAAATGATCATGGCATGCCCCAAAGCAGCTTCAAGCTTGTGGTTGTGCAATCAAGCATAATATCTGATAAAGATTAATTTTTACTTTCACATTATTTTCATGGAAGGAGGGCAACTTACATAAGCTGGTTACCATGGTGACAGTATCTTCGGCCCGAAAGTTGATAATCATTTTGTAGATGACATAGCTGTTCAGAATGGCCGCAGCACACACACTGAAGATCTCCAGGAAACGTTTCTCTGGAAAAAACAGAGCAAAGACAAGAATTGAAAGAGAGAGCAAAGATGACAGGTAGACTTTCATTTAACCCCCCCCCCCACCCACCTCCCACTCACCCACACCAAAGCTGAAATAGCTATATGTACATACATGTATGAAATTGTATCGTTTTCTTGTAAATTGTGCCTCAAGGCTCTGCCATGGCTGGGGTACCCTTTTAAAGGTGAGTGGATGTGAGTCTGATGTATATAAGGTATAGGCGAGGCAACTACACATGGCCAGCCAGCCGGCCGGGTGTGCATGTGAGATGACTAATGAATACCTGTACTGTACGTACATGTATACATATCTGATTCAGCCAACTTGCGCCAAATACAATAAGGCTGTAATACAATAGCAATAGTGCATACAACAACTATTTTACACCAGAATCGAGACTATCACCATGCCTGCATGCAGTTAACACGGCACGCACATAATATGCCAATATACAGCTTCATGTATGTATATAACTTGAAGACTTGAATCAAAAAGTGTAAGCCTATTCTCTCTCTCTCTCTCTCTCTCTCTCTCTCTCTCTCTCTCGTGCATTTCCCTCACTGTTGAGTGTTGCTGAAAGCCACGCCAAAGGGAGGGGGTTTCCCCTGTTCCCATGGGCACTGCTAACATTACGTAATGGGATAAAAATGAGCAATCGGACCACATCAAACGGCGTAATTGAGTGATACATGGTGCGGTGTGGATTGCCCCGTGGGCCAGATCACATGCATGTGCATGCCAGGTGCATGTGTGCACACACAAAACAATGCCTTATTACTAGTAGTCTAGTAAGGGGTACACAAAAAAATGCTCACATGGTTACCGATATACCTTCAACAGTCAGTTTATAATTCAGATACACTAAAAGCATACTTTCAATACTGTAGTTTACCATAACATGCGTCTGGGCTTGTACGCACATGCTCAGTAATACTAACAGCAGGAAAATGCAATCGACCCAACCCACTTCCATATAAAAACACAATAAGGCATAACGTAGGCTAATTTCTAGGATGAGAAAGGCTTCTAAAATGTCTGAATATTCTCGAGATTTTGGTACCCAAGATATTCTTATAAACATTACGTATTTAGATATCACTGTTACATGATACTGTGGGCACTCCCCGGTCCCCAGCCCCACGTACGTACAAATATCTACATAGCAATCAGCGGCTGGTAGGCTTTTAGCGTACACGCAAAACGCGGCCACAATTCCATACGATAGCTACCTCGTGTGTATCCGCTGGCTAGCTCCTTAGCTCCGGCGTGTTGGCGCCCCCACTTTGGCCCTTCTTTGTGCAGCTGGTCAAACGCCTTGGCCTTTGACGGATCCTCCATAGTCAATAATACGTTCGATCGTACAGTATTACATGTACAGTGGCTGGAGTGGGACCCACCCGTTAATGATATTCATAGCTGGTTAATGAGATTCATTAGGTGCTAGAGTCTCAAAATAAGGTGACCCCAAAACACGTGCAGAAGTCAGCCGTCCATATGGCCATGCTTTTGTAATTGTGCAAAGCGAGCTGAAGGAAGCCTAGTACATAAAGGGTGGAAAAAAAGGAAGCGAAGTCATGAGCTGGAACCTTCTAACTCGATCCATTTATGGAGCCGAATCCCGTCTAGAGCTGGTGCTGTCCGCGCCCGGGCCCTGCTCACGAGAGCTAAGGAGAAGTGTCACATGTGCTAGTACTCGTGAAAGTCGGCGTGTTCTCCCTACCCGGTTCGATGCCACTACATGTACCAGCACACGTACATCTGGACACCCTAACTTAGCTACTGCATGCTGTCATCATGGCCGCCCTATTCAAGGCTCTCAGATCACAATCTGCACCAATCACAGCCTAGTCACACACCACCGTCTTCTATCCAGGGGCACATCATCTGGTCACATGGCTATGACATCGATGCATAATTATATTATATCGCCTTCACCCCACACCATGGTGAAGGTGTCGTATGGGACCAGATTTATTATGAGCTCGAGCATAGCTCCTCCCCCTTGTCGGCAATTCTCTGCTATAGTATCTTCAATGTGTCGGGCGAAGAAGGGTGGTTGGTTTTGTCAACACATGTCCAGTTTATGTCAACAGCGGAGAACGTATGCTAAAAAAGGTTGGAGCAACTGTTACTGTAAATGATACCAAAACAATGTAAGGGATTAAGGTCCTTTCACACGGGCGGAGAGAAGGGGTCTGGCCAAACATGTATAGGGCCCATGTTGCCGAGGAATGCATGACCATTAATTTTTCTCCCCCTCTGACATTTGGATAGGAATCTTCTGCTGAATTTTAAATATGATCTGTTTGTACAGCCTATGTACATGTAAAATTAGTAATCTGTGGAGATCGAGAATTCCGATTTACAAATCACACTAGACCGCAATTAATTCATTAACCAGTTAATTGTGTGGGTGTTGAAGAATGAAGAGGGCCGGGGGAGGAGGGGTTTGACCGTGGGATCCCGGTAGCGCTTGTAACGTATATCTCCCTTCCCACTAACTAGTCAATTACAACTGCTCACTTGCTTGTAACGAATTCGATATTGTCGACATGATGAAATTTTTTTTGGTGCTTCGGGCCATGATCAAGCGAATTAACTAGACGTACAAGTTTCTCGTCACTACCCACCCGTCTTGTGGGGTAACTCCCTCCTCATTATTGAATTAACTTTGTCATGTGATCCACTAGAGCCTATTAGGGTTATTAAGTCACGGCAGACAATTGTGAGATGAAAGTGCAGCTTTCCGACCAGTCCATTAGTTTTAACTTTTAAAAAAGCCTTTGAAGAAAAAAATAGTTGTGATCCTATTTCACTTGGTCTGCTTTTCTCACGGTATATTCGGTACATACATGTGTAGCTGTACATGTGCATAACATAGTTATGTTGCATACCTAGCACTTTCAGATTGATCACATTGGTGATAGCATGCTATAAAACTCTTGTGTAATAATAATTATTGCTGTTATGACGTAATTATTTATTGTGTATTTTTGTCTTGCAGCAAAAAAGTCTATGCAGAAGCTGAACGAAGATGATCAGGACATTATCGACCTGGAGAAGGTGGAGTCTTCTATGGAGGCAGCTATCAATGCACTCAAGCATGACTACACAAACTCCATCATCACAAGAATCACTCCAGGTACATGTACATGTGCACACACGATCAGTAGATACTGTATATGTAGGTAGATCATTCCATTTCTCCATGTATAGTGTACTATATATATGGCATATCCGGGCCATCCCTACTTATAGTCTACCGACTCTATGATATCAGCTAGCAGAATGCAAGGTGTGCGTGAAGAAACTCTGGGGGCTTCTGGTTAAAATAGAATTACTATGCTACATAGCTATAGGTTTCTAAATTAAATATTGAGAGCTTTCCTAAGAATTATTTATGAAAAAATTATTATGCTTTTCCACTTAGTTTTTACATTTTGTGAAATCAGTATCATAAAAAAATTAATGGTTTTCCACTTTGTTTTTATATTAGCCACTTTTGATAAGATGACGGTGAAGATTGATGGAGAGAGCTATCAGCTGAAGGCAGTGGGCCAGCTGGGTATGCCCAACCCTCAGACCATCGTCATAAACATGGCCGCCTATCCTCAGGTAAACGGTAAAAGAGTAGTACATACACTGTACATAATTTTTGTACAATATGGAAGGTCTTAAAAGTCAGTATGCACTTGATATGCACAGGGGTCTGGCCAAACGTGTATATAATATAGGGCCTGTGTTGTCGAGGAATGCATGACCATTCTCTCCCCCTCTGACAGTTGGATAGGAATCTTCCGCTAAATTTTTTAAGCATGATCTGATATGCACACACACAGGCAGTTAACTCGGTCGTGGCAGCGCTGAGAGATGCAGATCTCAATCTGAACCCAATACCTGAAAAGAACGTCATCAAAGTACCATTACCAAAGTGAGTAAAAAATTTTAAATTATACTACTTTACGAGTAGTTTTGACCCCTATGCTTTCTTTCTTCTCCTTAATTGGTCCAGGATGACCAAGGAACTTCGAGCAAGCTTGGTGAAGGTGGCTAAAACGTCTGCTGAGAAATGTAAGTTGGGGGTGAGGAAAGCAAGGCAGAAGGCAATGGCTGACTTAAAGAAGACAGACGCATCCAAGGACTCCATTAAAAGACTAGAAAAACATGTAAGATTAATTTGATGTACCGTTGAGAATATTAATTAGCCTATAGTTAGTTATTATTGGTTAATTTATTATCAATAACTACATTACAAATGATTATTATTGAATCTGGTGGCTTGGGGAATACTATCGAATGATTTTTGCTGACATTTGAGTCCCTACTAATAATTCCTTGTACTTTCAGATTCAAGAGCTGACAGACAGGTACACAGATAAGATAGAAGAAATGTTTAAAGCAAAAACTGCTGAACTGTTAAAAGGTAACTAGTAGAATCGGATATTAATTTTAATGTTCAGTGTAAGTCTATTATTATTATTCACGATTGAGTCTCATTTCCATACATAAAATTTATCACTTTGTGACTAAAAATAACAATATACACACATAATATAGATGATGCTATTTTAAGCATAGCAGGAATGAGAGTGGAGGGTATAAAAGGAGAGATTGAATAAACATAAAAATGATGTGCGAAAAAAAAACACACAAATGTGACAGAAATGGTTCACTTAGCTATTTTTGTCGTGGTCCATGTTAGTGTTCCCATTGTGGTTGCCTAGCAACGGCGACGGTTGGTTCTCTATCTCCACGGTAACACGATTGGTGCTACATCGTGGTAGCGATTTTAGTACCGTTGGTATCGGTGTGGCGACACAGCCGCAGGCCACCGACTCCTTGATCCCCTCTAAGACGTTGGAACCGGAGAACTTGACTTTACATGTGACTGTCTCGTTGCTGTCTGATATGGGCCTGGATCGCAGCTGTGTGTATGTATATACGTGTGTGTGTGTATGTGTGCATATTGTAATGCTTGTACCACAAAGTTTGCTACACGGTAAATTCTTCAAAGAATTAGACTACTATGGGTGATACTATAGCATTAAGGGGCAACCCTTTGCTGATAATTAAACCCACATAGAGTATCATGATGTGAATTATTATATCTCTTATATCTCAATCATAATATTATAAAGTAAGCATCTCTACCTGAATTGTAAATTTTTCCAGCTTAGGCAGAGGATTGGTTCCAAACGCCTCATCAGCAGCTTTCCTTCGTTTGCTCTTCTGGTTCACCTCCAAGTTCTCCTTGTCATCTTCGAGAGATTGGGTGACCACTTTTGATCGTTTTCGAGATGCTGCCACACCCAGTAAGGGATTCGGATCAACTTGGTTGTATCTATACTTGGAATAAGTACCCTGAAATGAAGAGAGAGAGAGAGAGAGAGAGATGAAGATAAACACACCAAGTGTTGATCAAACACACTATATACACTTCATTTACTTGACAGTGCTGATACATCAGTGAATCAGTCAGAGAATCCAAGTTCTTTCCCGAGAGGTTTAGATCAGTGAAGCCACGGCAGTCTAGCGCCAATGCCAGTACCTCCAGCACTAGCTCGAGGTGTTTCTTTTTTAGTCCAGCTATGAGGAGAAATGGCGCGGGGGGACAGCGAAGGATGTAGCACGTGTAGGGAATGTTATCTGTCTCTTTGAGTCGAAGGCAAAACCAGTGGCCAGACGGCTTTAAATCTTGAGTGAGTTCCTATACGGATTGAGAGAAAGAGAGAGGGAGGGAGGGAGAGTATAGATATCAGTGAGATAGGTCAGATCAAGAATGAAGTTGAAGTTGTATATCATAATTTGGACTGAGTTAAATGTATTCATTGTACTTCCTGCTGGCATATTCCTATCACTACCCACAAGTAGTGGGTACACTTTGAGGGTATAAAAGAGCATGAACATACTAATTAAGAGGCTTTATAGTGTTTCAAATTTATTATACAATATTTTTTGGAAGACCTTCCAAGTTGGCATTGGTCTGCTTATAATATTATACACATAAACCTGATCATGATGCATGGGAATGCAGCAAATGTACGTGAGTATTTTCCCATAATAATTATCGATTGGCCCAACAAGCCTTTTTTTTCTCTGTTGTGGGAATGGAAAATTAAGGTTTAGTGGCTCCATTGCTAAGACTGTGAGTTAAATATTCATTGTACATGTATATACTTCCTGTGTTGGCATATTCCAATCATTACCCACAAGTAGTGGGTACACTTTGAGGGTATAAAAGCCAACCCTCAGCTTGAAGATAATAATCATGCTACACCAAGCTGTTCATACTACAACAGTTAATTTTTGGAAGGCCTTCCAAGTGGGTGTTGGTCTGCTTATATTATACACATAAAGCTCGTGATGCACAGGAGTGTAGCACACGTACATGTACTAATGCAGTATTCTCCCATACTATTATGGCGTGGCCTAATCAGTTGTGGGAACGGAGAAGGTTTAGTGGCTTCACCCAAACCACGCCGCTCCTGCCATGTGCCCCAGCCTCGATTTTTGCTTGGAAATTGTAAGAATTTGATGATGTATATATATATCACAGGAGTGACCCAATGATAAAGCACAATCATGTATGTGGGGGCCAATACTAGTACAAGGCCAACCCTCCCCCCACCATACTATGCTAATGTAGCCAGCATTGCAAGGCTTGATGAGTGAGTGAGACTCACATAATCACAGACGCCGTTGAAGTAGAGTTGAAATCGCTTGCTGAAGACGTTTGGATCCAAGTCGGCTGATGAGCTGGTGGACTCTGACCTCTCCAACCTGTACGCCTTCCATGTGTGCGAGTTGGGATGTGCCGCTGCATCTATTAAAGTTTACATAATAATATGATAATTATCGAGTCTGTCATTAAATTTTACAAAGCAGTTTGTGCACAACCACCGGAAATAGGGGTGGAGCCGGAACACAATAAGTGTGTGTACAATAATAATCAATTAGCACAATTATTTGGGATACTATTTACTTACACTGCAGTTCCAAGTCCAGTATATCTACATCCGTGGCGTTCCTTTCAAGGCACTCGTCCACCAAAGATGACACTAGCTCTCTCTTTGTCTTTCGGCTCCTCGCTAGAAGCTTCACCTCTGGCAGTCGACTCGTATCAAAGCCAAGAAGCGTCGGCACGTCTTCTACTAGTTCTTGCTTTTTGTAGCGGCTTAGAGCTTTCACGAGGCGAAGCTTGTCCGTCATTTTTACGGTTTATCTCCTCTCAGTCCTCTTGCGTTTGGCCTCTGGGACACAGCTGCTCGGTTCCAAGTTTTGCGCGCGCGGTGTCAAAATTCAAAATTAATTAATTTTTACAGATGGCGCACGTGAATTTATTCGCGCATGCGCAATAATATTTTCTTGACAAAATTATTGCGCATGTTATGAGGAGTCAAACAAGTGATGATGAATAGAAATTTGCAAGAATACTAAAGTCAGTTGGTTATGAATAGAAAATTGCAAGAAATGCTAAATAATTTAGTTGGTTCACACTTCAACAGCATCTGTCTTCTGTCTCTTTGTACTGATATCTCCCTCTCCTCCCTCAGTGGAAGCCCTTCTCTTACGAGACACCAAAGAAGATGCAGCTTTACTCGATTCTAGCATAATAAGGAATTTTTATATTTATACCAAAATTCTTATTAATTTTCAACCACTATAGCAAACACCACTATAATAGTATCATACAGAAATTCTCTGCTAATATATACTTGTTATTGATAGCATTCTGTACTGTGCCCATAATAATAATAATTATTTATAATTATGCCGATAGATTAAAAAATTAATGAGGCTGACACACACACACTCACTCACAAGGTCAACCACTACATGTACAGTACCAGAACTCCCTCTCTCCCGTACAACAATCACGAACATTAAAATTTACGCATCTTGACAAGCTCCACTAGTCACCAGTACTACCAGCTACATAGCAAAAATACCTCGCTCATTATCCAATTCACTGATCACTTCAAATACTTTCTCATCCTCCAGTGGCTCTTCGCTGCACACACACACAGAAAAACAGGACAGATCAATTAGTATTATGAGCATATTAAGTGGGGGTCTGGATGGGGTTAAAGGGGGTAGGGGATGTCCGATGACGAACAAGGACTTGTAGTATAGGAAAAAACATGTCCATTTCAAGTGAATTTCGGGGAAGTGAGTATGTACTTATAAAGAGAGGGAGGGAGGGAGAAGGAAGAGAGAGAGAGGGGAGGGAGGGGGAGGGTAGTTAGGGTAGGTACATGTACGTAAGCATGGATGAACTTCATGATGCATTAAATTACATGCCAATTAATGGCACGGCTGGAAATGTTATGACAACCTAATTTTTTGTCAAAACTTTCCCTCAGTATTCTTTCATCTCCACTTGAATGCTATCATTAAGGAGTAATAATTAGCATAATAAAACCAATCATGCTGTAAAATTAGACACTAAATACCCTAAAACTATGAACACACTCTTTCCAAGAATACATATTACTCTTAATTATTATTAATTAACTACTTGCAGTGGTCACTGATGTAAGTATGCACATACCTATGCACGATGTTGACCACCAGCTCATAGTTCTGTAGAAAGTCGTCAGCCTTGAGTCGAGACCCGTTGCAGACTCCAAACTCGCTCAACATCTTGGGAAGATTCTCTGCATTCAGTTTTATAAAACGCCAGAAGAATGACTCAGTTCATATTATTATCATATATTCAGAGAAGGGATTATTCTATAATGAAAACTTGACCACATGCCCAGTAGCTGCATAATTCTATTTATAGACACTCTAGGGATTATACTCCATGAACGAGCTGATCTTATTGCATATAATTATGCACATTTTTCAGCACACAACACTTAAGAGCTACATGTATGTTTGTGTACTGAAAGATCAGGAAGAGACGAAGCTAAAAAAATAAAGCGTCCTCATTCCAGCCAGAGATAATTCTGCATACTTTTCTCTCAGATAAAGAATTGCTATACTGTATTCCAGTGGTACGCTTTTTGAAAGTGTACTGCATTCTAATACATACACCCATGCATGGAAATATGCACAGATGACCTCTAAAATTAACATAGCTATCACACATGAATTGAAAGAATTTCAACAAAATTAATGCCAGTCAGTCAGGCCATGGCATTTTGGTATACATGCATGCACCAATTGTTATCATTAAGATTGATATAATTTTTGTCACGTTACCGTAACTAAGAGTGAAAGATGATACCACCCACCCCAGCCCACTTCCCCTTGGAGAGCTAATACGGTATGCAGAAGCTCAAAGGACAGATGGCAGGAATTAGCATGCAAACCAAATGTAGCCTCGGGCAAGAATGAGAGAGAGAGAGAGGGAGGAATGGAGGGAGGGAGGAGGCATTTTGAAATTCATGTGACGGAAAAATCTCAATTTTATGGAATTTCTTGTGGCATGTCAATAGTGACCTACGCGTACATCATGCATTGTAGTAAATCTATACTTATTAATAAAAAGATCTGCCCCCAGATGTGGGCAATTAGTGTATGGAGTGATATTTTGGTGTAGTGTTACTGATTTAATTATGCGCTTCGTTGGCATAGCCACTCGAGCACTCCATGCACTGTCCAAACGAATGGGGTCAGAGTTCAAGTAGGTGGCTATTTGCTATGTCTGCTCGGGATGCGTTATCAAATTAGTTAAGAAAACAGGTTTTGAAAACATACAAGGTAGTTAATTATTAATTATAACAAACTGTATACAGTGCACTTATATGGTGTTAATTTTCCACTACTGGGCCTTGGAAGGAGAGGAGAGAGAGAGAGAGAGAGAAAGAGAGAGAGACAGAGAGAGAGAGAAAGAGAGAGAGAGATAGTGAGACAGAGAGAGAAAGAGAGAGAGAGAGAGAGAGAGAGAGAGAGAGAGAGAGAGAGAGACAGAGAGAGAGAGAGAGAGAGAGAGAGAGAGAGAGAGAGAGAGAGAGAGAGAGAGAGAGAAAGATAGTGAGACAAAGAGAGAGAGAGAGCTTACCAGAACAAACAAAAACAAAAAGTGGGAATTTCTCATTGTAGCCCAGAACTGAGAATTGACACACAACTTCCACATGTGGTTTCAGCCATGCGAGCCAAGAAGCCACGACCACACACACAATATTATTATTATAATATCTGAGTACAGTCCCTTACATGCATGTGTACACTGCATACATTGCACATCGTAGGAATGACCCTAGTCCAAAAGAAAGAATACGACTCGTGTGTGAGAAGTGGTTAGAGTGGCTATATAGCTTCTATTCCCCTTCAAGGTCAAGTTCACCCCTCTTCCCTCCCCCTCCCTCCCTCCCCCTCTCTCCCCCTCTCCCCCTTCTCCTCTCTCCCCCTCACTTACAAATAAGCCACCACAACAAAAAATCCAATATTACCATAATATTATTATACATGCTATTAGGTAACATGTACATGCGTACATGGAAGGAGAGAGATACATATTTTGTAGCAGTTACCATAGCAACATGATTTTTAGCCCCAAATTGTGGGATAGTTATAAAGAGGTGATAAAGGGTGATTAGTATGTTAACGGGTCAGTAGTGACTGCTACCAAAATAGTTACATGTTGATTTTGCATATACTATATACAAAGTGGCAAAGCCACGAGTAGAATTGCAAAACCATAACTATCATATAGGAGGAAAAAGAAATGATGGTTGCTATGACAGAGTCGGAGTGGAGTCCCCTCCCCTCCTCCCCCTCTCTCCCTCCCAGAGGCTATGCTATTATTGCAAAGCCACACGCCATGCCAGCTAGGTCAGTCACATCCCATAGCGAACTAGAGCAACAAAACAAAACAAAACATGACACAATATACTATTTACTGTAAGCTAAGCAAATCAGTGGCGTGTGGCACAAATGGGCACGGTATATACTAGGAGGAGGAAAACGCCGTGAAACTTCGAGCCACGAAGTGTGTTCTAAGGCACCCACAAAGAGAAACACTAACTAACTAACTGGTCAATAATTAAAGTGTGTGTGTACAAGTGCGCTAGTGTGCAAGTGTGCTGGGAGTTATTTAGTGGCTATTTTTAGAACAATTAGTGTCAAAGAGACGACAGACTCCTGAGAGCTAAGGGAGGAAGGGCCTGGGACCAGCAGCTAGGCTACTCTTTGAAGGAAATTTTGGAAGAATATAATTATTACCGTGTTTATGCTAATAAAACGCATGATCTAATTAGCGCAAGAAAATTCGCGTTCTAGGATTTTTCATAGTGTATCTCAATGGAGTGCGTGACGACCTTTACCAGAAAATCGCGCAAAATTTAAAATCGTAATTATTTTATTTAGCTTGCGTTCTATTAGCATAAATACGGTAGTAGCACTCTCATCCTAGATGTGGATTTCTCTCACCTTCAGTCTCTCCCTCTTCACTGGAGATGAGAATGGTCCCTGGGTGGGAAAAAATAATTCATCACATATTATATTATTGTGTGCATACCTAGTACATGTACATGTGTTATACTCATGTATGATTGTGTACAAAATTTGCCCCAAGGGATACTATGATAGTACACTCATGTACAATTGTGTACAAAATTTGCCCTAAGGGTATGGGTCTGCATGATAGTGAGCATACATGTAATATTCTAGTGCAGTTTGGTATTGAAAGTTCTAAAAAGTTAAAAGCTTAGATGCTAGACGGCTGTATGAAAGGTTGACCGCACACACATGCACACACACACGTGTGTGCACACACCCAGCTTTGTGCAACAGAGTGATATCAGCAAAACAGCAAAAACCACAGTGTCAGTTAGGGAAAGGTAATGGCTTGATGGGTAGAGGGAGGGAGGGAGGGAGGGAGTTTCAGGTTGTTGAAAGCAGAGATGTACGTACGTACGTACACATGACATTGTGCTAGTTGCAAGCAGTCACAAGTGAAGATAAAACACAATGCCATACGTGCACACACACACACACACACACACACTGATGGATGGTTGGTTTGGGGGGGGGGGGTACTAGGTAAAGGATTGACACAGGTTGGTACTGTACTTCACACACTGAATGTATCCCCACAGGTAGTGTGTTGAAGCTGGTGCAAAGTGCAAGTAGGTAGCCTGACAGCATCACATACTTAGTTTCAAAATGGTGGACAGAGCCCAGACTTTCTGTTTCCCTCATGCAGCTCTCATGTTGGGAAATGACTTACTGGTCACCTAGAGCCAGACCTCCCCAACCCCCAAACCCCCTTCTGCCTTCAGCTAGACTACTATCTTAACTCAATGTGACAGTTTTAACTTGCATGCAAAAGTGGCTATCTTATGGAAATCTACCACGGCCATGCTGCATGGTTGAAAAGGCTTGGTCACATGCACACTTTCTCCCATTTTTCACTTTTGTTGTCAACTTCTTTCTTTTCTTCATGCCTATAAATTTCACAGTGGGAGAGGGAGAGGGGAATCCCCTCAAAATAGCTAGACATGGTCACACACTCTTGGCTACCCCCCCCCCCCCCTTGGGCCTGCCTCTGGCAAGCTAAACCTCATTACTTCAATTTTAACATCTCTGAGACAGTAAAAGACCTCCCACCAGTGTGACTTAAGTTTCAGCACATTTTTACATGAAATAAATATTTTTTTTTTCTGTCTAGATAGATATCCCCACATTCCAAGAGCTGATGGTAAACATGCTTCTTTGTGTAAAACTAAAGCTTTGATGTGGTCAACTTGGGGGATATGCATGTATGTCCAAAGTCTCTGATCTTTAGCCAGAGTTGGAAGGAAATGACCAAATTCTCCCGAGAAACTAGCAAGAATGTGGTACCACCGACCATATGCTCTTTTCTTTTCATTTCTGCAGCTCTTCGATCTTCCAGTTCCCATAACTAGCTTCTTTCTTATCCAGGCCACAAGAAACAAGCAAAACTGAAGACAGTAGTAGTTGACCTAGCCTTGATTGACGATTACCATCTACAAGCAAAGAACGATCAAGGGGCCACCATTCAGTTCTGAACCAGCTTGATGCTTCAATCTCAATCACAAAAAAGTACATTTTTTTAATCATTTTCAGTTTGTAAGTGGTTATCATACCACTAAAAACTTTTTAATATTATCATCATCTCGAGAGAAGCCCGAGAAAGGATGAGATCGCACACACACCACACAGACAGTCCAAGTGAAATTACTGTAACTTTGATAATGCACGATAGTATTATTTATCGATTGTACACACAAAGATAAGGGTATACAGTTACTGCAGTGTTCTATAGATAGGGAACCATAGGGACTGCTAAGCTGGGTTATGATAAAAATGTGGTGGTGCTTTCTGTAACTATAGGTACATGTACAACAAAAAGTATAATATTATTGTACTAGTGGTGCTTGTAGAGGGTATAGAGGGAGGTAGGGTATGTATGATGTAATGATGATGTCATTGCATACCTTTCCCATCGTCTATCTCCACATCAGGAGCGACCATACCAAAGTGTGCCTTCATAATCTGCAAATACATCATCATATGAGATCAGAGGGGGGGGGGGGATTTTTATTAAAGTTAGATAACCATTGCTGGTAGTAAATTAACCACAGTGGTGGTTACCTTATCTTGCAGTGTGGCCACACTGACCAGGTTGCAGTTCAACTTCACAATGGCCTACAGAGAGAGGGAGAGAGGGAGAGAGGGAGAGAGAGAGAGGGAGAGAGAGAGGGAGAGAGAGGGGGGGGGAAGAAGACAGGGAATGGTAGCCATGTATACTCATGTTATTAGGGGTGCAAAATAAGGGCTTTCATCTTCAGACAGAATCAGCCAGACATAGACAGTCATGCATGAAGATAGCAGACAGACAAAATCAATACTAGACCACCCCCCCTTGGATGGACAAGCAGAGAATAATTGCCATTTCCTGGTTCATTTGACAGCCCTGAAAACCATTCAACAGACAAATCAGTAGAATAATATTATTATGGAAGATACTATGTTTTTGATCTTTCTCTTTTTAAGGGAGGGGGGTAGATTGGTAGGGGAGCTACAAGGTATTTAGAGAGACATTACAAGCTAACTGGACTGTCTCCTTGGTCTTATAGAAATCACCACACTCAGAAGAGAGCTTCCTTCATACACAGTGATATTAAAAAAAGCTGAAAATAGGGCCTGGGGGGAACTGCTCTATGGATGTTCCTTGAGCAACGCTGTATGTATTGTAACATGCGTAATATTTAATCATTTTTACCTCTGGTTTTGGTGAGCAGACGTAGCATTTTGGATTAGGAGGAGCCAGAGCACAAGCGACCAGCAACTTCTTACGGGGGTTAGGGTATTTAGGGAGGTAGATCTGAAAGAGATGGAGAGAGAGAGAGAAAGAGAGAGAGGAGGGGGGAGAAAGGGGGGGGGGGGGGGAAGAGAGAGAGGGAGATACGCATGCCACATATAATTAGCTACATATCAAATTTGTACTAAGATATTACTTCTATACTCATGTGTATACCTGATATGCAAGGACATGCACTGTCAGCTTCTATTTCTTGAAAATGATGCTGAGGGAGTGTTTTGGAGGGGGGAGGGGGGCTGTACTACATGCATGCATGCTAACTAGTATATCCTTACCTCACCAAATGTCCCCTAACAAATGGAAGATTGATTTCAAATACCTCCAAAAATCCATCCCATCCCATATAATTATATGAGCTAGCTAATTTCATTAAGCTGAAAGTAGTGACCTAACTTTCCAGTAATCAAGGCACTCACTCGGGATATAGGATGTAATTGGCCAATTACATGTCGTATAAGATCATGCTGACGTCTTCTCAAAGTATTTTTACAACTGCAACTACGTAATTTATGTCGGATGAAACTCTTAGCCTCGTTCCCGGACCCATTCTCAGGTTTTCAACATTGCAAAGAAGTTTGGGATGGTCTAAAGGACGAGGCTCAAGGCAACACTTTGCAATGATGGAAAAATATTATTTTCCATCATTGTTTAAAAAAATACCAGAATAGTGCATATAAGACAAGATCAAATTCATCGTAATAATGAGCAACACCCAATCAAGAAGGTCACATTGGAAAATTGGTTATTTCTGTATACTGCAGCTGTATCAATAATAATTGATGTACGGTTCTTTTAGACTCACTGTTTTGCACTTGTCCAGTTCTCCTGCCAACACTTTAAGGGCCTCCATCACAATAAGGCCAGCTATCACTGCATTGGTCGTAGCTATGGCAGGAATGATATTACCAGCCATGGCTGTGAGGAGGGAGAGAGAGAGAGAGAGAGAGAGAGAGAGAGAGAGAGGGAGAGAGAGAGAGAGAGAGAGGGTGAGAGAGAGGGGGAGGGAGAGAGAGACGGAGAGAGAGAGAGGGTGAGAGAGAGAAAGGGTGAGTAAAGATATCACTAGTGATAATCAATTAACCCATTAAAACAATCTTTGATTCGGGAAATATTATCCCACAATCACGTACATTATTTCTCGTACACACCAGTTTACCCCAATAATAACAGTACACTCCCAGATAATGAAACATTACTAAACCATTATAACTATCATATAATAACTAATAGTACTATACGTTAGATAACTTCACTGAAGTTAATCGCCCCAGCCACCATTTGAGATAATTCTTTTCCCCAAAACGTTCAGTAAAACAGTGTCTTTCAGCGGGCTATTGTTCGACTGGACGCAACAAAAGGCCCATTCACAACATGAACAAAATCACGAAATTAGCGGAACAAAAACCTCAAGATTAGCTATTATTATTATTATTATTGCTATCATCCAGTATCTGCTTAACCACGAATAAACAAGTACATACTTATATATAATATTAATATGTGTACGTGTACAAAGTCAATGCACACACTCTCAAGCAAGTATACCACACAAGAAAACAATAAACTTCTTAAAAGTTTCAAAAACGGTCGGACATTGTTGACACACTCAGAGGTTAGTTACAGAGAAATAACTACATTATTAATTTTATAATACATGCACATCTCGTTTTAAGCACCATTAGTTCTATTTATGTTATATATTATTGTATTATAATATATGTAGCAGCCTCTACTAAAAGTTGGTTTTGAATAAATTTAGAGGGCAAAATTACTGTATGTGTCTTTATTATATTATGTACATGCTGCTCACATTTGATGTCGAATCTGCTCTTCTGTGCTATACCGAACGCTATGGCCCTCAAATTGGCAGCAGCTGCCACAAAGTCCATAGAGTAGTGATCATCCTGAGATACACATGTAATTGACACCAGATACGCATCGGTTATCAGTAGCTACGGTAACAACAATTTGCCTGAGGGATGGGCCATGGGAACCATGTACTATGGAGTACGGAGGTGTGGAGGGGGGAAGGGGGAAGGGGGAAGGGGGAGGGGGAAGGGGGGAAGGGGGGAGGGGGGGAATTAATGACAGCTATCGAGAGGAGCCTATGAATTTCAACGATAATAATTATTAATAGTTATTACACTAACCTTATCCCATACTAGTTCTCCTTTTGATGTGAACTCATCCTTCAAATGCTTAACACTGGAGAGAGAGAGTGAGAGAGAGAGGGAGAGAGGGGGAGAGAGTGAGAGAGAGAGGGAGAGAGGGGGAGAGAGAGAGAGAGAGAGGGAGAGAGAGAGAGAGAGAGAGAGAGATGGTCGGGGATCAAAGTGTTCTTTTATAGTGTGTTTACCATTGTTGAAAGACTGAGCCACACTTGTGAGGGGTCCACAGTCTCTGTTCAGGTAGACTACCCTCACTGCCTTCAGCTTTGGGGAGAAGGGGGGGGGGGGGGGGAGGCGGCATGGAGAGAGAAATAAAATTATATTACATGTGTGGTTATATCAGGTATATGTGTGTATGTGAGAGAGAGAGAAACCTTGTTCAATGGCATCCGAGAGTGTGCTAAGTTTCAGTGGTGTAGGGCGCCTTCTTTTCTGCCATAATTTCTCCATACTGAGCAAGTACTCAATATCATTCTCGAACAGCTGCATAAAATTAATTACACAATGTTCATACAAGATGGGTCAATAATATAAAAATTATTAATACGTACCTTTTGAAAGAGCTTTTGAGCATCATAGTCGTTATTTTCTGCCCACTGTCTTGTGGAGATTTTCTGAGCAGTACTTCTCCCATTATCAACATTGTTAGGAACATTTTCCTTCTCTCCATCATCTAAATAAAATCAATGTGACGTACAATTTCGACGACCTATACCAAACAAAGCATTTCATATGGTATAGGTCGTCACACACTCGCAGTCCCGCGATCTTTCTTATTTTCGCGCATTTATTATTATTGCGCATAACCATAGTACTACCTGTACTATTAGGGTACAGGGTCGTTTACACAAAAGATATAAATACATCGTCACCACTTAATTTACCTTCCATTTTCTCCCCCTCCCCTCCACCTCCCTCCCCCTCCTCCGTCTCTGGAGATACGTCATTGTCGGCATCCGGCTCCCCAAACAGCTGACTGAAGAGGTGCTTGGCCCACACGATGCAGTGGATCGGCTCCGAGGGTGTGTTGCGGATCGTACAGCCGGGGAAAGTCTTGGCTGCCGGCTTTGGCTGACACTCATAGCACTCACTGATCCCCTATATGTGTGTGTGTGTGTGTGTGAAGTGTGTATGTGGGGGGGGGGGGGGGGTGATTGGTGAATGTATAATAATGTTTAATTAACTTGCCAAGTCAAACTGCGCATGCGCAGACAGGTACAGTGCCCAAATCTGATAACAATAACCACGCTACATGATAATGGTCACTGGCACTATGTACACAAGTACAACCACGTTATGAATATTACTAGCACCTAATGAATACATAAGTAGTGTCAGGATATGGATGTGCCCTTTTGTATGTGACATCATAGGCACTTTGTGTGGTCAAACTGGACAAACAGGTTTGCAAGACCAGTTGACAGTGGGTGGGTCATCAAAGCACATGCATCATGCATGCAGTGACCTGCACATCATTTGTAGTTTTTCAGAGTTTAGTCTATGAACAAACTCCAGCTTTAAGAGTGGCTTAGCAGCTGAGAAAGGTGAAAAGTCAGCTAGCTGTTACCTAACCAAGTCTAAGAGAGCTGCATTTAGCAGTTGTGAAACTAGCTTTTGTACAGCAAAGAGCATCAAACATCAAAAAGCTAGCCTCATTAGCTGCAAGGCGTATATACTTCTAAGAAAAAAAAACATCAGAGATCAGGTTTCATTCTGAGGAGTAGCCATGCCAGCCACCAGTGAAGATGCTCTCAGCTCATCTGACGATGAACTAGACAACGATGATCAACTCTCCCCGGGAGAAGAAGATGAAGGAGTGGGAGGGGGAGGGGGAAGAAGGAACAAGAGAGGCTCGACTTCTTCGACGACTCTGATCGACCGAGTGGTGCTGGAGAAGAGAGAGAAGTTTCAGCCATCGCTCTACGCTCAGACCTACGGTGATGACGAGGGGAACGAGGAGTGGACACACCTCCTGCCGAGGGACCACAGGGATGATGACCTCACCATCTCCACAGGACCAGTAAGTGGTGGAAGTTTTTTTTTATAATTATTATTAATGTCGAGGGATCCAATTTCGCACTTTTCGTGGATAAAGTGCTATCTGCGAAAGTTCCACCTTTATTGATGATTAATTTTGATGTAGGGATGGGGCCGTGTTTTAGAATCGATAGTTTATCAAAATTTTGGCTCCACTGGGAAATGCACGCCATGTATATGGCACAAATGTACCAATTTAGCTCCTTGGTGCATTTGCACATGGTACATTTGTATATAAACTACATGCAATTGTGGTAAATTTAGTCCTCGCAGATCATACACTATAATGGTCTATTATGTACTAGTGCATTTAGCAGATGGCACTTTCATTATTATAACACTCTTGATTATAATAATATCCACTAACTAGCTATCTTTTTCTTCTTTTATGCAGAAACGATCACTACTCGCATCCATACGGAGACACATAGGTACGCTATGCAAAATCTTGCTATACTGCACAACAATAATTAATATCATACTGGTCCTGTATATATTAAGTCACATGACTCATGTCACATGACCTGCAGGTTTCCTCATGTGCTTCCTTGCACTCTTGACCTTTACCATGGCGATGCTCGTGTGCGTGATATGGGTGGTTCCGGGAATCTTCACCGATACGCTGGTCATCGCTCCGAACGACACAGTAATGGCCGCCTACCAGATAGACACTCGTGATACGGAAAGCATCCTCTACACCCTGTCCTCCCTCTCTAACAATGGCGAAGCTTCGAGCGATAATAGTGAACCGCTTGTCATCTACAACGGAACTTGTGATGGATTGACAGCGTCTAGTGTGGAGGTACATATTAACGATAGCGTAGACGTATCGGCTAAAATCGAGAGAACATCGGTTGGTCGGTTGTACCTTGCGAAGGATTCGACGCTCGATTACGTCGTGAAATTGTTCCTCAGCTCGTCGTCCGGCAGCAGAGCACCCTCCGACTGTTTTGCAATGCTTCACGTATTCAAGGACTACTTTAGCTTGAAATCGTTTCTAAACTCCAACGATACAAGTCAAGCTGAATCGAGCTATAATTTCTGCAACAATTTCACCATAAATTTCACCTTAGTGGTCAAAGATAAGCCCGCGTTCTATTATTTCTTTGCCCTGTACGCTGCCAATCCCGGACAAGTAACGTCTGTCAATATTCAAGCAAGCGGTACGATATTCTATTACGATATTGAATCATTCTTGCTCAACGAAATATGCCATATTGTCCCATCCACCAACTCAAGCTGTAAGGTACCTACTGGACACCAAACTGATTATGCCAGCGTGTGTCTCTTAATCACCAGGGGCACCCCCTACATCCCCGGTACCGACCCTGACTCTGACTCTGACCCCGACATCATAGCAACCGTTGCCATGGGAAACAATAACAATGACATCATCCAATTCGAGAGAAAGGTCACGACCTACTGGGGGCTGAACAGGGCGGCCGTGTTCGTTTGTCTGTTTGTGCCCCTACTGATCAGCTGTTGCGTGCTCACCATACTGACCCCACGTCGAGCCAACTACGGCTCCTATATATGGATCAGCCGAAAAAAACCTCTAAACTGACGTGGAAAAAATAATTTTTTCTTTCAATAATCATCAATAATTTTCTATCTTGTTATGTTGAGAGTAAGATCAACGAACTGTTTCCCTCCCCGTGTGTATGCATTTTTGTCATACTAAATTTTTGTGAAATTTCACCGATAAAATTGGCCCATTCCGAGTTGTACAACTGATACTGCTCAGTGCTTGATACTATTCAGGTTCAGCGATAGCAATAAAAATGTCAAAAAATGATTTTTATCCTCAACTCCGGATACCAACACAATCATGTACATGTACATGTACATGTACTTTAAGGTGCTCTAGCTTAAAATTTAATAGTGTGTTATGGTGAAAAGTGCAAGAGCTAAAAAGATAATTATATCTGAAATCTTGCATCTTTCGGGCACTTTATAGGTATGTACTCTAATTTGCTCACCTTTCTTATGACTGTGACCTGACCGAGGTAGCCAGCACTGCCGCTCTCTATCAAGATCACACCAGCGGCCAGGCACAGACGGTTGACATGGTTACGAGCAGCTGCAGAAGAAGACGGATACAGTTACAATGTCATCTACATTAGTTCATCAGACTAAAGTGAAGGGATAATTAATGAAGCAGGGAGGGGCTTACTCTTATTGTCCAGTGCGTTCATAACAAGGGAAAACTGACGAAAGAAATTGACGTTGTATTCTGAACTGTGATTACAAGGGTAAAAACAAAAGATAAAAATAATAATATTCATGAACATGTATGCTCCAGGTGTTGTGCATTATCTACATGTATATGTACATGTACATGTACTTGTACCTGAGAATGGAGTCGTGAATGGCAGTGATGGTAGCGGAGGGGTTAAAGGTCAGTGCGGTCTCCCGGGCAACCTCCACCTTGGGCCGGCCGACATGTTGCTTCTGGAACAAGAACTGACGGTTGAGATTGCTCACTTCAATGGTGTCTAGATCAACCTGAACCAAAACATCCAACACTAAATTTGTTGAATATCCATTGGCCTGCTATTCATATTAAAGTCTTTTCAATATTGATCGCCCTAATAATTATACGGGGCTTCCTCATTCCAGGGTACCTTGGTATATAAATTAAAGGGGTATCCTCATTTTAGTCACTATGCATGGCTGGGATCCTGCAGAATCCTGATGGCCTTTTATGGCTCATATTAATTTATCATTGAAACTATGATATTATATTGTATAAAACCTCTGTTAATGACTCTGTGCCTCTGTGCATGGCTGCATAGATCATGATAGATATCTGTCGGAACTCACAGCGACAATGTTTTGGAATCCTGTTAGCACGAGATTCTTGAGCAGCTCGCAGCCGATACCTCCTGTTCCTACGACAAGCACGCGGGAGCTGGCCACGGCCTCAGCTAGGTGTCCCCCCAGAGCGAGCGACATCGTTTTAATATTAGTAGCCTACTGTTTGGTAGCCAAAGGGGGTCGTTTCTAAATGATGCCCACTCAGCAGCATGGTCGCGAGGGGGAATTCCCCTATTACCGCGCTCGCGCGCGCGGACGAATTTAGCGCATGCGTAGATGGGCTCAGTTGTCACCTAATTATCGGTAAACATGGTACACTCCCGGAAGCTAGTCAACTTCACTAGATCAAGATTGATAATGGAACACAAAATTATAGTGATGAGCCTGATTTTAATTACCAGAATCTGATGATAATGAAAACAGTCTGTGGTGATGGGGTCAGCGTCCATCAAACCGATTCATATTTCCTTCACTTTACCGTTAAAATTATTATGTCAACAAGAATTAGGACGAGATTGATTTAATTTTGTGACTTGAACACCTGCAGACATGATAGTAGCCAGCTAGCTAATTGAGCCCGCGTTATATAAGGGGTAGCTAAAATTGAAAATTTGTGAGGCTAGTGACTAGCTTAGCCAAGCCTCGTGGAAGATTAATCATTTTGGCACCATGATCCATTACTTTATGCTTCACTTTCTTTGTCTATCTGTTGGATCATTCATTGTAGCCAGTAGTGAGGGATATGAAGTACCTTCGGAAACGATTAATGCTAAGGTATACGTACTCAGCGGGTGTGACAGCCAATGCCCTACAATGGAGGAAAGAGAGAAGGTGCTGGGTGAAATTCATCAAGATGTATACCAAGCAATTGCTAGCACACTGCAACTGCTTAATTATACTTGCAATGGTACACCAGGATGGAGGCGTGTAGCTTTTATCAACATGACCGACACCAGCTATAACTGTCCTACTGGACTCAATTTGACACAATCTCCAAAGAGGACATGTGCATCGCAATATCGTCCATTTGCTGTTGGAGGATGTACTTCAACCACATTCAGTATTGGAGATTTACATATACCATACAGCCGGGTGTGTGGAAGGATAAGAGGATACCAGTTTGGAGTCACTGATGCTTTTTACAGCTCCTTCGAAGCCGGTATTGATAGCTACTACGTCGATGGTGTGAGTCTGACTCATGGAGATGCTGAAAGCCGACAGCATATTTGGACATTTGCTTCTGGGTTACGTGAAATACGAACAAATGCTAGAAATAACTGTCCCTGTGACACCGGCAACTATGATGTCGTCCCAGCATTTGTCGGAAACGACTTCTTCTGCGAGAGTGCAGTAACCTCAAGTGATCCTGTCCCGCGGCAGCTCTTCCCTGATGATGTCCTCTGGGATGGTCAGGACTGTACCTCCACCAGCACATGCTGTCAGCTCCACAACCCTCCATGGTTTACGAAGAACCTGCCCACTGCGACAACTGATGACATTGAATTGAGGATCTGTACTTCTGCTACAACATCAGCTGAGGACACTCCATTGGAACTCATAGAACTTTACATCCAGTGAAAGCTAGCTATGCATATTGATATTGAGATTTATCGCATGGATTTTTGAATATAAAATCAGGCATATAATATAGCTAAATAAGATGCTTTCTTTTCAAATTTGATGTATGTATTGACTATACTTCTGAACTATAATAATAATTATATGCACTATAGATGTGAGAATCCAGTAAATTGTAATAATGTTATTCTATCTGCATGCACAATTAATATGTATTTTGTTGATCTTAGAGCTATATGATAATATGCAAAAGACATACAAGTTTATCATGCTTCTAAGATGATATTGTTATAACAAGCGCATCAATAACCTGAACAGGATAAACAAGTTCCTATATAGTTCATTTTTGGTCATTGTTAGTACTTTAATTCTACACACAAGTATTAGCTAATAATATATAGGACCTTTGATTGTAGCTATAGAGAGAATAAGATGAGCTGGACTGCTGTGTATTTATCTTTGATTTTCTCGGTTCTCTGGCTTTCTGCTCCAGGACCAGTCATCAGGGCTAATGGACAGGGACAAATGATTGATGTTCAGGTGGTGGAAAGGGATGATGATTGGCAATGCCCTTCAATGGAGCAAAGAGAAAGAGCAAGAAATAAAATTCATCGAATCGCTAACTCCTTAATTTTAGCCATTGCAACTGGCCACATCCACACTTGCAATGGTACACCAGGATGGAGGCGTATTGCTTTTTTCAATATGACTGACACCAGCTACAACTGCCCTACTGGACTCAATTTGACATCATATTCCAAAAGGACATGTGGACGATCTGCCGCAACATGTACTTCAACCACATTCAGTACTGGAGGTTTATCATACAGCCGTGTGTGTGGGAGGATAAGGGGATACCAGTATGGATCAACTAGCGCTTTTGGCTATTTTAGTCAAGATATTGATAGTTACTATGTCGATGGTATCAGTCTGACTCATGGAGGTGCTGGAAGATGTCAGCATATATGGACATTTGCTGTTGGACTAAGTGAAAATACCACTGTCTTTCCTTTTGAGTGTTGTCCCTGCGATACCTTAAACTATGATATTAATATGATCCCCACATTCATTGGTAATGATTACTTCTGTGAGAGTGGTCAACACTCAGCCTGGGATGGCCAGTACGGTGTATTTCATTCCAGTGATGTTCTATGGGATGGTCAGAACTGTACATCCAATAGCACATGCTGTCAGTTCAACGACCCTCCATGGTTTACAAAGAACCTATAACCACTGCAACAACTGATGACATTGAATTGAGGATCTGTGCTAGTAATTCATATAGACTAGAGGATATCCCCATTGAACTCATAGAACTCTATGTGCAGTAGCTATAGGTTAAGATTGTAGCAATTAATAACAAAAAGTGTGATTAAACTTGCAGAACTTGAAGACTATAATAGAACTCTAGCTAGTACGTATATTATGCATATAGTATAAACACATTAAATTTTTTATTGTATGATTAGCTAACCTTAACTTGCAGATTATTATTAGCTATTATTGTGCATTAGCCTAGCTACGTACAGTCATGCACTCCATCCTATGGAAGCCGAGAAGGGCAATTTCGTTCGATTCCACAACCCGCACCTTGCGGGATGCAGGATGCGGGATGCGGAATCAAACGAAATTGCCCTTCTCGGCTTCCATACCATCCAGAGCTCATTCGGTATACCTAATTATTATTGAATATCATTATTAATATTATTTCAGAGTATTAAAAAAAAAAGCAAGTAACAACTATGGAATGCATGTATAATAATATAATAATATTAATTATTATAACTGTTACTGTTAGTAGTGTGTAACAAGCATACATAATGGTAATAATATTATTGTTATAGTTAGCCATTGATTTAACACAAAATAATAATTAGTCATCTCTCCAAGTTACTTCCACCTCGTCAGTTCTAAATCTCTGAGCTACCCATGTGTCCTTAATGGGTGTGGTCTGTCCACTCCTGAACATCTCCCAGCCGGCCTGTGCTATCATGGCTCCATTGTCGATACAGTACCTCTCATCCATACCATAGACCATCCCTCCTCTCTCCTTCACCATTGAACTCATCATCCCCTGAAGTCTGAGGTTACACCCCACGCCCCCTACAATTAACACCTCATTAGAGCCGCAGTGGGCCATTGCACGCTCAGTAGTCTCCACAAGCATGGCAAAGACAGTTTCTTGGAGGGAGTAGCATAGATCAGCAGCTGTGCATTCACCATTGTCATATTTCTCCTTTCCGATTGTTTCAATAAACGAGAGAATTCCGGAAAACAACACGTCCATTCCTTTGACCACGTAGGGGAGTTCGATGTACTTTGACCCCTGCTTGGCGAGCTGTTCGATGTTGTAGCCGGGCGACGGATCGTTGGAGAGCTTCAAAACTCGTGTAAATTGGTCCAAACAATTCCCACGGAATTAGCGCATGGGTAGATGAGCTCAGTCGTTGCCTAATTATCGGTAACACGGTACACTCCCGGAAGTTATAGTCAACTTCACTAGATCAAGATTGATAATGGAACACAAAAATTAATT
Organism: Cliona cf. orientalis; assembly: GCA_963930775.1. Classification (NCBI taxonomy): domain Eukaryota; kingdom Metazoa; phylum Porifera; class Demospongiae; order Clionaida; family Clionaidae; genus Cliona; species Cliona cf. orientalis. Next base: position 916,530 of record OZ005691.1, on the reverse strand, counting down.
ATAGTAATGAGCCTGATTTTAATTAATTACCAGAATCTGATGATAATGAAAACAGTCTGCGATGATGGAGTCAGCGTCCATCAAATCGATTCATATTTCCTTCACTTTACCGTCAACAAGAATTAGGACAAGATTGACTTAATTTTGTGACTTGAACACCTGCAGACATGATAGCAGCCAGCTAGCTAATTGAGCCCGTATTATATAAGGGGCAGCTAAAACTGAAAATCTGTGAGGCTACTGACTAGCTAAGCCTGGTGGAAGATTGATTTTAGCACCATGATTCATTGCTTGACATTTCACTTTCTTTGCCTATCTGTTGGATCATTCATTGTAGCCACGTGCACTAGTGAGGGATATGAAGTACCTCGGAAACGATTGATGCTAAGGTATACATACTCAGTGGGCCTGACAGCCAATGCCCTACAATGGAGGAAAGAGAGAAGGTGCTGGGTGAAATTCACCGAGACGTATACCAAGCAATTGCTAGCACACTGCAGCTAACTGATTATACTTGCAATGGTACACCAGGATGGAGGCGTGTAGCTTTTATCAATATGACTGACACCAGCTACGACTGCCCTACTGGACTCCGTTTAATACAATCTCCCAAGAGGACATGTGGATCGCCAATTCGTTCTGGAGGATGTTCTTCAATCACATTCAGTATTGGAGAGTTACATATACCATATAGCCGGGTATGTGGGAGGATAAGAGGATACCAGTTTGGAGTCACTGATGCTTTTTACAGCTCCTTCGAAGCCGGTATTGATAGCTACTACGTCGATGGTGTGAGTCTGACTCATGGAGATGCTGGAGGCGACAGCATATTTGGACATTTGCTTCCGGGTTACGTGAAATACGAATAAACGCTAAAAATAACTGTCCCTGTGACACCGGCAGAAATGATGTCATCCCGGAATTTGTTGGAAATGACTTCTTCTGCGAGAGTGCAGTAACCTCAAGTGATCCTGTCCCGTGGCAACTCTTCCCCGATGATGTCCTCTGAGATGGTCAAGGCTGTACCTCCACCAGCACATGTTGTCAGTTCAACGACCCTCCATGGTTTACGAAGAACCTGCCCACTGCGACAACTGATGACATTGAATTGAGGATCTGTACTTCAGCTACAACATCAGCTGAGGACACTCCACTGGAACTCATAGAACTTTACATCCAGTGAAATCCATATTATAAATAGATCATCATATATTATTATTGAGATCCATCATAGTTACAGATTTGTGAATGTAAAAGCATAATACTAAATGCGGTTCATAGGTTATACTTTTTCAAGTGTGATATATTGACTACTACTGAACTGTGCTATATTTTATAGATGTGAGAAATTTAATATAGCTAATTGTTAATATTCTATCAGTTTGTACTATACACATGTGTTTTGTTGATCTTAGAGCTATGCAAAAACATGATAGTAATAATTATCATGCTTCTACGTAAGATAATATTATTATTATGACAAACGCATCAACCTGAACAGGATAAACAAGTTTCCAAGTTCATTTTTGGCTACCGTTAGTACATCACAAGTGTTAGGTCGATCTTGTAGCTGTAGAGAGAATTCAAACCATTAAGATGAGCTGGTCCAGGACTGCTGTGTATTTATCTTTGATTTTCTCAGTTCTCTGGCTTTCTGCTCTAGGACCAGTCATCAGGGTTAATGGCCAGGGACAAAAGATTGATATTAAGGTGCTGCAAGCAAGTGACGATATCGATGGACAGTGTTCTTCAACCGAGAAGAGAGAGAGAGCAAGAAATGAAATCCACCAAATTGCTACTTCAGTAGATTTATCTATAATATTATTATGTGGCTCACCAGGATGGAGGCGTGTTGCTTTTTTCAACATGACTGACACCAACTACAACTGCCCTACTGGACTCAACTTGACATCATACTCAAAAAGGACATGTGGACGATCTCCTGCAACATGTACTTCAACCATATTCAGTACTGGAGGTTTATCATACAGCCGTGTGTGTGGGAGGATAAGGGGATACCAGTACGGATCAACTAGTGCTTTTCGCTATTCTATTCATGATATTGATGGTCACTATGCTGATGGTGTGAGTCTGACTCATGGAGGTACTGGAAGACGTCAGCATATTTGGACATTTGCTGCTGGACTAAGTGAAAATACTACTGTTTTTCCTGGTGAGTGTTGCCCTTGTGATACCCCAAACCATGCTAGGATCCCCACATTTATTGGCAATGATTATTTCTGTGAAAGTGGTCTCCACTCAGCCTGGAATAACCAGTATTATACTGTATTTCATTCCAATGATGTCCTCTGGGATGGTCAGGGCTGTACATCCAACAGCACATGCTGTCAGTTCAATAACCCTCCATGGTTTACAAAGAGCTTGCCTACTGCAACAACTGATGACATCGAACTGAGGATCTGTGCCGATCAAGTACATGGACAAGAGGATGTTGCCATTGAACTCATAGAGCTCTATGTGCAGTAAATTAAGATCGTGCGATAAACAAAACACTTGCAATTGCAGCTGCACAAAAGACTAACTGTAGAACTCTACAATTATATTATTAAAGATTATGGCATTGTAATGGTTAATCATGCAGATGATTAATTAATTATAATGAACACCATTGGTGCCAAACGCTCGGCGGTAGAGCATCTCCATGATCTGGTGCATGGTTTCCATATACAAACATAATAGGAGGTACCCTAGGAAAATTATTCAATTGTTAATTTGGAACATCACCCTGCATACGGTGTGAAAAGTTTTAGTGTGAATTAAGTGTCTGGCGCTTATATTCCCTTGTCATGTGAAGTGATTGTCCAATAAGAAAGCATGCATGTATTCTGCAAAGCAACAAGGTTTTCCCAAGGGCTTATAAGCCCTTGGTTTTCCCAATCAGGAGTGTGGCTGCAGCCAGCTGGCTGTGTGCACACATACATATCAAACCAACCACATCCACACTACAGACCTGGTTACAAACCACACTACAGACTTGGTTTCCACAGGTAAGGAAGTGCTATATAAGCTCTTGGCAAATGGAGCTAAATTTAACCTAGTGCTATTAATAGACTAACGCACATGCGCTAGGGCTATAACTGAAAAATGGCTGACTTTGGTGTGCTAAAACGAAGAATAAGCTATAAGTCGTGAGAGAAAGCTTTTTAACGAAATCCCTTAGTTGAAAACCTTTGGAGTTCGGCGCAAAATTGGCTGGTACGTTCAATTTTATTCATAAATACCTTACGCACGCAGTAGAGTGGTAACAGACAGACAAACTGAGTACTGTAACGCTCGTGCGCATGCGCCGAGCGTTAATAATCTTATGATTGTGCATTACTATGACATTGTATAGAGTCATGTATTTCGTCTCTCTCCAAATGAACTCACTCGGTATACATAATAATTTGAAGAATATTACTGTTATAATAATATAACTTAGTATATAAAAAATTAACGATTATGTGTATTAGGCGGGGCAAACTGAATTCGCTGTTTATCGTCACCGCCCGCATGGATTTTCAGATTTTCTCAAAATTTTTCAGATTTCATATTCAATACAGTAAACATATGGCACTTTGAGCCCCACCCACCGATCGCGTTAATTAGAGGGCGGGGCGTCGGCGATTTCGAGGTTCGAGCATAGCTTTCCAGCACTCTCTACTAGTTTGAAATATGAAAAATGACCGCCCGCCCGCATGCAAAATCGAAATCTTTGTGACGATAAACTGTGAATTTAGTTTGTCACGCCTTATACATGTACAATGTCATGTAGCTACTGTATCACAAGGATGCATGTACAATGGCTTCACATAGCCCTTGATCTTCACACAAAATTATTAGTCATCTCTCCAAGTTACTTCCACCTCGTCAGTTCTAAATCTCTGAGTTACCCATGTGTCCTTAATGGGTGTGGTCTGTCCACTCCTGAACATCTCCCAGCCGGCCTGCGCTATCATGGCTCCATTGTCGATACAGTACCTCTCGTCCATACCGTAGACCATCCCTCCTCTCTCTTTAACCATCGAACTCATCATTCCCTGCAGTCTGAGGTTACACCCCACGCCCCCTACAATTAACACCTCGTTAGAGCCACAGTGGGCCATTGCACGCTCGGTAGTCTCCACGAGCATGGCAAAGACAGTTTCTTGGAGGGAGTAGCATAGATCAGCAGCTGAGCATTCACCGTTGTCGTATTTCTCCTTTCCGATCGTTTCGATAAATGAGAGAATTCCGGAAAATGACACGTCCATTCCTTTGACCACGTAGGGGAGCTCGATGTACTTTGACCCCTGCTTGGCGAGCTGTTCGATGTTGTAGCCGGGCGACGGATCGTTGGAGAGCTTCAAAACTCGTGCAAATCGGTCCAAACAATTCCCCACGGCGATGTCGATCGTCTCGCCAAATATCCTATACCGTTTCTGCGAATACGCAATAACCTGCGTGTTCCCTCCACTGACGTACAATACTGTCGGATTCTTTGCCCCAGTCACCAGACGTCCCATCTCGATGTGTGCTATGCAGTGATTCACGGCCACGAGGGGTTTCCTCCAGAGCTGTGCCACCGTCCTCGCGACCACGGCAGTGGAAACGAGTGGAGCGCCCATACCAGGTCCCTTGGTGAAGCATACGCAGTCTATGTCCTCGGGGGTGACCTTGGCCTCGTCCAGCGCTCGTCTGAGCACGTCTAGGATGTGTTGTTGGTGATGCTTTGCAGTGTCGCGGGGGAGGAAGCCTTCCCCCGGCGGGGCCACGTACGTGTGGCGGACGTTGGAGAGAACGACGCCATCTTTGACGATACCGATTCCCAGCTTGTTGGCGCTGCCTTCAAATCCGATCGCAATCACCATGATTTCACGAGTCACGAAATTTCAAGGAAGGTGCAGTCACTGCAGTGGTACTGGTGGGCATTTATTGGGGAGACATGGGAGGCGCGCGCCGCTTTATCAAAGATTAAGAGGGGAATCCCGTGAGGCTGAACGCACGCAGATCACAGGACTCGAGAAAGATCACACTTCGGAAAATATTGCCATTGTTGTAGCTTTTGACTTTATACTTAGTGGAATTGGATCGTGATCAAGCCCCTTCAGTCCTTAAAATTTCACGCAAGACTCGGCTAGTTCATCACGATGTCTGGAAAGGCGGCGGAGCACAATGAAGCCGAAACGGCCTTCTTCAACCACTCCGGTGCTTCCAGAGGCCACTCTCAAGCTTCGACTGGTATCCGTGTACAGGATGAAAGCGTCAGTTTCCCTCCGGGGAGGACTGGCGACGCCAGTGAAGACGCTCCTCTGATCCCTTCCACGAGCTCGAGGGTAAGTAGGCTCAACGAGCCCCACCCACTTTTGTGCACGCTCTGCTGCGCATGCCTATAATGATATTGCAAAATTAATATCATGGCTTCATTTTCTACTAATGCTTTGTAGAATGCACGAAGACGAAGACGACAAGCAAACATAGGTAAGGCATAGATTCTATTAGTTTCGTGAACCAGACCACTCCTTCTGCAGCGCTGGATGTATTGCATCACCTCCCTCCGTGTGCTGGTGATGCAATACATCCAGCGCTGTGGAGGGAGTGGTTCTATGAGGGGAATATATTATAATCTATGGGTAAGATAACTTCATACACGTGAATTTTAACCACTTTGCACGCTATCAAACCAACACTAGAGTGCCCAGATAATAGCTAGTTTACATAGGCCAAGCGTGAGTACACTTGCTAATAGTGCTAAACAATAAGCACATTGTGAACACCCGTATTTTTGCCTTCTAGGGTTCATCTCTGTGCTGGTGTTTATCTGTGTGCTGTCGGGATCAATAACGTTTGTCGGTGTCGTCCTACTAGCCGTCAATCCCGAGTCCCTCCAAGGAGACACAGTGAAAATTTACCCCAACGATACGATCCCAGCTGCACCCGAGGGAGGGCTTGATCCCAGCCGAGTCAATTATGTACTGTATAAATATTACGGGGTAGAAGATGAACAGCAGCAGAAGGATGATGATGTTGATGATGTACTGTTACTCTATAAGCTGCAATGCAATGATCTCAGACCCCAGTCAAGAGTGGTGGATACTGATAAATCTTTTAATCTACCTCCAGGTGTTAGCATAGTGGAACTAGGCCACATATATCTCTTATCGGAATCTTCGATCACGTACCAAATCAACATGACTCTACTTTCTGAAGTTCCTCCTACCCACTGCTTTGCAGCGCTACTTCTGAACGACCAGCCATTTGATGAAGGAGTGGAAATTTGCAACTCAACCGAGGGAACTTTAACAGTGACTGCAACTAGCAATGGTTACATTTCACTATTTCTCTCTGTCCATTCAGATGCAAAATTAACAACTATCCATATGAAAACAAATGGTACGGTGTACTATTACGACGCCACTCAGTCAAAAGCCGAGCTAGTGTGCGACATTGATCCACCCACCAGCACAGAGTGCTCAATACCAATTCAAGACAACAGTGTGGTCGGTGGCTCTAACAAAATCTGCATCCTCGCCGAAAGAGAGTATACGTCTAGTGGCAACACGTACATCGAGTTTTCTGACTTTGAATACTACACAGCGTCTTTTGCATATCCACAAGTGATCCTCATAATTCTGATTTGCGTGGGGCTCGTCTCGTCTGTGTGCATGTGTGGACTGTCGATCTCACTCTGTACCAAACCGGGAAGAAGACTGAGGGAAGCTTTACACTTGAGCAGCCCTTTGAGTTAAGAACTAATATTTTGTTTTGTGTTCTTCAATCTATTTACAGTCTATAATATTATTGTACCAAAATAAGATTTATTTATACATTAGTCATGGAAGATAATGATTGGTGTATAATAACAGGGTTGGTATAAACGAATGAAAAATTGGGACAATGTCATACAGTGGTCCATTGTTAAATATCACAATAATTATTAAGAAGAGATGGTCGGTATTATAATATTATTGCTTTTGGTTTTGATCATACATAATAATAATAATTATTATTATTATGCCTTATGTAGACATGAGAGATAGTATAGTACGATAGATTGCTACTAGTCCAGACTGCTATCTGTTGGGTTTGGTCATGAATGGTCTGACGTCGCTGATGTAGAAGGCGTCGGCCTGGACCTCGCCCTTCGATAGGTACTCCGCGATGTAGTCAGGTTTGAGGCACTGGACTCCCAGCTTGGCCAGCTGCTCCAGGGACAGCTGAAAGAAAAGAGAACAAAAAAGAGAAAAAAAAAGGCGGTGTATAAAAAAATTATAATTTATCTATCTTTTCCTGTTGTGCTCAACATTCATTGAAGGTTAGAATTTGCACAAGGTAAGGTTTATGGAACTAGTGATCAAACATTTGTTTGAAAATCATCCCCACTGCGTAATGGGCATAGCAGTGTACATGTATTCTAATTATCAAAATTATGAAAAATTATACATGTATGTATATAGGTGCACACCTCTTTTGGAAAGTGTGATATTGCGATGAAGGCATGGGTGACCTCCCTGAGAACGGCTGAGGTGATTCTTGTGACGACGTGAGCCCCTCCAGCCTCCAGCAGTCTCTTCAATCCAGGCAGCTTGTTACGCTCCACAAACAACATCACCTGCGGACAAAAGAAAATATCGTATCGATTTTTAAATTGAAGCCAGATTCTGCCAATACTAGATGACAAGTGACCAGCCATTGAATCAAGTGCTGAAATGCTATGTTCTGAAATATCTAAGCGACAACTCCGGGGCAGAACCTTTTCGCTAAGTGTGTGAATTTTGATCACAAAATACTGAAAATGGTGTATTTAGTGTAATTACCTTCCATCCTTGGAATGCGCCGGTGTTCTTATTGGCCAGAGCCAGTCTCCACCTCCTGGGGGCGGCCTCAAGGGGAGATACCTCCCCTCCCCCTCCCACCCTTTCCCCCCACTCATGACGATGCTCCTCAACAAACCTGGAAAAAAACAAAAACACAAAATGAAATACATTAAAGACTATAGACTCTCCCTCTCTCTTACAGTACCTCTTTGCCTGTCTACACTCCTCCAGGTAGCTCTTGTGCAGCACCCATTTGCCAGCTGCACATGCTCCAAGGTACTTCTCTGTTCTACTAGCCTTACCTACACATGAAAACACATACACTTAAATAACATTTTAGCCACTCTTAGACTATTGTGAGGGTATTACCTACGACCAGGTGAGTACACTTAGTTGTGAAATAGTCCTGATCGATGTACTCTCCACCCAGCTCCTGGATCAGGGCACCGTAGTCTACCTTCTCCTGAGAGAAAAAATATAAAATACATGTAAAACAATAGAAGATACTATTATGAGCAGGGGTTTACCCTTTGGTCCAGAGAGGAGAGTAGAAACTTTGGAGGAGCTCTCTTTACCTGTGAATGTCACATTATGTAACAGTTAACTCGTGTGTGTGTGTAAGAGAAATGCCTACTCACTCTTGTTTGCATTTTTTCATCATATAAACTTTGAACTGTACAATTTGGAAAAAAAAATCGTAACATTAAATTTTCATAAGCTTATTATGTACGCTGGTAATGGCTGTATAGGACATCACTTACCTTCTGTTGGTCTAGCCGAGTGAGTGACAATGGGCACATTCAAAGGGGGCGGGAGAGGAGTACTGGAGGGGAGATCCCTGTCGTTAATGACGACCACCTCCGTGGGCTTCTTCACAACCGAAGCCACACCTCTCTTTTGTTGTTGCGTCGTAGTGTTAGTGGTGCTCTTTCGTTCCACTGGAGGAGGAGGAGCGTCAACTTCCATTACATCTGGGTCAGCTTTGGAGATGGATCTGCTAGCAGCTGCAATCTCCTCAGCGGACAAGCCCTTTGCTCTAAGCTGCTCCTCCCTATAACAAGTATAGAAAGTACAGTTTTATGACGACCTTTACCAGAAAATCGTGCGAAATTTAATTGTTTTTTTTAGCTTTCATTCTACTAGCATAAATATGGTAAAGTGTGTCTCTCCCCCCTCCCGTCCCTCCCTCCCTCTCTCTCTCCCACTTTTTTTACCTCTCCACTCTTGCTAGTAGCTTCTCTTTCTCCTTCCTTCCCTCTGGGTCATCGTAGGTCACTTGTAGCAGCTGTGAGTCCGACACCTGACTATCCATGAGGTGCTCCTCTTTACGTCTCACCCGCCGGCCCCTCCTGCCACGCCCCTTTCCCGGTGACGCGTGAGACGGGGGAGGGAGGGGAGGGGGAGGGAGCTGCCCCACGGCATCCTCGCTCCCCTTTTTCGCCAGTCTTCTACTTCTTCTCCGTCTCTGCTGTTCTTTTGGAGCCTCTCGTAGCTCTTCAAGGTGTTGCTGGAGTTGCTTGGCAACTTCTATGGGAATTCCATTCTCGTTTTCCTGATCCTCATTCTCATGCTGTGTCTTGATTGGTTCACTGGAGTCATTGCCCGAGGAGTGGTCCGATTCTGGTTTCTCTATTGGATTGGGAATGGGACTTGAGCGAGTGGGTTGCAGTGGCATTCGGTTGCTCTTGGCTTGAGATTGCGATAAAGGGAGACCTGACTGAGTCTGTAGTACCCCTCCCTACAAGAAGGAGAAAAATTGAATCATATAAATAAACAGAGAGAGAGAGAGAGTACTCACCAGTGCCATGTTAGGGTTGTAGGTATGGGGATAGTCCGACTCATGTACTCTGGAGCCACGTTCCGAGCACTGAAAATACATGTATTGTAAACACCAATATCATAAAGTTAGACCCTTATGTTATAGAGGTCAGGGCTTACAGCAGTGATCCAGTGAGGAGAGACAATAAAGCATCCACCCTCTTTGGCCAGCTTCACCTCTTTGTCCCTCACCGCCTCTGTCGACTTGCCCTAGTCACAATAATCGATTACCAACAGAAAATACATAAATTTTTCATCTGTCCTTTCTCACCTGGTAGATGTAGTGAGTGCATGTCTTGTCCAGTCTGTGTCGACACTCAGCTCCAAGGGATACAGCAATCTTACTGAGGTGGCCTAGGGGAAATAATAAGCATGATACCACGTATATATAGTAGCCAAGTTTAAAATTTTGAGATATCGAAGATGAGAATGGCTAATAATTAGAAGGGCTTACTCTCTTGTGCAGCAAGCTTCTTATTGAAGCACAGCACGACACTGGACAGTGGGTGATTGTCACTGGGCTCCACCTGTGCTGCATCTTCATTTCCAGTCTCCATTCTCACATCAGAATCAGAATGAGGCTTAGAGGAAGTATCCATTCCCATGTCAGAATTGGAACATGGCTTGGAAGCAGTGGTAGTGGTATTAGAAGCTGTTTGAGCTGCAGTCTGTTCAGCCTCACCACTTTGAATGAGGAAGGAGCTCACTGGAACTATCTTCTGGGCAGCTGCACAGGCAAACAGCCACCTATTCAGATAGAAAAGAAAAGGTAAGTGGTTAACAATTTTTTGTGATGAAATTTCGTACACCAACTTACTCATCAGATACAGCAGGTATGCCCCACTTCAGAGCACAGCTGTACTTCTCTCCACTGCCTGTCTTCAGCAGAAGGTGAGTGGTCGCCAGCAAACCATGACCAGGGTAACGAGCAAAGTGATCCTGGACACTAAAATAACAAGAAATAGAGAGATTTTTAGTGCAGAGGATACTGTATCGCTAGAAATGTTGGCAGGAATTAAATTTGGCGGTTGAGCCCAAAATTGCTATTACAAGAACATTAAATTTGGCGGTTCGGTACGGGATTGCCATATGTATAATATATGCAAGTAGGAAATTTTGGCGGATTTTAATTTGGCGGTTGTAATATATAGACCGCCAAATTTTCCGGCTATACGGTAGACCTTAGCTATGAAAGAGATGATGGCCTCACTTACGTTGCTCCAAGGCGCTTGCCGAATCTGACGAGATGTTCTCTCTCCAAGTCAGAGAATTGACTAAGAAAAAAAGCATATTATATGACAGTGGACGTTTAATACTATTATTATATAGACGCTGACATACCTGAATGCTAGTACACAGTCACTGAGGGTGGAGTCAGAAATGGGTGTGGTTATCGGTCGGAACAGGAAGTAGGAGGTGGGGTCAAGAATAACATTATCTTCAATACACCTTTGCTGATGAAACACAAAGCAGACATCAAAATTAATTATACCTTCTATGTAACTATGTTTGCAAGCAGAAACAAAGGGAAGAGAAAAAGGGTATTATATTATACCAGGAGTGCATTGATTATACAGTATAGCCAGGAATATTGGCAGGAATTAAATTTGGCGGTTGAGCCCAAAATCGCTATTGCAAGAATATTAGCGGTTCGGTACCGGATCGCCATACCGTACATATATACATGTATGCGAGTAGGAAATTTTGGCGGATTGTAATATAGACTGCCAAATCGCCAAATTTTCTGGCTATACGGTATTTTGTTTAGCTCACCAGCCATATCATAGTGACCAAGATAGCCTCTGTCTTAGGCACGTGTTCCGTGGATACCTCCAGAGGCAGGAGATGGTAGTAGCCCCCTCCACCTCCCCCTCCCCCTCCCTTCTGCTGCCGGGATACCACACATCCTCCGTGGGTCCAAATCTCCGTTTTGGCTATCTGGCGGTCCTCCTCTGGGAAGAGACGGCTAACGGAGACCTCCCTCCCTCCCAGCACACCCTCACCCCTCACAATACCAGGGGGAGGGGCTTCGTCATCTATGATGTTGTCATCATCGTCGTCGGTCCGAGGGCGTTTATTTTCTTGATCAGCAGTGTTATCAGCATCTTCAAGGTTCCTGAATCATACAGAGCAACTGAATATCCTGATTAGGCACTATATTACATATAGTTATCATAAAATTAAAAATATTGTTAATCTATGGCTCTGAAACAGTCAAAATTCTATCAGTATTAAACATTAATTTGAGTATTCAATGCATTTATGCCAAATTTTATAAAATAACATTACAGACTATATATAATATTATTATAATTCAGTTGTCCAAGAGAGATAATGTTTAGACCAAGTATTTACGTGAGCTCTTCCGTTGAATCAGACACTGCACATATTTAGGCCAAGTAATATGGTGAGTACAGTTTCCGTTTGTACCCAAAAGGCACATACTTGAGTCACTTTTGGTAAAATCCACTCCAAGGGTAGTCTGAATTTCTTCAGAGGACTGGTAGTGGAGACGCCGGTGCTCAGCAAATTTGATCGTCTTAGAGGGATCCGTACGGTGTGAATGCAACTTTACTCCCTTGCACTGAGTGTAGTACTTGTCATAAGCTGGTTCGTTCGGAAGACATGCAGCAAACACTTTGATGTATATTTTCTGATCTTTAGCATCATGACAGCACTTGATCCCATCTTGGTCCAGCAGCCTAGCACAATCCTCCACCCAGCATCCAGAGTTGCAGCAGTCAGTCACTATGTAGAGGTATCGACCCTTAAAATATTGCTTGTACAGGCGGTATATATCCTCAAACTTCACACTCCCATCTTGAAAAATCCAGTTACCAGTTTTACCTGGTCCTCCATGTCCAGTGTACCAGATAAGTACTAAATAAAGTAAAGTTAAATAACACCTGGGTGCATGCAATTGTTACATGTACAAGTACATGCATATTAAAGTACATGCCTTATACTTACATCCTTTCCGAGTCTTCACTTTTAAATCCTTCATTGCTTCGCTGATCGCTTTTTCAAACTCTTCTACTTTCTTCTGGGCAAAATGACACATAAATCTAACTTCATACAGTTGTTTATTTTCATCTTCCTTAATCAGCTGTTGTATGATATCGAGATCTTCTCCAACTCCTTTTAAAAACTTGCTCGCCATTTTACCAGACAATTTCAGCTTTACAGCCACATCACTAGGGGGATCTTCACCAAAGGACGGAATGATAAAGCACTCCAGCGCAGGTGGGCTATGTTTAGTATCTCGAGTTCTATCCACAACTGATAAGTCGTCACGGGTCCTGGAGAGACTGATGCACTCATGTTGTCTACTCGTGGACAAAGGCACACTGCTACTAAAACTGGGTTCATCATCAGTTAAAGATTCAGAGAGGGACAAAAGTGGTCCAGAAGGGTTAATGGATGGATGAAGCTCAACAGAAACAGTCTTCTTGCATGTACAACAGCAACAGCAATAGCAACAGCAAAAGCGAACCTTTTTTAGGGCCTTCAAAGCCATGGTAACTTCTTATATCTGTAGCTGTCTCATTAAAAGTAGCTTCCTGTCACATGAAACATAACTTGGCAGTTAGCCAGTTGTAGGAAGAGTATATTGGAGTACTGGTGAAGCCCACACCCCAGCCCATTCTATACAGTTGATACATTTAGTTACAGGAATTAATGACTGTGCCAGTTGTGACTATACATGCATGTACGTTATGTACAATAATAATATAATTGTTATGATCATATTATAACTTACTCCCAGTATAAAATAAAATATTAGCTATACTATGTATACAGAACATTAGAACTTGTCAATTTCTGTACACACTGCAAAATTTAGTACTTGAAAACAAACAAAACAGTAAAGTTTTCTAGTCACTCACTGATGCATTGTATAGTGTAGGTCAAATCAGATAGTTCTTTGAGCAGTCTTCCTCAGTCAGCTGTTGCACGAACTTTGCCCAGGTGGGTCGATGGATGCATTTTCCGTCTCCATCCAATATACACTTGTCAGTTTGGGTGAAATCCACTCCAAGTGTCGTCTGTGACCCATCTTCGGACTTATACGTAAGCTTTCGATGCTCGGCAAACGCAATGGTCCTATGGGCACCGTTTGCATGTAATTTCACCCCACTACACTCGGTATAGAACTTGTCGTAAGCCCCCTCTGTGGGAAGACAGCTGGCAAAAACCTTGAGGTAGATTTGATCGTGCTTAGCTTCGTGACCGCACTTGATACCATCTCTGTCTAGTAGATCGGCACATTTTTCCACCCAGGATCCAGAGTAGCAGCAGTCAGTCACTATGTAGAGGTATCGACCTTTGAAGAATCGTTTGTAGAGGTTGTAGATTTCTTCAAATGTCAGATATCCATCTTCCAGTACCCAGTTTCCTGTTCCCCTCTCTCCATGGCCGGTGTACCAGATGAGCACTGAAAATAATTAAGAATCTCAATCAAGTATAGAAGGTTACCCCAACATTGTGATACGGGATTTTTTTTTGGGGGGGGGGGGGGGGGGGGAGGAGGGTGGAGAATGGGGGGCTAATGCTGAAGAGAGTGAAAATTTCAGGGGCTCTAACCAACAATAAGAAACCTGCTATCAGTCATCTACTTACATCCTTTATCTGCACTCTTCAACTTGAGATCTTTCATTCTGTCTTCAATGATTCTCGTGAAACTTGCCAGCTTCACTTGCTCAAAATGGCACATGATCGTAACATTCACCAAATCCTTTTGATAATCTTTCTCTATGAAGCCTTGTATCACCTTCATATCATCTCCAACGCCCTTTAGAAAGTCGCTCGATGCTTTCTTCCTTGCCACGTTTGTTGGTGGCTCTCTACCAAACGATGGAATTATGAAGCATTCTAGCTTAGGATTGCACGTAGCCCCGTCAGTCACTATGCTGTATCTCTCGTTGCTGCGCTGAGAAGGTCGCTGGCTACGTGCAAAGCTATCGCGTCCTTCCAGGGAGCTATCGCTTGATGGAGCGGGAAAAGTTGCAGACAGACGACTCTCCGATCGAGACTTCTTTCCTTTTCTTTCTTGCAACTGGTTTATATCACGATGTTCAGTTGTGGGGGACTTGGAGCAACAGCACAACATTTTCTGAAATTACCCACTGTATACTAGCTCAATTCTAAAGCTGATATACCTAATTATGCAGCTAAGAAGTTAATTTCTGAATCAATCGGGAGAATACTGGAGGAAGGACTTGATGCACATAATAGCATAGCCCTGTCTCATGTGACTATTGATAAAGAAGAAGTGTGTAGTAGTACAAATGGTACTGCTTGCCTTTCATTTTTCATTGTTAATATCAAAAATCAAAATGCGCATGATCTCAGCTCACTTGTACGCAACTACACAGCCACCATATTAGAATAATCACGTACAACCACGAAAATGAGGCTACCATCCTGTAGCCTCCACGTCGTGATTGTACATAATAATGAGCACCACAATACTACTACTATACATACGTACAGGAAGAGAGGTACAGTACACGTAGATTTAAGGTGATTGTAAGCCATCAAGGGGACAAGCCTTCACTTTACAGCATAGATACTAGGGGGGAGGATTGGGTTGCCCCCTCTACTTACTGTCTATGCTCATAGTGAACTTGCAGTTTAGTAGTATATAGCAAGAGCATACTTTGATCCAAAGTATATGTACATACAGTACCTATCAATTTTATCAAATATCGATACTACATACCTCTTCCTGCCTTGTCCCACTGGCACTGGCACCCTCTCCAATTAATTTCAGTATTCAATGCAATAATGTCAAATATTATACTAACAACATTACAGACTATATTATAATTCAGTTGTCCAAGAGAGGTAATGTTTAGACCAAGTAGTCATGTGAGCTCTCCTGTGCAATCAGGCGCTGCACATATTCAGGCCAAGTAGCGCGGTGAGTACACTTTCCGTTTGTATCCAAAAGGCACACACTTGTATCACTTTTGGTAAAATCTACTCCAAGGGTAGTCTGAGAGGCAGTAGAGGATTTGTAGTGGAGACAACGGTGCTCAGCAAATTTGATCGTCTTAGAGCGATCCGTACGGTGTGAATGCAACTTCACTCCCTTGCACTGAGTGTAGTACTTGTCGTAAGCTGGTTCGTTCAGAAGACATGCAGCAAACACTTTGATGTACACGCCCTGATACTTAGCAGAATGACCGCACTTGATGCCATCTTCATCCAGCAGCTTAGCACAATCCTCCACCCAGCATCCAGAGTAGCAGCAGTCGGTCACTATGTAGAGGTAACGTCCTTTGAAGAAATTTTTGTACAGGCTGTATATATCCTCAAACTTCACGCTCCCATCCTTAAAAATCCAGTTACCAGTACCTTTCTCTCCATGTCCAGTGTACCAGATAAGTACTACAAAAAATTTAGTGAGCAATATTGCCATAATATTTATATTATCAACATCTGGGTGCATGCATGAAATTATTATGTACATGTATAATATTATTATTTATTGTACCATAGATTATACCGGTATTATAGACTACGTAAACAGGATTGGAAACCGCTCACGTGAGCAATAAAACGTGTACGTGTACGCACATCCCGTATTATGGTTTGCATTCTTGGATAGACCCATTGCTATGACAATTCGAGTAAAAAATGGCTAAAAATAGCGACCACAGTGCACTTATCGACTAATAGCAGCAAAATAAAAGTACATAGTTTCAAACTTGAAGAAGGCTTATTCCAGTGAAGGAGTCCCTACTCCAAATGTGGCCAGCAAAGTTGAATGTCCAAAGTCTCTCTGCTCTACGCTACAGTCCCACAAAGTCAAGAAGCACAATGGCTGATTGCTTTATCTTGCTTTCATTCCATCAAAAACTGTTTATTTCAGTGTACCGGTGCAGTGGCTTTGACCTAGCCACCATGTTGGGATGCACTGTCTTATTTGTCACAGTTTTGACTGTCTTCTGTGAGTGAGCAGGCTGTGAAAAGTGCCAAAAATCAGCCATGTTTGCACGTACACATTCTATTGCTAGCATGAATGGTTTCCAATCCTGGTTACGTAGTCTATAAATCTATGATTGTACTTACATCCTTTCTGAGTATGCTTCAATTTTAAATTCTTCATCGCATCTTCAATCGCTTTTTTAAATTCTTTTACTGTCTTCTGGGCAAAATGACACATTAGTCTAACTTCACGCAGTTGTTTATTATCATCTTCCATAATCAGTTTTTGTATGATATCGAAGTCTTCTCCAACTCCTTCTAAAAAATCACTTGCCATTTTATCTGTAATTTTCAGCTTTACAGCTACATTATCAGGTGGATCTTCACCAAAGGACGGAATGATAAAACACTCCAGCGGTGGGCTCGGTTTAATATCTCGAGCTCTATCAACTTCTCGAAAACTACCGGTGCGACTGCGCTCACGTTGACTATGATCATATGAAGTCATGCTGTGACTACGACTGGGTTCACTGTCAGTCAAAGATTGTGAAGAGCAGGCCAGAAGTATTTCAGAACGATTAATAAATGAGTACGATGGTTCTCCAAGAGAAACAGTCTGCTCACAACAACAGCAACAGTAGCAAAGCCTTTTTAAGGCCTTCACCGCCATGATAACCATTGGAATTTCAGCTGCCTAAATACTAGGAAGGTGGTATCTACTGGTTAAAATAGAGCTTCATGCCATAAGACAGTCAGCTATATAGTTATATGAAGAATGCATTCATTATACTAAAGTGTATAGAGGATACACATAATTGAGATTTTTGGTCATTGAGTAGCCACCCAAGCGTTAATATAAACATGCAAGGTGAATTCACAAGTGAATTTGATGAAATTACAGCCCCAGTATAAATTTACTTTTTTGCGGTTATTAGGTAATTATGATGTAACCTATGTCGTCATAGCGCTAAAATTCAGACCCTTTACAGAACACTTCTGAGACCTGAAAATCCACAGAATCATATATTAACTTACATACATATCCAGCGAATACATTAAAAGATGAGTGCTACTTTCTCCAACAAGTAATGCTGGCCAAACTTCACGCGTTCTCTTGGCTGACGTAATCCTGTGGATAAATAAAGCTAGCCTTGCGCTATTTATAGCACGCGTCATGCCATGACCGATCTGAAGTTCGGAAGCTGTACTGTGCTGTCGAGTTCATCTCCTTTGATTGAAGCATCGAAACTCGAAGTCGAGAGTCGGTCTTAGACTCCATCTCTGCGATTGAGGGCCCATCATCGATGTGTATATTGATGACCTTTTACCACATGCACCATTAGAACTACCGTACTCGCTCTAATTATCCGAACGGCCAAAAATAATTAATATCGCCGTTCGGTGGTAAATAGAAAGTAAATAAATTCGGGCAATAGCTTGTTCGAGTGTAAATAGAACGGATCCGGTGCAAATGGAGAAAGCACTATTATAGCGACGAAGAAACAGCAGTCGATGTCCAACTATAGGTTTATTGTTGTCAGCTTTAGAGTTCTCAGTATCGCTGTGCTCTCAGGAGCGATCGCAAAATGATCGTCGTCTGTGTCCGTGTTACCTTTCCGCTCTTATATGCTGTCCGAGATGTGGTAGCCACACTCTTCGATGAACGTGGAAGAGCTGTCTTGAGCTCCTTCCATGCCGTACTGCGTGGCCGTTCGGTTGATTTAGAGCGGATGAGAAAACTTGAAATTCAAGATGTTCGACGAATTAGGAAGGAAATAAATTACTTAAACTTACCGTTCGGGCTATTAGAATGTTCGAATAATTAGAGCGAGTACGGTATGTAGCTACTGGGGATGTGGTCAAGTTTTTCATTTTAAAAGAAGTGTATGGTAATGCTGACAGCATAGATGGGGAGAGAGAATCTGTGGATCAGTCGTTTTCTTTTGAGAGCCCAGACATGAAGCTATGTAGACCAAGCCCCTGAGCCCGAACCCCTAAAACCCACATCGCCCACGCAACAATTAACGTGTGACAAACATACATACAAATAAATAAACACAACAGAATCAGACACCTTGCGCAAAGGCACTTGGTAATAAATATTTATCTAGTCATGGTTGCAGGAATTTAGTAATGTACCAAGGTGTTACCACATACATATAAATAGAGAAAGAGGGGTATAGTACATGTATTATAATTACCAAAATGATGTAACTCATTCAGGGGGCAAGCCTTCATGCACTCACAGCAAAGATAGTAGAGGGAGAGCCCACAGTGAAGTTATATTTTAGTGGTAGCAGAATTCGATCCAAACTACGTATATACCTATCAAACATCATTACTACCATACCTCTTCCTGCTTGCTCCACTGGCACCCTCTCCTTCCTCCCTCCCATCTCCACCCTGCCCCTCCTTGTCCACATCGTAGTCAGCCTCTGGCATTGAGTAGCCAGTCTCCACGCTGTCATGGAACCACTGTGCTGACACACAGTGGATGCCCCACTGCTTAGCATACCGGTACTTCATACCTATACATACACATAGGTTACATGTACAAGTATAAAGGTGATGTGACAATGTCATGTATACATGTATAATAGGGTAATGTGACTACCGTAAATCGCGAATATTTCGTTGTTAAAATATTTTCGGACAGCCTGGCTTGTGCAAAAATTAAACGCATGAAAATACATGCGCAATATTAACAATAATGTGGTATAGAGTCGTTTGTCCAAAAATTATTTAACACGAAAAATTATCGCATGAAATATTTTAGATATGAAATATTCGTGATTAAATATGGTATTAGCCAACGTGAAGGATACAAGCAGCAAATAGCTAATTTGGCTAGTGTATTCAAGAGCTAACATATCCCATAACTAGACTAAAGGTAATGAGAGATATATATAATATTATGCGTATGTAAATGATATTGCTATGGCGACGAATGTCTTATTGCTTGGTGTAACTGCTCAAATCTCCTTGTCATGTTTTCACATGCACACACATGCACAAAGAGTATGAGAAGTGCTTGGATACACAAACTGTGAGGCTTGATTCTTGCATCCAGGAAAGCCTCCACTCCACAATTACCGTAGATCGGGAAATTTTTGTCGTTAAAAATTTTTCGTCGACAATCTTTCCCAACGACAAAAATTAAATATTAATTTTTAGTTAATACATTGATGTATCACATACGTTCGTGTAAGCAACAAAAATTAGACTACACGAAAATTTAACAAGAGAAACATTTTGCCAGCGAAATTATCCCAATCTATGGTAATTGTACACATGTGCATATAATATGAGCTCACTCTGTTTATTCCCGACTAGGAGGTGAGTGCAGATGTCCTTGGTGAGCTCTCCCGAGTAAGTACCGCCGTTCTCGGAGCACAGCTCCTTCACTCTCTGTCTCGCTCTCTCGTCCAGCCCCGTCACTGTGATCGTGTGACCCCTGAGAGGGGGACAGCGATGAGTCGCGATGATGTCGTCACCGGTGGCAGAGGTCACGTGACCGTCTAGCCCCGCCTCCCAGGTCGACTCCACCCACGAGGGTAGCATAACGGGGAGTTTTAGCTGACGAGCCACGTTGTACTTTGTACTCCCAACTTGACCAACAATGAGATGAGTTACCTGCATATAATATTATAAGAAATTGTAGAAAGATTGAAATTTTTCATGAAGACTTTCATAATTCACAAGTGGTCTTAGCTTATGAAACGAGCTAGTAGCATCATTGTATATGATAAAGGGTCACTATGTATGTAAGTAGCATCCTTAAGTTATGCAATGTTACGTAATCGTCAAACGCTCATAACGAAAACAGATGACAAATTTTAAAATAATAATCATTTTTCATATTCACCTGTATCTGTACCAAATTTCACAATTCGATACCCTTACGATTCAATACCTTTACTGTTTCAGAAAAGTAAATTGTTATACTAGGGATGTCATGTACATATACAGCCAATGGTATGCTGGCTCTTCGTTGTCATGCCTATCAATTATGATTACATCACTAGGTTACCCTTTTGGTGAAGTCTCCCTCCACTTTTCCTCCCATCAGTTTGATCAGCTGAGTCAACCGCTCCTGCAGTGATAGATGATGTGTAATCAAGCCAGGGATATCCCCTTACTGATATACCGTACAGCCGGAAATATTAGAGGATATTAAATATGGCGGTTGAGCCGAAAATCACTATTATAAGAATATTGGCAGATTTAAATTTGGTGGTTCAGTACGGGATTGCCATACGTATAATATTATATGCGAGTAGGAAACTTTGGCGGATTTTAATTTGGCGGTTGTAATAAAGACCGCCAAACTGCCAAATTTTCCGGCTAAACAGTAACAACTGTACTACATTGTACATGTATGATAACTATCGACACGTACACACACTGCACTGATATAATAGCCTAGCTGGCTGGTGTAACTCTCACCCTGGTGTCCTTGCTGCCAACCTGAGTGAAGCAGGCCACCACACCGTGCATCGCCATGGAGAACACTGGCTGGGTGCTAGCCGGTAGAGGCTATAATAGAAAGGAGAGGATATAAAGTTTTAATTAACGTCAAAATGACAGGATACTGTTCATGCTTACCCATCCATGCTGTATGTGCGCCAGAACCACTGAGGGGCCAACAATCCTGTGTGCGTGTGTGTGGAAGAATAATAGCAGAGCCAAATTTAAGAATTATAATCCTCAGCAGAAGATACCTCTTCTAATTTAGACACTGAAAATGTGTACGTACTAAGAAAATCTCGCTCTTATACCTGTAGTTTCCCTGGAGGGTCTTATAGATTGAATTATCGAAGGTTCCCATGACGTAGATGCATCCCTTCTCTCCCTCACACCCCTCCTCCTCCTCCCCCTCCACCAGCCACACAGCCTCACCACCCTCACACCCACTCCCTCCATGATAGTGCTCCTCCACTGCCTGCAGATTGTGAATACATATTATACATTACAGGGTTCTCCCCAGGATAAACTGAAGGCCTAGCGGGTGGGCGTCAAAGAAATAGGGCTATGGAAGGCATGGGGGGGGGGGGGGGGTGGGGGCGGTATGCTGAAAGGGCCTGGGGAGAACACTGCATTACACAGTGATGAGTTCTGATGATACAAAAATTCAGGATTTTATACTCCCCTCCCAGAATCTGAAGTTTATGCAAATTTTGCTTCGGAATATCTAGATGTGATCTCACCTTGGCAGCTTCTTGAAGAAGAGCATCTCCACTGCCCGAGGTAGATCGACAAAACCTCAGATGGCCTATAGAAAGAAAACATGTACCATAGAAAAGACTTTTTTTATATAGTTTGCTCATGAAACTTACGCAGCATAGTTCAAACGAGGCTGAAGAATCTGCAGTAAAGCTGTGCTACAAGTTCGGACATGTACATGTGGAAACGCACAGGTTTTGAAAAAATTCCAAATAGCGCACACTAAAAATATGCGCGCGCCGCTCCGCTATTTTTATACGTGACGACCCCTACCACTCCACACATGGCCATCAAGGTACCCTGTAGCAGTCCCAAGAGCCAACTGTGGCTGCAGACTGGCAACTGGAGGGAGCAGTGGCCTAGGCTGGAGAGAAAAATCATTGAGCACCCTTTCAACCATGCAGTAAGCTGGCTTCATATCTCAAAGGGATTGGGGGTGTGGCTTATGAGACTGTATAAAATTGTTCACGTACACATACGGAGCATAATTTTATTACGATAGTGCAGTAATTGAATGTATCCACAATTATTAAGCAGATATCCTAGTATGCATTGCATTTTTTATCCGCTGCAGGTCGAGTTAATAATTCCAGGGGTCGAGTGTCTTCCCCCCGCCGTCTCCTCCTCTCTCCCTCCCCCCTCGTTCTTCACAGCCAGTCTCCCGGTGGGCCACTTCATTCAGCCGGACATCATCAATCGCTACCTTCTCCTCAACGAAGGTTCACTAACTGCTCTCTCTGTCGGAAATAGAATTGATGTTGATGATGTGTATGCACTATTACCGTCAGGTTAGGAGATTGATTGGCTGATAAAATTTAACATTATGAATATTTCTTGCAAACAGCCAGCCACACACATTCAATTTCTCCTACCGTATAGCTGGAAATATTGGTGGGAATTAAATTTGGCGGTTGGTTGAGCCCCAAATCGCTATTACAAGAATATTGGCGGATTTAAATTTGGCGGTTCGGTACGGGATTGCCATACGTATATATGCGAGTTGGAAATTTTGGCAGATTTTAATTTGGCGGTTGTAATAATATTATAGACCACCAAACCGCCAAATTTAATTCCCTGCCAAATTTTCCGGCTATACGGTATTAAATTATTTTGGCCCAGCCTACTAAGTATAATATTATGCAAACAAAATAATTATTGATGCAATTTGTATATCCCTCCAGTACTACAGAATATAAGACATTAACTGTACCATGCTATGATTAATTGAATTTCTTGTAAGAGTGAATAATCTGCAATGTCATGGTTGTAGGGAAATTGTTGCTCTCACTGATCAAGGACACCTATGAGCAGCTGGGACTGCAGGGAAGCCCCTCTTGTTATCAGAAAAAATATCGCTACGGTAACATTAAAACTTCGAAGCATTACCATAATAGCACTATAATAATTATTGCTCTTTTTTTTTTGCTCAGTTGTTGAAATCGATTTGAAGGCAGCTCACTTTAAACCAGGCAAGGCCAACTATGAGAGGGTGAAGCAGTGTCTGAATGAAAGACTCAACCAAAAAGTGGATTTCATTTTGAGCTGGACCAACCAAGGTTGATTAAAAAAAAAATTATGTCCATGTTGACAAAATGAGTATTACCTCACTTTATTGCAGGGGCCATCCCCACTGCTGAGTCACAGTTCCTGGAAGATTTCAAAGCCACCAAGATTAACTGTGAGAGCAAAACTGAAATCCTGAAAGATTTCCCCCTCCCTGTTTTGCAATCTGAGCACCCTCATGGACTAACTAAAGAGGGAGATACCATAAGCTGTTCTGCTGCTGAACTGCATACCTGGATAGGAGCTGTGGCCTGCGGATTGGACGTTTACGAAGGGGGAGCTCCTGGTGATTATGTGTCAACACTAGTACCACCTGAACCTCATACCTTGTGCCAGAATGGAATCAGGACCAGGTGGACTGGAATGGTATCATCAAAGCATATTTGCACCTTGCTTGAAATCTTCAAGTAAGTTGTGCAACAAGCAAAAATGCAATTCATGATCATTATGACATCATGTTGACATGTATACCCCACTTAATTTGTACTTTATGCTGTGTATTCGATATTCATTAGGAACTACATAACTTCCTCAACACACAAGCAAGGGCTTCCTTGGATAGCTGTGACTGTTTGGGGATTTGAAGACTCACCAATCTCATGGAGAACTAATGAGCATGGATGGTTTTTGTCAGGAGACAACCACTACATTCTTCTCTTATTCAATAACTACCAGTTTTGGAGTATACAAACACTGGCAGCGCATGATATGATACAATAACTCCATTTCAGCACAATGATGTCTGATGATATATATTTTTGTTCATGTGTTCGATAGACTAAATTTGAAGCTACAGAAAAAGAAAGATACACAGGAATCACAGATTAACGTGTGTGAAGATGCGTGCACTATGGGCTGAAAGCAGCACAGCTTTGTTATACTAGAGTTTTGAAATAGTCTTCCCACGCTTGGTTGACACTAACTACTGTAAGAGTTGTTAGATGAGGGTTATTTGAGTGGAAAAAGTCGCGATCTCGCTTTAGGCATAGCACCAGGTGGTTTTGAGACTTTTTGTGGCCTGATGTCAAGACCGTAGGAAATGGTTGCCCATCCCGCATCAGCGAATAGCACCACAAAAGTCGACTGATTCGGCCATTCCCATCTAGAAAAGGGTGTAATGTCACGACGTTCAAGTGAAGCCAGCTGGCTAGCTGATATCGATCGTGCGGTTGGGAGAATTTTTTGTTGTATTCTTTCACGATTCGAGCCATAGCATCAGGAATGCAGGTGTGAGAAGGGAAAACGTAACCACCAGCACAAACGGGACCATTTCGATAGGCTCCGGGACCGACATCCAATCCTTGCTCGTTTTTCAGTCCTCGCATCATAATTTCGTGTGTCTGCTTTATCATATCCTCTGTGAGATCAGGAAGTGACTCGGAACACTGCGGTTTTCGGCAGAGATATTTGAACGCCTTCAAATGCTGTAACAGTTGAGATACACCCGGCTCCGTAACCGTACTAACGAGCGGCAAATCGTCAACCATATCATAAGCTTGGGTCAAAATTTCGTCGGCTTTCTTTTTATTCAATCCCTTTGGTAGCGTATCTTCAAGTGTGTTACTCAACCAGACAAGTTCGACCGTCATCTTCTTTTTGTACTCGTTCATCCGTTCGGCTTTACTCGTCGTTAGAGACAGCTGTTTCTCCCAGTCTTCTTGAGCTTTGACGCATTTCTGCCATACTTCTTCAGGCTCCTTGACATTGGGCAAGAAGCAAAGTTTTGCCAGCGACGGCCCGGATAGCTCCATAATCTCGCCTTGCGCTTCAAATTGTTGGGAGGGCGTTCTTTCTCGCACGATCTATATATAGCTAGCGATATTGCGCGTAAAGACAATGATGACATAGTTCACATCTATTTTTGGCGTAAGATCGAATGCGCATGCGCGCACAGGCTGATCACGGGTGTGCGTTATCAGCATTTCTGTGGCTAAAATGGCTTCAAATCAGTATTTAGAAAAACATAATTATTTGTTCAGAGACGTTCTTAGATCGGAGCCAAAAGATGCAATAAAATTTAGTCAAGGTATGCAAAAGCAATGGGATAAGAAATACTCTCGTGATCCTGTACTTTCTGAGCGAATGAAAGAGTTTAAGAAGACTCGAGCACTACATCTAGTGTGGGCATCGGATAAGTTTGGAAAGGATATTGATTCTGATAAAGTTAGCGATCTCAGGACGTATCGCCTGTTATCCGATACCTACGACAGCTTTGATTCACCCTTGGCTGTTAAAGGTGCCGATTCAAATACTGAAAGTTGCCAAGGAAGTCAGGAACATCAACCTAGCCAGCCACCCCCATACCCGAGTGTTCCAGGTGATGCTTTGAATGCTGAAAGTGGACGAGGAAGCGAGCAGCAGCTACAGCAACA
This sequence comes from Cliona cf. orientalis, assembly GCA_963930775.1. Taxonomy (NCBI): domain Eukaryota; kingdom Metazoa; phylum Porifera; class Demospongiae; order Clionaida; family Clionaidae; genus Cliona; species Cliona cf. orientalis. Next base: position 890,825 of record OZ005691.1, on the reverse strand, counting down.
TCTCAGAGCTTTATTGTACATCTTCAATGCTGTGGAGGCCAAAAAGCCATTGTCTGAAGAGCTCATAAAGCATGCTCATCGGATTCTGATGAACGAACTGTACACGGATGATAAGGTGCCATTGAAGATAAATGCCGGTGAGTATAGGCGATGTGTAGTTGGGGATGGAGGAATGCATACGTACCCTGATTATAGAAGTGTTCCGAGTACAGTGACAAGAATAGTGGGGGAGTATGAGAAGCGAAGCAGTATTCCGGACCACGATCCTTTTGCTTTGGCTGCCTGGTTGCTCCATGAAGTATTGACGATTCACCCATTTGAGGATGGCAATGGGCGCATCTCCCGCCTTCTATGGTGCTATTCACTATTACGAGATGGGACTCCATTTCCGGTGACGCCGTTTCCTGGGCAAAGGAAGGCTTACAAAAAGTATATTGCATGCATAACAAGAGATCAGGAGATATCACTTTCATCTCCGCAATGTAAGAACTTATCCTCGCTTACCCTCATTAGTGTCTCTGTGACATGGGAAAATTTTATTCTTAACTTAAGAAGTGAAGCGAACGATAAATATACAGAAATTGTCAAGTGGCTAGAAGAGAGTGGAAATGCTCTTAAACATAATGAGTGACGAATCAGCAATAATTTAGACTCTGTCCTACTCGCAAATCGCTTTTGTTTTTTCACCCCTTTCCCTCATCAAACTTTCAAGTTATGTAGTCCTCCCCCTGCCCTCAATCTGTTCTTATGTATTTACACTCCTTCCTTCAAACATTATTATTAATTTTGTTCCACATCATTCTTTGATATTAAATTATTTAATTATGTATTTTGTCACATAGGCCAGAATATGGCCTGAAGCATAATAATTATGCATAACATAGAGAATCTATCTATCTATCTAATAATTATTATCATATCTGTATTGTGGCTATATAATATTATTATTCAGCATAATAATTAAATTTTGGTGGCTTGTCAGTGATCATGTCTGTTGTTGAAGGTAATAATTGTAATACTGTTAATTTGCTGAATCGTTTTGGTATCATTGCCTGCTCTTTAGCTTGTTTGATTGATGGAATAAAAACTGGTATTGTTGTTTGAGTAGTTTCTTGCCGAACTTGAGCTTGACTCTTAGGAGGCATGCTATTTCCCCGAGTATGCTTTTGATCAAAAATTATATGATAAGTTGTTTTCTGTTTCTCTTTGAGATTTATATTGCTCTTCTTGCCACTTCTTAAGGGAACTTGTACACTGTGTGTCAGTTGTTTGCCTGGTATTCCTGCATGCATATGATGAAATGAACCATATCCAAACTGATTGTGCAGTCTCGTTGTACCGTTTACAGTCACAATGCTATTAGGGTGTTTAGTTGAGCTCTTATTAGCTTGTGGTCTAGTATCGGATGAAATATCTACAGGCAATAATAATTGGTGATGAGGTTCTTCATTGGGAGGTGGTGGACGCCATATATTTGGTTGTGGTCTTCTCTGTCGCCTCAGTTTGCGAGTTTGAGATGACTTTGCATGTGCTAATGAAGCAGCATCAGTGCCCTCTATATCACTTTTCTCTCTCCCTGATGACTGTACATTAGCCTTTTGTAAATGTGGACGAGCGTTGAGATCAACGTTTTGAAGCCTATTTTCAACTTGAAGATGCTCTGATTTGAGCTGCATTTTTGAAATTTCTTTACACTGAGTCATTGGTTCAATATAATACGCTGAATGTCTGGTGCTGAATAGAGAGGCTGGATCTAAGATTAGATTGCACATAGAAACACTGGTCCTTTGGGAATCATGAGACGACTTTTTATACTCATTATCGGGGTTTGCTTTGCAACTTCTCTCGCTCAGTCCTCCAGTGTACACATAGGAGAAATCTTCATCAATCTGTCCACTCATGTATGACCATTTCTGAGTCTCAAAATCAGCTTTGGTACATAGGTTTGGCATGGAGACCACATCTCGAAGTAAATCTTGATTATTGGATTGTCTTTTACGTCTCCTTGGCTCCTGAGAGGCAGTGGCTGTGAGGTCATACACAGCATTGGGCCTCACTCTCTCCCATCCAGTTATTGCTAGCATTCCTCTTCTTGAAGTATGGGGAGGTCCAGGGAGAATATCAGACTCAGTGTAAGGTGAGCCACTGCACGATAGCAGGCAGTCTATAGGATCAGGCACACTATCCATAATATTACTGTCAACAACTAGCTATTAATATTAGCTATGTAGCTACTCTAATGATGTGCAGCTGTTTATAATTTTTCTAGTGATGTATATATTATGTGTGCATGCATGCTCTTTTCACACGCTGAACTGCTAGTGGACCTTTTCTATAGCAACTACAATAATCACAGTTGTGTTAGCTGATAAACATGGTCGAGACCATGACTCCATCTGGTGATGAATTTCAACTTCCAGCTGATGTAATGTTTATTCGACCCCTAACCTCAGACAGAGGGGAGCCAAGTGGTAGTCTATGGGTGATGAATCCAAATTTTAATAACAGGGATTTCCTTGCCATATCCTCTATCCCTTTTCCACTGTATAATAATAATATTATCATTATGGCTGATTATAAACAATGGTAGTCATGATCCACCCCCCCCCCCCCCCCCAAGTGATGATGTGTGATAGTGTGATATTAATTTGCAATGTGAGTTCAGAAAAATCATGAAATAGTATTGGCAAAATTTAATGAGCTATTTGGTGAGAATTTTGATGGTAACCGATGCAGTGTTGTCAACTTGTCAACTTGCTTAGTCCTTGTGACAGGCCCCTGGTCAAGCACTGGTACGACAACAGGTATTCCACCATGTTTACCATGATCCATCTCATTCTTGGGTATGCTACTCTCCAGAGCGAATTCTTCCTGCCCAAAATAAGTCCGCACAGATCTTCTTTTCTTTCTTCTTTCACCGACTTTTTGTGGCTCTAAGTTTGCTGACTGCTTTGGAGCTATCGAGCCAGATCCAGCCCCTGAACTGTATCCCATTAGACCATTACCTCTTAAACTGCCAAATCTCATAATCTTATGACGGTGATTATGCATTGAAGCTTCAACTGCAGTTCTCTGGTGTTGTGGGCTACTATCAGCAGTTTCTTGGATGCTTATCGGACACCAATCCAGAGGTGGTGGAAATTTGGATTCTTGTTGCTTTCTCTGTCTCTTCTCTCTTTTCTTATGAGACTGCTGCTGCTTTTGAGCCTGTATATTATTATGTGACGAACTATTAATCATTGGAGGGGCACTGATACTTAAACTCTTTCCTCTTGCAGACTCCAAGCTACCGCTATTTCCCATTCCTAATAAGGGGAAGGCATTGAGATCGAGACTACGTAACCTGCTCTCCACAAAGAGTTGTTCTGCTAGCACATCTGACCTAAGCTGCATTGCAACAATTTTTGAAATCTCATTGCGAGTTCGAGAATCCATCTGTGCAGCGTACAGCCTACTGGCTAACACCGAATCCAGTGTTAAGGTGTGTGTTGAGACGCTTTGGCTGGTCTGTCTCTGCTTCAAAGGCTCTGCATTGTAGTGATGCATAGGGCTCTCTTTGTGCAATTTTTGCTCGTCTATGGCTCCAGATCTCTCACTCAGTCCACCAGGATGCACGTATGAGAAATTATCATCAAGATACCCGCTCATGTACGTTTCTGAAAATTCTTTGTGAGAGGGTACTGTTTTAGTATTGCGTAGGTTAGGTAAAGAGACTGCACCTCGAGCCAGTGGGTACTGATTGCTGGAATTCCTCTTCGTCCGTCTTCTCTGCGGCTGTGAGTTTGCAGTATGTAGATATGTCAGATCATAAAGAGCGGAGGGCCTCACATTTTCCCATCTCGACGGCGTCAGCTTGTTCACTAGCCTTGGTCCAGCAAGCAGAGTGCTATAATACGAATCACTGCAACGGATCAGGCAGCCAAGAGCCTCCTCCTCGCTCGTGTCATCCATGTAGCTAGGTACAGACTGTGACTGAAGCGAGAGGAGCCACGCCTACTTTTTAACAGACTCTATGTGACAACAAGGGTGGCGATAATGAGTTAACCTTTCGCGTTGGTACCCTACTGTGCAGCACTATTAGCGATTGCAGGTGCGACAGCACTACCTAGACTTGCTTTCGGTAAGCTTCTTGGCTTTGCACGAATTTGTGCCACCTCAGCAATGTTTACTAGCGTGGACTTTGACCTTGGGCGGAGTCATGTGGAATGGCAGGGGTTACCTCTGGCAACTCCACAGTGCTTCTCCAGGTCATAAACCCTCAAAAAATCGTCTGCCCTACCAGAGAAGAGCTACAAGTCGAACATGGGGACTACGTGTGCCCGTCAGAAGGATGTGATAAGGTGTTCCAAGTCTCCTCTCAACTTCAGATGCACATAGCCAGGCACCATCACGGAGAGAAGTTGACTGGTTCTGCTGGTGGGCCTGAAGGAGGGAGTTTATCACGTGACTGTGTCTACTACTGCCCAGTGGAGGGCTGTCCCAGGAGCAAAGTGAACGGTCAACCTTTCCCCAGACTTGGTCAACTAAAACAGGTGTGTACGTATGACAGTCGCAAAATTATTCGTACTTGCCCATTTCATGTTTTAATACCCTCAATATCTAATAAGTGGATGACCTCTCCCTACAGCATTATCATACGGTCCATGGGAGCAAAGAGTACAGCTGTCAAAAATGTGGTAAAAAGTTTGGCCTGAGAGATGTATGCAACCGTCACGAAGCCGAGTGTGGACAAGTATTCTCCTGCGAAACTTGTGGGGAGAAATTTAAGACCAGAAATGCACACTACAAGCATGCAATGAGAAAGAAACATGTCCTTCCGGTCGGCTCTAAGCCAAAATCGAAGCAGAAAAGCTCCAGAAAGTCTGATAGTGTGATCTTAAGACCTCCAACGGTTATTATTAAGAATGTTGTGCAAATGCCACCCAAGCGTATTTCAACAACTGCTCAAACTACTCTGACTACTAGAAATCAAACCAAGTCAACCCCGCAGACTCATAATATGGCGGTTCAAGTTGAATTGATGCTCAAGAGTTTGATTGAAGGGACTTCCTCTGCTTCTCAGACTAACGAATCCTATTTATCGGTACGCAGTCACCATGACAACACTGCTCAGACGATGACTTCGTCAGAAAAATCGAACGCATCAGTAGGCACTACTCCTCCCCCTCCTCCTATAGCTACTACCCTCTGTCATATCACTACTAGTAAAGAGAATCACCCGTTGAATCTTGAACTGAGTGACTTTGCTACTCAGACTGAGGCCCACTCCTTCGAGCTCGTCTCTTCTTCCCATCTCAGTGAGCTGGCCACTCAGACAGATCCCCTCTCCACTGCTACCATGGGAGTGCAGCACGATGCATCAATGAATCCATTCTCTTTCTGCGACCTAGCTACACAGACGACTGACAAAGATTTTGGTGAGGTACTGAGTAACTTTTCTTTCAACGATCTAGCCACGCAAACATGTGAAGAAGACATCGGTAGAGTATCGAGCAGCTTGAACTTTGACAATCTTACTTCGCCTTCTAGCTTCATTCAGCATTCTGGTGGAGGACCTTCTCAACTCGGCACAGCTTTGAGTAACAATTCATCATCTTCTCAATCGCAAGCGATTCAGACCATTCCTCTTTCGACGAACGAATTAGGCACACAAACTTCAAGCCTAGGCCTACACGTACGCCACCTCTTTCAAACCAGTGCCTTCCCTCAGTTTTCCCCACCTCCTCCATCTTCACTGACTACAAATAATTTATCCACCATCCCTCGAGGTCATTGCCAGGACAGCTGTACATGTACGTATAGCTCAGCTACTACTGGTAGTAGTAGTAATACTGATGAGCACTGTCACCATCTTCAACATCGTCAGTGCTGTGAGTTTTCTCAAGATGGACTTGGTAGCAGTGCCGCAGTTGAATTCGGCACACAGACCTCGCTCGACCTTCCACTGACTTGTTCCAATAGTAGTGGTGTTAGTGATTTCGGGACTCAGACTACCATTAGTGATAAGGAGTTGTCGGATTTAGTCAGTGAGTTGTCGTCGGACACCCTGCAGAACATTCTGCCTCCAGAATGCATGGATTTTGGAACGCAGACTCTGGAATCGGAATTAGCTGGAATTGAATATCTGGATTTTGGAGTACAGACTTCGTTTGGCCTCAAGTTGCCAGCTGAACATCAGGATCAAAGTTCACAAACACAAGACTAGTTCAGTGTACTGTATATTATGACATTGTGGTGATTTTGTGACATTGTGTTTGATTGACATAAATTCAATGTGCATGGTAAAGGTCGTCACCCCTTTTATGGTAAGGGTCGACACATCAAGGGAGGACTTGGCTCTTCAGCTGCACCATGAAATCATGGCGGGCTGGAGCGCCCTATATAAGCAGGTACCTTTCAAGAAGAAGGATCACCTCATCTTCTTCAGCCCCTCAGTCTAGTGCATCTAACCAAGCAGCATTTAGATACTGCCTTGATTTGGTGAGGTCAGCAATTCTTCATAAATTTAATATGATGAAACTAAAAAAATTTTGGTAACGTCCACGATATTGTACGTATCAAATTTTGTAGGAAGAATGATTATGACCACTACCTGTGCAGCCTTCTCCTTCCCAAGTCCGTGCAGCCAGCTGTGTTCGCAATCAGGGCATTCAACGTAGAAGTGGCTCAAGTTCGTTAACTATGATATTATTAATGTGGATTTGTATGGTCTATGGTTCAGCGTATACGTACATGATTGGTGTTGTTGACACGATGTAGATTCGTGATGTGGTGACAGAGAGTCACATTGGTCAGATGAGGCTGCAGTTTTGGAGGGATACAATTGATAGCATCTACAAGGTGTTGCAATTCATAGCTACACAATATCAAGAGTATAATAATATTATTATCGAGAGTATTTACTCTTGATAATATTGTGTGTCATTAAGCAACTCTGTCTCTCTCTCATAGGGTAATCCACCTCAGAAACCTGTAGCACTTGCACTCGGAAACGTTAGTATACTCCTTGTACATTCTAAACCTATTTCCTTTTCCGTGACCCTATATAATTATAGGCTGTCAAGCAGCACAAGTTGACAAAACAGTGGCTGTTAAGGATTCTGGATGCTAGGGTAAGATGAGAGCGCATTAAGTTTTATCACACACCCACAAAATTTAACATTTTCACATGTTCTTCTTTTGTATTTCAGGAGAAAAATTTGAAGAGCACCGTTAATCTCACCACACAAGATGCAGAAACTTATGCTGAGAACACATTTTCTGCCCTGCTCTACCTCACTTTAGAAGCATTAGGTATGCTTATGCCCCCCCCCCTCCCCCTCTCTCTCTCTTTCCAAATGACCATTCCTCCCTATTGGCCCTGACTTCCTCTTCTCTCTTTCACTTTTTCTTCGTCCACCAGGCATAAGAGATGTCAACGCTGATCATGCTGCCAGCCATGTTGGCAAAGCCGAGGGTATCGTAACTCTCTTGCGAGCAACAGCCTACCACAGGTCAAGGAGACAGGTGCTACTACCCATGGACATCATTACAAGGGTACACCCTGTAATAATAATTATTATTGTTCAACTCGTAATACTATTTTTGTAAATCTGTAAGCATGGTGCATCGCAAGAAGACTTCATTAGAGGAAATGTGTCCCAAGCCGTGAAAGACGCCACTTATGACTTTGCAAGCTTGGCGCACACTCATTTAAATAAGGTAAGTCAAAATTTTTTCTGATTGTTGACCCCACAAGAAAGTGCCATTTTTGTTGTTATAGGCTCGTGCATTGAAGAACAGTATTCCCACAGATGGCAGGAAAGCATTACTACCAGCAGTGAGCTTGAAAACCTACAATTGAATTTTTTTAATTTTAGCCTACTCTTTTTCTGTCACAGGTTGTGTGTGAGAAGTTCCTGAAGCAAATACAGCTAGCTGATTTTGATCCTTTTGCTGCTAGTCTGTCCACAAGAACTCCTCTGCTGCCTTTCTCTCTGTTATGGAGGACATTACGTAGAAGATTTTAGAGTAGATCTAATGAAAATGTATAATCTCTCTAGAGACTATGATGATGACCTGCAATTTGCCATGCAATACTCGACTCGGTAACTATACTATGCTAACTACAGAATAAACAATACGTCATTGTGGTTTTTCTGCGCATGCGCATTGCCTTGTTTGCGGTACTTAGTCAATTTCCGGCCACGGGCTGTTTGTCTTCACACAACACACAACTTTGACCGTGTACGCTGAGTGGGGACTTAGTCTCTGACAGCTTCTTTGGACTTAGTCTCTGGCGGAGGTTGGACACTTTGTCAATTTTTCGACCGACCATTTCTACCGACTATCCGCCTACCCCCGTAGAGGTAAGCGGAGTGTACTAAACGGGGAGACGGGCGAGTGAGCGCCCCTGGTGGCGTGTAAATGGCGGCCCTCCGGCCTAGCCAGGGCCACCATCCTATACTTTCCCTGGGGCCAAAAACAGCTTATGACGCATTCCATACTCGTTTGTTACGGTACCCAATGTACATACCCTCAATATAAGTGATCTCATCCGTAATATTCCAGTACAAATACTGTATAGTTTCCTATTGAATGTCGGGTCGTTCCCCTGGGTTCTTTGTGCATGTCTTTGTTGGCCAGTATTCACTGTATTGTCAATGTTGCATCAATAATAAGTCACCATACTTATAATGAAGTTAATACGTGATATGGTATGGTATGCAGTGAATTTCTTACACCAATACCCAATCATCTTCCGTCGCTGAATTCCGTTTTCTGTGAAGAGTGAGATAGCATCATGGATTCCAACAAGCATGTAAGTGGATCACTGTCGTGGTGATTTTCGTACTTTTAATACGTGATGGTGTATAATATACTCTTTCGCTTCTCCATGTATGTGTTGTGTAGTATCGTCACCAGATTTTGTGATGATTGTGTCGCAAAGCGTTAAAAAATTGAAATACCTTTTTTTTTCTCCGTAGGCTGTGAATTCCAAGCCCTCTCACCTCCCGCCCTCAGCTGAGTTCACAGGTATTAAACACGTGTATGCCAGGAAACCGTGAAAAGACGTGGAACCAAGAGTAATCCTTATCTACTCTTGGCGTGATGCATGGCCTTTTTAATAGCTATGTAGTTTAATATTTTATTTTATGAGCTTGTAGTAGATGTCTACAGGATAAAAATTTGGAGGGGGGTACAATTAAGAAATGGCTATATATATATATAATCTGATTTGAGGGTACAATAACAGCCGTCTAGTGTCCTCTCCACATTAAAAATATTCATCAAGGTGGGACAGGAGGGAATAGCCCGTAGCCACATCTAAGCTTTGGATCTCCTACACTTGAGACTTATTGGGCCGACAGGGTATTAAGTATACACATATTATTATTATTGCTTTCGTTATGTCTATAATATTATTATTCATGAGTACGTATATTTGTATGTGTAGTAGTACATTCTTTGCAATTCATCTTATAACTGGCGACACGTACTATACATATTTGTAGCTATGTGTACATGTATACACATACCAGCGTACATGTGTCAGTGCAGCAGATGTGTGCATGTGTATAAACAGTACTTAGCCTATAACATAACTTGTAGTGGTCTATGTATGGCTTTTAACATTATTATGACATTGTTGAGAATTTGAACATTGAAAGTCCATTACTTGATCTGTGTCGTAACCATGTTGATGCAGTGATGCCTAAATTACTATTCACCCTCTCTCTCTCCCTCCCTCTCTCTCTCTCTCCCCTTCTCTCTCCTTCTCTCTCTCTCTCCCTCTCTCTCTCTCTCCCCCCTTCCCTTTCTCTCTCTCAATGCACACTCACTTAGGCTCTCCTCCTAAGAAGCAGAAGCATCACCATCACACAGAGTAAGTTGTTTGTCAGTTTAGCTGCATAGCTACGTATGTACTTGTGTAGTAGCTTTGTCTGTGAGACGTCTTTTTGTTTGTTGTTTGAGGTCTTGAGGTGAGAGGTTAACTGAATCACTTCCGGTCGTGGGTAGTGTGGTGAAGACTATGTGATCATTGTGGTTTCCTGGGCTGATAAGAGTCGGATTTTTGACTACCCTCTCTCTCTCTCTGTCTCTCTCTCTCTCCCTCTCCCCACTTCTCTCTCTCTTTCCCCTCCAACAGTGGCAAGGTCAAGAAACATAAGCATAAGAAGCATCACAACGAAAAGTCGGTCAGTGTAAAGAACGAGAAGACAATGGCCGTCAAGAAAGAGCAGCCTTCTCCTCCCAAGGTGCGCAAGAATCTATGCAATAGTTGCATTCCTATAGCACTTGTATACAAGTCCCAAGATTTTCTTTCCGAGAAAAGAAATCTCAGGACTTGAGTGGGGATCAAACCCACACACTCACATCTGTAATAGTTAATAACATGATCGTAATACATGTACGTGTACATGTGCTGCATTAGTATGCGTTCTATTGAAATGTATTATTGTCTAGCCGTGCTGATAATCAGTTCCCCTTAAATGAGGGTACAAATTTGTTGCATAATTTGTTACTTATGTATTAAATTTGCAACTCTCTCTTTCAGCCTAAGAAGCCAATGATCTCCGAGTCAGACAGCGAAGATGACTTTCCATTGGTAAGCTAGCCATATAGCTGTCTCTGCATCCACCCTGCTGTCGTCAATATGTTCCATGTGTGTGTGCGCTGTACGTACATATGACATACCACCAATTCTTAAGATCTTACGACCATTTTCATGTTGCCAGCTGTGTGGGTTGTATCTTTTCAGGGTTTAACAATATACTTACAATATCATAATAATAATATTATGTTTCTGAAAGTAGGATAGACAGAACAGTGAACAATAGGCAATACCAATGGAGAGGTAGCTACTTTGCCAAATTAAATGCTTACCAATGTTATCCACTATACGGCAGCAAGTATTGTTTGACTCAAGATTAACATACAGACTGTTTACTATTATTATATAGTAATTAAGCTTCATTGTGCTTATCTTATTGTGCATGTATATGGATATTGTCGTGTTGTATATAGGCTCAACTGAAGAGTCTTACAGGAGCTGGAAGCTCCACCCCTGCTCCGCCCATATCAGCCACACCCCCTGTTGCCAAGGTGAAGACAGAATCAAAGCCAGTTGCGAAGAAGGTCAAAGTTGAAGAGAAGACTAGTGCGGCAGCTGTTGATGATGAAGATATTCCACTGGTAAGAATAGAGAGAGAATACCGTAGATCGGGATATTTTCACTGGTATTAAAAATATTTCGCTTGTCTAAATTTCGTCGCCAGACTTTAGTGACCAAAATAGGTATAGGTCGACGTATGTTATACAAAATATTTTGCGTGTTTAATTTTCGTCGGTAAAAGTCATCGATGAAAATTTAATGGCGAAAATTTCGCGATCTACGGTATTATACAATGTACCTTTCATGCTGTAGTGATCCCATGATATTGTATGCATTAATCTAGGCAATGCGCAAGGCTGATCTAGTTGCCAAGCACTCTACAGCCATTACATCATCATCAACTCCACCCACCAAATCAGCCCCGCCCAAGCCTAAGCCGACAAGTGCCCCACCCACATCATCAAAGAAAGCATCATCCACTGCTGTAAAAGCTGGCACGAAGAGAAAGAAGAACAGCTCGCAGACGGACAGCGACTATGAAGATGAGGAATTCAAGGTACACACACACAGAGTTATAACTACCGTAGGATTGGTATGTTATGCGGGGTTAAATTTATGCGATTTCCTAGTAAAAAGTATTGTGCGATTTTTATTTATGCGATAATACCATGAGCCAGACTCCACCCTCGAGGGTGGGATCTGAGAACGAGACTATCCACTCTAGTAGAGGAAAGAGCTATCAGCCCTTAGTAGAGTTGATTAACGCTGAAAATACTCACCAGTAGTCCGTAAATATCGGAAGTGTACTTCTCTCTGGCTCTTTCCAAACTCAAACTGTTGTACCATTCGGCCAAACAGACTGAGCGCTTACTAGCAGATCGATTGCGCGTGCAATATGACCACGTGTACGCGGCGCGCGCCTCGGCCGGCCGCCGTATTGCGCAATGTATGTAATGCGCATGTTTATTTTGCGATTTTTAATTGTGCGATTTCGCTAAAATTCGCATAATCGCATAACTAAAAATACCGCATAACATACCAATCCTACGGTAACTTTATCCTTACCGTATTTGTTCTACATGTAAATAGAACGTAAGCTAAAAAATTAATTACAATTTTAAATCGCGTGATTTTCTGGTAAAGGTCATTATGCACTCCATTAAGATACTCTATGAAAAATCCTAGAATGCGAATTTTCTTGCACTAGTTAGATCACGCGTTTTATTAGCTTAAATACGATAGCTACAAAAAAAATTATCAACCATATAAGTGCATTTTAGCCATCTCATCCTTCCTTCTATAGCCCAAAAAAGCCAAGAAGACACCAAGTTCCTCATCAAAGAGCAAAACATCATCTGCTGCCACTCCCACTGCCGCAGCCATAGTGACCACGCCCGCCAAGAAGAAAAGGGGCGGAGCTACCAAAGCTACCCCCTCCCCTAAGAAGGGGGCTGGTGCGGGGGCGGCGGGGACCGGGTCTCCCACGAAGGGGGGAAGGAAGAAGAAGGAAGAGGAACAGGAAGTATGGAAGTGGTGGGAGGAGAAGCCACACCCAGAGGGCATCAAATGGAAAACGCTCGAACACAAGGTATGATGTTGTATGGCCGGCCAGATGCGAGCGATAGATGCAAAACAATGTGACTAATGTACAAAGTTATTTGCAGAGTGGCATAATTTAAGAAAGTTGCATTAAAAAAATCACAAATTTTGAGTATACAGTGCACTAGTAAAATGAGTGTACATGTATCTAGATCTTCTTTCATTGTCCCCCTCGTTAGGGTCCCTACTTTGCCCCTCCCTACGAGCGCCTCCCTCCCGATGTCCAGTTCTCGTACAAGGGCCAACCCATGGAGCTCTCGGAGAAGGCGGAGGAGGCTGCCGGCTTCTTTGCCAAGATGCTCGACCACGACTACACAAAGAAGGACGTCTTCTGCAAAAACTTCTTTGAAGACTGGAGAAAAGTGAGTTATGCCAAGCAGTATAATAATTGTGGTACTATATACCGAGGCTTTTTGGTACGACGATCTTTACCTATTCTAGCTCCGTGGAGTGGGTAAAGGTCGTCAAACGAAATGGTCACTAGTATGCTATAGAGAGCTATGTAGCTACATGTATATCAAAAACTCTCTCTCCCCATGCAGGAGATGACCCGTGAAGAGGCCTCCGTCATTCGTGATTTCTCTCACTGCGACTTTACGGCCATCCATCAGTACTACAAGGAGAAATCCGAGGCTCGCAAGCAAATGACGAAAGAGGAGAAAGCGAAGCTAAAGGAAGAGAACGAGAAGATTACGGAGGAGTACGGGTGGTGCATCATCGATGGACACAGGGAGAGGATCGGGAATTTTAAGACGGAACCCCCGGGTCTGTTCAGGGGGCGAGGGGACCACCCTAAGCAGGGGAAAATCAAGGTTAATACATGAGTGTTGGGCATGATGCCGTTGCAAATTTAATGATTATCCCCCCAACCCCACCCCCTGCACTTATCATTTAGAAACGAATTGAAGCAGAAGATGTGACCATTAACATTGGACAGTAAGTTACAGTACATCATTATCATTATAATAAGGGGTTCCCCCACACACTAGCCAAATTAGCCATTAAATTTGCTACTGCATCCTTCACTTTGGCTACTAGTCCCCGGATGGAGTAGCCAATTTGCCATACTTTCCTACACATAAAGTCTACATGATTGTGTAAGCTTTGGGAACCCCTGATAATAATTAGTGTACATAACATACATGTACCTTGATCGGTTTCTATCTCTCTCTCTCTCGATCTAGAACCTGCCCTGTCCCCACACCACCTGAAGGACACAAGTGGAAGGCAGTGCAACATGACAACAAGGTATATATGCGAGAGATATTCAAATTGTATTATAAGCCTCTTACCATGACATATGATAATAGTTTATTTCATGACAATAATATTATTTTGTTATCATGATGTGCTATAGGTGACTTGGCTGGCCAGTTGGACTGAGAACATCCAGAGTGCTATCAAGTACGTCATGTTGAATCCAACATCGAGATTAAAGGTACAAAAATTATCAATTTCAGAACCAGTATTATTTTGCCATGAAATGATATACTAGTCTATAGGGCACTCCACTGTCATAATCGGGAGTATTTGAAAAAAATCTCCTGTATTATATATCTATTAGTGGCAGTTCTGAGTGTTAAATTTCTTTGCACTAGGGAGAGAAGGACTGGGCCAAATACGAGGTGGCCCGCAAGCTCAAAGGTCAGGTGGACAAGATTCGTGAGCAGTACCGCGACGACTGGAAGTCGAAGGAGATGAAGGTGAGGCAGAGAGCCGTGGCCGTCTACTTCATCGACAAGTTGGCGCTGAGAGCGGGAAACGAGAAAGACTCCGACGAGACCGCCGACACTGTGGGGTGCTGCTCTATCAGAGTCGAGCATATCAGTGAGTGACTGATCGAAGAGCAACTACCGTGTTTATGCCAATAGAATGCAAAAATTATGATTTTGAATTTTACGCAATTTTCTGGTAAAGGTCGTCTCATGCTCATTAAGATACACTGTGAAAAATCCTAGAACGTGAATTTTCTTGTGCTAATTAGATCATGCGTTTTATTAGCATAAACACGGTACATGTACAGTGTAGCTACCATAATGTTTTTATCATGCCCATCTAGAGAAGTTTAGTTGGCCCGTGTAAGATGAAAAAAAAAAGCATTTTGGAGCATATCCCTCCCTCCCCATTAGATGCTGTATATATTGACTAAAAAAAGCATACTTTCAAATTTGCTTTCATAATAAAAAGTATACTACCACATGTGTACATATATGTCCCTCCTCCCCATTAGATGCTGTATTATATTGACTTAAAAAAGCATACTTTCAAATTTATAAAAAACATACTACCACATGTGTACATAATATTGAAATACTTAATATTTATTATTGTGTAGCCCTCCATGAAGAGATGGATGGTAAAGAGTATGTGGTGGAGTTCGATTTCCTCGGTAAGGACTCGATTCGCTACTACAACAAGGTCCCCGTCGAGAAGCAAGTCTTCAAGAACCTCAAGCTGTTCAAGGAGAACAAGGACCCAGGGGATGATCTCTTCGATAGACTCACTGTGAGTACAACCACCAAAATTAAATATTGAGGGTCTGCCCCTGTAATTATACAAATGTAGTTTCATGGGGAAGATAGCGGTTGCATCAGACTATCTACAGATCCAATTGATGTGTTTGGTTTTTTTTTCAAAATCGTGAGGGAATCAGACATGTTTTAGTCAAAATTGATGTCATTAGGGGGCAGCCATCACATGTTTATTTATGGTGGGGGGGGGGCATTTTTGTCAGAGGGGTAGCCCCTATAATTATGAGTATTTAATAGTTTACAGCTGTCCTCTGTTGTATTAATAGACCGCTCTCCTGAACAAGCATCTGTCAGAGCTGATGGAAGGGCTGACTGCGAAGGTCTTTCGAACGTACAATGCATCCAAGACTCTTCAGGATCAACTGGAAGAGCTCACAGCAGGTAATATAAGTCACTGAAGAAAGTAGTTCCATCAGAATACTGAAGTGTGCAAAATAGTGGAAAAATGTATGACACCTGCAAATAAATTTCATCCTAAGCCTAAGGTAGCCTCTGTAATGAATTATTATTATTATGCAAATATTAATATTGACAGAAGCTGACCCCGTTCCTTCGAAGATGCTCTCCTACAACCGAGCGAATCGTGCCGTGGCCATCCTCTGCAACCATCAGCGTGCCGCACCAAAGACCTTCGACAAGCAGATGAGCAATCTTCGAGCCAAGATCGAGGCAAAGGAGGACTCCATCACAGAGACCAAGGGAGAGATAAAGGCTCTCAAGAGAGAAGTCAAGACCACCAAGGACCCCAAGGCCACCAAGTAAGGCTGCAAGTAGTCCTATTAAAATATATCGTATAGCCGGGAAATTTGGCGGTTTGGCGGTCTATATATAATATTACAACCGCCAAATTAAAATCTGCAAAAATTTCTTACTCGCATATAATATATACGTATGGCAATCCCGTACTGAACCGCCAAATTTAAATCAGCCAATATTCTTGCAATCGCGATTTTGGGCTCAACTGCCAAATTTAATTCCCGCCAATATTTCTGGCTATACAGTATAATTATAGCTAGTACACTTGTGGCCTATTACTTCGACTACCCCTTACCGATTTTTGTTTGCTGGACTACAGGAAACTAGAGACAAAGAAGAAACAGCTTGGCAGATTGGAAGAGCAGCTGCACAAGCTTGAAGTTCAAGCCACTGACAAGGTATATCATAATAATGTACAGTGTCATGGCTGCTGGATTGTCAATGGGTATATAGCGGGAAATTTTTGAGGGAGAAAACTTTTACGGATCGGTAGGAAAGGAGCATTTCGCGGAGAAAATTTCACGGAATATTAAAACTGGTCGCATAATGGGTGTGTGGCATGCCTAGAATTTCGTGGAGAAAGCTTTTGTGGATGGCTGAAAAATCGTGAAATTCATGAAAATTTTCTCCCTCGAAAGTTTCCCGCTATACAGTAGCTATACTCTGCTTGATTCGTTGTTTCCTGTCACCCGCCCGCATGCTTATTTTGTAGCTGCCTTCAAAATTCGTTATGTATTGCTACAGCAAGCCAGCTATAATAGTATAGTCATGCTCCTTGTAAACCACAGAAGTGGGCAAGGATTTAGTGGTTACATAATGATATTCATACATGTACATAATGAATAATGAATAATGATCGCCCGCCCACATGCTCTCCAGACATAGAAGAGGACGGGAAACAAGTATTAATTTTAAGTTATAGTGCCCTAATTAAATGTGTAGTGGTTCCTTTGTTAACACTCAATAATCTATTAAAATTTTTTCCATCAGGAAGAGAACAAGGAGATTGCCCTGGGGACATCGAAGCTCAACTACCTCGACCCTCGCATCTCGGTTGCCTGGTGCAAAAAGTGGGAGGTGCCGATAGAGAAGATTTACAACAAATCACAGCGACAGAAATTTGCCTGGGCCATCGATATGGCAGACGAGGACTTTGTTTTTTGACCGTCCCCCCTCCCCCCCCTCTATGGCAGTGGCTATTTTAGGTGAACCTTTGTTACTATTAATAGCTCTCATATAATTATTATCTTTTTTGGGGGGAGTTGAGGTTTAAATGAGTTTATGATCGTTACAGTTATAGTGTCAGAATAATAATTTATTAACTTGTTCACTGACTGTGCATAATTAAATTTTATATTATGTCAGTAGGAGTGAATTATTTATTATTTTGTAAACTTTAATGTATTATAGTATTATAGATGGCAGTATTGTATACTCTATCATCATCAACAAGAATTTTACTGCACACTTAATGTTAAAATAATAATTATAATAATAAATGGGCATGCAAACTATTATTTTTATAGTCTGACAGTCTAAGATTGTGTTTGATCGATGCTTACGATTATACATGCACACTTTCTGCTTTTCGTGATGATGTCTGGATTTCTGCATTTTATCGGTTCTATAATTAATATAATAATGTGGAAATCCAAAATTAATATTATTTATGGTGCATGGTGCATCCAGCCATGCAGCTAGTAAAGACCTCTTTCCTAGCGCACATGCCTGAGCAAATGTGCACCTTCTATACTCACTACTACGTAGCTAGTCTCTTTTCAGTAATATAATTATTATTATAATAATATTATTATACTGAAAAGAGACTAGCTACGTAGTACATGTACAAATATCATACAGTACAGTAGTACATACTTGTGTCATTTTGAATACATGACACTAATAGTATGACACTACACTAAAAGTGACACAAAATTGATAATAAGATGTCACTTAATACTCATAACAATGTCATGATAGCTATACAAACATGTTACTGACGTTAAGTTGGACTTGACTGTCGTGTACTGTTGTTACGGGGACTACTTATATCTCGGAAGAATCGTAATTGCACCAGCATGATCAAACGAGTGCTTGCCAGTGTATGGAGCTTATTTTGTGTCAAAAATCAGAATTTGATTTAGAATGTGAAATACAATGTGATCAGGCAATATCAACCAATGAAGTTCTCAGTTTATTAATTTTGTAGTTTTAAATTTTGATTTTTCATTCGATTTTCAATTTGATTTTCAATTTATGCTTGCTATCCCACCCTAAATGGAGATAAATTGTTTGCTTAGCCATTTGGCCATAAAGCCACAAGGCCAAAGGCCATTAGACCATCTTATTCTATAACCCCCAATGGCCCCACCAAGCTCTAGGGGGCTAAATGAAGCCTTTTGTATGCGTCAAAGGTGAGTCCAGTACGTATACATGCATATGCATTCCAGTCCAGTAGTCCAGTCCAGTGGTCCAGTCCACTGAATAGAGACTGCCAGGGCATCAGTGGGTTGATGACATGTTCAGAGAGCCCAAGGGGTTTATATATGTAGTGGCCGACTCTCTGGGCTTGGTGTATGGCACACAGCCAGATACGTACAGTATTCACTTGATCAGACATCACAGCCACTATTTATTTCATTACCATTATTGCATGTGTTGATATAAAAATATTGACTGGTCAGATCTCCAAATTTGGAGACCTGACCAGTCAATAATAATATTATGTGAGACAGACATCAAACCACTCGGTTTAAACTTAGTGGTTTGATGAACAAACTATGTTGCAAAGTGCTCAGTCAGATTGGTTATCAATTGTCTCAAGCCAGCTGCATTGTAATAATATTATGCATACATACCCTGTGCAGCCCTGAACAAGCAAAGGAGCTCTCATTCAGGTTGAAAAAAGCCACCATAGCTAATACCTCTAATTTGGATAAACTGCACGGATTTATCACTCAGTCGGCTGTGTCCCACAACCACTGAATACATTCCCTATAATCCTCAGGGTAAAGTTACCGTAAATTCATCACTACATTCAACATGCAACAAATAATCTTGACCACTATATTAATATTAATATATAGATAGGCATTGTATGCCTTTATTTTCAATTTAATTTACTGCGCATGCATGCATGTACTATAATAGTAATGTTATACACTGTGTTCCCTTTTATTTTAGTATATCTCTATAATATTATGGCTCAACTCTTACTAAGATCTTTTAGTAACTAGCTTGCAATTGTGGCAATTAGGTTAGGTCATCCCCTATACCAGATCAGTGATCTATGGGTCTATATAGCTACATATATTATACAGTGGCAGGAAGGAAGTACGAAAGTCAAGTACTTCTTTGGTTAATTAGTTTAGGTCTAGCTGATGGCACCTTTAATAATATATAGAAAGGACAGGAAAGATCCTTGGGATGATGTGTGGCATAATAATGTATAGGTAGTACATATGTATAGTTATTCTAATCAGACAGGCTGGCTCCTCAGCCTGGAAATCCCCATCCCCAGTTACCGCCCTTTATGGGTCAACTGTGCAACAAAAATCTGTATTGAAGCTTCAGTGATCATGAACATGCACATGCATACTTAAGCTATTAGAATTTATACATGTGCACTTTGGCAATCATGCGCATGCATGCATGTATGCTACAGGAAAAAAAAATCGAGTAGCTTATTGTAACACAGTTTGCCTATACCTACTAATACCAGGGGTACATTACAAGGAGTACACAGTATATAGGAGTACAAAAACATCTCTTTCCAGATTTGACGTCACAACCACTATACATGTAGATCTTGTACATGATTAAAAGGTACTTAAGTTACAACCACAGAGTCCATTCTGTATATATAGCTACAGCTGCAGCTAGCCTTACTATCAAAACACTGATAGACACACCTTCATGGTTTTAGTGGTTGTGTGTTAATGATATAAAATCTAGAGTGGCTGTGACATCAAATCTGGAAAGAGATGTTTGTACTACTACGTTTGTTGCATACTCCTTGTAATGCACTCCTAATACACAATAGCTTTACTTAATGATATGGCCACTGTGATTACCTACAATGACAGTCGAATTGAAGCAAACAGGCCTTGTAGAAGCCACACCTGTCAAGCTGAAATAACACACCATCCTGTTGTATACATAGCTGTAAAATTTTATTAATGTTGTACCCTATACCTAATCATGAAACACAGCTGCATTATTATATTATATACTATGCCTCCAGTATAGCCCGGTAGCCCGGCTTTTGTGTCCATCTGACAGTGTGTGTCCGCTGCTCAGACACAAGGAAACCTGCATCCACTGAATTATATAGTACGAGCATAGTAAAATTAATAATTATAGATTTAGAGACTGATCTAGCTTGATCTAGCTACTGGGCTCTGTCCCATGGGTACAAAATAGCCGGAGGACAAGAATTGTGATCAAACCATACATGAATACAGAATAGAGATCAAGAACGTTTTGGTCACAGTGCACAGGGTTATCAAACCATGAATACAGAATAGAGATCAAGGATGTTGTGGTGCAAGTATAGCATGGTTGACCCAGACCAGAGCCCTTTAACCCTGATATCATGACGTATTTAATTTTTATAGCAATAGCAATGATGATGTGCATGCACCCACCCCATGCAGTGCATGAATACTGATCAGTAATTTTATATAGCTGCTGGTAAAGCTTGGATCGGGATCCATTAGCTCTGCTTTCAAGGCCACCTACAGAGCTAATGGATCCTGATTCCAAAGGAATTTGTGATCATTTATTAGAATGTAAGTATATACCTATATAGCCATCATCCAGAAGCTACTGGATGCGTCTCAATTATAAGACGGCTATATATAGATATGTTTGATACAGTACTGGAATTAATTCGATCATACAGTACATACTGTATGATGAAAAAAAATCTGTACTCATGCATGCGCCTAGCGCCTCAGCCCCCATATGCATGCACTATTATGTAGCTAACAATTCCAAAGATAATTAGTTAATGAGTTTTGCAGGAATTTCAGAGGGAGTAACAAAGGTTAATGTTGTACAAGGGTGTTTTGTGGTTCATAATAATAATTATTATTATTATACAAGCTATCCATTTGGCACTTGGCCCTAAAGTCTCTGTTGGGTGGGTAGCCTCTTAAAATTCTATTTTGAAAATAGTATATTAGGAATACATGGAGGGGGGGGGGGGGGGACTATACCTCATGATCAGATGTGTAAGCTTCTGCCTTAATATGACACCAAAGAATTTGCAGGCACTGAAGCATATTATGTACAACTCTAGATTCCACCTATAGCTAATAGCTATGCACTCTGGGCCGAAGTTCAATGGGTCATCAAACCAACAAAATTCTCAATTGTACACAATAATATTATTGGCAATAGCTAGCTAGCTACTTTATTCAACTTTAAATGCCTATTCAATGCAAACTATAGCTACAAACAATAATTAAAAGTGGGGGGTGATACGTAACAGCTAATAATAGCAGTAGCTAGCTAATATTATTCAAGTCTACTAACTATAACAGTGTTCGGATGTGACGATCGATGTTACTGTCTATAACAGTTAATTAGCCACTGGTTGCATTTCCGATTCCAGGTGTTTGGCATAAGGCGGTGGCACTTGCACTTGCTGTCCAGGAACGAAGCTGGCCATGGAGTGAGCGGTAGTGGTGCCGGTGTCACCTGGACCGTATAATTCATTTTGCTGGGCATGAACAATTGGTTGCGAGTGTTCAGCGTCTCCGTTTGACTGCAACCTGTCGTGATCTGGTGACCTATCGAAGCGATAAAAGAGCCAAGCAGTGTGAACGATGGTCCAGAAGAGAAGGCAGACTATACCTCCTCCTAGGCCGAGGTCAATATTGTGTATGATCTCCTCCAAGTCAGAAAAGCTTGAAAACGACTCTTGATCCAGAGTATATTTCCATACGCAAAAGGTAACAACTGTACTGCCCATATTAAGGACAAAGAACACGTTGAAAATGGCAGCAAAGACACCACTCATTGTGCTAGCACCTCCCGAACATCCAGCATGGAATAGAGCTGCAAAATACAGGAGGGGGGTTACAAAGAAAGTGGCCCAAGTTCCAAAATTGTACTCAGTCTGGTAGGTAGTTGAAGTTGACCGTGATGATAAACTACTAATACTGTCAGAGAATCTGTATAGTCCAGCAGCGCACACGGCCCACCCAATTGTCGAGAGAATGAGGAGCGGAATGGTACCGAGTCGAATTAATTCACCGAGTTTGGCTTTTACCTGCGAAGTGGACGTGGATAAATTTCGCGAAAACTCTCGAACCACTTGCCACAGATCCGTCTTGTTTTGTGGGGGTTTGTAAAAGAAGGTAAGCAACTGAATGATCCCCCAGCTGATTGCCATGATGATCGTCCCTGCGAGTACGCACCGAATAGCGTGTAAATATAAACGGGCCCTCCTTAGAGATTCGGAAGACGAGTAGGGGTACTCCTGGAGGGTGCTAATCGTGTCTTCATAAATTCTCACCCCAGTTACACTCCAGTTGATCAAATATCCAACGGACACAAAGTAGATGATGTTCATAATGGAGGAGAGGACGCCGACAACGTAGCTAGCTGTGTTCAACGGCAGCGCAGCGTGGATGAGAAAAAGGACAGCGACAAACTGCCCGCCAGCCAACGCAAAGTAGTGCGAAAAGAGTACTGGATTACTCAGTACTTCTTGCGCATCCGACGCACCCTGCTGAGAATAACTCGAATAGCGGCTATTGGAACGTTCAGTAGTTTCGAGGACTTGTTGATGCAAAAAAGAACCCAAACCGCCAGTGTAGATGATCCAGCCGAACTCGAACAGCACGACCATTGGAATGGCCAGCTTCTTGGCAATGGAGTCGAATGCGGGCATCTTCGACCGACGAAATTGAGCGCGAGCGGGATTTGCAGAGTAGCCTGGTAGAGTTAAATCTCGACTCCAGCCCAACAAAACGGATGTAACAGCTCTAGTGCGTCCGCGATATATAGCCCCGGGAGGTGGCGGGTTTGTCATGTCAGTGCGCATGCGCATAGTGTTGGCGCGTTGCTTTCACCTTGACCTGACACCACCTAATGGAAGATTAGTCTGGGTGCCAGCCCTTCAGCCCCAGACTAATTATTATGGAAGGTCGGAAGTATTAAGTATGGGGGATTTATGCTTCATAATTATTGCTTTACAGCTTCTAGCTATATACATGTAGCTGAAGGCCCGCTACAGGGTTGTAACAGCCTGACAGGATGACAAAATAATGAAGTATAGCATAATGTAAATCGTTCTAGGCTGGAATAGTCGTAGATGATTAATTATTGCAGGGTCTTGGACCAGTTAGTTGAAGCAGAACTTTGGCAGGGAGAAGCATCTTGGGCATGGACATGTAAAGTAGTAGGAGCAGCTGATATATCTGGATTGAATTTTGTGAGAAACGACTTCCAAAAGATATTGATTAGAGTAGGGTTGGCATATTTCGGACAGCTAAGAAAAGACAGCGTTATATCACAGACAAACGAGCAGCACTAGATCGCGAGTATGCAACCACAGATAGGCCTAAACATTACCTACTAAACGAGCCCTTAAACGAGCATGTGTTGAATAAATATTCCGTACGTACGCGTTACTTTCGCGAATCGCGATCAATGAGGGCGGAGTATAAAAGGGGGGTGGTCAGGCCGGAAGTTCTTGACCATGCGCATAAATATGGCGGATGAATTTCAAATTCAAAACTAGTCCAGAATGCCCGCGATTCTCTTTCGAGGCTACACAACACGCAAGCGCAACAGGATCGGACACGCTCTGTTAGCTTAGACACGTGTTTACTCCAGCCACATGCACACAAACCAGAAGTCCTTCAACCGTCCTGTCACGCTGCCGCTAGTATGGCCTCATCAGCTGACAAGAGAGTGATTACAGCAAGATATTCATAGCAGTACTATCATATAACCAAGAACAATAATATAAACATAACACAAAACTACTAAAACTAGGTGAAAGTAGAATATACACACACTCCTCCTCAAGTTTTTGTATCGCGTGTGAACCGTATGGTCCATGAAAGCCAGCTGCCTGCTTTGACGGTTCAACTGAGATGGGTACGTCTCGAGGAGGATGAGCCACCATCCACTGACAATGAGACCCAGCAGCAGGGTAGCACAGGTAGCTACATGTACAAACTCAGTAAAAATATACTCAAATATATGACACTTTAGGTGTTACCTTTCCGAGTCACCCCGAAGGCTATCGGCAGTCAAGCAGTTGTCCGATTCTTCGTGGCAGGAATAATTGCCCCAACTCTTTGTGTTCCCCTTGCGTCATTGCGTTGCCCCCTGACTTCCTGCGCGGCGCCTGCGGTCCCCATCCGGCGAATGATGAGAAGCGGTACAGATTGTACAAAGCGTTTTGGAAGTTGCTCAACACTCTCGGCGTCTTCCAGGATGAGGAGTACCTCCTGAGAAAGGAGCGGAGAACTATAAGGGCAGACAAGAGGAAAATAATTCCGAAATGCGTCATTACAGTAAGCAAGGATTGCACTGTATCAAATAGGTAATATAATGTTTCTGTCTATAGGAAATCAGAAGAAGATATCCTAGCCATGATGGCGAATATAAAGATTATATGTCTACTTTCGAAGCTGAAAGTGCACTTGATTAAATTTAAGCAAGAGATATAATTATGGTAGTCACCGGGGAAACTGCTGGGGGAGACACACAATAAGAATATCATAACACTGTAATGGAGGGGGGGGGGACACACAATACAAATATCATAGCACGGGGGGGCAAAATACGAATATCATAATAATATAGCACAGGGGGGGGGGGGAATACGAATATCATAGCACTATCCTGTGTGGATGAGATCAGCAATACTGTCCTGTGGGCAAGGAGGTCGGTATGGACTCAGTGAGAAAGTGAGGTCAGTGCACATACATATAACATAAACCTAAACAGCAACAAAAGTATATGCAAGTGGAGCCAGTAACACCATATCAGTCAGTGACATAATATTATACATACATGTAGTCTTGTGAAATTGCTTAGTCGTCATCCGATTCTGCCTCGGATAAAAGTGTGCCATCGTCAACTTCTCCATCTAGGTCACCAGTCTCCTCATCTTCAGTCTCCTCATCTTCAATCTCTCTGAAGATAAAAAACAATTTTCACATATATAAAGTATAGGATGATGTACGATACATACCTGATGTCGGGTTTGTTGTCATCAACATATGCTGTCCACACAAGCTCAACAAACTTGAACGTCTTCTCCACTAGGACCTTCATAGGTGTACGCCTGTCTGGTCGTCGAAGGTCTTTCACCTTGTGTACACTGGTATGAGTGCGATTCACGTTCTCATTCTGCATAATTTACAACGATATAGATATAAAGATACAAACAGCATAAATCATGCATCTGACCCAGTCCATCACTGCGAGGTTCATTCTCATATTGAATACCCTGGTGGAAAAGTGAATCCGCTTCGGTAAGTATGTGAGCAGCTGGTGGTTGAAACTCTCCACCCAGTAAGTGTCGCGACACTGTATACATGTAATATAAGCTAAATATTGCAAGAGGACTGACTGTGAAAACCATACATACCCGACAGAAGTCATCGGCATAGCGGTACACGTAGGTGTCCTTCAAACCTTTGAGCAGTGCCTGACATGCTTGAGGGTTAGTGAGCTCCAGCCTACTGGGAATGTATCCAGGATCATGACATGACGAACTTGGATGGCAGTCAGAGTGGATTCCCTGTAAGTAAATATATATACGTGAACAGCTTCCATATTGTATGACGTAGGACGAACGACTGCTAATACCATATAATGGTTGGGTATGTTGAGAATGAGATTGCGGAGAGCATCTGAACATCCACCAGTTTTTCATGGCCCAGTAGAGATGAATTTTAATACTTCTTCCTGAAAAAGTACACTACATTATCCACATAACTACACAGTACATACAAGTGGCATACGTTTATCCGTAAGCTCAGTAAACCATGTCACATCACGATCTCTTACTCTGCCCTTGGTGATTTTGGCGAGCTCCTTGGCAACATTCTTGGTTCCTACACACAGTGGTGTAGTCGCATCAATTCAAATATAAAGTATACCATCCATTTCGTACCATGCCATGTGTCAAAGGAGTTGAGGAGCTTGAGATCTTGCTTCACATAGCGTCCAACAGCAAGCTGCATATCATGTGCAATCTCAACGATTTTCAAACCTGGATGGACATACACAAATTTTATACACATACACACAACACATTATAGTATACATCACATTGTATATAACCTACCTCGAGCAATGACTTGGGGCACAACTACCTTAGTGCATTCAAGTTCACGAGTTTGGGCCACATGATGTTCACTTCGCGAAATGGTAGAAATGCCAACAATCTTCATGGTACTGTATGTACATAGGGTACAATAGAAACAATTAGTATTGTCAATGAAAAGCATTGTCACCTTCCAGAAAGGCAAGGCACAGTGGTGTGGTAGGCATTAGCAGTTGAGTCATGTCTGGCGTCAGTGATGACCCACTGTGAACATAGAACATCACTCATTCGTATACATGTACATGTACGTTTATACAAACCTCTCCCTTTGTTACATAGTCTGGGAGGGTCTCCACCTCTTCCACTGCTTTCTTCATGAACTGCTCGGCCAAACGATCCACTATGCCAATGTACCAACGGCGATTGTATACTGAAATGTTATTGAATTCTTGAAATAAACCAGTGTATATGCATGACAATTACCTTGTCTGATGTAGCCATGTCCAACACTGCCCATGCCTGAAAACTTGGAAAAGTTGATGTACTGAGTAGGCAACACACCAGCGCAAGTGAAACCATGAACCAACCTACAACAACACAAACGGTAATATAACCACTCTACTCGACACTAAAATTTACTTCTGATTAGCTAAGTAGAGCCCACTGAGTACTCTTGAACTTGACCATGTCCTCTTTTGCCGATGGCAACGGCAGCAAGAGAACAGCACACGCAACACATGACCTTTCTATGGGACAAGAAGATCATGACAAACAGCTTGCTATACTTGACGCTACAATATTGTAACCTGTTTGATAGACTCCACAGCCCATGGCTTTATTGTCAGCCCACAGGGACATGGGGAGGAGAGTCCTTCAACCAGGTCAGAAAAACAGCACTCTTCGGTCACAAACAATGCTTGGTCTTCCTGGTGCTCATCACTTACATACACTCCTATGTGATGCATACACACTTGAACATAGCTATCATATATAGTCTGCACATACTCAGCCTTACCACTGTTTCGTAGAAAGCTCCTTGTTTCCACGCGCTCATTACCCGGGAAATTGTCCTGTGGTCTCGCATTCCGTTCTACCGCATCCAACAAGGCGCATAACACACCGTGATTGTCTAGAGTGGGGGCTCCTACGGGTTGTAGGAGCTTGCAAACGGCCTCAAATCGACGCTCAAAGGCTTCCTTCTCCTCGTAAGTCGAGAAAGTCGCTTGTAGAGTGAAGCGATGACGCTTTCGGGAGGAATTAGAACTCGACATAATATCACAGATCAGCTTCGAAACAAATAATATGCGAACACGTGCAAAAAGTTCTATTTGGAGCGCTCTTGCTTTTATTCGCGTTTTTGACAGTTGTTAGTGTGTGTCTATGGGTGTAAAAGTGCGAGAACGGTCACTTGGCAGAAGGCAGCCATTTTGTAAGTTCAAAATTTTAGCGAATGACATTTTTTGGCCTGACCACGCCCCTTTTATACGGCGCATGCTCGTTTAACCGTGGCCCCACGTACTTCCGTTCGTGCAGGGCATGCGCACAAAGTACCGCTGGTTCCGGAGGTAGAGAACGGACAGTGTCGACCATTACCGGACGAAGGTGAAAAACAACACATAAAAAATCGCGGCTGCGGTTATCAATATATGACACATAAATGGCATCAAATGCATCATGAACAACATCCTTCTTACATCCTGCCTTTAGATTTGAAGATTCACCCAAAAATTGTGAAATAATACATGAATACATAAAATAATGCAATATATGCATTGTCCAGAAACTACCTCTGAAAGTTCTTTACAAAAAAAATCCGGTTTATGCTTATAATAAGGTCAAAAAATTCCGGAAAAAATTCTAAAAATTCTTCATACATTCTAGTATGCACATACCAAATGAAAAAACCATTCATCAAAAATTGATGCCGCTGTGCCATGGCAATAATAGTATAAATCTTAGATACCATGAAAAAACAGCTTCTTGAAAAAAATACGAAAAAGTTGCAACTATTTAGAGCAGTGTTGTGCAGCTTCTGTGTGGATGCACACCACAAGAAATGAGATATAGCTAGTACTTACATGGCCCCTACCTCATGGCGAATGGTGAAAGATTACGTAATACCATTGGCCGTATAAACGCAATTATGTGCGAGGCGTCCAGTAACTGCCTCCGTCCGATAATACCCTACCCTACTCTACCGTATTTATTCGAATAGTAGCCGCGGCTATTATTACTTTCGGCCTTGCTGGAGTGCGGCTACTAATCGAGGGCGGCTTTTATTTATTTGGAGGGATACCTTAAGCTATATATATTGCGCCATGCTTGCGCCGATCCGGTGGTATCTTGTTGTGATAAACTAGTTTTTCAGGACTACTTTTCAAATAGTCGAGATACTATGATCGAAAAACAGCAGCAGAACCAAGCCAGGGACGTCTGCTGGCATGCTTTTGCCTCGAATTAACGATCGTTCATGGCGTGCGAACGTGGCCACACCCACTTAATTGTGTTCACGCATGCGTGCGGCTACTATTCGAGGGCGGCTACTATTTTCTTTGGCGGAGCTCCAGGTGCGGCTACTATTCGAGGGCGGCTACTATTCGGGATGCGGCTTCTATTCGAATAAATACGGTAATTGCTTTCTGATTGTTATTAACAGTATAATAATATTATAATAATATATAATACTCTTATTGTTATGAATGATAATAAGAGTCGGTCAATAGGAGGTAGTGAGTTCCAGAGGTGCGGAAATCTGTATAAATAGAATTGTTTGTCTCTGTTGTGTTTAATAGGAGGCTGAACTAACTTATTGAAGGTATATACCAGACCTGGTGTTGTTCATGTTGTGGCTGAAGTGAAGAAAATTAATAATTTCTGCATCTGAGTTAGCGCGGCCAACGTTGACGATCTTTACCTCAATAATTATGCGCATGCGCAGCTAGCTACATACATACAGTCATAATTATAACAGGTCAGGTCTCCAAAGTTGAGTGGTTTGACTGTGAACAAACTATAAGTTGCAGATTGCTCAGTCAGATTGGTTATCAACTGTCTCAAGCCTAGCTGCTTCATATGCATGCATGCATGCACACCCTGTGCAGCCCTGAACTTCGAATTCAAGCGAAGACCACAAAATAGTTCTCATTCAGTTGAACAAGCCACTATACTTTTAATTAACCGCAGGGATTTATCGATATCATTGCTGTATCCCACAACCACTATAGACACATTCCCTATACTATTTAACTTGACCACTAGAATCTGATACTATAGACGTTGTATACCTTCTTCGTTTTCAATTTAATTTACTGTGCATGCATGCATGTACTGTATAGCAACACTAATACAATAGTACAAGCCTAGCTGCTTCATATGCATGCATGCATGCACACCCTGTGCAGCCCTGAACTTGAAGCGAAGACCACAAAGTAGTTCTCATTCAGTTGAAACAAGCCACTATACTTTTAATTAACCGCAGGGATTTATCGATATCATTGCTGTATCCCACAACCACTATAGACACATTCCCTATACTATTTAACTTGACCACTAGAATCTGATACTATAGACGTTGTATACCTTCTTCGTTTTCAATTTAATTTACTGTGCATGCATGCATGTACTGTATAGCAACACTAATACAATAGTACAACTCCATGGCTCAACTCTTACTAGATCTTTTATATAGTCACAACTAGCTTGTGGCATTAGGTCATCCCCTATACCAGATCAGTGATCTATGAGTTTAGCTACATATTTCACAGACGAATGTACAGTGGCAGGAAGGAAGCACAAAAGTCAAGCACATCTTTGGAATTTAAATGCATTGATTGGGCCCATGTACAAGATCGAGTGGTTGTGATATCAAATAAAGAAATGTTTGTATATAAGGCCAGATCAATTAAATAAGTTGTTGCACGGATTCGCTCGCTCCAATTTTTGGGCAAACAGAAAAAAAATTTCTTAATTAAGTTGGGGGAGCTTATGTATAGTAGAGTGGTTTTTGTATTCTATCTTAATTCCCTGGTCCTAGATAGTCACATTAGTCGTCTTAATTAGATTGTGGTCTATAACCACACCCCAAAGATTGCTTTTTTTTCTTTTTTTTCAATCGCTCGGTCCAATTTTTACCTCACGATATCCGAGCAACAACAAATTAAATTGGTCTGGCCTAATATTGTATGTACTCCTTGTAATGTACTCCTAGTATGTAGGCAAACTGTACATGTGCTATGTAGATCTATTATGCAATAAAAATTTAAGCTACTCGATTTTTTTCCTGTGTATATATAAAAATTTTAATAGCTAAGTATGCCTGTATTCATGATTAAAGCTTGCGAACTTGACCCACAAGGGGGATGGGGATTTCCAGGCTGAGGAGCCAGCCTGTCTGATAAGAATAACTACTACCTATATACATGCCACACATCATCCCAAGGATCTTCCCTGTCGACATGTCCTTTCTAAGGTGCCATCAGCTAGACCTAAAATATGAAGGGTACTTACTGAGTTGCAACCACAGAGTCCATTCTGTACAGCTGCAGCTGCAGCTAGTTACTATCAAAACACTGATAGACACAACTTCATGGTTTTAGTGGTTGTTGTGTACATGATATTCAGGCCCATGTGTATGTACGTACAGGAGTGGCTGTGATGTCAAATCTGGAAAGAGATATTTGTATACCACTACTATGTTACATACTCCTTGTACCTACGTAATGCACAATAACATGATATGGCCACTTTGAAGTTACCTACAACGACAGTAGAATTAAAGTAAACAGGCCTTGTAGAAGCCATAATATTATGCACCTGTCATGCTGAAATAACATACCATCCTATTGTACATATAGCTGTATATAATAATATTATGTTGTACCCTATACCTAATAAAACACAGCTGCATTAATATACTCTTATTTTATTCCATGTGACTCTCTTTTGCACACAATGTATACAGTGTCTGCTATGAGAATTCCCTCTTGGGTCACAAACTGCAACATACTTTCGATACATTCGGCTGACTAGAAAATAACATGACATGTTTCAAAACTTACGATAATCACAACAGTGAACATACCAGTAAACCAGTTTACCTCTTGTTAATTAATACTAAAAATAACAATTATTTATAATAATATTATGTATACAGCTACCAAATTTCTTGCTAATATGGGAAAGAAAGGTTTTGAGAGTACGTGGGACGATTTGAAGAAATCCCCAGAATGAGCTTGAGGACAGCAAAGAAGGTCTGCTTGCGGTAGCCTTGGGGAAGGAGGAGGGGGAAATGCTCAAACAGCAGAATTATCAACTTCTCAAGGGATGTCACGAAAGATTCTGATACCTAGAGTAGCTAGCTACATGGAATATGGAATACCAATGCTATAGGATTAGCTGGCCACCCAGTGCATGAATACTGATCAGTAATTTTAGCTGCTGGTAAAGCTTGGAATCAGTGCAGGATCCATTAGCTCTGCTTTCACATCATATATATTAAATCAGATCACAAATTCCAGTATACACACACCTACATAGCCATCATCTCCGAGTCATCCAGTACTGAATGGGCTTCAATTAGGATGGCTATAGGTGTGCACTAGCTGGAATTAAAAATTCGATCGTGATATAATTATGGTGGCATGCAGTGAAAAAAAAAAATCCCTGACAGATTCTGTATTCATGATATCTGCCCCCTGCACTATAATATGTGACCAACTATATATTATTATGAGAAAAGGGACCGTTAATTTTAGGACTTCATATTAATTTTGTCGTAGCTAGCTATGTAGTCATACTAATATGCATAGAGTCAGGAGCACATGAATATAATGTATATTAATTTTCTGTAAGGCCAAATAAAATTGAATATTAGTTTCTCATCCCCGCCCGCCTCTAGTTTTTCCTCCGCCTGACCACATTTTAATTCATGAATATCATTAAAACTATCATTAAAAAATGCACGAGGCATTACGTCATAGACTCGCCCATTTTTTAATGAAATTCATGATACATTTAATGATATTCATGACAAAAAATAAAATAAAAAGCCACCCTCCCGCCTGGGGAAATTCCTGAATATAGGATGAGAAACTAATGGTTAGGTTATACGAGAGTGCCTACCTGCCATCGGAATTTCGCACCTAGCAGCCTAGGCTGCACGCGTTAATTAGGCTGCAGAAATCCAGCAATCCAGGATGGTAAAGGATGATAAAGGAAAATGTGTGTATATAGGTACAGTCAGGGATAAAATAAAAACAGAGCCAGGTCAATGATAATGTGTGTATATATAGGTACATAACTATTATAGTGGGTATCTTTCTACTATGTGTTCCATGAGTTTTTCGAATAAATCACTTTGCTCATATCTTCTTCTCCAGAGACACTCGGCTAAATAGCTTTGGAAAAGGGTCGGGGAAGTGTTCATAACTCCCTGTTTCCTCATCATTCTCTTTGTACATGACCAGTGACCCTCTATCGATTGAGTATGTGCTCCTGAGGTAGGATTGATGAAGTTTTGGGAATGATTAACCGTTTCATGGGAGTAGCCTGGGATTCGTCCAATTTCACGGTAGGCAGCCCACTCATCAGACATGATAGTGGTACCAGACCGAATATACTGCTGGATAATGGGCAGTAAGGTGCTTCTGGTACGATCAGGGACAACCAGCATAAAGGCATTGGTTGTACCCCTCTCGATACCGCCAAACACCCACTGCCCATCAACTTGACGTCCACGGTTGTATTTGCGTCTTCCTGTAGTTGAGAATAAAGGGTCGGGGAAGTGTTCATAACTCCCTGTTTCCTCATCATTCTCTTTGTACATGAAATTGGACGAATCCCAGGCTACTCCCATGAAACGGTTAATCATTCCCAAAACTTCATCAATCAATAGAGGGTCACTGGTCATGTACAAAGAGAATGATGAGGAAACAGGGAGTTATGAACACTTCCCCGACCCTTTTCCAAAGCTATTTAGCCGAGTGTCTCTGGAGAAGAAGATATGAGCAAAGTGATTTATTCGAAAAACTCATGGAACACATAGTAGAAAGATACCCACTATAATAGTTATGTACCTATATATACACACATTATCATTGACCTGGCTCTGTTTTTATTTTATCCCTGACTGTACCTATATACACACATTTTCCTTTATCATCCTTTACCATCCTGGATTGCTGGATTTCTGCAGCCTAATTAACGCGTGCAGCCTAGGCTGCTAGGTGCGAAATTCCGATGGCAGGTAGGCACTCTCGTATAACCTATAATAATCAATTTTGCTTGGCCTAAGTGAATCCGCTCTTGGTTGGTGCCAATACGCCGATACAAGTATAGCTACTCACTACTACATTTGTAGAAAGCAAGTTGGACATTGTCATGATGAAAATTGATCTTGCTTCATGCTAACATGAATGGTCCCTTTTCTCATAGCAGGTCACATATATACCAGTATAATAATATAGCTAACAATTCTGAGGATGAGTTAATGGATTTTGCAGGCCTTGCAGGGGTGTTCTGTGGTGTATAATAGCTATTATAGAATGTAATAATATTATAGCCGACTTGGATTAGCTAATTATTACATTGTAAAAAATTTTGACCATAATTAATATGTGGTTGTCTCGTTTCATGCTTCCTTTCTAGATCATTAACCATTTAATTTAGCATCAGGAAATCTCATTGTGATTCAGAATATTCCAGATTTTACAACTTATATTTTATGGAAATTAGCTAGTGCAGAGGAGTTCAATCGGGATACAATCATATATTAGACTATATAAAATAATGGGAACCTTAAACGTTTAACCGGCCATTGTATCCCACCTATGACGTAGATCAAAGCTACCACCAGGGCAATATACTGGATATTGCCCTGTGGCTAGGGCAATATCATGATATTGGCAATCCCTGTGGTACAGCTGACTACACTGTTAAAAATGGTGTGTTGTTCAACACACTAAATTTTGTGGTCAGATTTCACTAGTGTGTTGTATAACACACTTGTGTTCCACTGACACACGAAGTGTGTTGCTGGACACACATGTTCACTCAGTACATAGGAAGTGTGCTATCTGACACACTTTAATAGTAGGTGTGCAAAAGTGCACACTTGTGTGCGTGTTATGATACACTCACAGGGGAGTTGGTATGGCTATGGGGGCGGGGCTATCATGATCATTACGTCATTGGGTTAATTACGCATGCGCATATTGATTAGCTCTGTGGCAGCTGCTCTCCAGTTTGAATCTTTGGCCAGCTCTCTGATAGTGAAATGGTGATTTCTAACTGCATAAGTGAGTTTAGTAAGCGGTTAAGATAATATTTATGTGCAGCATAAATGGTTTATTCCCTCTGCTACTCCAAATAAGTACCACCAGTCTTTTAGGAAGCTGTAGCTAGTTGCAAGCTAAACTTGCCATCTTTTTCGGTCACTGTCTCTGGACTGGCCTCCCTTTTAGAGTTTACTTACATGCAGGGGGTGGTATTTTAGAGTAAAATATGCTTACAATCCATTATTGCCCAGATTAATGGCCATAAGAAGCATGGAGCAATCGTTTCAATACCTGAATGAAAATGTTCTCTCACCCTTCTCTACTTTAGGGCCATATTTATCAATTTAAAAGTTTCTCTCCCAGGCTGCTCCCCGGCACATAAATGATGCAACTGCTGATGCTATCAAGCTAAGATGTTACATTATGCTAGGTAAGCAAGTTTTGTTGATTTCTCTCTCTCTCTATCCTCTCTTACTGAAGTTCTCTTTCCTTCTGTCATGATATCAAATGCATAAGGTGATTTTTCTCTCATTGCATGGTACAGATTCCACCTGCTGTTTGTAATTCTGGAGTGCCATACTACCCAATATGTCGATCTGGTAAGTTCCATACCCAACGTCTCTCTCTCCCTCCCTCCCTGCTTCTCTCTCTCTTCCTCCTCTTGTTGAGGGTCTAGTGCGTAAATGATTTTCTCTCATTTATACCTGATACAGCTGCTGCCTGGTGCTCATAACTTTGCCTCCTGTTGCGTCATACTACCAAACACATGTTAATCTGGTGAGTTTCACCTCTCTCTCATGCAGATCTCTTTCTCTTTTATGCCTATCTCTTTTCCTACTGCTTAATTAGTCTCATGCCCAACCCCCTTTCATGCACGCGGAGAGAAGGGTCTGGACAAACGTGTATAGGGCCCGTGTCGCCGAGAAATGCATGATGTCACATATTTCTGGTGTGCGTAAATAAGAAATGCGAATAAATTAACATTCCATTGGGTACCAAGGGTTCTATCGTGTACAAATGCGCACGCGCACAGTCATTAATTTGCATTCCATTCATACCCGTGCAGTCATGTGATTTGATCCGTGCATCTGATTGGAGTGCACTGTATGTTGCACGGGCGACTCGGGCCCTATACATGTTTGTCCAGACCCCTTCTCTCCACGTGCGTAAAAGGGGGCTGGGCACAAGACTACTGCTTATTCTGTCCCTGCATCCCGTCTATTTCCATTATCCTTAATTATGTATGTCTATGAATAATCATGGCCACCCGTACACGCTAATTCAGCTGGTTGAGTCAATGTTTTTTTCTGTTTTTCTCCTTAGATGAAATAACAGTAGCAGCAGCAAGATCATTGTTTCTCCAAAGTTGGGGTGTATAATTGAACACCAACGAAAGCTTCCGAACAGTAAAAGTACTAGTAATAGTATTACAATCATGTCTTTTGAACGAATAATTATTATTTATAACTATTGTAGTGTTGTTATTGGAACATTTTAATTTTGAAATGAAATTTAATACACATTGTTGCATGTTACAGAAGCACACCAGAATCCCTACTGAACACACTAAATGAGTGCTGTGCAACACACTATTTCAGTGTTGTAGAGCACACCAAACAGAGTGTGTTGACTGACACACATTTGGTGTGTTAAATTTAAGTACCTGTACTAACACACCAAAAGTGTGTCACCATAACGCACTATTTTTAACAGTGTACTACTGGTACCTGGCCCAGTGGTCAGACTCACTCGGACACCACACTTGTAGTGCTATTACAATAGTGGGGATACAAACCAGTTAACACACCCTACTAGTGCTGTATGGAATAATGTACTCGTGCGTAACCACATACAGCCCTCGGGCTTCGCCCTCGTGCTGTATGTGGTTACTGCACTCGTGCATTATATTCCATACAGCACTAGTAGGGGTGTGTTAACTATAACTTAAGAATAATTTACCTTCCTCTGCATATATTCACTCCGCTTATTTATACCTACTGAAAAAGAATTAAACAGTAACCAGTGAGTCTCCAATAAACTCTATTACGTCGAACTGAAATTATTGAGAAAAATCAATTATTATTGGGTTGAAATTACTCTTCAATGGGTCACAAAAATAGCAAAAAAATCTTTTTGATTACATGCATGTACACAATGATATAATAATATCAGCAACAGCTAGCTACTTTATTAAAATTAAATCAAATGCCTATTCAACTGGGGGCTTAAGATCTATAGCTAGTAATGTTTCGAGTCTGACTTGTAGCTACTTACTATAATAGCTATGCAGTGTTCAAATGCACATGTGTGACAGTATTTTCATTCGTTAATTAGCTGCACCGTATGAATTTTGCTGGACATGAACAATTGGTTGTGAGTATTCAGCATCTCTGTTTGGCTGCAACCTGCCGTGATCTGCTAACGTATCGATGCGATAAAAGAGCCAAGCAGTGTGAACGATGGTCCAGAAGAGAAGGCAGACTATGCCACCACCCAGGACAAGATTAGAATTGTGTATATCCTCCTCAGACACTTGAAAGGTTGAATTTGACTGATCCAGAGTATATTTCCATATGCAAACGGCAACAACCGTACAGCCCATGTTAAGGACAAAGAACACATTGAAAATGGCAGCAAAGACACCACTCATTGTGCTAGCATCTCCCGAGCATCCAGCATGGAATAGAGCTGCAAAGTACAGGAGGGGGGTTACGAAGAAAGTGGCCCAAGTTGCAAAATCGTATTGTTGAATAATTATCGATGAACGATTATTGTCATAGAGTCTGTATAGTCCTGCAGTGCACACTGCCCATCCAATTGCTGAGAGAATGAGCAGTGGGACTGTACTCAGTCGAATTAATTCATCGAGTTTCGCTTTCGCCTGTGAAG
Source organism: Cliona cf. orientalis (assembly GCA_963930775.1). Taxonomy (NCBI): domain Eukaryota; kingdom Metazoa; phylum Porifera; class Demospongiae; order Clionaida; family Clionaidae; genus Cliona; species Cliona cf. orientalis. The sequence goes on along the minus strand of OZ005691.1, from coordinate 853,382 downwards.
AGGACGTGGATAAATTTCGCGAAAACTCTCGAACTACTTGCCACAGATTCGTCTTGTTTTGTGGGGGCTTGTAAAAGAAGGTAAACAACTGAATGATCCCCCAGCTGATTGTCATGATGATTGTCCCCGAGAGAACGCATCTAAAAGCTCGCAAATACCTCCTTAGAGCTTCGCTTGACAATTCAGAGTAGTCGGGAGAGTAGGACTGGTAGGGGGACTCCAAGATGGCGCTAATTAACCTCACCTCATTCACGCTCCATACAATCAAATATCCAATGGACACGAAGTAGATGACGTTCAGAATGGAGGAGAGGACGCCGACAACGTAGCTAGCTGTGTTCAATGGCAGCGCAGCGTGGATGAGAAAAAGGACAGCGACAAACTGCCCGCCGACCAGCGCAAAATATTGCGAAAAGAGTACTGGGTCCCTCAGTACTTTGTGCGCATCCGACGCACTCTGCTGATCATAACTCGGATAGCGGCTATCGAAACGGTCTATATTTTCGACGACTTGTAGATGCATATACGAACCCAAACCGCCAGTGTAGATGATCCAGCCTAGCTCGAACAGCACGACCATTGGAATGGCCAGCTTCTTGGCAATGGAATCGAATGCGCGCATCTTCGATCGACGAAATTGAGCACGGGTGGGATTTGCAGAGTAGCCTGGTAGAGACTCCAATCCAACAAAACGGATGTAACAGCTCTGGTGAGTCCGCGATATATAGCCCCGCAATGTCGGTACCATGCGGGAGGTGGCGGGTTTGTCATATCAGTGCGCATGCGCAGTGTTGGCGCGTTGCTTTCACCTTGACCTGTCATTGAATTTTATGAGAAACGACTTCCAAAAGATATTGATTAATTGCTTTCTGAATGATAAATTTAGGTCAATGGGAGGTAGTTAGTTCCAGAGGTGCAGTATAAATCTGTAGAAGTAGAATTGTTTGTCTCTATCGCCAGTGTTGAATAGGAGGCTGAACTAGCTTTAAGTTATTGAAGGTACCAGACTTGGTGTTGTTGTGGCTGAAGGAAACGTGTTTGGAGATAGCTATTAAAGGATTGGTTGACTGCTCAGTAAAATATAAATACCCTAGATAGAGAATCATTACCTTCATTTTCAGTTTAATTTATTGTGCATGCATGAAAATTCAGTAGGTTTATCTTCTACTACCAATCCAAACCTAAGGGGAAAACCATCTCACTGCCTGCTCAGGCAAACCTAATTTAAGCAAAAGGCAGAGCCACATAGGTGCCTAGCCTTGAGAACTAGGGGTGGTAGGTTGAAAAGCTCTTTTGTTCCATGGAAACTCTCCCTACCCACCTAAGTGGCTCATGGACACGGGCAGCATGCATATATGACCATAATGCATGCATTATTGTAGCAACGTTAACACTAATATTAAATTTTTATTAACAGTTACGTTGTACATTGTGTTCTAGAACTCTATGGCTCAACTCTTAATTATTAGATCTTTTTAGTAACTAGCTTGCAATTGTGGCATCAGCTCATCCCCTATGCCAGATCAGTGATCTATGGGTCTAGCTAGCTACATACAGGTCCTCCAGGTCCACCAGACCCTGATGGATCTCGTGGAGACGTTGGACCAAAGGGATCAAAGGGAGGAGTTGGACGTGCTGGTGATCCTGGGCCACAGGTAGCTCAGGTGATCTGGGTGATTCCGGAGCCAAGGGACCACCTGGAGAGGGTGGAGCAGATGGAGCACCAGGGGCGCCAAAAGCTCCAACAGTTCCATGAGTACCCATGCATTGTAGCTCTGCAGGTTTATCCTCGTAGCCAGTATAATATCTTTCATACTCTGCACGTGATATATGACTTTAATAGATATTATAGAGACTACAAGGTATTGCATACTCTAACACTATGACTAAGCATACATAATAATATACCTAATTCCCTAGCAGAACTTCTAGAACATAGCTAACCGTTTACACTATTATTAAATACTTATGATAATTTTACTGTTACATTAAGGTTCACTGATATATCTGCAGACATGTCTGCATGCAGTTACTACACCTAATTTGCATTAATGCTTGTGCCAACCCAACGGTTGGAAATTCATCTCTCTTTGGACAGACACCATTAGCTGTTAGTAGTCGCTGAGGGTGAGAGCTTGCACTCGTGATAAATAGGGTGTAATATAAGTAATAGTCTGCAAGAGAAATGGATCTAGAGTGAATGAATCTCTTGACTCCCCCCCCCCCCCCCCCCCCCCGGGGGGGGGGGGGGGGGGTTCAATAGAATCTATAATACACTTTCTGCTTTCATGCTGGATTTCCATATTTTTATCGGTTCTATATTAATTTTAATAAATATTGTGAATGTTTATGGTGGTGCGTCTGGCCAGCTATAGTATATAAGTATATGATGACCTCTTTCCTAGCACACATGCCTGAGCAAACGTGCACTTTCTACACTCACTAGTCTACATGTACGATAGTTAGTCTCTTATCAGTATACCGGTACTCGTTATTGCTTACATAAGCCACAAGAATGTGACCACTTTGCGAGGGTGGGGGCGGTTAACATGCAATGTGATAAGATAATAATAATAATATTGTTATTATAGTTAACTGTGCTGGTATAAAGTCTTATATCCCGTTACTATGTTGTTGCTAAGTAAAATATATGCCATATTGCACTAACCGCAACGATATTGCACTAAGGCCCCAATTCCTTGATTACTAGTTTCTCATCAGGTAGTTTCCCAACATACCATGCGAGCGGGCGGGTATTACCATTATTTAATTAATGTTGACCACAACTTATGCAACACTTGAAAGGCACATAAAATGCATGGTGCTGCCTGGGCAAACATTGCTATTGGCACACACAAACAGTATACTAGTCACAAAAGTGGCATCAAGAGTGTCAGTCATGAAAGTAGCATGGTTAGGCAGTACACAGATGCTTACCAGAGCCATAGCACCCCCTAGCTCTTCAACAACATTGTAGCTAACTGCTGCACAAGGTCGGTCATGTGATTGTCCACGCCTTTTATTACATCATTGGAATGCACTAATGAAATAATGGTGACAAATTCTAACTTGAAAAATTGATGCGGGCGGTTGATGAGAAACTAATAATCAACGAATTGGGGCCTAACCGCAAAGTCATATTGCACTGTCAAATGCGCTTCAGGCAAAAGTATTGCCGAGGATCAAAGCATATCAAGAAGTGTGTACTATAAAGTGATCATCACACCTTTGTAGTGTCAATGCGTGTTAATAAGCTCTATGGGGGTGTGGCCACTGCTGTGATATGCTACACTAGAACAGAGCAGTATAGCTAGTAACATAGTAAATCATACTGGATGGTTTTCTAGCTTTAGAATCATTGTATATAGGCAGTTGCTGATAACCTAATCATATAGTACTCTGTTTCCCATTCTTTTGTGGTTTTAATTTGGCTGATCTGCACTTGTTACTATACATCTGGCAACTTCAACCCAAAAATGACGCAACTTAACAATGGTTAATTCATACACTTAAGGTATCAAATTGATCAGGAAAGATCAAATGTTATGGTACTGACTTGTGATTTTTGATATTTTGGTTATAGTTATGACCCCAAAATCATTCCCTATACTTGATATTAATGTAAAAAAAGTGCGTAGTGGATAATTTTGACCCAAAAATGACGCAAGATAACTTTAACGAAAGCACACAGTTTTAGTATCACACTGATCCAAAAAGGTTGAATTTTATGGTTCTGGGTTGTGATAGTTGAAAATTCAGTTCTACTGTGAATGAGAAGCAAAAGTAAGCCAAAAACCAGTAACTTTTAGAGCAAAATTGCACCTAGAAACGTGTGAGTAGGTGTTAATCTGTGACAGTATTCATACCCAGTGGCGGATCCAGGATTTGTAGGAGGGGGGTTCCTATAATGCAGTTGCGCGCGAAATTTTTGAAGCCACACCCACTTTGAGGTAAAACCACGCCCATTTCGATCGTTTTGAGAGAAACTGTCAGTCCTACCAGTCCAATCGATCTGTTTTTGAACTGCTAAAGCATGCTAAGGTGAGCCATAGCAGTAGTTTTCTTAGTTTATAGACAGAGAGGGGGGGGCTCCATTTAGCCTATCAATCAGTACTTGGTGCGTTCCATGGAACCCTAGGAACCCCCTGGCACCCTAAATCTGCCACAGCTTAGGGTGGTGCCCAGGCACCCTAGGCACCACCCCTGGATCCGCCACTGCATACCTCTATGCAAAATGATCACTAGTTCTTCATATGAATAGCCGCTTCTTCAGCGATTCTGTGGGGCTCTGTAAAGCTGTATTAATGGAGCGTGTAGCGGGAAGAATGGCAGGAAAAAGCACAAAGCAGTTCGAAGCGATGGGCGGAGTCGTATCGTCAATCGGCCGCGAGTCTACACAGACTGAGAGAGCTACATACATACCAAGGTAAGCTTACCGCGTAGAAGCTTTGGCATGGCAATAGGTAACCTTGCTTCTGCGCTAGGCAATAGCTTGAGCGACGAATATCAGATTCTGAACTCAATGGTGCTTATCACGCGATCGAGTTTAGTGTCGATTTGACCACACCCCTCAGCCACGGGGCGCTCTAAAGAACGATCGAGCTGACTCAGAGAGCGGCTTAGTAGACTGATACGACCATAGATCATATGGGTTCTTTCTTCTTCTTTTCGGTATCCATGGTAGCTAATGCCCACGGGATATAAAATAGTTATATCACGTGCACTCGGGATGTATGGTATTTATTGCACTCAGCCCTCGGGCCGCTTCGCGCCCTCGTGCTTCGGTGCAATAAATGCCATACATCCCTCGCACCCGTGATATAACTATTACATAATAATATTGACTGATCAGGTCTCCAAATTGACCAATCATGCAATATTATGTGAGACAGACCTCAAACCACTCATGATCTGAGTGGTTAAATTTGATGAACAAACTATGTTGCAAATTGCTCGGTCAGATTGGTTATCAACTGGCTCAAGCCTAGCTGCATCGTACCCTGTGCAGCCCTGAATAAAGTGAAGACCACAAAGTAGTTCTCATTCAGTTGAAACAAGCCACTACCTTTAATTTGGATAAGCTGCAGGATTTATCACTGCTGTATAATAATACCCCACAACCACTAAACACATTCCTCTAGTATATTATCTGATAGTATGGTCAAATGCACCCCAATTACTGCATGGGCGGATCTAGGGTAGTTCACAGGGTGCCTGTGAACCCCCCCCCCCCCCTCCAGCAATTCACTGATTTTAATAGAACATATCTGATAAACAATCTGTACAAAATCAGACTAAAACAACCTGAAAAGTTGAGTTCTCTAGCTGTTGGTCACCATGCAGTCACGCTTGCTGCCCGTTTGTGGGCGTGGTTTTCTAAAATAGGCGTGGTCCTATATTAGCGCGCATGCGCACCCAAGCAGTGAACCTCCCCCCAGGAAATCCTGGATCCGCCCCTGTACTGTCAGATAACTATTTCGTTGGTAGTTGACCTCTGTTCATCATTGGCCTACTTTATGATGACCCAACCCCTTCCCATAGCCGGCAAATTGCCTATAAAAACTTTGGTTGCTAGGCAACTACCAACAAAATTAATAGAATGTATAATATTATAGAGAAGCCCGAGCTACAGCTTCCCAATGGAATGATGACTGTGTGGAATAATATCAGGGCTTCTCTGGGGTCTATAAGCCCTTGATAATCTATTCTATTCAGACAGGCTCGCTCCTCAGCCTGAAAATCCCCATGCACCCTCACCCCTTTTATGGGTCAACTTGCAAAAAAAGTTCAACTTTGATCATGAGTACAGGCATACTTTGCATTACAAGGATTGTGTAGTAGTACAAACATCTCTTTCCAGATTTGATGTCATAGATTTTATATCATTAACACACAACCACTAAAACCATGAAATTGTATCTATCAGTGTTTTGATAGTAAGGCTAGCTGTAGCTGTACAGAATGGACTCCGTGGTTGCATGCAAATTATAATAAGTACCGTTTCATGAAGGTCCATGTACAAGATCTAGAGTGGTTGTGATGTCAAATCTGGAAAGAGATGTTTGTACTACTACTGTGTACTCCTCCTGGTATTAGGTATACATATAGGCAAATCGTGCTACAATATAAGCTACTTAATTTTTTCCTGTAGCATACGTACACGCACATGATTGCCAAAGTGTATTTGAATAATATGCTACTCAGATAAATACACATTCCAATAGCTTTACTTATGATAGTATGGCCACTGCGATTACCTACAATGACAGTCGAATTGAAGCAAACAGGCCTTGTAGAAGCCACAGTGTCACCTGTCAAGCTGAAATAACAAACCATCCTATTGTACATATTATAGCTGTTTAATTAATATGTTGCACCCTACTATGAATACAGAATAGAGACCAAAGGATGTTGTGGTGCACAGGGTTAAAGTATAGCATGGTTGACCCAGGCCCAGCCCTTTAACTCTGATATCATGACATAATATTATTTTAATTAATTACAATAGCTGCAATGATTATGTGCATGCACCCACCCCAGTGCACGAATACTGATCATGCAGTAATTTTAGCTGCTGGTAAAGCTTGGAATCATAATAATATTATTAGAATGTATAAGTATATACCTGTATTATTATAGCCATCATTCAGAAGCTACTGGATGCGTCTCAATTGTAAGATGGCTATAGATATGTTTAATACAGTACTGGAATTAATTTGATCATACAGTACTGTATGATACAAAAAAAATCTGTACTCATGCGCCTCAGCCCCCATGCACTATATATAGCCAACAATTCCAAAGATAATTAGTTAATGAGTTTTGCAGGAATTTCAAAGGGAGTAACAAAGGTTAATGTTGTACAGGGGAGTTTTGTGGTTCATAATATTAATTGTTATACAAGCTGTCCATTTGGCACTTGGCCCTATAAAGTCTCTGTTGGGTGGGTAGCCTCTTAAAACTCTATTTTTATTACGAGTAGGAATAGCTACAAGAATGCATTGAGGGAAGGGGAGGGGGGACTACCTCATGATCAGATGTGTATAAGCTTTCTGCCTTAATATGACACCAAAGAATTTAAGACACCCATGCAGGCACTAAAGCATAATAATATTATCCTGTACAACTCTAGATTCTATATACCTATATAATAGCTATGTACTCCGAGTTCAATGGGTCATGAAAGCAACAAAATTCTCGAATCCACGATTGTATACACAATAATATAATTCTATATTGCTATATTATATAGCTACTTTACTCAACTTTATAAATGCCTCTTCAATGCAAACAATAAAGTGGGGGGTGATATACCTTAAATCATGAAATTTATGCGTGCATCTCATTCATGCTAATTCATGCAGGGTATAGCCTAGGCGCATGAATAAAATTACATTATCATTTAACTAACGCAATTATTACCCACATGCATGCGCCAGTGGTTTACCACAAGGTCACACACCAATGCATGCTAGTGCTAGTGTGTAGCTACCTGCACTACTGATTATAATATAAATTTGCTAAAGTATTTTAAAAAGGAAGCTCTGCCTATTAGCTATGCGAATCAGGCAGAGAGAAACAGAGGAGGCTAATAAACTGAGTGTCAGTAATACTGAAAAGATTAGTGAAATTGGTTAGGGGGCTTGTCCAAAGTCCTTGTGGAAAAATTAACGTCATCATGACATTTTACAACTGCATTGTCAGCAGATTTTAGCTTTAGTTGTGATTATGCATTCTTGTGGTTGAACAAGTCTGGACACACCTCCAGCAGTGTCAAAATTTGCATTTTTGTGACAGCTGTATCAAGCACTACCTAGCTGAAAGTGTGCATGTAGCTACAGGCAAGCAAGAAACTGTTAAAGAAGCACAGGTATGCAATGAATCCATGAAGACATATAGCTAGCACTGTAGAATACAAGTGAATATCGATTGTGTAGGCTAAATGGAGCAGAATCAGAGTTTCAGTATTGAATCTATGCTGAAATGCTGTGACGTTAAGGGGGGGGGGGAGGGGGGTAAAATGTTAATGTCATAATGACGTTAATTTTTCCATAAGGACTTTGGACAAGGCCCCTTACCTGTTTGTGATTCTGATTGAGAGACTGTAGCTAAAGAATAGAGAGACTATAGTTAAAAAAACAGTTGCTCTGGGAAGTATCTCAAGGTTGAAATGCACATGATTTTGATGACATTAATTTTTAATTTGATCAAAATGACACTGAACCACATGACTTTAATGCAACACAAATTTCTTGATTTACGGTATAACAGCTAATAATAGCAGTAGCTAATATTATTATTAATTTTTAAGTCTATAATTATAATAGTGTTCGGATGTGACAGTGTTACCGTCTAATTTATCAGTTAATTAGCCACTGGTTGCATTTCCGATTCCAGGTGTTTGGCGTTAGGCGATGGCACTTGCTGCCCAGGAACGAAGCTGGCCATGGAGTGAGCAGTAGTGGTACCGGTGTCTCCTGGACCACATAATTCATTTTTCTGGGCATGAGCAATTGGTTGCGAGTGTTCAGTGGCTTCATTTGACTAAAACAGAACCCCCCTTCAGGAAATTCTAGATCCGCCACTGCAATCACATGATTGCTGATAAAGGGGGTAGCTATACACCAGCCGGGTATCATGTTGTTATTGAAAGTTCGCTGTAACACTAGCTATTATGAACTCTTATTGATGCCATGTGTGCATGATAATCAGATTATGATCTAGACATGTTGTCTACTGCAGTTCAGCGGAATTTGACCTATATTTAGCCTACAGAAGCACCAGTCCATTAGCTTTGAATTCCGTTGGGAGAAAGAATAGTCACTGTGTTGTTAAGTGCTGCATGGTAAATCTATGAACCAAATTCTCCCAATTTAATATAGTCTAATGATTGACAGCATCTCGTGATAATATTATCAGCATTCCATCACTGCAGCTTCTAATATACAGAATGCACCAAATTAGGTTAAACTGCTAATGAGCACTGCTTTTCATGTGCCCAGGTATTCTAAGTAATTAGTTCTGTTGTGACAAACATGTACTAGCTATCCCTTAATATGCTTATACATTCTTGTTGTACCTACGTGCATGTGCACACACAAACATGCTGCACTGCTGCGATCCACTGGCATATCATTAAGACCTATTAGTAACATGCAGTATAATATTTAGCAATAATAATATTCAATTAAAATTTTAATGTATATATTGCTCCAGCTATAATAATATTATTGTAGTTACAATTAAGGGTTCTGTAATCAAATTTTTAGACACTCACATTGATAATAATTATCTTGTTGAACTGCTTACAGCTGTTTGTAGTCATAGGCTGGTGGTGGCTCTGCAGCTGCAGTCATCTGAAACTCAGACTGCAAAATTTTTATTAATGCACTTGCGTCATGTTGCACGGAAGGAGCAGAGGCCTGTAACGGATTGCTAGTGTTGTCTGTGGTCCAGATGGAGTGCACAGCGTCGTAAAATCTTGACAGTGTCAGCGTAGCAGTCCAGAAAAAAAGAAAGACAATACCTCCACCAAATACATTATCAAGCAGGCCTGATCCAAGATTGTCCTGTATTACAAAAATTATTCCTATACTCGTCACTACATAACCGACACAGACTATAATAAATGAATTTAAGATGGACAAAAGACTTCCAAGGACAGTTTCACTTCCTGAGGTTCCAGCTTGAAGCAGAGCAACCAAGAACCCAAAAGGTATAATGGTAACAGAGCCCCAGAATGGAAAATTGTTGAAGAGAGCTATGAAATTGGTATTTCCACCAGTTGTCAATGCCTGAACGATGTTACGTATTCCACCCAAGTACACACCCCATCCAATGAAAGAGAAAGCAATAGTTGGGATGCTTAATAGGCGTATCGCTGCAGTACTAGTACGAGTCAAATGATGCTGACCTTTGTGATTTCCGGTAAATATATCCTTGATTAGAGCCCACAAATTCTTTCTTTGTGTCTGTGACGATTTCTTGAAGAAGACAAGAAGTATCTGCAAAAAGCTCCAACTCACTGCAAGAAGTATCACTCCAGCAAACATGAGATTGAAGTTAGTTGCTATAAGCTGCCACTGGATGAGGAAATGACCATATGAGACTACATAACCAACGAATACGAAGTAAATGTTGTTTAAAATGGTAGAGATAGCTCCAATAATGGCACCAGCTAGGTTTGAAGGCAGTGCAGTGTGGATGAGTCCAAATACGATCACAAATGGTCCACCAGCCAAGGTGAAATAGTAAGGCACGTAAAAAGGATTACTGGGATTAAAAAACGTGTCAGTCGCCAACTCGTTTAACAGCAGGCCAAATCCAACAGTGAATACGATCCAACCAACTGCAAACAAGACAAAGGCCGGAATTGCCAGCTTCTTGGGGACTGTGTCGAATAACTTCATTGTAATAATAGAGCTAATAATATTATATAGCTAGACTTGAACTGGAGATACTAGTCGATGATGGATTGTTGGCAAAAGCTTATATTCTGTTTTGTATCGTAAGTGCTCACTTAAATAGCTGCGGAAGATATTATTTATTTAACAGTGTATGTACCTGATAACCAAAGAAGCTATACAGTGTCACTATGGCAAGGGGATTGTTTCAAAAGGAGATTATTACACAAACACTAGGTACTGCTGCATATTTGTGGTGCATGCAATAGCAGGAGCATATGAGCCGCACGAAGGAATTTCGGACTGTGTGTCAGATGTGTTAGGCAAAGTGCATTAGCAATGCTTTACCCACCCCCGTAGTGCACAGTCTACAACCACACTACAAACTAAGTCAATTAGCTAGTGCAGTGTGGCTTGTACAAAAGTAATCTGCTGTGCACTGCACCAGCTGCAGTTCCAAATAAGGAAGTTTAGATCATACTTGTAACAAATACTGCAATCTGATTGGTCATCTAATAGCAGGTATCTACATGTGATAGTACCCCTACAAGTCTGATAGAACCCCTACAATTTTGTATCCTCGGCCATTACAGTGTTCTACTATTATGATCTAAACATGTTAGACACTGTTTAGTCGGTTTCCACGTAATTTAGAAGACCTCAGAGCTCTGTAGAACCCTCGCTGCGCTTGTCCTCTGGCTCTTAGCAATACAAAACTATATATAGAGCTCTGTAGAGCACATACCCCGCGCGCCGCTATAGCGTAGTATTGCAACACTATGAGGCACACATGTAGCGATTTCATGACGTGACTACCCTTTCCAACACAATGCTTGAGCATGCGCAGTCGCATCCGCATACTATTAAATTATGCTAAAAGAGTGGGTGTGGTCGATAAACCACAGGCATGCTGAACAGAAAATGTACGATTTGTAGCACTAGTAAGCCTTTTTGAGAAATTCGAAGCGTGTACAAACCATTTTTCACCGATATCTACCGATTGGTTGTGCTTATAGCACGCACAGACGCCTAGAATTCGAGATCTGGCGATTTTCGTGCCGACGACGACAACAACAACAGACGTACAAACCGATTGCTTTACCCCTTGCGCATGCGCACAGGGTAACTATATTATCTAAACTTGTTGGACACTATTAAATTTAGTCGGTTTCTATGTGATTTAGAAGACCTCAGGGCTCTCATAGAACCCTCGCTTCGCTTCAGTGGGATTCTATATAGAGTTCTTCGGTCTTCTAAACCACATAGAAACCTCCTAAACAGTGTCTAAGGCCACTATTGGTTGAAGATTAGTTTCTCATCCCCCGCCCGCATGGAATTTTGCCCCCGCTTCAATCTCGTCATTATGCCATTATATGCTACTACGCATGCGCAGATGCTATCTGACCACGCTAGTATTGCTTCTTTGTGTGTATATTTTGTTATTTTAAGGATCAAGATGTGTTTACATAGCACATTTCCTGGAATGCACTAATGTAATTAAATAATGGCGTAATGGTAATGTACCGCCCGCCCGCATACAATTCTGGGAAAGTCCCTGATGAGAAACTATTATTCAACAAATAGTGGCCTAACTAATATTTAGAGTCAGAAATCAAATATCAGCCACGACATATAATCAGACACCTGCATCTCAAGAACAGAAGGAGCTGTGATCTAGCCTCGTCCCCAGGCCACTCCCACGTTTCGCCAACTCGTTTAATAGCAGGCCAAATCCAACAGTGAATACGATCCAACCAACTGCAAACAAGACAAAGGCTGGAATTGCCAGCTTCTTGAATTGGAGACTGTGTCGAATAACTTCATTGTAATAATAGAGCTAATAATATTATATAGCTAGACTTGAACTGGAGATACTAGTCGATGATGGATTGTTGGAAAAAGCTTATATTAAATATTATTCTGATTTGTATCGTAAGTGCTCACTTAATAAATAGCTGCGGAAGATGATATTATTTATTTAACAGTGTATGTACCTGACAACCAAAGAAGCTATACAGTGTCATTATGGCAAGGGGATGGTACCATCTGTTTCAAAAGGAGATTATTATACAAACACTAGGTACTACTGCATATTTGTGGTGCATGCATGCGTATTGCTATGTAATAGCTGGAGCATATGAGCCGCCCGCATGTATTTCCAGCACAATACAAAAGTATACCGCCTCGCTGCTGAACTTATGATTTTGACGACCATTTCCCATCAAACTTGTGATTAAATGACCATTTCCAGCCGCCCGCGGCCGCATCAGTTTTTTTGGCTCGGGGGTGATGAGAAACAATGAATTAATTTGGAGTGGCCTTAGCCTCATCCCAGTCTCGCCCCGGCCCCAGCCCTTTAGCTGCCCCTTTTCTGCATGTAATACCATGCAACGCGCCGAGGGTTTTGTGCTCGAGAGAGCTCTAGTTATAATAGCACTATTAGTATAGGTAGTAGTGAGGTTTTATGTTGAAGATTTGGGTACTGAAAATAGCACTCTGAAATAGGTATTTGGTTCAAAAATTATATGAGCGATAGCGAGTACAATTTGATGAACCAAATGCCTATTTCAGAGTGCTATTTATCCAAATTCAACATACAACCTCATGCACTATCACAGGCTAATAGTATACATACACAAAGTCAGATAGGTATTTCAACTCAGAAGGATATTTCAAACTCAGGTGCCTATTTCACTCGTAATACTTGCAATTGGTATACAAGATTTATACACATCAAAGTACAAGTATACTATTATAATTATAATTATAAATCTATTTTATATCCATAATGATATTATTAATAGCTAGCTAGCTACATGAATGATGCCATGGCATGCATTAATATTAAACTTTGCTGGCCTGGGAGAAACCTGGTATACTCATTAATAATTATAATAATAATATTACGCCTATCTATAGCTATTTTTGTGACGACGCCTACAGGCTATCGCAAAAATGAAATTGTCAGGTGAATCATGATTATCTTCAGCCCCATCCACTATAAAAATAATTTTGAACATCTACATAATACCCTTGCTTTTCACCTAACCATCAATTTTCTGTTTGGAAAAATAGCAGCCCTCAGTCTTAGACTAGTGTTACGACAACTGCATGATGCCACTAGCAATAGTTTGATAATAAGGCTGTAAAATAACAAACATCCTTATTCATGATTCACAAACAATATTATATAACTATAATAATATTATTATTATCAGTATGCACGTATAATAGTATTTAATTTTTTATTGAAAATACACACAGTCTAGCTATAGCTAATCTAGCATGCATAACACAGTAATTAATGAGAGTCAACGTTTCCCATGCACTCTCATGCAGCAATGAGGGGCTGAGAAGAATAAGAATTATTAAAGCTTTCTTCCATTCTCAAAGTTCCATACGTATAGTGGGGGGCGGGGAGGAGGAGTTTATGATATTATTATCCCCGGGGCCTCCCTGCACATGGTTGCGGTAAAATGGCCGCAGCATTAGCTCGAAACTCCAGAGAAAGAGGCTATAGACCTACTCCACCGGCAAAGATGTAGATCAAATCGGCACCTAGATACGAGTGATTGATTTGAGCAATTCGGCTTGGTTCCTTCGGGCTGACAGACTTTATAACGGCTAGAAGCCTCCACCAAAAGCAACCACAATGAATCCGATAAACACAGTGTGGACCGTACCGAGTATGGAAGAAAATACGCCCATTATAGTTCCGAGCGAAGCGAGGTTCCCACTCGGGTCCTGGTGACACTTGCATGGTTTCCCGAATTTCGAAAATCTCGCTCTCGGCCTCTAGAGCATCATAGGCCAGCCTTTGCAGTTTATCAACCGTTGATCAGATTGCTAACCTGCTACCGAGTGTCACAAAGCCGTGCAATGCTTCGTCTTGCCTAAGTGTATGTGCCCCATTTGAAAAATTGTGCGCCTCCCTTAAAGCTCGCACTCCACTGTCACAGTTGTGACCCCAACTTCATTACTACTCACAGATTGGCTGACAATCGGCACACTCTTTGAACATGTCAAACTGACAACCTAGCTAAAAATTGGACTTACTGTGTGGGCGTAATGTTGCGTCCGTGGACTTTTTTGCACATATCCTGTAGTCCCTTTGTCAGCTCCTTCACAAACATAGGAGGTGTCTAAAGCCGGTACCTATCCAATACTAAACTTTCAGACTCCTAGTCTTAACTAGCGCCTCGCCAGAGACGGTCAAATAGATCTACAGAACGCAAGGATTTTAGCACCGTCTGGCTCGTATTGAGGTAACCTTGCCCCACCCTAGCTAGCTAGCTAGAGCCTCGTGCCTTGGCACGTGCCAAGCACGAGGCTAGCCCCACCCAGCGCTCGTCGCGTCCTAGATCCTATATATAGCCTATCCATAGCCTACTTACCTTGGGGGGTGTGGTGCAACTATCCTCACCGCATCCTAACCAAGTACCAATTATTGGCTTGTAATTGTGCGCTGAGCGAGGAAATTCCTGCACTCACGTGTGTCCCTAGTATTGGCTCCACCCCAACAGCCAGCGTGCAGCAAGGCAGCCAAATACAGCAGGGGGCCAACAGTGATAGCGCCGTAGGTAGCGCCGGAGTGGAGACTCGTTAAAGGATCCATTGAGAAATTGCTCGTCATTGTCCAATTCCAATTTCTCAACACCCGCCATGAACACACCCCATCCTGCAAGAGAGAGGAGGATAAACGGTATAGCTACTCAGTCCTCTCGCTACTCCGGGGGTGAACGGAGCATGACACTAATTTTGTCTACGGTGTGGACTTTCAATGGCACCCTGTGGCAGATTGAAAATGTCATACTGATAAAGTTGCCATGGTTCCTCGTTGGTTGGTTCTTGTAGGAGACCATGAGCATAAGCACGAAGCACCAACAGACAGTGATAAACGCAGCGCCAGCAAACAGCAGTACTTTTTTTAGTGTCAAGAGACAACTTTATTGCCCCATCATGTGCGTTGATCTTGAGAGTCACGCATGAAAACCTGCACATGTAATGTACACACGCTGTTTATGCACATAATCGTCAAATGCTTTAAAGTGGCATAACTTGATAGATGACAAACCATTTAAAATATTTACAGAACCATTTTTCATATTCAAGGACACCTGTATCTGTGCCAAATTTCACAATTCAAATATCCTTACGATTTGATATCCTTACTGTTTCAGAAAAGTAAATTGCTATATACTAGGGATGTAATTAAATTATGATAATATCTTAAAGGACATAATGTTGTTTACACAGCTGGTCATGTCCTCTGGTAACTTATTCCACAAGTCTAGGGCATTAGGAAAGAAAGAATATTGATGTGCTGAAGTTCTTGCCCAAAGAGAGTTGTTATATTAATTGATCTGTTTAAATTATTATAGAGTCCTCTTTGTAGCGATGTAATATCGGAGTATCTGGAAACTCCGTCATCTTATAATGATTTTGAACAAGTGACAAAGTTTCATCTGCATTCGTCTTGTCTTTAATGAAGGGATTTTTGTTCTTAAATATAACCTGAGTGCATTGTGCATGAAGAAAAAAGTTCTCATTGGCCATGCACGCAGACATACACTTAGCTATCTCGTCACGTGACTACCTGGCAGTGCATGGTATTGTATATAGCTATATACCGATCATCCCCAGTCATGATGGAGCCATCATTGAAGTGATACCAGTTGCAACTTGTATCATATTAATTTTAGTACAACCTGTATGTACCTTAGTTGGCACAATACCTGCATCATAATATAAGGTCAACTAATAAAGACCTAGGATAAAGGGGGTATACCGGCCAGGTATCATGTTGTTATTGAAAGTTTGCCGTAATTAACACCAGCTATCATGCATGAACTCTTATTGATGCCATGCGTGCATGATAATCATCAGGATTCTGTGTAGTCTACTGCAGTTCAGCAGAATTTAACCTAAAAATAATATTATTTAGCCTACAGAAGCACCAGTCTATTAGCTTTGAATTCCGTTGGGAGAAAGAATAGTCACTGTGCTGTTAGGTACTGCATGGTTAATCTATGAACCAAATTTAATTCTCCCAATAATCTAATGATTGACAGCATCTCGTGATAATATTATTAGCATTCCATCACTGCGACTTCTATACAGAATGCACCAATTTAGGTTAAACGGCTAATGAGCACTGCTTTTCTCAACAGACTAGCATGTGCCCAGATATTCTAAATAATTAGTACTGTTGGGACAAATATGTAGCCATCCTTTGATATGCTTACATTCTTGTTGTACCTATAATACGTGCATGCATGTACACAAACATGCTGCATGCGCTGCTTCGATCCACTGGCATATTTTCGAAAGTATTAAGACCTACTGAGTAACATGCAGTATTATTATTATTATATTGATTGAATATGTATGGTGTTCCACAGCACATCATATTATAATGATGTATGATTAATGAGGGTATTTAATTAGCATGCAGATGCATGGGGTAGACTAAGTACACATTTAGCCTGTAGTTACCCCGCGCGCATGCGCAAGGGGTAATGTGATCGGTTTTGTCTGTCGTCTGTCGTCTGTCGTTAGCACAAAAATCGCCAGATCTGGAGATCTAGGCATCTGAGGGACTCGTAAATATAACGTTTCCGTCGATATCGTCGAAAAACTGGCTTCATTACGCTTCGAATCGTTTGGCAAGGTCTATGAGCGTCGCAAATACTGCATTTTGTTGACCACGCCTATAAACACTACCCACCATGTACTTTCTGCTCATGCGCACAACCTGGCACAATATGTAGGTAAAGGTCGGCAACAGCCTACAGGTGGCATGCATATAGCTAGCTAGAGAGTTCGACATCGACGCTGCAGCGCGCGGGGTCATGATGTGCTCTATAGAGCTCTAGTTTTATATTTATTATTATTATAATACATGGCCTAGCTATATAATAATATAATAGCAATAATAATATTCAATTAAAGTATTGCTCCAGCTAGTATAATAATATTATTATTATTGTAGTTACAATTAAGGGTTCTGTAATCAACTTTTTAGACACTCTCATTGACAATATAGTCAGAGTCTCTTGTTGCACTGCTTACGGCTGCTTGTAGTCATAGGCTGGTGGTGGCTCTGCTGCTGCAGTCATCTGAAACTCAGACTGCGAAATAGCTGAATTATTAAATGCACTTGCGTTGTGTTGCACGGATCCAGAAGGAGCAGATCTCGAGGCCTGTAACTGATTGCTAGTATTGTCTGTGGCCCAGATGGAGTGCACAGCGTCGTAAAATCTTGACAGTGTCAGCGTGGCAGTCCAGAAAAAAAGAAAGACGATACCTCCACCAAATATAAGGTTGTATATATACTGATTATCAAGCGGGTCTGATCCAAGATCGCCCTGTACTACAAAAATTATCCCTATGATCGTCACTACATAACCGACACAGACTATAATGAATGAATTTAAGATGGACAAAAGACTTCCAAGGACAGTTTCACTTCCTGAGGTTACAGCTTGAAGCAGAGCAACCAAGAACCCAAAAGGTGTAATGGTAACTGAGCCCCAGGATGGAAAATGGTTGAAGAGAGGTATGAAATTGGTATTTCCACCAGTTGTCAATGCCTGAAGGATGTTGTGCATTCCACCCAAGTACACACCCCATCCAATGAAAGAGAAAGCAATAGTTGGGATGCTTAATAGGCGTATCGCCGCAGTACTAGTACGAGTCAATTGATGCTGACCTTCATGATTTCCGGTAAATATATCCTTGATTAGAACCCACAAATTCTTTCTTTGTGTCTGTGACGATTTATTGAAGAAGACAAGAAGTATCTGCGAAAAGCTCCAACTCACTGCAAGAAGTATCGCTCCAGCAAACATTAGATTGAAGTTAGTTACTATAAGCTGCCGCTGGATGAGGAAATGACCATATGAGACTACAAAACCAACGAGTACGAAGTAAATGTTGTTTAAGATGGTAGAGATAGCTCCAATAATGGCACCAGCTAGGTTTGAAGGCAGTGCAGCGTGGATGAGTCCAAATGCGATCACAAACGGTCCGCCAGCCAAGGTGAAATAGTAAGGCACGTATAAGGAATTCAAAAGAGTGACTGTGTCCGACTCAGTCACCAACTCGTTTAACAGCAGGCCAAATCCAACAATGAACACGATCCAACCAACTGCAAATAAGACAAAGGCTGAAATTGCCAGCTTCTTGGGGACTGTGTCGAATAACTTCATTGTAATAATAGAATATTATTATGTAGACTTGAACTGGAGATACTAAGTCTAGTCGATGATGGATTGTTGGCAAAAGCTTATGATTCTGATTTGTATCTTAAGTGCTCACTTAAATAGCTGCAAAGATAATTTTATTTAATTATGAGTGTGTGTGACCGTGAATCAAAGAAGCTATACCGGTATACGTACAATGTCATGCATGACATTGTGGCAAGGGCCGGGATGGTACCGTCTATTTCAAAAGGAGGTTATTGTACCAACACTGCTGCATATTTGTGCATATTGTTATGTTACAGTAATAGTTATAGCAGGGGGGGCCAAGTAAACAGACTGAGCTCAAGCCTTGCATGGGGATAAATCCCTGGCAATCAGTGATAATAGCACTATAATTATAATTATAGCTATTTAGCTACACATTATATCCATAATAATAGCTAGCTACATGAATTCGAATGATGCCATGCGTTTGCTGGCCTGGGAGAAACCTGGTATACTCATTAATAATAATAATATTATTATGAATCCAGCCTGAACTTTCTCCCAATATAGAATTGGTTCAGCATGCATCCTGTGATCATGATAGCATCAGCTTGTACCATAGATAGTATAGAGAGGGGGAGGACTTGGTTGCCACACCTACAGCTATTTTCGTGACCACGTACGCCTACTGGCTATTGTACTATTGCACCATTCTGAGAAAGTGACCTGATACTATTATTCCTATATAGCACCAGGCTGGCAAAAATGAAATGATCGGGGAGTCATGATTATACACAGGGCTTCAGCCCCACCTACTATTAAATTTTGAACATCTACACCCTTGCCACTCTCTTCTCACTTAGCTATTCTATCTGAACTATATGTGGCAGTCCCAGGTAGAAATCAAATATTATTCCTAGTCAATTTTACTGAACCACTTTTTTGAATTTGAAGCTCAGGAGTGGTAGCATCCCAGAACTTCACATTTAGTTTAAAGATACTACAATCACCTTAGAATAAGTATCTAAAATTTGTGACTAAACAATCAAGAGATGTTAAAAATATAATTGATTTAGTTAACCCAATTAAAAACGAAATAATAATATTCGATTTCTACCTGGGACTGCCACATAATATATTAATTTTCTGTTGGGAAAAATAGCAGCCCTCACAGTGTTATGACAATGCCACTAGTTACCGTAAATCGCGAATATTTCGTTGTTAAAATATTTTCGGACAGCCTGGATTGTACGAAAATTAAATGCGCGAAAATACTTAAACGATAATGTGGTACAGGGTCGTTGGTCCGAAAATTGCTTAACGCGAAAAATTATTGCACGTAGATACGAAATATTCGCGATTTACGGTACATTCCTAGTATAATATAGCAATTTACTTTTCTGAAACAAGCAATATTTTGCCCAGTAAGGGTATTTGGCACAGATATAGGTGAATATGAGTTTGTCATCTGTTTTCATTTTCAAGTTATTCCACTTCAAAGCGTTTGATGATTGCTTAAGTCAAGTATGCTACTTACATACATAGTGACCCCTTACCACATACAATGAAACTACTAGGAGTTACGTTTCATAATTTTGATAATAAGGCTGTAAAATAACAAACATCCTTATCCATGATTCACAAATAATAATATAATATTGTATCTATAATAATATTATCAGTATGCACATGTAATGGTAATTGTTATCGAAAACACACACAGTCTATAGCTAATCTATAATAGCATAACACAGTAATGAGAGTCAGCGTTTCCCACTCTCAGCAATGAGGGGCTGAGAAGAATAAGAATTATTAAAGCTCTCTTCCATTCTCAAAGTTCCATACGTAGTGGGGGGCGGGGAGGAGGAGTTTATGATATTATCCCCAGGGCCTCCCTGCACATGGTTGCGGTAAAATGGACGCAGCATTAGCACGAAACTCCAGAGAAAGAGGCTACCTACTCCACCAGCAAAGACAAGGATCAAATTGGCACCTAGATACGAGTGATCGATTGAGCAATTCGGCTTGGTTCCTTCGAGCTGACAGACGGTGTAGAATCCTTTACCATAAGCAACCACAATGAATCCGATGAACACTGTGTAGACTGTACCAAGTATGGAAGAAAATACGCCCATTACAGTACTGGCTCCACCCCAGCAGCCAGCGTGTAGCAACGCAGCCAAATACAGCAGGGGGCCAACAGTGATAGCGCCGTAGGTAGCGAGTGGAGACTCGATCAAGTATCCACTGAGAAATGGCTCGTCATCGTCCAATTCCAATTTCTCAATACCCGCCGTAAACACACCCCATCCCACGAGAGAGAGGATGATGAAGGGTACACTGAGACCCCTCGCCACTCCGGGGGTGAACGGAGCACGACACTTTTGTCTACGGTGTGGACTTTCAATGGCACCCTGTGGCGGATTGAAAATGTCATACTGATAGTTGCCGTGGTTCCTCGTTGGTCGGTTCTCGTAGGAGACCATGAGCATAAGCACGAAGCACCAACAGATAGTGATAAACGCAGCGCCAGCAAACATCAGTACTTCTTTAGTGTCAAGAGATAACTTTACCCCATCACGTGCGTTGATCTCGAGAATCTCCTTAATGTAGAGGGCTCCACTATACGCTTGAGAACCTGCACACACAATATACACGCTGCCCACAAAGGCGGTGAATATTCCAACGATGGAGCTCGCTATTCCGGGTAGGATTGCCTGTGCCACTCCTAGGAAGTAGACAAATGGTCCACCGACTAGAATGAGATATAGGGAGAAGAGCACGGGGCTGGTTCGAGGAAGGTAAGGCTGGAACTTGGATTCGTCTTCCTTTGGCCAGTCAGCTAGGGTCCATATGAAACCAACAGAGAACACCACCCAGCCCACTACGACAAGACTGAGAGGGAGAAGGCTCAGCTTCCTCTGCCAGCCGTACAGAATCGCCATGATTTTTCCAGCTTAGGATCTGAGATGATCAGTGAACTGTACCTGGACTTTGCACGCTGTGATGTCTGGTCCAGGTCATTTAATATTATGATAATAATCGCTGAAAGGTCACATGGTAATGGAGTCACGGGATCCTAAATAGGTTTACGTCAACACGATGAATCTTATTCGCGAATTCGCTACGTGTCGGTACGTATGTACGCCGAGATCCATTCCAGAGCTATACCATTATCGAATTCATTATATTAAATAAGCTTATGTGCTCCTTCATGGAAGCTACTGTTATCTTGTACTTGCTACTGTTGTCTGGAGACATTGAGGAGAATCCTGGACCTAGAGGTATGAAAATCATTAATAATATTTTATACTACCGTTATGATTGAGTCCAATTTCTAATAATAACTTGCAGATCTCGACTATGACAGTATCAATGCAACTCAAGTATTAGGTGCGCACTGTTCACTGAAGTATATACCATGCACGCAATTAGGAGCGTTAAAGTAGTGATGGCAATCTTTTTTTACAGGAGAAGATGATTTAGCTGACATCATAGAGGAGATAGTTTCCATCAAGTCGGTGTACTTCTCTCTTGGTCGATCGCTACGGCTACGACCTGACGACCTTAGGGCTGTCTCTGAAGCCTGTGGCTCCACCGGCACTAGCACTGGTGCAGGCAAAGAATCTGATCACAGTAATACTGAAAGAGCGCTCAATGATGTAGTCCTGTTATGGCTTCGACAAAAATACAACGTTGAGAGATTTGGCCCTCCTACCTGGAGAATGCTGGCAGAGGCTGTGGACAAGCACGCTGGTGGAAATGACCATGAGTTGGCCAAGAAAATTGCTTTAAATCATCCTAAAGGTGAATTTTTTAAAGATACGTGGTTATTAAAATTAATAGATTGTAGGTCATGCTCGAACATGTCTGTCTAGTGTATGCGAAACTGCATGTATGCATATTATGCAATTTTAAGATTCTAAGTAAGTCTTCATAGACTGTTACTATAGCTATATACTTGTGTACAGACAATGTCCTAAAAAATGACAATTTGAGGGAAGTACTTGACATGTTCTGGGACTATCGTGCCAGTTGGAAATTAATCGGGGTGGAACTTGGAATTGACTCGGGCACGCTTGAGGCCATCGATAAAAACCACAGCAGAGTGGAAGATCAGCTGGTACAATTGATAGTGAAGTGGCTGCGTGGAATCAACCCTAAACCCACCCGAAGCAAAATGGCCAGAGTGCTCCAATCTAAATATCTGACGGAAGGGGCATCTTCAATTCAAGGTACCTTATGCTATGTAACATTGCTTAAACGATTAAAGTGATAGAAAGTCGTCTCCAGGCTCCTTAATCTTTAAATGATAATTGTATAGCTATAGAAATATAGGGCCTGGAAACAAGGCCATTAATAGTGCTATAAGGTAGCTACATAATTATTATCTCCCTGATATTAATTTTTCTTCAAGGATCACGTAACCGCGTTTACTACAAGTGTATATTCTCTCTGTGCATTCAGTGACCGACTCCAAATGGGATAACTACTTGAAGTACCTGAGGTCTTTATACAAGGCTAGGACCCTAGCCACCTCCCCTGACGATCAATGGCCCCCTCCAGTCACGCACAAGATCTTTCGGCTAGCAATGATCCAAACGAAGGAGCCGGTTCGGAGAGGGTACGATGAAGGTGACGTGATACGCCAGAAGACAATAACTGGGAGGGTAGATAACATTCTCAAATGCAAGGTTCCCATCAAACTTAAAGATATTTTCGTGAGAATTGAAGAGAGAGACCTAGACCAACAGAAAAAGGTGCTGATCGAGGGTGTGGCAGGAAGTGGAAAGAGCACCCTTTCTCTCCACATCTGCCATGAGTGGGCTGACGAGCAGCTGTTTCAAGAATACAAGCTGATCATACTCGTGAGGCTGTGTGATTCAAACATTAAGAATGCTACAAGCATCGCTGAACTACTGCCGCGAAGAAATGAAAAGATGGGGCAGGACATGGCAGAAGAGATAGCAGCCGTTGACGGAAGAAGCGTTCTATTCGTTTTGGACGGCTGGGACGAGCTACCTCAGGATGTGCCCGGCCATTCCGTCATTTTAAGCCTCCTCGGAGGGACCCTACTCCCCGAGAGCTCCATCATCGTCACCTCTCGACCGACATCATCTACAAGTCTCCACCCACTGGTGTCCTCTCGAACTGAGATTCTGGGGTTTACCAAGGATGAACTTCGACACTATTTCACTGCATGCCTGCAAGATGATGCAATGGCCGCCGAGAATCTCTTGCAAAGGATGACCGAGAACTCAGTACTGGAGGGAAGCTGTTACCTCCCACTGAATGCCAGCATCCTTGTACACTTATTCAAATGCGGCGGCAACGTGCTACCTACAACACAGTACGGCATCTTTACAGAGCTTACGTGCAACTGCATTCTTCGTCATCTCATGAAGACACACTGCCAAGAAAACGTAGAAGAACTGAAATCCTTGGACGAGCTTCCGCCAGAAGTTGGAGGCCCATTTCAGCAGCTCTGTGAAGTTGCCTACAATGGCATTGTGGAAGATAAGGTCATCTTCGATCTACCTTCTGATTTTAGTACCCTTGGTCTGCTTCAGGAGGTGGAAAGCTTTACTATCGGAGGGAAATCTCACTTGTACAATTTCCTTCACTTATCAGTCCAGGAGTTACTTGCTGCTATCTACATGGCAACCAAATTAGATGCCCGAGAACAGACGGAGAAATTCAAAATGCTCCTCGGCCATCCACGATTCAGCGCTGTCTTTCAATTCTTTGCTGCTAAGACTAAGCTACGGAATTATGGGATAAAAGAGGTCGTGTTCCAGGTTGCAGAGAAATGTGCAGTGAGACATCCAAAGCTCGAAGATAAGGCCCTTCTCCTTTCTTTAATACACTGCCTCTTCGAAGCACAAGACCCACTTCTGTGCGACCTAGTTGCAGATGTACTCAAATCAAGACTAAATTTCTGTGAGGTCCACCTCACTCAAATCGATTGCAGCGCTCTTGGCTACTTTCTGACTTATTGTAAAGATTTTGAAGTTGATCTCTCAGTTTGCTCCATTGGTGTAGCTCAGTGCAAGAATCTATTTAGACAGGATAAATTTTACAATCTACAGATTTTGAGGTATCAGGCATAATCATAAAATCGACTGTGCTTATGTTATAATATCCCCCTCCTGTATAGCCTCTATGATAACTCTATCAGCAACGAAGGTGCTATGGTGGTTTCAGAAGCTATGAAGACCATGACTAACCTTCAAAAACTTTAGTAAGTCAATACACTAGAACATGTTAGTATGATTGTGTAATATTGACCTTTGTATGATATTATTATATAGCTTACCGTATAATTCTATTGGTGATAGTGGAGCTGTGTTCATTGCTGATGGAGTAAAATCAACACCACATCTTCACTTGCTCGAGTAAGATTGAACGTAACAGTTACTATTACTCGTATGTATGGTCAATAGTGGTCATTGTTCCTTCACGCATGTAATATTATTATAGCCTCAGCTACAACTCTATTGGCGCAGAGGGAGCTGTGGCCATTTCTGAGGCCATCAAGACACTAAAGGGTCTTCAGGAGTTATAGTGAGTTTCATTTGCATACCAGCTCGAATCAATAATAATTAAAAGGTATAATGTCGTGACATTGTGTCCTTATGGAATTTCCTCTCACAGTCTCTATGGCAACCATATCAGTGAAGTTGGAAGAGAAGCTCTCGCCACAGCTGCTAATATGACAGGCGTGTACATGTAAGTTGACCTCCATTGTTCATGATAGTAGGTTGTAGATAACTAGATGCCCTTATTAAAGCATGCAATTATTATCTTCTTGTGAATTGAGTAGCTAGCTATCTGATTCATTATTAAATTTTATGCTGCTATTTCTGTTTTGTAGCTGGTGACGAAAAATCTCAAGAGTTGGATATGACATGAGCTGAAGGCAACTATTTGAAAAAAGAACATTTTTGACACCAACTAGCCATAGCTAGCTAACTGCATAAAAAATAAACACTGCAAACATCAAAGGCTATCAATCACTACAATAATAATTATTATACCATACAATTGTACCTTCATTGTGCACTTTCAGCAAGTAAAGGTCGTGTGTCTTGGTCACCCGCTTCCCTCACCTGTGCTGCCGGGTGTGTGGCTGCGGTAGCAGTACCGTAGTCAGGGGGCGGCGACCCAGGAGTGGACTCGCGCAGATTATTATCAGCGTTCCCCCTCACTCTTGAGCTTGAGCTTGAGCTTGACGCACCACCAGTCCCTCGAAAATCTTGGTAAAATGGTCTCAGTGCAAAAACAATCGTCCAGAATAGAACACTTGCCACACAACCTCCCAACATGTAGTCGATATTATACTGTTCTGTGCACGTGTTGGATGAAACATTCTTAGCATTACAGATGAATAATTGGCTGAGATGCGTGATGATAAAGCCATTAGACACGATGTAAAGTGCATGAAGAATGGTCGTGAATACACCCATGGTACTGGTCCTTCCTGAACAGCCTGCATGCAGTAGGGAAGCCAGGTAGAGAAGTGGACCGATGATTAATGCACAAATGACGACAGGATTGATGTGATCATCGAATACTTGTACAGTCGAGTTCTTCTCGTGATCAGTATTCCACTGGTGATATCCAGCAACAAATATACACCATCCAATCATGGATAGAATAAGAAATGGCACAGATAAGAGCCTAGCAACTCCAGGAAATGGTCTTTTGCTGTCCGCAGTCTGAGTAGCTCTGGTGCACATGGTTAGGCAGTCTTGACTATGGCGTGGATTCAAGCGGTTGTTGGGGTTTTTATAGAATACGGACAAAACTAACACTATACACCAGCATACCAGAGCGAAGAGGGTGCCCTCAAACATCAGCCACGCTGGTCTATCAACACCGGGAGTACTGGAGCCATTGGTCACGTTCAATCCCTTATCGTACGCAATCCAGCTGACAGACGAAAAGTAGACCACATTCAGGAAGGCAACAAAAATTCCCAAAACAGCGCCAGCAGCGCCCGAGAGCATAGCGTGTAGCGCTCCAAACACGTAGACTGCGGGGCCTCCAATCAAGGCGACATAGAAAGGAAATAAGGTAGGGTCAGCTGGGTCGTCCGGCGCCGGATCATTCGCTTTCTTGGGCTCGGAAGAAATGAGGAACCAGATAAATCCAACGGAGTACAGCAACCATCCCAGCATGAAGAGACCGAGCGGCACCAGCGCTAATCTCCTCTGCCATCCATACAAGCACAGGGGCGTACCCAGGATTTAATACAGGGGGTTTCTAAGCAGTTGCGCGCGAAGCGCGCGCGAAAAAGTTATCGACCACGCCCACTTTTGGGGCCACGCCCTCTAATTAACGATCGCTGTTTAGCATGTTTTAGTAACAGTTTGCCAGTTTCTCGAAGATTTTAGCAAAGAAACACAAGGTAAAACACTAGAGGAGAGTTCTAAGCTAAGTTTTAAGAGATTTTAGTGCCTGCAGATGGAATCTGGAAACCAAGGGGGTTTCCTGTAGCAGCTAAGTCATACTAAGATAATGCTGAATCTGACTGCCAAGGGGGGTTTCCGGGCAACGAGGAAACAACTAAGGTACGCCCCTGAAGCAAGACAGTGCCATCTTGAGAACAGGAACTAGTAAAATAAGAACGGGGGGCGGGGTGCTTTTCTATTGGCAATGCGCGCATGCAAGGATTATGCGCATGCGTATTTCCCTTTTTTCCCACGCGTAGCAAATTGATTTATCGACCATTACCATGTACATGTACTCATCAACTTTACACTCTAAAAATTAATTAATAATTATTACTCAATTATGTTCACCACTTTCAACAATTAGAAGCGATTGCCGAGGACGATGGGCGGAGTAGCTACGGTTCTCCTTCATCTGCATGGTGCCATAAGTAAAAGGCCTAGTGGAATTGATCACAGCTGTGTTGTCACTGTCAGTGTTCACAGAAGAAGAAGGATGATGTCGATAAAATGGCCATAAAGCAAGAACCATACTCCAGAAAAGGAGGCTCCCAACAGCACCAGAGAATACATAAATTATATTGATATCTATAGACGAGTGTATGAGAGAACAGTTTACCCTGGGCGGTAATCCAGACCCAAACTCATGATCCTGAGCAGTGGATTGCTGGTGCTCTTGACATGAGAAGTAAATATACCGACCAAATTCAGTGACGATATACCCCATGAAGATGACATAGATTGTGTGAAGGACGGAAGTAAATATTCCCATCACAACACTAGCACTTCTCACTGAGCAGCCTGCATGCAGAAGGCCAGCAAGAAAGAGGAGTGGGCCTATCAAAATGCTACCATAGACGCTAAAATCCAAGTATTTGGCATTTGACTGTAGCAGCTGCTTTGGTAACTTGTCAAATCCAGCAACAAAGACACACCAACCGATGGCGGATAGAACTTCGAATGGTACGGAGAAAATTCGTCCAAAACCCGGAGTAAAAGGAAGATTTCTTTTTCGTTCTAAATCTTGGCTGAGATCGTGATTGAGGAGTGTATCATAGCTGAAGGGATCAGGCCTCCTCTGGTAAGTGAAGGAGACAGAGAGTATCAGAATGAAGCACCAGCTCAGTGCAGTAAGCAGAGCTCCACCAAACATCAGTACTGCTTTAATGTCCACACTGATATCATTATCGACTGAAGATTTGAGGTACAGTCCCCAGTAGTAGATCATCCATCCAACAGATACGAGGAACACATTACTCAAAAGAGCTGATACAAAGCCGAGGATGGAACTCGCAACTCCTTGCAAGATGGTGTGTAGAAGAGCGAGCAGAAATACGAAAGGTCCTCCTACCAGTATGACATAGTAAGGAAAGACGAGTAGATCATGTCTTGATGTCACGACTGGTGTAAGTGTCGAGTTTAGAGCAGTTTCATCCTCCCATTTGATCAACTGCCATGTGAATCCAGCTGTGTATATCAACCAACCTAGCAAGAAGAGGCTGAGAGGTAGCAATGCTAACTTTCTTTGCCAGCTGTCCAAGAGAGCCATAGTTACCCTTATTGTATAGTAATGTAGCTAGCTACCAATAATTAACTTGGCATTGTACATCACGGGTGCGGTACTGTACTATTGTCAATGAGCAAATGGACTTAAAAGAGCACAATTTACAAGTCACATGCTCCGAATTTGTATCAATAACTATGCCCAAATATGACCATTTGTGTTGAAACAATAATCACATAACCACTATAATAGTCCATGCATTACACTACATGTGCTACATTGAGTGATCAATAGGTATTATTCTATGGAAATATTATATAGGTACAAAATATTATACAGCCATATAAAATAGTTGTAGAATAGTGCAGATTGTCCGATTAAGGTGTAGTAACTGTTACAATTGTACATTCGGCAGCAAGTAGAGATTATGAGTCATATTGACTAACTGATTGCCCTGATCCTGCTGACCTTCACCATACTACTGATTCTCCTGATATTGATCACTGTGATACCGTTCATTCTGATCACTTTGATACTCCTGCTCTTGATCATAATATTGATCACGCTGACGATGATCATCAATATCAGATTCGACATGGCATCTCTCATGAATATCTGCTTGTAGTAAATGTTGAGCTTCATGGTTTGTTTCTAAACACTGTGAAGCATTACTAAAGCTTTCTTGATAGCTCTCAACCAACTGCACAGAACCGTACAATGTCAGTGATCGCTGTTGTGAATTCTGGAGGTCCACTTCTGGCACCACAGTCCGATTATTTCTCAAATAATTGTTAGAAACAGTTAAGCATTCCAAATCTTCAGCTCGAGGACGGTCTGTGCGATAAAACGGCCACAGTGAGATAACACAGGTCCAAAATACAAGCATGGCAATGCCTCCAGCGTATATGTAGACCTTGTGCATGTGAATAGGCCACTCCTCGGCATCGTAACACATCCAATCTTGTTCATTCCAAGGGCCGTCTTCTTTCATCTCACCGCAAAGATGGTGCAGATACTGTCCAGTGTCAATTAATATGTACCCCACAAAGGTCACAAAAGGTACATAGAGGAGTGCGGCTAGTTCTCCCACAACCTTACCAGCGCTTCCTGGAAAGGCAGCGTGGAGAAAGGCAGAGATAAAAAGAAGTGGAGGAATGATGAGAATCACACTGAAACTAAAAGGGTAGGCTGATTCAGGGTCTGTGTTGAAGAAGAGCCTGTGGAAGCCGACAGTGAATACACACCACCCTGTGATTGAGAGCATAATGAAAGGGACAGAGATTAGACGAGCTATTCCGGGGGTAAACGGGATTTCTTTACTCTGGCATTTCAGGATGCATCGCTTCAGGGAAATCCACACTGAATTTCTATTCTGAAAAGTACACAAAAATTGATATCTCGACTGATAATCTTCACCCTCAACAGGTAAGAACTCTAGTTGGTCAGGCGGCGGCTTTTTGTACTTGTAGAAGACAGATAGAAGAAGCATCAGGCACCAGCACAGGTGTTCAAGAAGACAGCCAACAAATACAAAAAGTAGCTTCAAATCTAACTTTACTCCATTCTGTTCGAGATAGGTTAGCCTCCTTCCACTTTCGTACACTGTCCATCCGGCAGATATGAAGAAAAAGGTGCTAAAAAAAGATACTATTATCCCCACTATGGCACTGGCGATTCCAGGCAGTACTGTGAACAGCACACCAAAAAAGTACACAATTGGTGGTACAAGAAGTGATACATAGTAGGGAAAATTCAGTGAGCTATCTCGGGATGGGTGTTCGTTGTTTTGCACTTGTTCCTCTGGCCACTTGACCAGTGTCCAGATGAATCCCACTGCGTAGAGTAGCCACCCCACCATGAAGAAAGCAAGAGGCAGGAGAGCCAACTTTCTTTGCCAACCATAAAGTATAGGCATTTCCTAAAATTGAATTTCTATCTAGCTAACTCTATATTAACTAACCTACCAAAAATATTGTACGTCACACAATAAAATTAACCTAACTGAATTTTTTTGCAATGACTATTCTTTTTTACTCATGGAGGACTCCTACAAGTCAATGAAGCTTCTCAATGGCCCCGAGTACCTAGCTATATACATGCAAATCAAATTCTACAAAAGAGCTAAGCATAAAAACATCATGTCCACCATTGAAATCTCAAGCAGCACTCGTCACATGCCCTTACACTTTGTACAATTATTGCACAGTAATAATAATTGATGTATTAGCAAATTAAAGTATTATAATATTATTATACATACATGTGCTTATGGTATCAATACAGAATTAGTGAATCATGTATCCATGTGCGTGGTAGAAATGACAAAGAAACAAAAATTGGTAACAATCACTAAAACGCGTCCATTAGTTTAGCACCAATAAAATTGTAGTTTTTATTAATTTTTACATGGGCATCGGTCCTGGGGGCATATTCGGTGGCGTCATGCGATTCTGCTGTGGATAGCCGGGGGGCATTCCAGCCGGCCCCTGATGCGCTGCTGCAGCTGGATGAGAGTGTGGATGTGGGGGAGGGGGAGGCATCATTCCCCCTGCACCTGGATACATGCCCCCCGCCGCTGCTGCGGCCGCGGCCGCTGCTACAGCTGCAGCAGTGTGCATTCCCCCCTGAACCTGCTGGTGTTGCTGTTGTTGCTGCTGAAGTCTACGTGCTTGCTGAGCCTGAATGTACTGCTCCTGACGCATGCGTAGCATTCGCTGGCGCTGGTGTTCGTCCATCATCATTCCCCCCATGGTGGGGGGATATCCGCTTCCCCCCGCGGCAGCTGCTCCCATCATTGAGGGGGCTCTCTGCATCCCGTACATCCCAGATTGGCCCTGTGGTCCCCATGAAGTCCCTCCACTGTAGATCTGTTTCATTCCACTGTATTGACCTAGGAAGAAGTATTATAGGAAAATATTATGCTTATTTTTATTCAAAATATAAAATGAAGAGAACTATATACCTTAGGGCTATGATTATTTGCACGTAAAAATTTTAGCGGATTTCGAAAATAGTGCGTTTAGCTGGTACTCATTTTAGCGATTTTTCAAAAAATTATCATTCCATCAATTTTATTCGAAAATATTTAAAAAAATTAATATTCACGAGTATAATTTTTAGCCAAAATTGAGCAAATCGCTAATTTCGCTAAATTTAGTACCAGCAAACAAAAGTGTCCTTAAGGTACACTCACATACTCTTGCCAATGTGCAAAGACAATTTGATCACAAAATTAATAGTGTTCGAACCCCTAACTGTAGATATTTGTGAGATATATAGTTGCTCTTTTCCTCCGACTAACCAGTGGTATCCATTGAAGCAGGAGGCCTCTGGGCTGCAGCTGCATGAGATGCTCCGGAGGATGAGCCAGTCCAGTGAACCTCACTGGAGGAGGTGGCTGTGGACGAGGCAGCTGCCATGTTGGCTCCCTGCTGTATCGAAGCCTGGGGCTGTCTGGCCTGCTGTTGCTGCTGGTGTTGTGGGTGGTGATGCGGCGGCGGAGGCTGAAAAATAAACAGATTTAGAAAAAATATTAGACTTGGTTGTACCTCCACATGATGAATGGCTACATACATGCATTAAATCTCACGATTAATTCTGGTCAAATGGGCAAGATACAAATTTAATGTAAGAGAAGGCGCTGTTTGGTCTAAATTCTAGAATGCACAGGTGTGCATTGCAGCTATTTAACTTACCAAGTGGCACATAGGTAAGGTCAAAAGCCTAGAAAAAGTGATATGTAACTTATCTCATCACGAGTGTCTTTACCTGTTGCTGATGGCCGGATCGAGGCATCTGCTGCTGGCCACTCCCACCGCTCCTAGGAGGACCACTCATCATGGACGACGAGGACACAGCAGCAGTAGAAGAAGAAGAACTTGGAGGAGGGGGACCGGCAGCAGCACGAGTGGCAGCACTCACGGAGGGAGAAGTAGAAGAGACGGGGGGAGCAGCAGCCGTGGACGAGGGAGGAGGAGGAGGAGGGGTGGCCAGGGAAGATGATGGACGGGCTGAAGTTGACGTAGCAGCAGGCACAGCACCAGTAGTGCCACTAGTACCACCACCACCACCGCTTGCAGCAGAAGAGGAGGATGAGGGTGGTTGTGATGATGATTGTGGATGTTGTGAGGAGGTCTGCTGTGGATGTTGCTGCTTATGTGACTGTTGGTGAAGGTACTGGGACGGTGGTTGGCCAAACATGGTAGCACCTGGAGGCTACAGGGGGAAAATGGGGGAGAACCCACTATGATTCAACACATGTGCGCGTGCACACAGTAATTATATCATTATGCATGTATGACAATGCCTAGCAACTGGCTTAGCTTACAGGTAGAATTGTTTGAACGTTAAGCGAGGGGTCAGCCAAACTTGCCAGAAAGGTCAGGTTCCTGTGAAGAGTCTGTTGGTACCTAAAAACAGAATTCATACATTAGAAACTATGACACCTCCACTAAGTCAAGTCAATACTATCCCACAGTCATCAACAAATTATAATGGTTTTTGTCCAACTGATTCCCATACACGAGGACTTGCAAAGCTTACTGGATGCATTCTGTAGCCTTTCCTTTGCTATTCATGTTCTCAACCAATACCTGTCAAGGCGTGGTGTGTGCATGTGTATAAAATATATACAATGTACGTGTGCACACAGTAATTAACACTTATTTATTCCAATATTCACGTTTTCGTTGGACATAATTATCTAACATGCACACATCCATACATGGTAATGGCTTAAAAGTTAGCTATATAGCCAACCTCACTCACCCTAATCAGCTGTGCATTCTCATCCAGCAACTGTACAAAATGAAACAGCAACAGTAAGTCGAAAGAACAGGCACACAATGCAAATAAAAAATTAATCATAAACTGCTGATGTCAGCAATATCATTGCCATGTGCTTTCGTCCTAAAAACGAGAAAGTCATCCTTAAAAAGGCCACCTAGCTGTACCAATAGTTAGTGTAAAGCTTTTTCAGTCAATTTTGACTCCTTTAATATCCCTCTCTGTTGCTTTTTTTTTTATTCTCCCAGGGCTGTGGTCAGGAATTGCGCAACGCACCGGCTTCAAAAACGTATACAGGGTAGATTTTTAACCTTTTGAATGGACTGGGGAGTAGCATCAGCCCTGTTGAACGGCACCTTCAACGTAGCAGAAGACATCTTCGAGTTCTTCAAATACGCCAACGAGTTTTGGCAATAGCCACTGGGCTTTTCTCTCCTCGCGCGCTAGCGCTCGTAGGCTTCTTGGCTTTGTCTTGGCGCGCGCCGCTCAATTAGTCTTCTTAGAATTTAAAATTTAACCCTTTCATGCAGTGAAGTAAACTTCATGTCTCATGTGTCTGCAAGTATGGAGGTGTTTGAGAGGATAAGAAATTACAAATTTACTATGAAATCAGTAGCCATTGGCTGGTGAGTTAGCAGGATGGCCTCAGAGAAGCTCCAGAGCCATGAATATCACGTGATTTTGACACTGTGCAGGGTGGTTGTGATCATAAGTGGGGTAAGCACGTTTGTATGGTGCA
This sequence comes from Cliona cf. orientalis, assembly GCA_963930775.1. Taxonomy (NCBI): domain Eukaryota; kingdom Metazoa; phylum Porifera; class Demospongiae; order Clionaida; family Clionaidae; genus Cliona; species Cliona cf. orientalis. The sequence continues at coordinate 819,309 of OZ005691.1, read as the reverse complement.
AGAGAGACATTGATAGAAGAAGGCTGGCACTGCTGAAGGCAGAGCAGAGGGAGAAGAGACGGAAGCGTTTAACCATTGGCAACACAGCAAGACATAACTAGAACCAACCATTATAATTATTATACCACATAGACATGTCCGTCTTCAAAAATTGATTTTGTTCGCGTGTGCATTTGTTTACATACATGTGTTTTATGACAAGAAGACAATAGTATGATACATACATTGATCAATAACAAAATTTAATTATGCCATTTGGTGTGAATAAGCAGTATTACACTTCACTAACAAATTAAATAAGCAATTCTAACAATAATTACGACAATCGAGAAAAAAATGAATGAAACACAGAAAAAATTTAAGTGTGAATACAGCAATGAGAATTATGCTACAGATAGCGCTGGAGGTGTGGTCACTTGAGAAGCGTTCGGTAGAGTGTGAGTGATTTGCGTGTTTCGCGTTCCTGTTCCATGTAAAATATGAGATCACGTGAAGTTATGTGTCGTTTTGGAGCTCGAGTGGTGGTCTGAGGCAGAGAGAGAGAAAAGGAAAGAGAGAGAGAGAGATTGATTAAAAGAACATTGTACAAGTACATTGTAGATAGGATTTGTAAGCTGGATAAAGGATGGTAGAAGCAACCGTGTACAAGTACATTGCAGATAGGATTTATAAGCTGGATAAAGTAATGGTAGAGCAACCATGTATACCATAGTTAATTGAATACAACATATGATCCAATCTAAACTAAGTGTTTTACAAATTCTCATAATGTGTATATATGGAGCGATTGACGACCTTTACCAGAAAAGCGCGCGTCTTCAAAATTGAAATTATTTTTTGCATAGATTAAGTACGGTAGCAAACTCTTTATAATCCATCCCATCACCTACTGTGACTCAAAATTGTGACTCACCAGAGATGCAAAGAGAGAGGCTGCGCTAGAGGAGCCATCTGAGCTGCCCCCAGACTGAGAGGACCCCGAAGCTCCTCCCACATCCGACAGCGGTCTCTTCCGCTGTCCAATGGCAGCAAGTGCCGTCTGGTTAGCTGCAGCATTGAGTAGCTGGGCAGCCTTGTCTTGCTGAATCTAAAATGAACGAGAAGTATATAGCCATGAACTTCATCAAAATGTATGATTGTACAATGTTGCAAAGGTTAGGGGGTGGACTACAGAATTTTAATTAAACACATCACATGAAATTTCTGAAACTGCTGTCCATTCACAAAAATATAATAAAGAAGCCACTAAAGAGCAGTAGAGTGGCATAGTGCTGCTCTTAAAAAGCCCTTTTTACGTTTGATGTGGCTTTAAATCTGTAAATAATATCCTTTGATGTTTTTAGATATTGTTCTAGTGACTTGACAAAATAGCACATTATACAACACATACCTGTTTTGCTTCTTCGCGTATCTTGGCAACCTTCTCAGGATCAGTGCCCTTTGACCTGCTCTTGGCAGCCCTCAGCGTCTGTTCGTTCTCTCTCTCCTGCTTCCTCTTGCTCACCACTCTGTCGATGGTCTCCAACACTCTGAGCTGGCTACGCGTCTCGGAAGACACTGTGTACTTGTCGCTATCCTGCAGTGTACAATTTTATATTGAATGAAAAGTGTATTCTGAGGCTATTAAATCGGGTGAGTGTTAGCCTCATATATACCCCCACATTTTCAGTGTTACACACAGAAAAAGGTAATATTGAAAATGTGGGAGTGGCCTGGGTACGAGGCTAGGGTGAGTGTTCGTAATGACCTTTAGCACGTTGAGTCGGTGCTGACTGATCTGAGTTAGTTTCTCTACCACTCCTTTCATCCTCTCCTGGGTGGCGTGAGACAGGAGAACAAGAAACTCATCGCTAACATCAGTCAGTCCATACCGACGCACTGGAATGGGAATGGAGAATGGGTATGAGATTAATACGTCCATCAACTATATACAATTATTTTATTTTACAAATTTTTCTCCAGATTTAAGATGAAATGGGCCACTGAACTTACTAATAGTAGTGACTCTTTGTCGTAGCAGTGGATTATTCAAGAAAACCTCGTCTTTGTAAATCCTCTGAGTGGTCTCACCAACTGAGCTTGGCAGAAAGTGAGCAGTTTCCTCCTGTATGTATGTAAGTATGTAATCATGTGAGATAATGAATGAGTCATGTGATCATGTTAGGTAGTCATGTGACTGCAGATTATAATATTATTATGTACGGCTCCACCCACCTGTAGGTTGACGCCGACTTCGTCCAGGATATCCATTCCAACAACTTCATCCTCCTCACTAAAAAAAACAACATAATCATTATAGGAGAAAGGAGGCTAGATTTTTGGTTATGTGATGGTTTGGGAAAATGAATAACATAAAGTGTATGAAACTCGCAAAAATTATCTGTTATATAGTAGTATAAAAATCCACTCACTCATCTCCAGCAGTGCCATCCTTGTGCCTTGACCCTTTACTCCTATCCTTCTTTCTCGGAGAAGCATTAGACAATGCTCCAGGACCTCCTGAAGAACCCGCAGTCCCAATGGTCTCTCCGGCCGTGACCCCTTGTCCCACTGCTGCCGCACCTCCAAGCTTTAAATTTGCAAAGCTTGTCTTCCCCGTCCCTATAGACGCTGCACTCGACAGTCCCCCAACCTTTCCAGCGGCCGATGACGATGAGGATGCCCCTGTCAATTGCAATGCTCCACCGAGACCACTCTTACCGATGACGAAAGACGCGGCAGCTCCTCCCCCCTTGGAGCCTGCTCCTGCTCCGATGACAAACGGTCCTCCCCCCTGTTGCTGTTTTATCAACTGTTTTTGCTTCTCTAGGACCACCTGAGGAGTAGCCACGACCGTAGCTGCTGCGGAATTAGGTGGAAACATAGGCACTCCACTACCAGAAGACGAAGAAGCTGTCTTATTCGATGAAGTTTGGTTTTTGCTCGTGCCTGCCGCTGTGGAGCTGTTCTGTTGCTGAGCTTGCTGTTTTAGGTGCTGGAGTTGACGCAAGTGGTGTGTATATATGAACTTCTGCTGCTCGAGTGGCAATTTGGCCACCTGATCGCGCACGTCTTTTGGAAAATGGTTGATGATCTGTTGTTTGAAAGCTGGACTGTTGAAAACTGCCGTTAGCTGTTGCTGTATACTGGGAGGGATCTGACTACCAGCAACACCACCACCAACCGCACCCACCACTATCGCAGAAGACGTGCTACTCGTTGGTGGGATAATTATAGGGTTCTTGGCATTAGGGGTGGCCCCTGGAGTAGCCGTTGTCGACGACGATGACCCTGCTGCTAGAGCCACACTCCCTCCCCCTCCTCCTTTAGTGACTTGCAATTTGACTGCAGTGGGGGCAGGAGCCAGAGCTGAAGCAGTTACCGTGGACAGAGGCTTCGCTACGACTGTGCTACCACCACTCTGGCCTGTCTGAATTAGAGCCGGACTAGGACTAGGGGTAGGGACAGTGGTAGTGGATGATAAAGGTAAAGCGGTGACTTTGTTGGAAACTGTGAGGGGTTTTGCTTGATGGAGTTGCTGCGGTGCAACGGAAGCGGTGTCTTTCTGCTGCTGCTGTTGTTGTTGTTGCTGTTGCTTCTCGGCTGCTT